>CM067515.1:9476825-9791825 GCA_034509495.1 Acestrorhynchus altus
GAGAGAGAGAGAGAGAGAGAGAGAGAGAGAGAGAGAGAGAGAGAGAGAGAGAGAGAGAGAGAGAGCTTGGTTTAAGAAAGTTAATACATAAATAAAACATACACATAGTGCAGTAAAAATACAAAAGCATAATCAAAAGGTCTCAAGTACAGTGAAAATAAAGTGCAATTATTTATGTGTACCATTTCACATAAATTCAGGGGGAGCCATAGGCATGCTGAACTCCCCAACTTATTCCAAAAGTAATGGATGGATCACCATCATTCCAGTGAACACACTTCCACTACTCCATGGCTCAATGCTCGGGGGCTTTATATATTAGACATGGTGCCAATAGGTTTATGTTAATCTGCTCCAGAGAGTCCTATTCTGTTGGCAATGTTTCTCTATGGAGACAAACACGTGTGCTTTTAAACATCTGTGTCAGCAATGGGTGCATCTTAAAGTAGCTGAATGCAGTCATTAAAAGGGGCATCCACAAACATTTGGTCACATAGTGTAGTCCACTGAGAACAACCTATACAGGCTCACTGTATACCATTCAGGCCTGACTCTGTCATTGGTAGCAAAGCATTGTTAATCTTTGGAGACCCTCAACATTCAATTAGCTCTTGAGAACCACAGTGAATCAATACAATAGCCTGACCTCCATTCAGCCTCAGGGCTCCCATACTGTGTCAGGTCCTGACCCTTGCTCACCCAGTAAGCACTTGATCGTCCTGTCCATCTCTGGTTCTTTCTTTTTCTCTCTCTGGCCTTCACCCTCGTCACCCATGTAGCAGACTGCAATCTGACCCCTGCAGCTAAACTGCATTTCCAATGATTTCCAATGCAGACATAAACTTATAGCGCATGTCAAATGGTGTCCAGTCCGTGTGTGCAGACGTGTAATAGAGTGATTTCCCTGGTGACATCAGGGTTCCAGACACAGGTTAAGGTGTGGGAGTGTGTGAGTTGATCTGCATTGTCTAGCTAACCAGCAGCAAGGTCGGCCAGGGCACAGGCCCGCCCGTCAGCTTTTTGTTGAAACGTGACCCGCACTTTGTCTGTCAACTCTGCTGGGCCTTTATTGTCATTATTGCACATGGACCAACAAATGTTACCAGTAACAACAGCACAATTTACAGTAAGTCTCTAAAAGAAGCCCTGTTTACTTGCACTGAATCATTCCCGCTGCTCTTGTTGACGCACTAATGGCTTCTGAAATGGTCTTAACCTCTTAACATTAGCTGTAAATCTCAGAGACGGAGATTTCTCGTTTTGTCCGTAATGAGTGGGACAGTTTTCTGGTAATCATTTAACACCATCACATGTTTTCAGACAAGCCTCCGCTTCACAACAAAGGGCTGGTTCCTGACTCTGTTTGCTCTGACGTTACTGGGGTTAATGCTTTCTTCATGGTACTGACCTCTACATTTGCGAGATGTTGACCTTAGTTGTGCTCATTGGTCCAGGAATACTTAAATGATGGTTTAGAGCAGGGGTGGGGAACCTTTTCCCCAATAGAGCCAGATTGTTATTTATATAACTGGTCAGGGGCCAAAGATTACAATAATATAACATATAGCCAACTTGTATGGGCATAAATACAGGGTGCTGATTGTACAAAAAGCAGTTAAAATTGCAATTGTTGCCAGAAAGATGCAGCTTGGTTCATTTAAAATACATTTAATCTGAGGCACTGCCACTATGAGTTTGATTCCCAGATCATGCTGCTTGCCATCAGCAGCCAGGGTCCAGAACGAAATTGGCCTGCTGTCCCTCACTGGGTGGGTAGATGGAAATATACACCTTTAAAAACTCAAGTAAAATCATGAGTAAAGAACATTAGAATGTACTCTGCTTTGTTTACAATGCTTGAACAGCAAAACCCAGAAGCGTTCATTATAAAATCATATTAAAGACCAAAAAAAGGCCACGTCACTAAGTTTAACATTATTTTTGTTCATAACACTCTTATTTTGCCTTAAGGTTTCAAATGCCTTATGGCTTCAAATTATATCATGGATCTTTCTTACATTATGTAATGAGCACTTGTCTTTTTCTGTATTACCACTAAATTTCATATCAGTATACCTGCATTCTAAAGCAAAGCTGATCACGCTGTCGGCTCCTGCACAGGACTTGGGGGCTTTGATTGGCCATAGCCTGTGCTTATGGTGTTGTTACCTGATGACAGGTTGCTCCCAGGGGAAGCTCAGGCAAAACAAGCTCTCTGGATTATCACTGACTGGAGCGTAAGGAATGTTTTCTTGTTATTGTCACTGTCATCACGTCCTTAAAGAGGGCCTGACATGTCGACCATTCCCTGAAGGTTGTTTTGAGGTTAGTGAGGGACACTTGGAGTGCTGCCCAAGGTTCAGTGCTGAGAGTGGCCTGCTTGAATGTTAGCTCAGGAGGTGATTAGACCCTAACTAATGGCTATTGCTCTTCTGTCTTTCAGAATTTTCACTTGTTTTCTTTAGTCACTGATTATTTTTTAGGCTTTTCTTTTAAGAATTATCTTTTTTGTTATGTCTCAGTGATAATGTAGATGGCAGGGTGTTCTTTTGTGGCCTCTGTGCATATTATATTAAAACATTTATGGACAGCACTTAAAGCAGCTTCAGCCTCAGTCCACTATAACTGTACTTTATTTTGAAATACACTCTAAGCATTTTATTAGGAAGACCCACCTGATCCAGCAAATTGCTGCCCTTAGAAGTCTTTAACTGGCTGAATGTGATGTGTGGGTTGTAGGTGAAACCTCCAAGAATGTAGCTCTCTCTGAGGAGGGTTGGATTTACAGCATTATTTCATTAGAATGGATGCTAGTGAACCAAATTTTGTATTTTGTATTTGCATGGCAGTCAATAATCTGTCTTGTTTTATTATATGCATTTGGTTTTGAGAGGCCCTTTGGTTTTTCAGGTCGCAAAACCTGCTTATGCTTATATACTTCTACATCTGCCTACTTCCCTTGAGGACAGTTTTTTTGCTCGGAAATCACTTGCAGTACTCCACCAAGTGTGCATCCCAGTTGCAGGGATAGCAAATGTCTGAAGTTAAAAAAAATGGACTAATATGGTCTTTCTACTGGTTAAAAGATAGATTTTTTTCCTCTAAATGGTTAAGCTGAGCACAAGACTAGGTTTAGGAATTCATCATAACCTCAACACCAGGCTCGGTGTAGGACCTCATAAGGACAGTTATACTGTCCTGTGTGTGGAAGACAGTTGCTGTATTGTTTTTGTTCCTCTGTTCCAAGAACAGCTGAAGGCATTTCTCACACTCTATTCCTCCTCCAGTCATGGCCAGTTCCTGTCACTGAAACAAAGATCTATTGCTGAGAAATACTGAAAATATTGCAACATCACCCTTTTCTGTCCTCTGAACCTTCAATGAGTGACGCAGTCTTTCAATGTAAGCTTCTCATCTAAAAATGGCCCATTGAGAACAAACACCCACTGGTCTTTTTAAATACCCAGACATGGAAAGTGAAATAATAGTGTGAATCCAGAAGAGTTCTATGTCCAGAATAGAAAGTATTTCCCCCAGTGTCACTGGGAAGGCTGGCATCTTATTGGTTTTTCCTTCTTTTTCTGAAATGAATAAGACCTTCCCCCAAAAAATGGAAACATCACATTGTGTTCATATTTCATTTAGTTATGAGTTATGAAGTAACTTAATTTTGGGAAAAGAACCACACCTTGACTTCATCTCCCCCATTTATCAGACCCTATAAATCCTACCCTTCCCTTCACTTCACCCTTCCAGTATATGCAACTTTACACACACCCCATCTTTTTTCTTTTTCTATGGCTCTAATTCTGTGTAACTGAGGGGTGGGTGGGGTTGTTCAACATGACGAAGGCATCCAGAACTCAAAAATCTGATCAAAAATATGCACTTATTAATCGAAATTGCGCTAAAATTGAAATGCAGCCAACAATAAAGGAAGCTTTGTGCATCTTACATACAAGGTGTGTTAAAACATTTTTTTTTTTCCTGTGGAAACAAATGAAGGTATGGATGCGTGATTTGGTGTATGTATGTATGTCCTCGTGTGTGTGTATGCTTGAATGTTTTCCTACCTGCAGAAGCTGTCAGTCACTGGCAGACCACCCATGAGTGATGAGTCTGTTTTTGACAAAATGAGAGAAAACCTTTAATTGCTTGGTGATTCCCAATTGGAAACGAGCAGCTGGCTATCTTAAAAAAGGCCTTCCAGAACTGCTTATGACAGTGGCAGAACCATTGGTAGACTTTGGTGGCAACCTAAGGGAACTACTTTGAATGAGATTAGTGTAAGATTGTTGTATCTGAATACAAGTGTTTTTTATGAATAAAGGTTGGATATTTTTGAGCTGGTACAGATATTCAACGTGGAATTTTAAACACCTCTGGTTGCACATTTAACTGATGTAAAAGGGACCTTGTCAAAGCTTATAGGAAACCCTTACAGGTTTGAGTGGGTGAAAGCTCTTAGATCCAAAGATCTGCACTTGTAGATTCTACACACTTTCCATTTTTCTAGGCTTCATATCTCAAGATCACAGAAATATCTAAAAAATTATACACATATCTAACCATGGTGGTCTCATCATCATCATCATCATCATCATTATCATCATCATCATCATCATGATTTTTTCCAACTGAATTAAACCCCAAATTAAATGACAGAGGAGCCTTCTAGTTCTTGTTTACTCCTCCATGTGTACATGCATGCAGACTCTGACTGATCAGCAAGAACAGATAATACTGATACAAATAACAAAAATAATAAAAGACATTCAAAACAGCATCAACACAGTGTTTGCCTGTTTAAATAAAGAATTGAATATATTGTATTTTCTACAGCACCGTAGTGCTAATATCATTTTAAAAGCTTGGAGGCAAGTATGCTTCAGTTAGACTCACAGACTGATTAGTACCATAACTCACCCCTTCCATTTAGTACAACACACAAAAGAGACTTTGTGTAGGATTTGTTACATACTTCCACTGTTTGCATGTTTTTCCCCCTTCACTTTATGATTGTTATGAGACAGTGATTATAAAAGACATTTGTGCTGCTATGTAGGATGAGCTGCTTTTGCTACCGTATGACTCCATCATGAACCTGAGTTGAAGGCAGTATTTATCAGATGGGCCAAGCAATGTGCAAGGCATTAAAAGACCATTTCTCTAAGGTTCATTAGGTCACTGAGAAGAAAGAAAAAGCAAGATCTCCCTCTTTTAGTTCTCCAAGATGTTATCGACCAAACAATTTGTTTGTCTTGGGACAGAGAGAGGGAAGTTCCACTCTGAGCACTGCCTCCCTCTCTCATTCTTTAGATCTTTTCAGATGAGGTCTTTCACGCAGTTCAATTCGATTTCATTTGTATAGCAGCTTTTTGGCAATGTGGGTGCAGGCTTATCATGATCAGTCCAAAATAATGAGCATGAAGCATTAGGATTGGTGATCTTTAACCTCTGAGCCAATGGGAGACCTTCAGAGAATTTTAAACCTTTAGAGATTTGAGGAATGATGGCAGTCCCAAGATTCTAAGAGTTGATTCTACACAATTTTCTTGATTCCTACAATCAAGACAGATCAGGAAACTATACATCATTAATTCAAAAACTACCACTGTTGTGACTGATGGTTTGAATGAGCCATTTTTAAACATTTCTATTGATCTATTCATTGTGAAATTTTGACACAATATAAAGCACTGTTTTTGGATTCAAATTATGTCAGAAAGATAAAATTAATATTAATATGATTACAATATTTTCCAGACTATATGCCGGAACGGAATATAAGCCGCACCCGCATAGTTAAAAAAAACTGGAAAATAACATAGAAGAAAAAGAAGAAGAAGATAAAGCTGCACCGCAATATAAGCTGCATGGTTTAAAGTGTGGGGGAAAGTAGCGTCTTATAGTCCGGAAAATACGGTAGTTTTACTTTTTATATGTAAATAATATACATACACATTTTAAATAACTTTATTTCCAGGTGTGGTGCTATTTTTATTATATATTATTACTTTTATTATTGTTACTACCTTTTATTGCTGTTATGTAACATTTTTTTACCTTTATAATTTTATTGACATTATAATTTATTGTTTTAATGTTTTTAACATTAAACATTGAATGACTGTGATGAACCTCAGAGGGACACAAGATGTCAAGTCAACTATGTGCCTGAAATGGATCCATATATTTAATTAGTATTGTGCCTTATAGGGTAGACCATTTAGTTTACAAATTAGTGTAGAAGAAGATGATTTTGGACACATCCTTATCAGTAACAATCACATAAACAAACTCATTTATTTGTTTTGTTTACATTTTAGGGCACTAATGTTTATGTCAGCCAGTGTCTGAATCGTAAAGTAGAATTCAAACATGTTTTTGATGGAACTACAGTCTCCCATAATGCACTGGTTATTTATAGTAAACATCATAGCTCACTACATGAGCAGAGTATGGAGCAAAATGCAACTGTGAGTCTCGTTACTAAGCAACACAGTGGAATGAAGGGGGTGATGTTTGCTCAAATAGCTGCTAATCTCCACTACTTAGTAAATTAAATAGTTTATCCCTATAGGGTGCAATATTAATCAGGGTATAGGGAGCCATTTCGGCCACAGCCATAGATTTCTCTGTCATCAGCTGATAGGATGAACTGGAAAAATGAAAAAGATTCCTCCTTCATAACAGAAACAGAATGACAACATGGTTGACACAGTAGTTAGATAGTAGTTGGATAGTGGATATATAGACGTAGTTCTATGATTGGTTCTATGATTCTGAATGCAGTAAAAGAGAACCGAGGGGAGCACAAAACAGCACAATTGGGAAATCAACAGCAAAGCATGACAAAGTACAGAAAGAAGATCATTGGTGAGACACAGCTGCAGTGGTAATTAACAGGGTTTATTAACTAAACACAGGTGAGCAGGATAACAAGGAGGCAGATCTTAACTAAAGTAGAACCGTGTGTCGAGGTAACCATGACAAGCACTTAGGAATGAAACTTTTTTTCAAAGCCGAAACTGTCCGTTGCTCTCCCTTTGTAAGACTCAAAGCTTTATGTCTAGCATCCATAATGACTTCCATTCATGATGACTAGTGTTCCTGATGGAAAAATAAAGCAGCAGGAGCGTTCCCTTAGGGCCCATCCTCCTCAGCTGAATGAATGTACACAGCTGTATCATGAAAGGATGACAAAGACAGACTCGTTTCATTTTATAGGACATTTACAAGCCTATTTAAACCTTTATTCTCTCTCTCTCTCTCTCTCTCTCTCTCTCTCTCTCTCTCTCTCTCTCTTTTACACACAGGGCCTTCATCTGTCATTAGCAACGATGATGACTCAGCTAGTCCTCTACATCATGTGTCAAATGGCTCCAACACCCCGTCGTCCTCTGACATGAACACGGATGCCGTCATCATTGGCATGACCAAAATTCCAGTCATTGAGAATCCACAGTACTTCCGGAGCACCAGCAGCCTGCTCAAATCAGATACCTGTGAGTAACTGATAATAATCCTTCCATAACTAATAGTTTATTTTGTAATGAACTAGTGCTGTTAGAGCTAAGTCCAGCTTGTGCGCTGTGTATGATGTTTTGTTAGAATAGGACAGTCTTAAAGCACATTTCAGAAGACTGACCTGGACCATGTTGATGGAAATCATCCTGAGCAGATTATCAAAAGCAAGAGCAAAGTCCAAAACTCCAGTTCTCCAAATTTCTATGAATGAGAGCGAGAGCAATCACAGTGGAGTTGGAACATTTGTCATCAACTATACTGTATATGATACAGTCACCTACAAGTGCTTTGTCTCCCCTGGTCAAATGACATGTTTTGCTGAAGTTCAGTGGAAGTCACAGTATAAGGAATTGATTCCAAGTAATTTTTAAACATTTCTTTTGATCTGTTCATTGTGAAATTTTGACACAATATAAGGCACAGTGATTGGATTGAAATTATGTCAGAAAGATAAAATTAATATTAATATGATTAGTTTTACTTTTTTATTTAAATAATATATATACACATTTTAAATAGCTTTATTTCCAGGTGTGGTGTTACTTTTATTATATATTATTAATATTATTATTATTGTACTAGTAATATTGTAGCACAGTGTTTTATTAATTAAAAGCACTCTGATTAACTGCACAAAATAATTAAAATAATTGTGTGTGTGTATATATATTATTTATTTATTTATTTATTTTATTTTTTTTTGAGGTTGAGAGGTTGTATATATATATATATATATATATATATATATATATATATATATATATATATATATATATATATATATATATACTATATATATATATATATATATATAGTCATTGTCCATCCAATCCAAGTGCAGGGCTAGTAAAGGTTAGATGTAATGTCTGCAGGACTTTTGGTGTTCTCTTAAGAACATTACATAACCTCTGAAACCGTAGGTTAATGATTTGGGTATTAATGCTAAAATGAAAAACTGATGTATGGTCATTTAGCTGACCAGTTTGATTCCCACAGGGTTCTATTTTAAAGCCTAAAAATGATGGTTGATTATGACTGTAATGAAGTGTGAGCTTACATGTACAGGTTAAATGGTTTATGGCATTATAAATAACATGTGCACACGTTTTTTATTCTTATGGTAAAAAGCATGTTACCGTAAAAAGTCCTTGTAAAGTATGAGAGTACAACATTAATTGCTGTCGTGTATAAACTCTGTATCTTCTTCTTTGCACTTGACATGATATGCAGCCGACAGTTGTGGCAGAATTTCATGATGAACTGAGCGAATATTTTTTTTTACGTTCACTTCCATTGAAATTGTAAAGTTGAAAGGTTTTTTTCTTTACACACACACACAGACACACACACACACACACACACACACACACACACATATATATATATATATAAACCATCCATCCGTCCATATATTTATACAGACCGTCCATCTACCTCACTGCCTGTCTGTCTCCACACAGACTTGTCGTTAGTCTGTCACAATCAATATATGTCTCCTGTTTATGCTATTCCTGTCTGCCTATAGATAGCTACCTGAAAATATCCAGTGTAAAGCACATCTGCTTGCACACACTCTCCCTCTTTACTCCCTCATATTTCACATGCCCCTTTACTCTCATAGCCTCTCCTCCTCTTTCTCTCTGTCTCTCTGTTCTTTTTACCCCACTCTGGTTCCTTTTAATATTGGGTTATGGTGTGCAGTGAGTTACTGGAGATCGATGCAGCCTCATCATCTAGGCCTCACTAATGTAATCAGCCTGACTGACTAGTTTTCTTCAAAGCATTTCTTAATCCATCAGGGATAAATCTTCAGATCTTGTTCTTTTTCCTCTCCCTCGTTCTCTCTTCTCAGCACACTAAACGGCTGATTAATCTCCTCTTATCTGCACGCTGTCCTCACTTTGTCAGGGGACATCTGAGTTTGGTTAATGCTGTGCAGTGTCTTTAGTCATCCCGACCGGAGAAGGCACGGTAGACAACTTTACAAGCACCTTTTCGGAATAGTTTGGTGAAGAATCAGATTGTATGCTTTGTGTATGTATGCATGTTGATCTGGTTAGAATCAAGATCATTTGGTGATCTTCAACAAATACTGGACTTGGACTGTCACCATTTCAAAAACCCTCTAAACCCATTCAGTATGCATCCAGACAGATCGATGTGGCTGAGAACGCAGAATGAGTTACTTAGTCTATAAAATGAAAAAAATAATTCTCCCCGAAGTGCTGAATCAAGTTTTAGATTACGGGTTTAAATTGCGTCTACTAAGTTTGTTACGTCTTTTTTGTTTGTTTGTTTTTTCAAAGAAAGGTTTCTGTAGACTTTTAGTAGATTTTGATCAGAAGAAATTACGATTTGAGATTTATAAACTGTGGACTAAAGTGTCATTGTCTCTTCTCATCTTAAAAAGAGGGTTTTCGACTAGATATTAGATCATTACTATGAATTTGATTGCATTCAATGACAAGAGCATAAGTGAGGCTGAGATGTTGGATGATAACCACAAAAGAGAACACAGCTCCACTGCTCTACAGCTGGCTTTGTACCCCTCTAGCACATGTATGGCATTAGGTATGGTGGCAATAGGTTCATGTTTATCTGCTCCAGAAAGTCCTAGTCTATTGGCAGTTCTCTCTAATAGGGCTTAGACAAGCTGTGTGTGCATTTGCACATCTGTGTCAGCAATGGGTGCAATGCAAAGTTTCAGAATGCATTCATTAGAAGGCATGTCAACAAACATTTGCTAAATACATAGGCATTATATTTGTGTATAGAGATGCAGTTGGTGACTGTATAGATCCAGTATTTGTACAAAGTCATTTTTTTATATCAGAGTCTCTCATTTATGTCATTTCAGTGGAACAGCTGTCTGTAGTGGACGTGCTATCAAAGTATAGTTTACAAGAAGCGTATTATGAAACAACTGTGTCATGTTAGTTAGAATTTTTGAATGATGTGTATGTTTATACCCATGGTGTTTGTATCTGTCTTTTAGTTGTCCAGCACATTAAGAGGCACAACATTGTTCTGAAGAGGGAACTGGGTGAAGGAGCCTTTGGGAAGGTGTTCCTGGCTGAGTGTTATAACCTCTCCCCCGACCAGGAGAAGATCCTTGTGGCTGTAAAGGTACTGCAGCCTCTAGTAGTATCAAGAAGCTAATTCTGAGCGGGACAACATACACATGTAGAAGTATCCCACTAATTAATAAAGAGTCTATAAAAAATAGAATAATCGCACAATAATTACCATGCATAATTAACATAAAGCAGAACAACTATATAACTAAGAAAGTAATAAACTCATTCTAAATATTTGTAACTAATTACGTGTATAAAGGTCTTGTCACTTACCATCTATTCTAAAATCATTTAAATCTATTAGAAGAGTTACATCACTTGCACATCAACACCTTCCATAAAGTACATGTATAGAATCAGTTTATGGGTCCTCTTTGTTTATATTTATATATACTTTTGATAGAATTACAGATGAATCCTTTCTGTTAGCACTAGTAGATCAGTTTTAATGTTCTTTATTCAGTGATTTATTGGGTTCTTACTGAAAGTATATGTTTAGTGAAAGTCTTATAATTAAGGCTTGGTGTTTAATTTATTAATATAAATTTATATTCATATCTGTCAAATTGATAAAAAAAAAAAGAAGCATTTTATTAAAACAACATTAAACTCACTGATTCACTGATTTAACTTAATTAAACTAAACTTCCCATTAACAGTAAATTCCAGGACTTTAGTGACTTTACCTTTATCCTGTTGAATTGAGCAAAGTGCAAGCATTACATTCAAATACTTTTGTTACATTCAAATACTTTTGAACATTGTTACAACATTTTCATTTACTAAATACAATATGCACAAGGCTTCCTTTATTACTGGTGCACTATGATTATTTCCCCAACCTAGTTCATACAGTTAATCATATCATTAAGAAATATTGTTTAATGCAAAAAGAAACACTTTTTGTAAATGCCTTAAAGGGTAAAGTGCTTTTTAGCTGACTGCTGACTCAAGCTAAATTGTGTTGTTGTGAGTGAATGGCTAGAATTTTTTCTGAACGTTGACAGCTGGTACATGGCAGCTGTTTAAAGTTGGAGCATTTTCCGCTCATAAACATTGGCTGCTGCATTTATGTGCGTTTGAACATATTCTGATGTTATATAGCAGAGGTCACTAGTAGGTGGACTGTGAATTCGAGATCTAGACAGATGTTGTGCTATCTTGATCTGGACCTTTAACCAACCTTTGACCTTTAAAGTACTGAGAAGTATTTACTTTTGACTAGTGTTTATTACTTTTATTGCCATAACCTTTCTAGCCTCATATTGCATACCTTATACAAGTCACTCATGATGCATTATGTTGCATTATGATGTGCATTGTGACTTGAGGGAATGAGACATACAGGGTAGCCCTGAGGTATTCTTACAGATAAAGTCCTACCTTTAATCAAAAAGACCCAGTTAGATTACTGTTAACTGAAGAGTTGAGGATATTATGGCGGTAGTGGGGAAAAGCAGTAATGCAGAGCACCACTATGTGACAATTATTAAGCACTAAGATGTTTTATTTTAAATTTTACTTGAAAGTATGTGACTTTTACTTAAATACACCTGTCATGGTGTGTGTGTGCATACATACAGACCCTGAAGGAAGCCAGTGAGAATGCCCGTAAAGACTTCCATCGTGAGGCCGAGCTGCTGACCAACCTACAGTACGAACACATTGTCACCTTCTATGGCGTGTGTGTGATGACCCCTTATCATGGTGTTTGACCATGACACGGAGACCTGAACAAGTTCCTCAGGTGTGTGGGTGTGTGTGTGTGTGTGTGTGTGTGTGTGTGTGTGTGTGTGTGTGTGTGTGTGTGTCTGTGTGTGTGTGTCTGTGTGTGTGTGTGTGTGTGTGTGTGTGTGTGTGTGTGTGTGTGTGTGTGTGTGTGTGTGAAAGTGATGGCTGTTTCCAGCTAGTGCTTATTCATCCTTCCTTACCTGTGGTCATGATCTGTTAAATGATAGGGGTTGGGTGGGATGTGGGGGTAGGATCATTCTCATACCTCTGAACCCCCCTCCGGGTCTTTTTGTAGGAGTAAGCACTATTTTCCTCAGTGTAAATGCTTCTTATTAGGGGTCCTGCATGTCTGTCTGACTCACTTCAATTGAATGAGGTTTATTTGAAGCTTTATTGACATGGTGGTACTGAGTTACGACTGGAGATGTCTCACGTGCATGGTTTAGACGTCACTTCTCAAATATTTGTCAGGTATGGATCCTGAATTTTAGGCCTGAGTGCAGCTTTGTTACAGTTACTTGTGGATCTCTTTCTCTCGCTCCATCTCTCTTTCTCTCTCTCCCCTACAGGGCTCATGGTCCTGACCTTGATTGCTGATGGCAGACCAAATTCAGGTGCAGCAGCAGAGCTGAGCTGACTCAGTCTCAGATGCTGCACATTGCTCAGCAGATCGCAGCAGGAATGGTCTATCTGGCCTCGCAGCACTTTGTGCACAGAGATCTTGCCACAATGAACTGCCTGGTGGGTGAGAACCTGCTGGTGAAGATTGGAGACTTTGGCATGTCACGCGACGTTTACAGCACAGACTACTACCGGGTGAGGGCTCTTCCCTTTGTTCTGTGTCACTTCCTGTCTGCATTTGTCTCTGAAACAGCTCCCTGAATATTTCAGCCCGTCTCAGTTCAGCTCAGTTCAGCAGTTGTGGTCTGACTGTATGAAGAACTAAATTGCAAACACAGAACAGGAATGTCTTACAGTCATAACAGCATGTAACTTCGACATATTCAGGGAAAGTAACAGCAGAGGTAGTAAATAACATTTTTAACACATTACGACAACAGTAATAATGATATTAACAATCAGGGATGAACCTGTGGAAATTATAGGCCAATGTCCGTGTCTGATGTACAGAAATTCATGTTCATATCTGTTAAGACTAACGTTGGTCAAAATATTAATGATAATAATAATAATAACAACAGCAATAATAATAATAATAATAATAATAATAATAATAATAATAATAATAATAATAATAATAGCATGACAAAACTAATACTAATAATAAAATAATAAGAAATTATAAATATATATATATATATATATATATATATATATATATATATATATATATATATATATATATATATATATATATATATATATATATATAAAAAGGCTTTAAGCATTTATAGTGAAATTAAATTATATTAAATTAAATATTAAATTAAATTATAATTAGCAATGTATCTAAAAACTAAATAAATAATTAAAAATAAATAATAGATAAAATGTAATAAATAATAGCAATAAACTAACTCAACCTACATTAGACTTAATTTTTTGGGGGTTTTTTTTGGGGGGGTCTGTTGAGGAGTACTCAAAAAATTTTCAAAACAAACAGAAATGTTTCCCCAATTTTCATTTTCAAAGTTTATTTACAAAAAACATAATTTTATCAGTTTGATTTACATTAAATGTACTCAATTTTAAAATACATAAAATACGCAATAAGAAGCACAAATGGACAAATAAAAAATTGTATATTATTCTAATAACAATCACTCATGCATTTTATCACAATATTGTTTTAGATTGTCACAAGTGTTACAGACGCTAACACTGACATGCAATGACCTGAAAGATGGACTCATGATCTCCAGATGCTCATTGGGTCAAGCCACTCAGGAGTGACCACCCTGTGGAAACTGTTGCTACACTGCTTAGCACTCTGAGTTGCTGGCTCTGCTTCCATTGCCGCTGGTTAGAAACCAACACAGGGGTCATGATAAAGGAGAAGAAGAAAAAAAACCCAAGCCTTTTAGCTTGTTGACCAGTCCTCACTGATTTTATGTCTGTACATTTCACGTGTATTGGAGGAAGCCACAGCAGCTTCACACTTAATGCAGAGCACGAGCCTTGGAACATAAGCTCCAGACACACTGAAAATAAGTCCAGATCAATATGCCCTCCATATTCTTTTCAGTGCATTTATTGAGCAGGACGCACTGGTCGGCAAAGGCATCCTGACTGTACCCAGTCCCCTCTGTGATGTCAGCAGTGTTTATTTGCGTGAGCATATCTGTGTGTGTGTGTGAGTGTGTGTGTGTGTGTGTGTATGGCCCCACATTCACTGTCAGTAAGTCTCTCAGATTCAAGGGGGTGGGAGATTGTTGGAAGGGTGGACATGGGAACAGGAAAGGGGGGTTTCCATGGCAACAGAGAGGGAAAGGGACAAGAGTGCCTGCACCGACAGACAGAAGCTGAAAAAGTCATTAAAGAACTGTGATTAGCATTCACCTCCCCATCCGCCATCCACAGAGTACAGAAGGGGCGGGGTGGCGGTGGTGGGGTACGTAGAGAAGTAGAGGGACCAGGAAGGGGAGAGGGGGGGGAAAGGGAAAGGGAGGGGATCTGAAAAGAGATGGAAAACTGAGTGTAAAGAGTGGAACTATATAGACCCACTGTGAGACCTTACTGTTGTGAAATTTCTTTGAAATTCTCCACTACTGTGGATTAAGATGGAGTTTAGTAGTACAATTTAAAGTACCATTTAAGTATCAGACTTTGAGGAGTCTTAACTAAACATTGTTTCAAACCATAGTTTAAAAGTGTGGCAAATTAGCTGTAAAACTCTTTGTTCATGGTTGAGATGTCTATTCATACTATTAACACATTTCTAAGACTTCCTATTCAGTCTGTAGAAGTTTGGCCACTCGTTCCCAATTGTTATTTCTTCAGACAAAAACAACCAAACACATGTTTTTGGATAGTGGGGATATAACTTTATTAAGGTGTTATGGGTTGTAATAGCTTACATTTACTTCACCTTGAGTTCACATCTGTCTCTTTCTCATGCTCCCTGTTTCCTCCTTTTCTTCAGCCACTTCTGCTTTTTTTTTTGTTTGTGTTACTCATAAATGCTTTTTTTATGGACTTGATGAGTAATGTTAGTCGCCAGCGTCCACTTACTGAGATGATATCATGTTTGTGTACCCACTTTAATGTCTGCACATCAAGACATCAACCATGGCACACATACTCCCTCTCTCCCAGCTGTAGTCTGATGTACCTGCCTTTCTGTCTTTAGGATTCCAGTTAATCAAATCAGTATTGATGTACACTCGTGATGCAGATCGTTTTCATTTTTCGCTGTCTGCGTTACATTTTTTGGCTGCAGCAATATATTAAGTAAAAAACACCCTGTGACCTGACAGTTTGACAAGTTTGACCTGTTAATTCACATATGTAAAATTTGACTGCTGCACAATTACAACTTTAAATATTTTTAACCCCAAGAGTCACATGAAGAAATACATTTACAAAAAAATATTTAGAAACCAACCAGTTGACCTGCCTAATGAGGTTATTTTTAGCTATTAAATAACAACCATTACAGAACAATTAATGTGACACCATAAAACTGCTATATACAGGTAATCCAGTTTATGGTGTTAAATAAATCCTGGACAAATGTATTGGTCTATAATAAAATACTACTATATACTAAAATACTACTAGCTCATATGTTTTTGAATAAAGATTAAATGGTTTTCGGGATAACATAGAAATACATTAATATACATTAATACTGTAATCTTCCCTCAATTTAAAATCTAATTGTTAGGGTGTGTATAACATGAAATATAATTTTTTTATGTCAACATTCCACATTTTATTCATTGTCCCCCAGTGGACATAATTGGCATTACAGATTCAATAGGGAGTATAAGGTCAAACAGGCAAGTTCTTATTACAGCAGTTTGATCACAAAAATGGTCTGCTTTTACAAGTACAGTGACAATTGCAGCTAAAGGGTTAACTGGTTAATAGGTTAATTGGTCCACTCCAACTACAGGAGTCAAGAGTTACAGTTGACTCCAGAAAACCTGCAGTGATGCACAACTATGCAGCTGCCAAAGCACTTAAATTTGAATGTGTAGATATGATAGCTGACGAAGGAAGGAATTATTACTATTTAAAACAATTACCAATATTAATTTAGATGTACTGAAGAGCTAAAGAAACCCGCCCACAGCAGACTTGTTACAAGGTAGAATCCAAATTTCCTTTCAATATCAGGTCCAGCTTATTCCGCTGATAACAGCCCAAAATCCATCAATACTGAAAAGGAAAAATGAAGACAATGCAATTCAATAGAAGTGTGAAATATGGGCCCTGGAGGTAATGAGTCACCCAAAATTATGCCAGTAAGTTTACTCCAGTATAAGCATTTCTGAGGACCACTCGTGATCACACTCTGATCCAGCTCATGGAGTCCAGAGTAGAGTCCGGCCCCTTCTGTGATTGTAATGCAAGTCAGAAGAAAGTGTGTGTGCGTGTGTGTGTTACGGCCTCAGGCACAGAATTGATTAGCCCTGTAGAACATCAGTTTCCATAGAAACAGCTGCTGTGAAAAGCCAGTGGCCGAGGGGTGGAGCCTTGTTGTGAAAGCCGGTTGTGTAATGCGGCAATCTGGCTCTGAATGGCATTTTTATGTAGCCTTGTAGATTGCCATCGCTGACCTTATGAAACTTCATAGACCTCTGTAAGAGAGTTTATGAAGCTTTATAAAACCTCACTGGCCCTTATTACTGACCTGACCGAGATTAACGAGGGTACAGCACCTCGGCTACTGCCTAGCTGTGTTCTGCACAGTTCAGCATGGTGGTTATCAAACTTCATAAACCTCATGGAGCTTTAAAAGCTGAGCGATGGATTTGTAAATGCAGGGCATAGATGCTGGAGGACAGTTGCTGAGTCTGCATAGTCACCATGTAGGCTGATAACTGTCCCAGTCAAGACAAATGGAAGCAGCAGTGTTCACATATAGTTCAATTTACTTGATTTGCAAAATACATTCACTTTATTAGAAGCTGGAAATAAAGGCCTTATAGTTACAGACTGTATAATATTAGAATAAACATATAAATACATGCAGTGGTCAGTAACCCGAATGTGTCAGTAAATGTAACAATAGAATTGTTATCACTAACTGGCAGTCAGTGTTCTCCTTCAAGCATGTTTATTGTCCAATGAATTTCTGTTTGCAGCAGTTCAAAAATATGTGGTTGGCTAGCTTAATGTGACTCAGAGAAAGCATGCACTGGCTTTCACCCTCCCAGCATTGGTGGCTTTGGGTGAAAGGGGGAGTCCTAGCGAGCAAATCATATTAAACCTACCCTGCTGAGAACTCAAGACCAGCTTTGCTGGTAGCTGGTCTCAGATGGTCTAAGGCTATTCACACAGCAGCTAAAGTGGCCCAAATCCAATTTTCTCACCAAATCCAATGTTTCAGGCTGTTCACACTGCCTTTTTAATATGATCTATTGCTGACATTTGTCTAGATGTGAATGCACAAAAGAGCAAAGCTTCATGTGACCCACATTTCCTCCATCATTTATGATGAATGTTGGATTTGGGTTAACATAAAATTTAAATGATCTGAGCACTATCATCCAAGTGTCACAGGTTCAAATCCCGGTTTATGCTGCTTGCCATCAGAGTAAAATTCAGAGTAAAATTTGTGGTTACCATATTTCAGTACCACATATGATGTGGCCCAAATTGGAACTGAAAATGTCAGATTTAGTTTAACATGATGGAAAAGATGTGATTGAGTGCTTTTACCTGCTGTGTGTGAATGTAGCCTAAGATGGTTTTTGATTAAGATAGCTGAAAAGGAAACCATGACCTGTGCTGGTAAACCAGCTGGTTAAGCTGGTTAATGAGCTTAGTTTTTGACTCACTCAAGGTGTTTACAATAGAGTTTGATGGAATAGCTGGTCTATCAGCATGGCCAACTTGACTAAACTGATCATCAGACAGGTCCGACTGCTGCACCATTTTGGTGAAATTGGTTGACTAGTTTGGTAAAGCTGCTTATACTGGTATACCACCTTGGTAATTATGGTCATGTTGTTAGACCAGCTAACAAACTCAAAGGAAAACATACCCTAGTATACCATTTACCCTAGTATTTTCAACTTTTCCAAGTAGTTTTTCATGTTCCTAATAATGTGGCTAGTTAGCCTGTACTCTGCAAACCTTTCTAAAGCAGCGTCTTTAGAAAACACTCACAGCAAGAAGGTCTATAACATATACACAGCATTAAAAGCCTTGGCAGGTATCTTTATGATTATTTGTGTGTGTCAGACAGTGAGGTTCCTCATAGTATTGGTCTTCTAGACAGCTTTTTCAGAGATTCTCCCACTCAATAGAGCCTCTAGCCTCTGTGGGACGAGTGAAGAAGCCTAAAAGCTTTGGCCCTTAATATTTGATGAGTCCAGTATGTTAAAACAATTAATATGAGGCTAATCCACATACTGCACTACAAATATGTAATTAATATTTCATTGCAAGCGCATTATGGAAAAGCTAATAAATGAAGCGATGGGTTTTTGGGGTTGAGGCTTAGGTCAGTCCAATTCCCCCGGCCACCTACAGCCTTCCAAAGTTGCCATATTACTTCAGCTGCAGCTTTGTAAATACAACTAAATTTTATCTTCTAAGTCTTATCAGTTGCAGCAGTGTTTTCCTTGACCAATACATGGAAAAAATGTTGGAAATGACTTCAAAACAAAAGCCAGGTTCATTATTCAGCCTTCACTGTACATTGCTTAGGCTGTTCCAGTCACTCTGTGCTCTATGAAAGGTCCAAGATTTTGAGGCTAAACATCCTAAAGTTCAGCAACAGTATCACCAACATTATCACCTTTGTCTTTCCTTTAGATCGAACAGTCTACACCTTTCAACAACTCACTTTAAACACTCTTGTTTAAGACTGCAGTTCATATTGTTAAAGCCATGGCAACAAATAAGGGCTATTGACCAAATACTGTTATGGATCATGTTTTCACATTGCCACCAGTTTCTTTCTGGTATGACATGCATTGTTTATACTCGTTTATTTATTCAGATCAGTGTTTTTGAAATATTTGATCTTGTGAATGTGCCTCATGAAGGTCGGCGGACATACCATGTTGCCAATTCGTTGGATGCCCCCAGAAAGCATCATGTACAGGAAGTTCACCACCGAGAGTGATGTCTGGAGTCTGGGAGTGGTGCTCTGGGAAATATTCACCTACGGGAAACAGCCCTGGTATCAGCTCTCCAACAATGAGGTATAAGCATACACTCATACACATCCCTAGACAAGCTCTATAAACAGGACTCTGTGGAATAGATCTGCACTGTACTGTCTGAGTGCTGTGTTATGTGCTTTACATTTGACAGTATACTGTGACTGCGATTGGTCTAAATCACAGTGTTGTTTGTACAGAGACCTCCCCCTAAGTGTGATTGCTCCTAATCATAGGGGTGTTTGTTATGAAACCTCCTCTTGGCTGTAATTGGTCTGATCACAGTGTTGTTTGTCTTTAATCATTCCCCTAACCTACCCCTTATTGTGATTGGTCCAAACTGAGATGTTTGTTCTGTGGCCTCTCCCCGACTGTGACTGGTCATAATTGTGGTGTTTATTCCAAACCCTTCCCCTAACTGTGATTGGTCCTAATTACAGTGATGTTTGTTCCAAGACCTCCTCCTGTCCAAGATGTGCCCTATTGACAGGTCGTTGACCTCACCCTGAATGTCATAATCACAATGGTGTTTGTTCCAAACCCATCCCTTAACTGTGATTGGTCTGAATCACCACATTTTGGTTCTGAAACCTCCCATGACTGCTGTAGTCTGTAGTACTTTCATGTGAAAAAGACACCCCTTGAACACCTTTGAATTTTTTTTTAATGCAAATGGACATTTAATCTACTTTATATATTGATAAATGGCTGTGATATGCCTAAACAAAATGTATCAAAACACTGTATGCCATAATAGCTGGTATTTACTCCTTTGGCTGAAATAATGTCAATTAGAAGTTCCTATAACCTTATACCAGTCTCTGGCATCAACTGGAAGAAAACTTTTCCCACTCCTCCATGTGGAATTCTTTCAGCTATGTCATATTTCAATGTTACTCTTTGTACAGACAGACTTATATTTTCCTCAAGCCCCCTCTGATACAATAATTATTTCATAATGGTTTCTATGACGTAGAGCTCTCCAGGCCCTTCTGCAGCAAAGCAGCGTCTAACCATGACAGTTCCACCCTCATGCTTCACAAAGGTTCTTGTGCTCAAATGCTGTTTGGTTTGTGCTGGTACCTCATGGTACTCTTAAAAAGCAGAAAGTGTGATTTCAGTTGTAAAAAAGAAGTCTAAACCTCTCAAAATGTCAACATTTTGTTATGTGTTTAAACAAATACATTTATAAATATATATGAAAATAGCCAGAACTTGTAATATAACTGCTTGAAATATATTTTGAAATTAAACAATATATTTGAAATTTATCTCACATATGAATAAAAAATAATTTTTTTACATTTATTTTTTTTAGAAGTAGTTTTACACATTTTTCTCAGCTTTGGCCGAGTTTGAGTCAGCTATAGTAAACAAAAACTGACAAACTGATGACATTTTTTTCTGTTGGAATACGGGAATACTTTGCAAAATGAACCCTGAGATTCTTTCAGCAATGTTTCTTTCAGGTTAGATGCACACTCATGTGTCCCCAGGTGAAACCGTCTGTTTTGTCTCACATTGGATTATGAGCTACAAATGTCAGTTCATCACTTAAATAAATGATGTGAAAGAAGAGACAATCTGTAAAACTGTATTCCACACTAGTAGGTTTAACCTTTGGCAGTGAATCCCTGGTTCACCTGAGTGTTTCATCAGCAGTGGCTGTTGTAAGGGACAATTCTTTTTCCTAATTTCAGCTTGCCACTGCCCTCTGTCCACTGTGTTGTCCTGAAATTTGGCACCAATTGAATTGATGTGAATTTGTTCTTGATGGTATTGATGTAATTCGGTTGGTAACATTAAGAGCACTGACTTCAGTACCCAACCCTTCCTGTAGGTCCCATGATGACATTTTAGGATTTTGTGAAAGGCATTATGCTTAATCATAGTGTATATTCTTACTTTGTGAATTGCTACAAAACTGTCATATGTTTGCCTGACATGTTTAGTCATATCACCCAGCACTAGCTAGGACTTTCAGCACCAGTCACGTAACTGCCTGTTACATTCCTTTGATGTGACTGACAGCTTCCTAACCACTCCCTCTTTCATTTCCAACCCCTTGACAGGTGATTGAGTGCATCACTCAGGGCCGTGTACTGCAGCGACCACGCACCTGCCCTAAGGAGGTGTATGACCTAATGCTGGGCTGCTGGCAGAGGGAGCCACACACTCGCCTCAACATCAAAGAGATCCACAACCTGCTGCTCAATCTGGCCAAGGCCTCACCTGTCTACCTGGATATCCTGGGCTGAGAGAGCAGGAGTGTGCCTGTGTGTGTGTGTGTGTGTGTGTGTGTGTGTGTGTGTGTGTGTGTGTGTGTGTGTGTGTGTGTGTGTGTGTGTGTGTGTGTGTATGTGTGTGTGTTAGTGTGTGTGTGAGTGCATCCCAAAACTGCCTCAATTACCCTCTCCTCTCCTGTTTCCCTCCCTTTCCCCATGTCCTGCTCCTGTCATACTAAATCTGTAGGCAGCAGGAGTCTCATCTATCAGTATTAGGAGCAAGAAGTGAAACGTGACACTGAAATATAACATTTCTGCAGGTTTTTTGTTCTGTGCAATCGGATCCCTTCTAGGACACTTGCTGTACAGTCACAAGGAATTCAGTGTCCCTGTAAATATCATCCAGTCTTGACTGTAGAAGAAGCGCATACTCATCTCTGGGACATTGAGAAGAGCTCTCTCCATCTTGTGGAATTTGGAAAACTGAAGAGGAAGGATAACATAGCTATACACCGTGTGTCAGAACTGCATCATATGTGGAAGAAGGAATCTCATCCCACATTTTCTGCTCTTCCCAAGCGCATACAGTATTGTGAAGTGTGTGTGTGAAAACAGCATTGGGAATCATGGCTATATATTCAACCAGACTTTTGCCTTGGTGTTGAGGAAAAGATTGGGATCAATAGATGTTCCCAAAGTAGAGACTTTAACTGAACCGGAAGTGTATGCATTATCCGTCATCCAAATTACAAATGGCATATTAGCTCAGAACAAAGTGTTTGGAGCGCCAGGATCCTTCAAGTCAGGCCTGTTCCTAATAGTGCACTACTGGAGGGGATATTGAGTCATTTGAGATGAAGCCATGCCCATGTTTCAATACTGTTAGCGTGCATTTAGGACAGGAGCCCAATTACCCTGAGTGGCTGATTATGATGGGGTAGGCTAAATTATGGCCTGCTTCCCTCTCTTTCTCTCTCTCTCCACCTCCTCCCTCCTGCGTTACCACTCAGTTGAAGCAGTGATGTACTGCCCAAGGCAAGGGTTACGCAGCTGTTATGGTGTAATATATATTTCATTACAGTACTAATGTCTGCTATTAGCACCTATTCCCCAAAGACCCATGCAAAATATGGAAGAGAGCAGAAAAACAGGACAAAATAAAGAAAAAGGAAAACCTCAGCCCAATATAGCCATGTTATTTATTGTATCATTATACAGGCCTCAAACTCCACCTTCTCCCTTCAGCAGTGCACTTTTTAATAACAACTATAACCATAAGAAATAGCAAAAAATAACTCTTGAGACTTGGGGCACACATTAGTTCCACATGAGTTCCACATAAATTCCAGTTTTCCATATTTTTCATCCTTGCTTAGTTGGTGGCAAATCTCAGTGTATTAGGTTAGAGGATGCATTCTGAGTGAGCAAGAGCGAGGCAAAGATGGTAAAAAGACTGGTATAATGCTGCATGGCTCGTGGCATTCATGGGGGAAGATTTTGTGCAGACAAATGCTAAAGGTAGCGTATTGTGACTATCCAACCGCTAAAGTCACATACAGGCTTTTAGATGGAAAGTAGGAAATACAGAACTCCTATTGGTCATGCATGCAGCAAAAGTCATGAATGACACTTAAATTGTGTTGTCTTTTCCAACTTGTTATTTTCAATGTTTGAGACTTTTTGTTCTTATTTATTTATTAAGATGCACTTTTTAAGTTTTTATTTTTGTCCATAAATTATTTTACATATATATCAGAATGAATGTATGATCCCAGGAGTGAACTTAACCAAAAATGCTACTGTTATCGGGGAATAACTTCCAGTAGGCTCTTGTTAGTATGATCTCATTTGTATACAATATACTTTCATTCAGTTGACCAAAAATGCTTACATGACAAAAACCATTCCTATTTTTGGTCAAACATTTTGCTAAAATACCCAGCACTGATATTTTTGCTCAAAAGTATGATAAAAACTGCTGCGATATTTAGCCATTAGGCTTTCTTGTCAGTGTTTTCCTGTAGGCATGCTGGAACTGAGCATATCGTAGCATTCATACAAAAACATTGTATCTCCACATATACATTTTTGCCATTTTTAGGTTTTGACGTAATGTGGTGTTCTTCACATTGTGTCAAAATGTCCTGATAAATGGGCTCCAAAATGATCTGGAATAAAATGTTTTTACATCAACTTTCATTGAAAATTAAGAAGAGTATGTCCGTCTGCTGTAAAGTTGCAATTTTGGAGATACAAAGTTTTTGCATGACAGCAACAATATTCTGGCTGAAAAGATAACCAAAGCAGGTAATGTATGAAGAAAAAAAAGAACGAGTAAGGTGTAGTAAATGAGTTGCTTTTGCCTTATGTTAAACTCTTTATTTCACTTACATATTGGAACAGAAAACTGTGAGTCAGTCAAACAACTACCAGTTGCGACTGGATCTTTCTGGACCATTATCTTCAAATCCTCCTCAAAGTGTCTATAAGCTACTCCACTGTCCATAGTCAGGCCAACTGGCAACAAGCTGTGGGCTTCGTGCTCTTCAAGCCTGAGGACATATCTTTGGAACACTTCTCCATCGCTAGTGTTGGTGAAACAGTAGGATGGATAGGAGGAAGCTGTACAAGCAAGGACAAGACACTGGTTGAGTAGCTTTTAACAGTACATGTGTGCAGAGACAAACAAAATGTCTCTTATTTTAGCAGGTCTCTCTATGGTATACACAGTTACACATTCTTAAGCAAAAAGCCCATTCACACAAAAACAATGGCATTAGTGTTATAATACGTGTATCCATATTATCAGAAGCTCTCAATGATGTTGAGGCAGTTGTGATACATTGTATTTAATAAAAGTGTCATGTCTTACCATATTTGTGTGTTGGTGTGTGTGTGTGTGGGTGCGTGTGTGTGTGTGTATTGTGTAAGCAACAGTAAATTCTGTTTATAGAGCTGTCAATATTACAGTGTACTGTAGGCCTAAATGACATGGCTGGAGCCTATTGACTTAAGGCCACATAACAGCTTGATTTACAGCTCTGTGCTTTATGTGCTATTGACTGCTGGCTGAAAGCATGTCAGAACAGATGATGTACAATGAAAGTAACCAAAGATTAACCAACTATTCTACATTATTGACCTCACTGAGGTGTTCTACAAGGGTATGCTAATTTGCAATGCTTTTTTCACCCATAGTTTCAGTTAGATAATGATGATTAAACCATAATTCCCATCTCATTAACAGGGATCTGGGTCTCATGATGTTTCTGAGTACAATCTTTGGATTGCACTTGGGCAATGTGGTCTGAGGTTCAGAGGCCCATAGGCACTGGTCCCACTAGTCTGGGCCTAGTTTCAACCAAGGCTTTCTAGTGATACGATTATTCTAACTGGTAAAGATGACTATTTTGGAAATCCAGCATGTCAGAAACCCAAACTATCTTATTAAACAATGCTCCAGTTTTGGACAAAATGTTTGGCCCACATTCAGCATCAGCAGTGGGTTCATTACTGATTGCTGCTTCTTCAAGCTTTTTAAACAATAAAATACAATATCTGGACAAGGAAGTGTTGCCATCTGGAGGAGACATTCCTTTGAAATCCTTGCTGTGTGATTGAGGATTGTCTTGCTGAAAATAATGCGTCCCTGGCATGAGAGGCAATACGTGACTGAGATGTCTCACACATATCACTACTAGGGTTGACTACCTGTCTTATGCAATGGTTCCCCTGTTCATCACACCAGTGGTTGGTGGACCATGTCACTCCAGAGCAAAGGCAGGGTGAAGTGCTCACCACAGGGCTTCCATACACAAACCCAATCATTCTTGGATCCCAAACAGAACCTGGATTAATCGGTAAAGATGATATTGTTCCAGTCCTGTTTGCTGTGTCTGCATGCCCTTACGTTTCCCATGCATCAGTTTGGACGAACCCCTATAAGGTTATGCCACAATACTGAAACTTGTTCAGAACTTATGTTACAGTTGAGATTTTATAGAGGATCCTCATTTCATCTGTCAAGCTGATGTGATGTTGATGATGTTTTTGATGCTTCCCAGAATGCTTGTGTGAATGAGCATGTGTCTGTGGCGGGTATCATTGTGCTGCCAGTCCTGGTAGATGGCAAGCAGAGCAGACTTGTGTGTCCTGTCCACTGCATGTCAGGCATTCATCTTTTATAAATTAAGATATATGAACAACAAAATATGTATAATAATAATAATAATAATAATAATAATAATAATAATAATAATAATAATAATAATAATAATACAACCCTTTTTTAAGCAAAAGTGTGTGTGTGTGTGTGTGTGTGTGTGTGTGTGTGCATATACACACACGAGAAAAACTCATACAGTACAAAATAAGAGGAGTGTCCTGATCAATCAGTGGATCAATAAGGTTGTTTTGACACTGTACATTAAGCCCTAAGTAATTGCCTAAAGGGCTAAATGCTTTTAAAAACACTGTCAATGACCCTCAATGCAATCCCTGCTGTTTTCACTCTATGCAGAGCGGAATCCTCTGTGGAGCTTGTAAGAGTATGTGTGGGGGTAGAAAGAACATGGACATCTATATGCCTGTGGCTCTAAAGCAACAATCCTCACAGTTTCCAAACCTCATTAGATTGCAGCGGCATATTATCAGCTTGCACTCATCAAAATGCTAATAACCAGGAGTGTGATTCAAGGCCTTCTGGAGTGCTATTAGGCCGTAAAACGAAACGTGTCGACCGCCGAAAGTGAACAAGGTCAGTGTGTTTGTGGGTGAGAATGAAAGAGCTGGAAGGAAGCTGAGGAGACCATAAAAAGCCGTTTTCCCTGCTGAAAAAAGAGACCCTCTCATCAAAATTTCAGCAGGGAGCTGCTCTTAGACCTGATAAATCCTGTATCGTTTCGCTGGCTGTTGAGCTCAGAGGCAGCCGTGGACCAGAGGCAGTGCTGTGGGCAGTGAGAAGGTTGTGGTCAGTGGTAATGCTGTAGAGCAGTAAATAAAGATTGAATGCTTAAACTCCAGGGCTTTCATATAAGAGGAAAAAGCACCTCGAGGGCATTAGTGCTATTAACATGTAGCATCTATTCATCAGACTGACCACATTCACTGCTGTTCAGCGTCAGGGTATACGAGGACAAGGAGGCCCTGGCAGCCAGCTGCAGGTGATGAACTCTCTAGAGTTCAAATGTGAGAAATGTAGGCAGTGGTGGGTGTAGAAACTGTGTGGACAAAGCACACTCAGGTAAAAGCATCACGTCATAGTTGCTTGGCAAAAAATAAAACTGAGTAGAAGTTTAAAAGTATCAGGTCAAAACGCTGACTGGCTTACATGCAAAATACAATGGAGTGTCTTACATATAATTAGTTACATATTACTAAAGTCAACAGTGTGTCTGAAATGCATGCACAAAATTTCAGCAGAAAAAAATCTAAATAAAATATGCACAACTACAGATAAACAAAGAAATATCAGGGGATGTAGCCGAGAAGAGAGATTTAACTCACTTGATTCGACATTTGGCATTATTTGAAAACCCTTCCCATCAATTTTTTTATATTTTTGCTTCAGAACTATACTAAATTTTCAACCTTGACCTCACATAAAATCTTTTTGTGATATTTGGGTGTGTTGTTTGTTTTATTTTGTATTGTTTTTCAAATGTTGTTCTTTTTCAATTCACCAATTTCAAATTATGCAACACTTCTATAGATTAAAAAGCCACTAATGAGTCCTAGTAGGACCTATAGTATAATATGTCCTATAGAGCAGCATTTACTTGACCAATAATGCTAACACAGCTAAAACTGTTGACAATTTGAACTATTATTTTTTTCCCTTTTGTTTTGCTTAATTTTAGTGATGTAACTCCCTACAACCCTCACATGCATATACACTCACACTGCCTCTAGGGTGACCATACAGCTTCTTTTCCCTGCCATATCCTGTTTTTGGATATATCTGGCTGGGATTTCTACATTGTGTACAAAGTCCTTTTTGCACTAATTTCACGTGAGCATTCATTCGTTTCTTCACTCTTTAAAAGCATGTTTAAGTTCAACCGTCTCACTGCTACTATTAGTCTACATGTACCTGCAGCTACCTCAAACGTTGATGAAACTGCTTCCTACCACAGCGTAAAAACCCTGTTCTTCAGCAAAAAAAAGACAATCAGCTTGCTGGTTAAAAAGCCGGTCAGCTTGCTGGTTAAAAAGCCGGTCAGCTTGCTGGTTAAAAAGCCGGTCAGCTTGCTTTTTGCCTATAAGGACATTGGAGGTGCAAATGAAAACAAAAACACAAATCAGTTTTATTTTACCTGAAATTTCTATTACATTGGCAAAGTCAAATAAAAGGTGGCAAAAGTAAAACATTTTTTGCTTCTTTACTTATTTGAGAAACAAGCAGACATTAAAGGAGCTTATTTATCAATACAGACTATTAAAGCTATTTTTTAGTTTTGGTAAACAAGTAAATGTTTATGCATTAATTTTCATTAACATAGTTTCACAACTTTTAAAGACATTTGAACTCCCCTCAAAAAATATTGGAACAGTATTGAACAGTATTGAACAGTATTAAACAGGCCAATGCCTTTATTTTTGCTGAAGACTGAAAACAATTGGGTTGGACATTAAAAGTTGAAAATGAGACATAGGATCAGCTTTTATTTCCAGGTGTTCACATCTGGAGCTGATACATTGTTCAGAACATAGCATCTTTTGTCTGAACCCACCCATTCTTCTTGTAAGCAAAAGCATTAGATAACAGATCAAATAGATTAAAATGAATTAGACTTAGTTGAAAATCCTTTGCATGCAATAACTGCATCAAGCCTATGACTCACTGACATTATTAAACTTTTGCATTCTTCTTTAGTGATGTTTTCCAGGCCTACACCACAGCCTCTTTCAGGTGGTGTTTGTTTTGAAGGGTGTCTCCCTTCAGTCTCCTCTTTAGCAGGTAAAATGCAGCACTATAGGGATTAAGTCTGGAGATAGACTAAGCCAGTCTAAAACCTTCCACTTATTGCCCCTGATGATCTCCCGTATGTTTACGGTCATTATACTGCCTGATGAAGGATCTCTCAATCAGTTTGGTTGCGCCTTTCTTTAAATTGAGACATTTTTTTTTATAGATGACTGAGTTCATTGTACTGCTTCCATCAGCCTGTCCCAGCAGAAGCCATGCAAGCCCAAGCCATGAGATTACCTCCACTGTGTTTCACCCAGATAACCTTGTATGTTTGGGATCATGCCAATGACTTTCTCCCAACTTTAGCTTTTCCATCACATTGCTAAAGATTAATCTCTGTCTCACCAGTCCATAAAGCTTTGCCCCAGAACTTTTGAGTCTTGTCTCTGGATTTCTTAGCAAATTCCACTTCTTCCTGTTCTTCTTGCTAATTAGTGGTTTGCATCTTCTGATGAAGCTTCAGTATTTCTGTTCACGAAGTCTTCTGCAAACAGTAGATTGTTAAACGTTCATTGCTGCCATCTGGAGGTTGTTGCTGATGTCACTAACAGTGGTTTTAGGCACTTGCAATGTTTCTGTGATCAAATGCTGATGTTTTCGGTCTACCTGTTCGACATCGGTAACTTAGTATAGCAGTGATGACTTATGACTGCAATGGCTCTGAACTGTCTATCAGATCCAGATGTAAACTGTTGCTCTTTTGTCATATATTCATCTTTTAATATCAAAACCAAATGTTTTCAGTCTACAGAAAATAAAATAAAGGGATTGGCCTCACTGGACCAGTACTGCCCATTTGTCATTGTGCCACAAACCACCAAACCATCTGTTCTCACTTGTAATTTGTGTTATATTGTTCTGTCTGTGTTTAAATGAAGAATCTTTCTGACTTTCTCAAAAGTTTTGGTGCTGTCTGAGAAAGATTTCGACACAGTAGCCACACATTGAGCATCTGGAATCATGGGAATTGATATATTTGAATAGATACTTTTACTTTTTGAGATCCTTTTCCTGTAATATTAAATCTTAAATCTTTGAAGTGAGAGATTTGATTGACAACAAAGCAGTCCAACTGCCAACCAAAAGGACAAAAGTAGAATTTGCAGTACAAAGAAGAACAAAATTAAGTACATGTAAATAGTTTGTTTTGGCTGTAGCTACCTGCATCTTATTTAAAACCCTGATGCTGGCCTACAAAACCAAAAATGGATTGGTTACAGATCAGATTTTCCCACCATCCCTCAAGATGCATGGAGGACAAGCATCTAGACTCTTTTCTGTCCTGGCGTCAAAGTAGTGGAACAACATTTCCCTGTGGGTCCAAACAGCTGAGTCACTCACTGTCTTCAAATGCTGACTGAAGACCATCTCTTGAATTAATTGTGCGATAAAGTGTACTATGTTGAGCAGTGGGTTTGAATTTGGCATTTGGCAGCATCTAAGCTTGAGGTATGTCTGGATTGTAGCCTCTACAAACTAGCTAAGGATATTTTCTGAGCAGCAAAGCACTTTTGTAAGTCACTCTGGATAAGAATGTCTGCCAAATGTCGTAAGTATATATGTAAAAATAAATGTAGATATACCGACCACTGAATGTAGACGTTCATATATAGAAAGGTATAAAGTTTCCTACAGCTTCCTTTCTGCATGTTTTGCTGTGTTCTGCTCTTCAGGAATAAATCATGTGATATGACCCAAGTCATTTTATGTCAGATAATCATTTCTCTGGCAATCACCATGTTTTAAGCAAGGGTATCCTATAGCTGGAACTTCTCGGTAATGTCAAAAAGCTGCATAGGCCTTTCTTTCTATAGGACTATCCAGTGTCTGTGGTCAATATAGTAACTACTGTTAAGGATATAGCCTGTCCTTTTATCCACAGGCCATGGCACCAGATTTCATTTCCTGTAGCTGACCTCTACAGATCCTTCTGCCTCAACTGTACTCAGCATTCATCTCTTCACCCCTCCATTCCTCAAGGCCGAATGCCCACCACATGCACCCACGCGCACGCGCACACACACACACACACACACACACACACACACACACACACACACACACACACACACACACACACACACTACCCCTCCCCCTCGAACTGCTGGTTATTAATAATTCAGAATATACAGATAATCAGTCAATAACTCTCTTTCTTGGACAACTAAATAATTCACTCATCCATAAAGACTATGGTGAAGTGTGTGTGTGCGTGTGTGCTTGTGTGTGTGCGTGTGTGTGTGTGTGTGTGTGTGTGGGTGTGTGTTTGTTTGATTTGCAGGTGAGTCCAGCTTGACTCTTGGAGTTCCAGAGTACAGCTCGGTATGATATTCCCACTCCTAAATTAGATAGTGTACTATTTTTGTGTACATCTGTGTGTAAAAGGGAAGACTGGTCAATTAGTAACTATGTGTCCATTGTCCAATATTCAGGCTTGTTGAATGGTAGCTTGAATCCAATGGCTGAAATTGTAGATCAGATTTATTGCAATGATAGTGGAAGTAATGGATACTAAAACCTATATTACTGAAGGTTTTCTTGGCTTCAAATTGTAGTTCTCTAGATTTTTCTTACCCTCTGTCCATAAATTTATGGACTTCTTTCAATTTAAATTTGAGCATAGTTCCCCACACTTTTTTAGATTCTGACCATAAATCTCCATATTATTTTTGCCCTCTGCCCATAAATATCAATGGTTTTCTTGAAATTTTATCAAAGTTGTCATGCCATTCTTGGCTTCTCTTCATAAGTCTACAGGTTTTGCCAATTCTGAAAAGAGCTTTCCACATGTTCTCTGATTCTGACCAAGAGTTTCAGAGCTTTTCATGATTACAGACAAAAAGGTTCCAGGTTTTCTTAACCATCCTTCCATAGATTCCCAGACTTAATTCTGACCGTAGCAGAGGTCTCAAATCGTATCCACAACAGGTCCATATGGCTGTAGGTTTTCAGTTGGCCAGTCTTCAAAAAAGGTGTTTTTGTTTGACTGGAAACAATCTGCAGCCACATCAGGCCATTATGGCTCCAATTTATGAGCCATGGTCTGCAGATTTTGAGGATTTTAATCCTAGGTCTCCAACTTTTCCTTGGATTCTGACCATCAAGTGTTTTGACTGTTTTTAATTCTGATCATGGGTCTCCATATTTTTCTTGACCATAAGTCTCCAAGTTTTTCCACTCATAGGTCCATTTTCTTTGATTCTTGCCATGTTTCCAAAACATGGTTCTGTTTCTGACCTTAAGTTTCCTGGTTCTCTTTGATTCTGATCAGAGGTTTCCAAATTTTACTTGTCATTGACATTGACCACCCAAATAAAATCCAAAACTGTGACCCTGTGGTCAGAAAACGATCAATGAATTCAAAAGGGTTGAGGGAAGCTGACAAATTGTACATGGCAGCAGATGGGCTACAGTGTGTAACTGAACACCTATATAGTGGCCTAGAAGGTAGTCAGAGCCCATAAAGTGGCCACTGAGTGGAAGTATAAGTTTCTAATAAAATGGATAGCGAGTATATACAGAAATAGGACATGTTCAGGCTCTGATGACCTTTATACATGAAAAATATCGAACAGCAGCTGAAAAAGCTATACTTTAGGCCTACTGACCACAGCAGTTCTATAACCCACATGGTCAAATGTGCATCAATAATAATACATCTGCATTGATATGCGTGTGTGTGTGTTAGTGTGTGTGTGTGTGCATGTAATTGTTTGAGTATATTTGTCTGTGTAATTAGCCTGTATGAGCACCAGTGTCTGCCTCACTTGGCGTCTGGTATCTCTGGCTTGGCCTTCACTTTAATCTCAGTACATCGTAAGCCATTTCCTTGCAGGTCAGCGCACGCAGAGAGAGTCTTCATATTAATATGAACTCTACTTACCAGTAAATGTTTGTTTTGAGTTTTAAACACTACAAAATACCATTGTTTTTTGTACAGAATTAACCCTTTAGTGTTATGTTTCCAAGGAAGCCCATCTTTAGGCCCTGTTTTTTTTTCAGAATTTCATTTTTTATTAAGCTTCACTTACAGCCATATAAACATATTTGGACATTTAATCATTGCAACTATATTGAGAGAAGGATGTGATATAACTAAACATAAAACTGAAAATAAAATGTCTTTTAAACATCATTTACTAAATGTAATCATTAAAATGCAATTTTGCCCTAATAGCTGGTATTTCCGCCTTTGGCAGAAATAATGTTAATTAGATGTTTCCTACAACCAAACCAGCCATTAGGGATGTAGTTTGTGCACTTCTGGTGTCGGTCCCAAGCCTGGAATAGAATCCATTCTAATGCAGTTAAATTATATAGTCATACTGTATAAGTATACATATAAGCTAAATCTGTGTATGCGTGTTTGTGTGTGAGCAAGTGAGTGAGTGAGTGAGTGAGTGGTTAATTAGGGGTCTGATGTGAGTGCAGCTGTCCTTGAGGGCCAGCTGGGTTGGAGGTTTTTGTTCTTGTGCTGTAAAGAACGGAGGGATGGGGGAAAAGAGGGAGAGGAAGTGATGGAGTATAGAAGAATGGTGCTTTCATTTAGCATTCTGACTAGGGATTAACATTCCATCATTGCTCTGCCACACCAGCCCCGCTCCTGCACTCCATCGCTCTGGCTCCCCGAAACCTTCAGCTCACGCTCTGATCGGTCCAAAACTGCTTTTACAGTATATTTCCCAGTTCACTGCCAACATTCAAGCTCTAGGATATTTTCCTTTTTTTAAGCAAGGGTTCCCTCCCTGCATACCATGAATATCTAATTTGCTTGGTCTCCTTATGATGGCAGATGCTGTACTTTGGAAAGAGCTACCTGTAGGTCCCATGATGACATTTTAGGATTGTTGGAGAATTGCATGCGTTTATATGCATCTTGGGCCAAACTTGCTAGGAGGTCCTGATCTGCGATATATCTGGAGGAGGAAGAATGAAACATGAACCCCATAGAACATTTTGGAGGGACATGAAGTCAAGAATATTAGTGAACTGGAGGCCATTGCCTTTAAGAAATGGGTAAGGACCACTGCCAGAAGTTGGCGTCAGGCTATTCATTATGTTTACAGCAGGCCATAACAGCAAAAGGGTGCACTACTTTAAACTATGCTTGTTAAGAAGGGGTTGATTCATTCAGAGACATCTTTCAAGTGTCATTTGGTTTCAAATATTGAAAAAACACTTGCTATAATATTTGTGTTGTGCTGTTTAAACTGGTCTAGTTTAACTGGCAAACAGCTGGCAATCAGGCTTAGGGAATTTTCACACTGTCCCAAATAAATCAGTCTATACCCTGAACTGACTCTGGGCACAGTTGGGAGAGAGGCTCTTTCAAACCATGGATTGATAGTGCAATTTCAAATATCTCTTCCGTGCACACATTCCTGCAAGAAGTGTTTTAGCTATGCAAGTGATAAGCTGAAAATGGCCAAGCGAACCAATCAGGAAACCCCTGATGTAGCACTGTAGCTGATATTTTCCACTTGAAGCAAACCACAGACCACCAATTTCATGAAGACCAGAGACTGATGCTTTGGACTGCTTCCAGGCTCCAAAACAGCTTTCAAACTTGACCAAATGTACCTAACTCTTCTAGCAAGCTCTCTCAGATGAGGGAAAAAAAACACTAATGTGTAATTTGCAATGAGGATTGAATAATTTTGATGCCAACCATCTTCGTTCTGAAGGCCTCAGAGAGCTGTTAGGATCTCCTCATGGAGATCAAACTATCAATAGCAAACCAAATACTTATTGTTATGCTCATCAAATGTTAAATGAAGGCCAAAAGATAAAAAAGTTAATGGGGTGTCATGTTTTTCCACATGTATATGGATAGTCGTTATTTAAGCCTATCCATTCTTCTACTGTTGATCCATCCATGTATGATTCCACTTTTCCCTGTAGGCAATCCTGGTCCTGGAATGCCAGATTCCTGTAGTTTGCTAATTTTCCTGTTCGAACAGATCTAACTAAATTAACAGGCGAATTAAAACGTGCGCTTGAGCAGAAAACACTGCAGAAATCAGACAGTCAAGGACCAGAATTGCCTTTCTTCGTAAGTTCTATAGTTCATTGCTCCAGACAGGATAGTCTGTCCAAACCATTTCATTGCACATACAGTGCCTTTTCACCCGTTTCATTTCAGCTTTGAGTCACCAAACAAATACTGCAACAAAACACAAGTGGAGAGTTTAACTTCGGTGTTTATTACCCATCAATTCAGTTAAAGGTTGGACAGCCAGTTCAGTTTTCTACATTCAGTCAAAACCAAATCAGTTTTGGTATGTTTACCTCTCATACACACATATATACCCATATAACACACACACACACACACACACACACACACACACACACACACACACACACACACACACACACACACACACACACACACAAAATTCAAATAAATTAGAAAGGCAACGTTCAGTCATGCACTAACAAACGCAACATAAATGATTCTACGTGTAAATTAAAACGTGGGAGCACTCCCAATTCAAGTGTCAATGTTTTTAAAAAAGCAAAACAGTGCAAATACACCCATACAGCGCCGTCAGCACAGGCACTCATCCCAGCAATGGTGGTCCGGGATCATCACCCACTTCTTTCCATCGGACAGCAAACACACACAGGTGATATGTAGATAAAGAGTGACGTTTACATTCCTCACACTGGACTGCATTGTCTGCGAGTACACGTTAAGTTTCACACAAACACTTTTTCGGTGGTTCTTACCCTGTTCAATGTGGTAAGATGTTTCATGACTCAACACTAGGTGATACAATGATAGTGCTTATTATGTGGAACACATCACATCGGTTGAAGGGAAAGGCAGCTTTGCTGGGGTTAAAGTGAACATCCAGGAACGTGAAGCATCCACATGTAGCACCATTGATTTCGCTTAAAGGACTGTGAGCGATACTCAAGACTCTAGGTGTTTAAAGCATTGGTTCGGCCAAAAATCCCATATACACAGATTTCCCCACCTTACCTTAAATATATATTTAGGCAGCTGAGACTAATAAGAGTGCTGTGCTGAGGTATCAGGCATCTAAAATCGATCTCAGCAATAAGAGAGTAGGGCCCTATGATTTCTGCGATGTAACAGTAATAATAATACAACAGGTAAACATAAATATAGTAAAAGCTAAAAATGTCTTGTTTTGAAGAAAGCAGTTGGGATCTTGTGAGCTAGTTTGAAGAACCAATATTGGTTCCAGGTTTTAATTCCATCATCAGCGCACCTCATTTAACATTAAAAAGCAGGTGTATATACTATAACACTAGACTCCTAGGAGGAGATCTTAGATGGTCTGAGATGGAACACAGTGATATAAGCTCACTTTTTGTACGAATGTTATTTGTGTTTATTCTAATATCAGTGTTTGACTGAGTTGATGGAACATTCACTGTCCAGATAAAGAGCTTTTAATTCACACAGGTGCTTCTTGTCACAGTACTGTCCTTCGTGTCTGAAGTTCACTCTGGAGCTAAGAGGCTAACACGTTTAAACTGCAATGCTGAGATCACCACACACATATTTTACTCCAAAGTCATTTAAAAATCGAGTTGCTAATTGACGCTTGGAGCAAAACGATGTCTCTGCTGTTTCTGACCTGTTTAATGACATGCTGCATCATCTCATATTAAGAAAATGTAAAAATTGTATGGCTTAATTCATAAATGTAAAACAAATCTGTAAATCAGATATTACTCAGCGATCATTTATTAATTGAATAAAAATGAATTAAATTGTATTACTTTGTTTCTGAATTTTGCAGATAATTTACTGTCCTACTAATCTTCTGAAAGAACTGTATTCATCTCATGCTCTTATCTAGAGTGACTTACATTTGCATCTTGTTACACCTGTAGGTGACTGTAGAGTTAAGAACACACAGTGAGTAGAGTTGTGTGCTGGCCTAAGGTCTGGCTGGAGGATGAAACCCATGTCTGCCATGGTAGTTACTTAGCTGTTACCTACTATGCTCCACCAAATGCTACGGTCTAATAGATTTGAATCCCTTACTATGTTTATATGCAACTAACATTCTCCAGCCTGTGTAAAATAATTGAAATGGACCTTCTTCTGGATAAGATGTTTTATGTAGGTGTGATGATGCCAGTTGGATAGATTTGTAGCTACGGTACTACAAACATCTCTGCTTTGATCAACTACATTTAAAGTCGAGTGGGGAAACTGTGTAAATCAGCTGATTTTTCTCCTTCAAGTGTTTCGCAGTTTTAACATTTAGTTCATTAAGAGTGATAGTTAGGTTACATTTGAATCCAAAAGCATTTCTTTGGAAGAAAAATAAGCGATATGTGATTTGCATGAGGAATACTTTAAGTGATTTAAACTATGTTAATGTCATCTTGATCTTACACCTCTAATCTATCCCATTAAAGCTACATGTATTACTGAATGTACCTTATTTGGTTTGGTTCAAAAGCAAGTATATCAGGCTGCTATCCAGCAGGACTCCGGAGTGAGTGTGTGTTTAAAACGAGGCTATGTAGATTATGACAGGGCTGTATATACCATAGAATCTGCCACAAGAACCAAATGTGGTTCTGTAGTGTCACCTACAGAAAGGTTTGCTATGGTGTAGGCAGGGTTGTGTATCTAAGCTGGATTTGGTGTGCGCTTCTCAGGTAAGAGAGTCTTGGTGGTTGAACTCTGGGTCAGAGCTGGGGTCCAGGTGGGCTGGATCTAGGTCTGCGTCATTCTCCTCGTCACTCTCAGCACTGTAATCCACTTCCTCCAGAAATGCAGGCTCGTCTTCTTCCATCACATAAGTGGTGGGGCTGCAGGACACAAACACACATCCATTTTCCAATATAAACAGGTTTCCATTCTAGGGCATCTCTGAAGACACACTACCCACAACATTTCATTTAAAAAATTTTAGTCCCGCATCCTTTCACCAGCTCCTTCGGGGTTCTGAAGAAACTGCGACTGGTTGTTGTGACATACGTACATCTGATCATTCGACTACTGACTCTATAATGAGCTGATTTTCCTCATTTTAAATTGCTTCTTTCAATGCTTTTGTGAATGAAGTGAATCCTCAATGTGTAAATAACCCTCATTATTGATAGGTTCAAATCACTGTCCAGCCCAAAAGTGGGCAGAAATCTCTCGGTGGATCAGAACCCTCACAATGCAATAATATACGTTTCTCCTGTTGTCCCTCACTCTATCTTTCTCTCTCACAGTCTCTCTTTCTCTAATACAATAATGTGATGATGGTTTGATGGCTCTCTTGTTAAGCAGTTAAATGGTTTAATGTTTTTGTGTGTTCTCCGTGGTCTGGTGGTTTGGCTGGTTTCAGTGGCTTTTTAATGGTTTTAATGGTGTGAGGGGGTGAGAAACTAGATCCCAGTGAGATGTGGAGAGGAGAGGGGGGTCAGACACTGGGGGCCGCCTCAAACTGGATTAGCGGCCTTTTGGATCAGGTGATTAGACGGCTGTAATGAGGAGAGTGGCTAGAGTGCTTCGCTTACTTCACTCAAGTGCGGAGCGCCCAGTGTGACTGAAAGCTCCTCAAGTACTGCTAGCCATTAGAAGAGGGATGGAAGATACGTGTGTGTGTGTGTGTGTGTGTGTGTGTGTGTGTGTGTGTGGTCATCCATTAAAGAAGTAAACAAGTAGGGAGGGGCAGAGGTATGTTCTCAAGAAGCTTCTAGTCTGACATCATCAAAGCTATTACAGATATGATCTTTTTCAGTTGTTGTTTTTTAAATATCAGAGGTTCTGGAGGCCCCATCATTGCATTTTAAACAAAGAGGTTTGGAGCACAAATGTTCTAACAGGTCACAATGTGTTAGTAGTTTTAATATGTATCTTATTTTGAAGTTAAATATAACACAGGTCATTCACACATTGAATGAGACACTCACTAAACTACCTCTTCACAATCTATGAATGCCACCACACACCCTGCAGGTGTTTATAGCCTGATCATCTTAATGTAACTTGCTTGAAGTTACTACCACCTTAAACAAGCAAGGTCATATTTTTGGTCCATATACATAAACATATGTGTAATAATAACATTATTATGACCACCTCCTTGTTTTTACTCTCACTGTCCATTTTAACTCCTCTTAGCCTCTTATAATTAAAGACTGTAGTCCATCTGTTTCGCTATACTTTGTTAGCCTTCGTTCATGCTTTTGTTCAATGGTCAGGACCTCACAGGACCACCACAGAGCACTGTGACCCTGGGGTGTTAGCGTGTACTGCGCCTTTATGAGTGGAACAGACAGCAGTGGTGCTGGAGTGGTTAAACACAATGTGGCCAGTAAGTGCACACAATTAGACACCTTGTAGAATTAAAGTCAGCGACACAAGCTCATCTGTTGCTACAGTTTGCTTTGGTCATCCTCTGGTCATTCATCAGTACTCAGGACGCTGCCCACAGGATGCAGTTGGCTTGATTTGTCAGGTTGGTTGATTATTCTCAGTCCAGCAGCGACACTGAGGGGTATAAACACTCCAGTAGCACTGCTGTCAGATCCACTCGTACACTGCAGTGCTGAAAATGACCTACCACCCACATAATATCTGCTCTGTGGTGGTCCTGTGGAGTTCTGACCATTGAAAAACCAGGGGAAAGGAGGTGAATCTATGATGGTAAGAGGAGCTGTCAGGAGACAGTCAGTATAGAAAAACAGATTGGTGTATATGTTTTTTGTTTACCTGAAAAATGATCAGGTCTATCACTTTAGGTCTACATCTAATCTGTGATCCACAACCCCTCTGTCATTCTCTGCAAACTAAAACAAATCTGTTTTGTGTACCAGGTGAGACTGCAGCGTGTTTCTATCAGTTCACTCTCCATATCCAGCAGGTTTGTGTGGTGGTAGCGGAGTTCCAGGGGGGAGGTGATGCGCCTCAGCCTGAGCAGAGCTATGCAGAACTGAGCCCCCATTTCTTCCAGCTCCCTTGTCCCAATCTGGAGACCCTGTATACAAAAGACAAACATACACATCATGAGCGACCCAAGATAACAATCAAAACACCACCACATGGGGAAACTCTAGAGCAGCCAGACAAGACCCCAAGGTCACCAGTCCCAAAAAAGGCATAATCCCACCATCCACCACCCAGCAATAGGCTGTGAATCAGGGGAACTGTGGAGTTATGGACCTCCTACCAGTACTTGGAGCAGCATCTATTATTCATTTATTATTATTAACTAAAGATCCAACATCATTACTTGCGTTCAGCCACAAGAGCACCAATGAGATCAAGTGCAAATACAACACCTAGTGGAAAATCTTCCCCAAAGAGTGGAGAGAGATACTGATGATGGAACAAGCTCCTTTTTAATTCCCTTGATTTAGAAAGAAGCATCGAGTGAGCCAGTGTACATAAGACTTTTTGGAAGCTTACATAGGCCTTATAAATATTCATTTCAACATGCATCACTTATCATAAAGGCTGCCTTTGTTTATTCTGGTGTAATTTCATAGTGTCTTTGCAGTCAATGACTGTCTGAATCACCAGATGCTGGCTTTCTTCTCTGGTGATCTTCTGCCAAGCCTTTACTGCAGCTGTCCTCAGTTCCTGCTTGTTCTTGGATCGTTTTGCTTTCAGTAAGGCTGCCGACTTAATTTTAACTTAAAAAAGTCATGTTATGGACCTGACTGCATGTCAGTTCTCATGAGAGCCTTATATCATGTAGCCTTTTGAACATTTCCAGGTTAAGTCAGTAAGCCGAAACCTGGATAATCACTGCGATCTGGAACCTAGGCTGGTTCATATTGCAGAAGAAGAGGAAGAAATAATAGGCTGAAGGACAGCAGTGCTTTGATCTAAAGCACTTGACCCTTGCGTCCTCCTAGGCCTTTGCACTATTAGTGCACAGCTTGGCCCCCCTGAGACAAATGGCCCGAAACCACTGTATGAGCACAAAGAGTCACATAGAGAAGATAAATAGTCCCAACAGACAGAGAAAGCTTCAGCCATGTTGCTTTACTCTCTCATGGGGAGCCATTATCTGCCCTGTGGAGAGAACACGGAGAATGAGTCACCGTTTTACACATCAGAGATTTCAGCAGCATCATCGCCACGACTACTGTCTACAGTCCAACTGTGCCATCTAGTGGAGGACCTCTGCCTCCATCCCTCACTCTCTTTCTACCCCTTTCTTACTGCAGCTCACTCTACTTATGCCTCTCTCTCTGTTCCAACAGTCTGCTCAATACACATCTGAGATTCATTACAAGTCCTGGACTACCCTTGTGGAATTTTAAATAAGGATCTTGAAGAATATCCCCTCAGTGCTAAGAGCATACAGGAAAAAAAAAAATCATGCATGTACATTTCCATGATTTAAGGACCAACAAAGAAGCAATTCTGACTAGCCATGACTCACACAGTTCTGCAATGTTGAAGATGGTTCTGGCTGATGCTGATCATTTCCGATAACTCATGAACAGTATAGGACTAAAGGTTTGTAAGTACCTGCTCATCCAGTGCCTCTTCCAAAATGAAGGGCACGGTGTGTAAGGCTACAGTTCATAACGCTCACAATTATATTAATTGATGTCATAATTTACATTCATTTCATTGGCCCAAAAATAGAAGCCCTTGGATCTGCACGAGGTATGTCAAACGGTTACCACAAAATTTGCATTAGTCACAACTGAATAATAAACCTGTAATAAAGAATGGGTTTCATTGTTTCTGTAACAGCCTCTACTGGAACTGCCTCTAATGAGGATCTGCTTCTTACCAGTGTGGTTGTGAACAGTGCTAACTGCAAGTGTCTTTGGCTGTTTTGAAAAGGGTAATTTAATTCATTCATTCATTTATTCAAACAGTTTAAATGCAGACGATGTATAGATAATGTAATTTAAAACTTTACTGTTTTGCTGCCTCACCAGTTGCATTTTGGGGAGGGGGCTGTAGAGTCAAGTAGGTACTGAACAGTCTCATCAACAAGCTATTTCAGTACTGCTGCTTCTTTAGTACATAATTCTGATTATTTCTAGATGCTAATCTCTTTAGAATGTACTCAAACCAGTCAGCCATGCTCAAAATCACTGAAATCACAAATTAGAGGTGTCCAGAATTTTGTGCTCACATGTACCTTGTATTTGCCCTGGTCACAGCCACACAGTGTGCTTTCCATGGTGTAGCTGCGTTGGACACCAATCTCCCGCCACACCACCACCCGGGCAGTGGACTCTTTGGAGCGCTCCACTACGAAACTGCAGCTGGCGAGACTGAAGGCAGGAGCCAACTGAGACAGCAGCTTAGGCAGGGTCTAACAGACACAAACACATCACATCAAGAACTTCTACAATCAAAAGAGACAGAAATCTAAAGCAATACAAACAGCTGTTATCAGACAGAGACAGTTAGGTGGGGGTGGTTATGTGCAAGTTACCCTGTAGCCCAGGTCCTCCTGTAGGTCACAGGAGCTAGCGCTGACATTTGTCTGCCACACGGTTTCCTTTATGCTGCAGCCGTACATAAACACGTTCTTCTTACGCGAGTGGCCGTGGTAGTCACAGAATACCTATACACACACAAACATAAACAACATGAGCTCCTCTAAGCAGGGTAAAGAGCAAAATATTAGGCCTGATTAAAGCTCTAACAAACAGAGATTGATCTCACCAGTGGAGCTCGTCCTATAGCTGCAAGGTACTGCAGCAGACACTTGGTGTAGTAGATGGTGGGGTGCAGCTCTGGACTGGGGTTCAACCACTGTCTGTTCAGATCCTCCCCACTAAGAGAGCACCGGTGACTACACACAGAGAGAGAAAAAGAAAGAAATTTTTGGAACTGATTGTCCAAAATTGAAACAAGAGGATGATACCAAAGGCCTTCAAACAACTACGCATAAACACCATATAAACAAAAGTATTTAATTACTTCAAAATTTCAGTATTTCAAACATTCATTTGAAGGGGGTCCATAAAAATCTGGACATATTGCATAAGCTTGTGGACCTACTTGCCATTGATGACTCCATCTGGGTTGAGCATGGGTATAATTTTGAAGATGTAGCTCTCTCTCAGGTTCTGTGCCAGAGGGCTAGAGCTCATGAGGAACTCCAGAGTGCCCTTCATCACCCAGCTGGCATTGGTCTCTCCTGGGTGAACTCGTGCTGATAGGAACACCACCGGTCTGTTCCCTGAAAAATACCCCCAAAAAACCACATAAATAAATAAATTTAATTTAATTAAATTTAAAAAAAAAAAAAAAAAAAAAAAAAAAACCCACATGATTGTAACTCCTCAACAAGCAGATGTAAATCATCTCCATTTGTCTCTTTCAGGTTTCAAATCTAGCAGAAGCACTCATGCCTGTGCAGACAGGGTCTCAATGATATAAAGAGATTCAGGCTTTACTTTACAGCACTAAGTGGGAAACCGAGCATATGACAGACTTTAATACACAATCGTTTTTGGTTAATTGCCCAGCACTACTTGATGCCCACCAAGCAGAAGGTGACAACAGAAAATAAGACTTTTCAGGTTAATCTCTTCCTCAATTTGTAATGTAATAAAGAAAATGTCAGTTAACAGAAATGGTGGTTGGTTTACGGGAATGCAAATGCATACTCGCATGTCCTGACAAGTTCTGAAAACAGAGGTGTACTGAACATACTGAACTGGCAGATATGGTCATTGCTGGCAGACTCCGGCATGGCAGTGATGGTCAGTAGAGGGCAGCTGTTTCCCCCCAGGGTCTCACACAACTGCTCCTGCCTGTAGTAGATCTGAGGAGTACGCAGAGCACTCAGCTTCTGCAGGTGCATCTAAAACACACACACACACACACACACACACACACACACACACACAATTACAAATACTGGCATAAATCTATATAGAAAAGCAATAAATAAGACTGTGTTCATCACAATTTTCTGTTAAAGCTGTCCATGCTGACCTCCTCAAAATCATCAGGACTGACCATTACTCACTAAACCCTACCAAGAAACTGGAGATAAAAGTTTGCTATAAAAACAAATCAAAATCCTTGTTCAATAGCAAAGAAAATTCAGGGAGATTCAATAGACCTTTGCAGAAGTGATGATGCACTATATGTATATGTATATGTATATATATATATATATATATATATATATATATATACACATATATAATATATATATATATATATATACATATATATTAATATACTATACATTTATGGACATTATAATAATAATAATAATAATAATAATAATAATAATAATAATAATAATAATAATAATAATAATAAAGTATGTAAGATTATAGCTTAAGCAAGAGTATACTTAAAACAGTGGGGAAATTCACAACACAGACCTGATACAGGTTAGGCTAATCAAAGTAGTTATTAGTCTTTCTATAACTACAATATTACAAAATGGTATGGATAGGTGTAGATGTTCTGGGATGGTCCAATACCTTCAGGGTGGAATAGGTGTAAGGGTAATGGTAGGCAAAGTAACAGACGTCGTCTTTGTGCTGAAAGGTCACAGTAAAGGTCATGGTGTAGTAGGATTTCCCCTTCTGGCCGCCAGTTGCAATGGAACTCCGCGAGAAATGGTTCCTATGAGGACAGAAGAGGATGGCAGCATGAACTCTAACTGTCCTGTTTTCTATTATATCACATGGGCAGCTGGGTTTGTATGTGTAATTTATCTGTGTGCTGAGGCAACAAGTTCGATCTTGTTACTGGCAGGACTTAAAAGGATCTGCTGTTAATGCCTAACGGTTTTGAAAGCATGTAGAGGACCAACAGCATATAAGGTTCATAATGTTCATAATGTTTTGGCGCATTTGTGTATTCTGTCCCATACCATGGATGGATTATTACATTACATTTATGGCATTTAGCTGACGCTCTAATCCAGAGTCATTTTTGAAGGTTACTCATATTACAGAGTAATGTTAGGAGTTACAGGTGTAGCACAGCATAGTTGCCCAGACTGGCGATCAAACCTCAGTTGCCCACATGGTGTTGTGGTACAACAGATAACACTTCCAGTGAGCCACCACACCATGTGGGGTTCGATTCCCAGTCTGGGCAACTGTGCTCTGCTACACCAATAAGAGTCTTTGGACCAGACTCTCCTCTGTATATGCGTAACCTTGTAAGTCTCTCCAAGTTGTCCATTTAACCAACCTTTTATGGACTTAAATATGTTTACCCATAAGTTTTGCACCATGTGAAGATGTCATGTAGAAGTCAGCACTTACTTGTAGTAGCAGATGTCAGATCCAGTACGAACCCAGCGAGGGTTCCCACTGATGGCCTCCTGTACAGAGTACATCAGCACCTGCATGCCTGCCACAAGAGGGTACACATCTTACAGTCACACACTCCTACATGGTAGTAATTAAGACTGTACAAACAGTATACATACAAATATAACGAGTAGTAAAAGGTAAAGATTTAAAGTGCTGAAGTGTGTTCTCTGTACTTATTCACATTTAGAAAATAAACTACTGATTTGCATACAAACGGTTGGATGCCTATTATTGCTCTACAATCTATAAAAGAATGAATAAAGGGAAGGTTCTATGAGTAGATGTCTTCAAACTTTCAACTGATACTGTGAATGAACGGTGGAGTATCTGCAAGCTAAAGGGTGCAGTGGCTTACCATAGTTGAACTGGCTGTTTGATTTTTCGCAGTTGATGATGTTGAAACGATAAGGTATTCCCACACGCATACTGCTGACCTCAAAGTAGAACCACTGGTGGTAGTGGTTGCTGTTGATGTCTGAATTCAGCAACAAGTCATACTCAAACCTGGAAAGCACATTAAATAAACCCATAAGGTACGAAAAAAGAAATATTGTACCCAGTGAGTTTGAAAACTAATACAAAATAGCCTTCTTTCAGTAAGAAAGAGTAAGAACTTACTTTCTGACTTGAATTGTTTTTCGCAAGTTCCCAGATTCAAACTGGGAGTTGAACTTCAGACTCTCTCCATCATCAATAACCGGGCAGCTAGAAGTAAGAGAAGGTTAAATACACGGGGTGATTTATTTGTAAGATGAATTACCAACCTAAAACCTCTTAAGAAGGCATCAGCTTACCCCTGCAAATCAAGGTCATATACAACTTTGTCCAGGATATCCCCCGGATGAATGAGCCTCTCAATATCCTGAAAAATTTTTGTTCTGTTGGGGGAAAAAATAGGATTCCACAAAAAAACATAAATTCCTATAAACTCAACTCAAACTTCCAATACAAACAGCAACGAATCAATTTCCAAAACTAAAAAGACACAATTCCCAAAAACATACAAATACCCACAAAACAAAAACACATTCCCAAATAGAAAATGGCAGAATTCTTGAACCCCCACCAAAAACCCTGATGAAGGCCCGAGTAGGCCGCAACACGTTGGCATTTTTTTTATTGCCATGTTTCAATAAAGTCTTTCTCTAGATAGTGTGCCCAGAAGTTCTTTTGCGCTACGTATTTCTTCACCTCCTGTCCAGTGTGGATGCACATGCCTTGCATTCTCTTTGACACTCCCAGAGCATTCCCTGTTTTCTTACACTTCCATGAAATTCTAAAACCACGATTATCCCATAAAATCAATTTTTAAAAAGTACCAACTCCCACAATATGCAGAGCAGCACATTTAAAGTATAAACAGTAGTCTGTACCTACCTCTGCACCCCATAAACTCTCTCCAGAATATGCTCCCTGAAGTTGGGTGCCACATGGCCGAAATAATCTGGGTAGGCCACCTCTGAGTATCTGGGCACAGAGCAGGTCTCCTTCATGATCTCCAGGTAAAGGTCAGGGTCATGCAGAGGCAGGAGAGCAGCTGTGTCTGGCACCTCTAGCACTGCTTGCTCCCCACCCTCCTCCTGAGGCCCTTCCCCTCCACAGCCTCCATTCACTGACCCTGAGCCATCCAGAAGCAGCTGACTCAGGCCCTGCACCAATTCCAGCTCCAGCTTACTCTCTGGAGCTTTAGAAATGGAGATGCTGTTCAGGTCTAATGGAGGGTCTTTGTGTTGGGGCGGTTCTACTTTATCTGGCTGTTGGGATTTGTTTCTGGGCGATTCAGCCCAGGGTCCAGCTGTGGAGCGAGTTGTGGGGATGATGATAGGCCTTTGGGGCTTTGAAGTCTCTGCTGTGCAGGAGGATGTAGACTTGCTGCTCTCAAACGGATAGTCCTGAAAGAGAGGAAACCACTCAGTGTAATAAGAGGTCAGTCAATAACAGCAGTTATTATGTAGGTGGTGGGTGAATCTCAGCACTGCATTGACACAGACATGGTGGTGGTGTGTTAGTGTGTGTTGTGTTGATATGAGTGCTGCCCCTCAGTGTCACTGCTGGACTGAGAACAGTCCACCAATAAGAATTATCACATACTAACACATGACCACTGTGTCGGTGTCACTGCAGTGCTGAGAATGACCCACATAATACATGCTCTCTGGAGGTCTGTAGGGTCCTGACCACTGAAGATCAGGGTGAAAGGAGGAACACAGAGAACAAAGGATGCAGAGAAACAGATCAACTACAGCCTACAATTATAGAACTACAAAGTGCTCCTGTATTGTCAGTTGAACTGATACAATATATATATGAGTAGAGCCAAGGAGGTGGTCAATGTTATGGATGTTTGGTGTACAGTCACACAGAAACCTTAATATAATACAATAATAAAATGATTTTACAGGGGAACCTAATTAACTTTCAATGGAAGACATACAGAGATATATAGATGGTATCATGTAGGGTTGAACTAATTTGCAAATAACAATGCAAATTATATTTTTCCTCTGATTTTCCTAAAACATCAATGCAAATGACAGTAACATTTTCAAGTCATTATTGAACAAAACTCAAAATGAACTTAAAGCTTCTAATATTATTGTTGCTTTGCAAAGACGTTTTAGCAGCTGCTCTCTTAATCCAATGAATTTGTGTGTAAGGAACCTTCATTATTATTGAAACATTCTTTGGAACATGGCATATGTACATATATATCTGTTACAGTAAATAATAATAATAAAACTGAAAGTCTTTACCTGAAAATCCTCAGAGAACTCCAGGAAAAAACGCTCAAAAACTCTCAGTTCCTCAAACGGGCGCGTCAGAGTCTGTCTGGGTCGCAGTTTGTTGATATCAGTCTCAATGTCATCATTCTGCAGGAATTCAAAAGTTGAGTTTTATACAGTTTCTGGTTTATTGAAACCCAGCTACACTGGGTGTAGGAATTCTGTGGAATGAGCTTCGTGAGCATGCTGTCTAAATATACTGCGCTCGAGTCCAGTGTGATTTTTTACTGCGATGTCAAATGTTTCACCTGTCCTTTTTGGTCCTTCTCATCCTCGTCATTCTCTGTATCATTTTCTGTGTCGATCTCGGTGTCTTCATTGTCATCACTCTCATCCACAACATCATCCACTGCAACACAAAAGACAACGTCAAGTCCAGTGAATAATTTGATATGCTACAAAGTCCAGTGGCCTCAAATGGTGCAAAAGTAAGCAATAAACCACCAAGAGTAAACAAACTGAAAATAATCTACATTTTTTAGGGAACAAACCAGTGGTTAAAACCTACAAATAGACAAACACCATCTAACTACACTAACACCACACAGTTTTATTCTTTATGTCTTTAAATCAAGTTTCAGAGATACAACTGTGTGTGTATCAGCGTGCCTTACCCCCTGGAGGCTGGCTGTAGAGTTGAGCTACTGGTCCGCTGGCTGGAACATGTGGTAGGGGGTGTTGAAAGACACTCTTAATGGTGGGTAGAGGCAGACGATTCTTTGGGAAACACTTTCTCATGATCAGACTGGAGGTGTTTATTAATGGATCCAGTGTCCGAACAGGCAAGCACTCCTGATCAACAAAGACAATGAAAAAGGTCACGTAAAATTGAACGCAATTCACATTTAACTTCTGAGGCCATGCATTGTGTAAACTGACAAAAACATTTATTTTGCTTGGAACATTCCTGTTGGACGTTTAAGAAACATCAAACAAAAGAGGATACATACAGTATGTTAAATATAGTATAAACTACAGTATGTCCATCATTGTATGAATAAAAGTGATTAGGATCATGAAATACATAGAAAGTGTGACGAAATTCTCATATACAGTCGTGCAAACAAACAATCTAAAGAATCTTCTGTTGCCCCAACCACACAAAGATTAACCCAAGAGCAACAGTAAGTTCACCCTCACTGCTTACTACACTGCTCACAGTCACAGTGAGGAAACTATATAGGGCTCAGTACAAAACTTAAATCATCATCATAATAATATTTAAAAAAAACATCCATCCATCCATCCATCCATCCATCCATCCATCCATCCATCCATCCATCCATCCATCCATTTTCTGAATAGGCTTATTCCTGAATAGGGTCACGGGTGAGCCGGTGCCCAGCCGGCAACTCTGAGCGCAAGGGCGGGAAACAACCCTATACAGGGCGCTAGTCCATCGTAGGGCACACACACACACATCCACACACTAAGGGCCACTTTAGAGTCGCCAATTCGCCTACCATGCATGTCTTTGGACTGTGGGGGAAACTGGAGTACCCGGAGGAAACCCACGCGAACACGGGGAGAACATGCAAACTCCACACAGAAACTTCCCAGGTCGCCCCACCCAGGGATCAAACCCAGGTCCTTCTTATAACATTTTAAGCAAGATGGAGGTAGATGATCCGCTGTGCCCACCCCTAAAGGGAGCAGCCGAAAGAAGAAGAATAATTAACTCTGATCTTAGACTGAAATCTGTTATAATCTTCTTCTTCTTCTACTTTCAGCTGCTCCCTTTATAATCTGATATTCCAAATCTGAAATAAATAATGAAATAAATGTACACTTTTTTTGTCCAGTTATATAATAATTAATGTCATATCTTACAGTAGAGGTGTTATAAAGGATCCTCATTCCATCAGCACAAATAAAGGCCTTCCTGCCCAGCTTGATGTTGGTGAGGTTTTTGATGCATCCCAGAATGCTCTTGCGAATGAGCATGTGTCTGTGGCGGGTATCATTGCGGTGCCAGTCCTGGTAGATGGCAAGCAGAGCAGGCACGTGTGCCCTGTCCACTGCACGACGGGCATTCATCTCTGATAAATAAAAGATGGAAATAATAATGTTTAAGAACAACAAAAATATGTATAACAATAAATAAAATACACACTTATTTTAACTCTACATTAACTCCTAACTAATAAGCAAAAAAAAAAAAAAAATGACAGTACAGTTTTACACTGACACCTTATCTAAACGACATCCATTTTATATTCTACACTGATATATATGGAATCTGATTAGACTCAGACAACATCAGGATAATCTAATAACATACTGAACTACAGGGATCTATAATTCAATAGATAAGACTGGAGTCTTCCAAGACTACATACTTGATTTCAGCAATGCTGCCAAAGTATCCAGAGCCACCCTGTGAGAAAATTAAGGGGACAAACAGCACAGTTATCCTGTGTGATAAGCACAGTATGGGTAGTATGGAATAAAGTAGAGAGTATTGCGATTGGTATCCTTTACATAGCAGATATAAAAGCACTGTTTATCTTTAGACTTTGAACGTGAAGCAGTGTACAGTACACACAGATAGACATTTGAGAAATGCAGGTCTGTACATACTTCAGTACAGTGGTGTTCTTTTTGCTGAAGGGTCCGATGACTTTAAACATCAGCTCTACGACTCCACTCTTTCCCAGGAATACAGCATTCACGGCTACACAGTCAGAGAAACAAACGATTCAGTCACTCTAAGTTATGGATTGCATCAACAACAAAAATAAACATTAAACATCACTGCAACTGCTTAACACCACAGGTGCCTCCTTATAATCGCTTTGTCATTCAGTCTGTGCAGCACAAAATATATAATAACTTGCTATAAACATTATAAATTTAATTTAAACGAGCTCTCAACTTTCTGTGGGTGTTAATTCATTGGGAAGTTACTCAGTTTACTAACTGTATTTGTGAGACCTATTTCTTTATATATCAAATGAGTGCTGGGTGATATGACTGCAAATCAATATTGTGATTAACTGAACATTTTATCTCGATTACACTTAATTAAAGATTTTTTTTTTTGTGGTGCTCTTGACTAAAGCCAAAAAGTGTCCAAACAATGGACACGGCATTTGTCTTTAAATGTACTTCAGTTGCTGTGTTTGAGTTTTCCTCCATGTTGCTTAAATGTCCTGTACTGGACGGGAAGGAGTCATGTGACTTCACATGCGATAGTATGTTTAAAGGGGGCAGTATATGAACAAACACATTGAGGGAAAGTAAGTATTAACAGAATTTAAAAAATGAAATAATTGTCATGGGCAAAATTCCATCGGACAGTTGTTCTGAATGTTGGTTTCGATTATATTTCGATTAATTGCATATATCAGAGGTAACATCACATCAGACATAACAGTAATGACCTGTTTAAAAAAATTCAATTAACAAAAATCAAATCAAAGCATTATTAAAATAGCGTACCCATCTCTACATGGTACAACTAGCAGTGAAATTCATTAATTATGGTTTGCTCACGTAAAACTGTAAAATAAGCTATAACTTTATGCATGTCTATGTTCATCGTGTTACACTCACAGTTGCTGGAGTAGACTCGCAGCACTTGTAAACATGGCAGCAGGAGTTTGTGGTTCTGTAGGTTCTGTTTTAGCACATTCACCGTCACATTCAGAGCCCCATTCAGACGTGCTTTAATCCCAAACTTCCTGTCTGTAGAGGCAGTCAACAAAAACATATTAACAACATTGTAATGTAATATTAAAATGTAATATTACCATCATCACTGTCGTGTAAAAACCTTTCTAAAAAATCTCTAAAGCAGCAGATTTACAGGAAAGGAAAACCAAAAGAACAACTGCCAGATTCACATTGTGTCAAAAAGTGACAATTATAAATGTAATAAAATAATTAAAATAGATTCATATTGACTATTATAAATATATATATAATAGTCAGTCAATATGAATCTATTTTAATTTCTATTACAATTAAATAATCAGAGTAAATAGAAAGAATTCAGTTCTGTTATTTATTTATTGTAATATATAAATGAATTCATTCATTCAATTCATCAATTGATCATATTCATCAATTCATATAGAACAATATCATGTGTACTTTGTTTTATACTATTATTATTACTTAAAAAATACATTTATACTTTGTATGTTTACATGATTATATCAGATGTTCATAGGTTATTATAAAATAATAACTGAGTAAGCAGCTACTACTGAATTAGTTATCTGTTAAACTTCTCTTCTCAGTATGAGCTGTTTCTGTATCACAGAAGTGTGTGGACAGGCTACAACACCCATGTTATTAGCCTGTGTTGCCCTTTGCTGACTGGGACGACTGCATGTTTCTTACCCTTAGGCCCGGCTTTGGCCAGTAGAGTGTGCGTCTGGAGCATGAGTTCTTCATTAGGAGTCGCCTCTTTGCCGAACTGCACGAGTAACTGCAGGAGGACGAGTGTTCCTCCCTTAGACACAAACACTCCAATCCTGCGGCCCCCGCCTGCGGCACCAAACCCAACAAACGACTGAGCAGAGATAAAAAGATCTTTCTCCAACATAACTCGAGTCTATTTACTGTTGTTTGATTTCTTGTCTTATTCCTCTACAGTAGACACAGACACTGCAGTTACCAGTGCGACAGAGAATCACCCATAATTAGGCACTGCTTCTTGTGTTTTTCTTGATGATTAAAAGAAATTTTGATTACATGATATTATTATGTTTTATGTTTACCTACATCAACCCCATCTTTCAGTATTGTTCAAAATGAAGATATATCCATACAGTTCAACACATTAAAAAAGACAATGGTTTACATGAGGTGTGCTTTTTATTTTCACATGACTATTACCACGCGAGGGCAGTAAAGTCATTCCAAGGCAAGAGCCAACACAACCCTGGGAACTCCAGACATTGAAACTCACCCAGTGTCAGCAGCTCATTCAGAATACAGAGGATGTTCAGAATACTGTGCAAATCCTGCGTGTTCTGGAAAAGAATAAATGGGAGGCATTTGAACACCAGTCTAGCACAGCACTACAATGAACTACAGAGAGTGCATCAGATAGAGAGACCGTAATCTTGGAGTCTTTATGCTCTATGGAGCGAGAGCTTACCTCTAGAGAAGAGAGAAGGACCTCCATTCCAGTGGAGCCTTTAGCCATGACCTCCTTCCGGGTCTTCTCTGAAACACAACAGGAGGAAAGCTCTGATCGTTCTGTTAAAGAACTTCTGCTTGAAATCTAAACGCTGTTACTTAAAAGCTGAATTGAAAAAAAAAACAAAAAAAAAACACATTTATGACACATAAATACAATTTGCATGACTTTGGTGACTTGAGTGAGGCAGGGAATGAGCCACTGTGAATATTCAGTCTAATCAAATCTCACCAGACCACCTCGCTCTCTGGCAGGAGGGTGGTCTGGTGAGATACCCCACTCTTGCCATCAGAGAACCGGGGTTATGTTAGCAACCTAACATTGTCTTTCAAGTATTCGTTTCGGTATCTCACTAGGTTTCAATAAAACCTGCAGGACCACGAAAGAATGACTAATTCACTGAAAATACATGAATGTAACCCACGCACTTTGCTGAAGCTAGGGCCAAGAGCAAAGATGACTTTAGTGACAGCATCTCCAGACTTATTTGACTCAAAGGTTCAAAAGGGGACTGAGATGGCACTTCCAATACCGATGTGGTGGACTGCGTCACTTTAGGACTGAGCTGCTAAAATCCAGTCATCGAAATAAGTTGCCAAATACATCCCCCATTCCGAGTGGTGTTACTGCTGCCTCTGCACACTTTACAAACACTCTTGGGCTCAGAGAGAGGACAAAAGTTAGAACCAGATACTTGTATATTACGCTCAGAAAGGAAAATCTGAGATTTTCTGTGTGGGGGGGATAAACAGGAACATGAAAGTATGCATCCTTCAAGTCTACAGCAGTGAACCAATCGCCTACAAAACATTTTGCAAAGACGCTGCTCTGTGCTTCTACAAGCACAGCTCTAACAGCTCTTTTGATTAGTTTAGTTAGATTTTTCTTTGCCAAACCAGTGCATGTTCTCCCTGAGCTTGTGACTGCACCACCCCATTGAATCTGGGTGATGTGGTAGCAAACTGGAGACAATAACTATAGTTCTCAAACCGCTCTGCTAAAGGGCCTAGGGGCTGAGGTGCATGTGCGACACTGCCATCTGGTGGCCTGAATGGAAATCGCGCCCCAGCCTGCACAGGTTGATCTGCGCTTATGGAGGCCGCCGGAATAGGTGGCGCGAGAGCGCCCCCTACTGGCGTTATTTGGAGGTGCACGGTTCACTACATCAGATGAAAACCTGTCATTCGGATTTGGTGGGCGGAGAGAGGTCTGCCCGAGTTATGGTGGGCTTACGGGAGGGGTCGAGGAGGGGAAATTCGCTGCTCTCCGTGTCATCACAGTCGAGCGCATCCAAGCACTCCGGGAAGTCCGGGAGCAGCTGTCTGATGAAGGCTACAGCCCTAAGCAGTCTTTCTCTCTCGTGACCAGGCGCGACTCTGTGGAGACCACCCTGCAGGTCCGGGCTCAAGGCGGTGGCGCAGGGCTCTACCCCACCCTCCGGCGGATCTCTCCAGCTCATTCCTGCAGGGTGGGGCGCTCCCTGAAGGGCTTCAGTCGAGTCCGGGAGGTTGGGCGCTGCATTGGCCGCTAGGGGCGGTGTTCTGCATGTCAGGCGCTTAAGGGTGAAGTGTGCGAATGAGCCAGGGTCGATACTCGTGATTTCCCCCTCAAGGGGACATGTGGTCAGAGCACTGAGGGTAGAACCCTTTGTCCTGAGGGGCGAGGCTTCTTCCATGGCCGTGCAAGTCTGCGGTTGCTGGGGTTACTGTGCGGACATCCTTCTGGTTGGGTTGTGAAACAGGAATGAAGCTGGGCACGTGTAGGACCAGCCCGAAGCGCTGCTGCTTACGTGGTTTTTATAAAGAGGCTCGCGCCAAACCTCGTGCGCCGCACCGCTCTCAGCCAATCACAGCTCGCGTATTGAATTGAGGTGTTTGACGACAGCGCGATAGGATGTGTCGCGCCGTGACGTCATAGTGAAGTTACCATCATTTTCATCATCCATCAGATGGTGTTTTTTCGTGACATAACCAAGCTTCAAGACGGCCCAGGAGGAGATGTTGGAATGGAAAGGCACGTTGTGCGTGTGATTACAATGTAAGAGAGTAAAGGTTGACTCTGGGGAGAACCGTACAACTGACAGGAGGCTCTAGTGTCCTGTTGCTTCGCCTCTAACCAGGTTACAAGAGGAGTTATGTCTTCAGTGGACATGGAGACATATGGGCTGCACTTGCCTGCAGATGTTGAAGCTAAGCCTGTAGATACTGCGTACTGATTGGTTGCCAGATCTGGGGTCTGAGCCGATCCGATAAATACTCAGTTGTCAATAAAGCTTGAGACCGGGCAGACCAAGGAAGGAAGGAGACCTCTAAGCAAAAACCCTACTTTGTGGGGGCAAGATATCCTGCCAAGAATGGTCTGGAGAGGAAAGACCTGGCTGCAGGACGACCTGCACATCTCTGAGCACTTAGTGCCCCGTAAAACACTATTTGGAGATTGATTGTTGTATACAATGGCTGCCTGGATGATCACATCAGCAGTTTGGGCAGTATGCTGATCCACAGCAGAGGCAGGATTGAAGGGCTCACTATGAGGCCTCCATACTTGAACCCCATCGTCGCTGATTCCCTGGCTTTGTGACTAAAAACTAAACAGTTCCAGTCTTATTTGCCGTGTGTACATGCCCTTCCTTGCCTTTGTCCAATGATCACCCCCTTTCAAAGTCTGTCAGCTGGGCAAAATGACTCAGTGCACTGTAGCCAGTCTAATAAGAGCACAAATATGATCATTTATCTGCCTGAGACATAACTGCATGCTGATCCATCATATCAATCTGAGTATTTTTGACAATTTTTATAAAAAACAGCTTCTTATCTCAAAGCAGTGTCAAGCAAGTTGTACATAAGCATCCATTAGTCTAATTAGTCTCGGAGCGCCCAAACGAAACCAAATCAGCAACTGCCAGACAGTAAACATCTTGGCTAATGGACTTCTGGGGATTTTTTTTAACTATTCCCTAAAATCAACAAGGATTACTTTCCAGATTTTCAAATGTCTTTTTTAGAGTGGTCATTCTTCCCATTTTGTACATTTCAAACGTGTAGTTAGGTTTCAGTCTTAAAATGTGCTTGGGGAACAAGTCTTTGAAACCCAAGAGTCCAGATACATTCTTACAATGCCTTCCTTGAACATCTGACTTAGCTCTTGGACCACAGGGGCCTTAAAATGCCTTTGTAGCCACAAGCTGAAGCAACAAATAAACATCTCTCATGTGCTGAGTTTCAGTGAGTTAGTGCAGGCGTTAGTGCTAAAAACAGAGCACATAACTGTGTCCTACAAACAAGGACAGAGCAGAAGGTAAAAAATATGAGCAGAGTAGAGCTCTCAAATGGATTCCCATTAGACATACAGTTTAGTTTACATGTTTGGAATAATTTGGTATATTAACTATTTCTGTTATTTAATATGCAGTAATACCTTGCAGTGTCAATATGTGTCATATGATTTTTTTTTATTCTGATGATGTACAGCTGAGGTTGGAAGTTCATATACACTCATCAAAGCAACGAACACCATGATAATGTTAGGATTTCTTGTGACACCACATGTCATGACACATCCTTAACAGAAGAGAAATATGAATTTGGTGTACACAGGGTCAAAGTCAAAATACACCTGCAGCACACCTAATACATGGTAGTTTATTAATAACACCCATAACATCCATAACATTACTAACATCCTTTGCACTTTGACCAGACACTTTTGGTAGCCATCTGGCAGAATTCTGGTTAGATATTTGACCACTTTTCTTGGCCTATATTTCATTACATTTTTAAGGAACCAAACTTCCACATAGTTTCAGTCAATACTCTTGGAAGGATTCGTGTCTTCCTGCTACTTCTACTCCACAACAATGTGTAAATGTGTAATTGTAATGTAATTGTCATTTCAAATAGAAACCAGCTCAGCCAGCCGATGCTTTCAGATCATGCAGATACATTCTGAAGTTGTCCTACTTCTCAATTACTCCATCCACTTTGCAATGTATCAGCTTCTCTGGCAGCAAAACAGCCCCAAACCATGACCCTACCACCACAATGCTTAACGGCTGGTACAGTGATCTTGAACTTGAATGTCTCACATTCATTTCTTTAAACATACCCCTTTGCATACATCTCTCAGTGTTGAGTTTTTAAGTCTTATTTTAGACCAAAAAATGCAATGCTGCAGTTCCTATGTTAACAGATCCTATATTCTAAGAAAAGTTACGTTTTAATCAATTTGCTTTCTGTGGGTTTAGGTTCCTCTTTACACTTCAGACGTTAAAGTAGATGTTAGCCACGTGTCCTCCTGATTTACACATAGAGCCAGTTTGTTGACATCGCTAGCACACGATGACAAGCGCTATAAATAGTGTAAAGAGCACAATGGAAATGTCCTCCATTTCACCACATCTCCACAGACACAACATGACAACTGCAGCCCAGCTTTAGAGAAATAAATGACCCCAACATTCAGAAATATAATATTTACTATTCTTTCTCAAATCTTATGACAGAGACAGAAATGGATACAGAGAGAAAGTGTGGGCTCAGTGGTTTGGACTCAGGGTCACTGATCACATGGCTGTGGGTTCTGTATCTTGGCCTTCCAAGATGCCACTGCTGGCCCCTTAAGCAGGGACCTCAACACCCCTGTAATGCCACAGCATGACTGACTCTGGTTTTCAAAGCTGGAATATGCAAAAGCATACTTATAGATTCCTGTATGAGTGTGTAAGTATACTTACAGGCATAGATAGACTGAAATACAGATAGACAGACAAAATAAAACTCACTGAAAGAAGAGACATGAGACAGACATGAAAAACATAACATCAAGTGTGAAATAGAAAGAGATATACACAGGCAGAAAAGATAGAAGGGCAAAACAAAATGGGCACAGTGTGTGTGTGTGAGAGAGAGAGAGAGAGAGAGAGAGAGAGAGAGAGAGAGAGAGAGAGTGTCTTGAGTCAGTGTGAAATGAACATGTCCCATGCCTGAGCTGCTGATTTAGACATAAATAAAAACATGCTGTGCAAATGAAATGCCAAGAACACTGGTGGTACGCGAGCTGCCTCTGCAGATCATTCAATCCCCCTGATCCGTAATCACACCCGCAAAAATAAGCAGAAAGCATTCCACAGCATGCATCAAGAATGCACCTGAGGTCAAAATTACAACCATAAACGCCCGGCACCAAGACAGGCATATATGTGTTTTGATTTGTGTCTAGGCTATGCATGATTTCAGACAGGCTACACACATTTGGTTCCTTGTTTGCAAATAAAATATGTGAATATATGAGCAGGAAGAAGCTGTTTTACCAATTTAAAATTCAAATGGAACCAAAATGTGCAGCACCTGCAGTATTACTGACATTTTATGTCAATGCTGAGCAACAATCATGTATCTCCAAAGTGGCAATGGAAAAAAAAAAAACGTCTTATTTTTCAGTAGAAGTAAAAACCATTCCAAGTCATTTGGGAGAATTTCTATTGGTCAAAAGTCAAAAAGTGAAAGAAAAAGGCAATAAACGGCTAAATGGTTTAATTGAAACTGATTCAGACTGAAAAGCTTTTTTATTTTGTTGAGACAATAAAAAGGAAGTGTTGTGTCTGTATATGAGGACGTGTGTGTGTGTCTGTGTATGTGTCTGTGTGTGTGTTTGCTTTGACTACAAAAGCAGACATAATCAGGATAACAATGTATTATGGCCTTTTGTGCAAGTAGCAGGCCCTTTACTCTAAATCATCAGTTTCAGAGGCCCTAAAATAGAACCTTGTGGAACACTATCCATATGATACCTTCTAAACTGTTAATAGATTATACTTTCTGATTTATGATTATAAACAGAATAATTAACCTAGTGTTTTCTGCAGAAATGAAATGCCTGTGTGCATGTGTGTGACCCACTGTTGCCTTAGAGCTTACCCGGGCTGCACGGAGGCCGAACATGTCTGTCCGTCCTTCTGCTGTAGCTGTAGTCCATCTTTACGTTTCACACATTACCACTCTAACTGCTGTCGCCTCATTCACCAAACTATCACTTGTTAAAGCAACACAGGGGATTTTCTACTCTGGATGTGGCCCCTCCCACTGTACTAATTCTTACAGCTGTGGTGACAGGTCAGAGTAATGACTGACATGCCGGACGCGGGACAGCGAGTGTGATGGAACGTGAGAGAGAGCGAGAGATACCAAGAGAGGGCAAGGGATTAGTTGAGAGAGAGAGGGGTTATGGAGATATGGAACATTTCTAAATTCTCCCTACGGCAGTTCTTGCGAATGGGGGTGGGGGGATATTGGTGGTCTTCAGTCTACAGACAGTGAAGACATGAGGGTTATGCGAGATATACGGTTACAGTTAAGCGGTTCAAAGACTGCTAGACGTCTTAAGAACTCCCAGAGGGGGTTTTAGTTGGAAAAGCAGGCCAGCAGCACCTTCAGCAGGACCTTCTCACCAGCTGCAGTTTACTTAGAGTAGGTGTTCAATTACTGATGTACGTTCTGTTTGATCACTGCATGTTTATGTAAATACGGACTATACTTTTTTTCTACTACATACATTTTTCTTGGTACTTAAAGGAGCACCTACATGAGGCAGGAAGGCAGGATACCTTTTGGAAGCAAATGCTGGTGATGATCGTGTGTCCCTTCTTGTCTAACTCTTAATTCAGAAGTAACGACTGAAAGTCAACAGAATAAAAGCCAACAACATCTATTCCACCCATCTGTAGAACTATATGTGAAGACATAACATTTCAACCTGACCCCAAGCAAAAACTATCCATCAAGAAAAGGAACAATTAGATCCTCAACCAGCAGACAAAACATTCCTGAGCAAATAAAGACCCTTGGCAAATCAGTCAGCCAATCTAAGTGCATCTTTTTCAGACATGTAGAGAAGGGACTGATTTATTCCATTTGAAAGGATTGTTGTTATTAAGTAAAGATTGGTGATTTAACGGATCACAACTGTCACAGATTTCAGATTAGATCAGAACAGATTACATTTTTGAATCAGTAAAAAAGAAAAAGTGCAAACAAAGTGCTTAAAAAAATTTGTGCTGCTGTTACGTCCGTATTAGTGACCTCTTTTGATAACCATCTGGTTGTTAGTTTGTATCAGTGATTTATATTTTTGATATGGTCTACGTGAGGGAATTCAAGGGATTTATTAACGTAAAAAGTAACCTCAGCAGTAAAACTGTATTCCAGAGTGTTCCATTCCAGACAGTTATGGTTAAATTTTGACAATCCGTGGTCCGTGAGCGATCTGTACAGTTCACCGATTTCCTGTGCTCCATTACAGCACGACAGAATATAGTTCATTTTCATATTAAAGGAGCACTGGACATGGTCTCAACAATACCTCACCCTGAGACCAGGAAAAGTCCAAGTCCATATGAGGTCAAGAATGAGACAAGACACCAACGCCGTTTATGGGCTCCAACACTACAATACAACACCAGCTTTTTCAAAATGGAGAGAATTATTACACAGGAAGGGGTAGCGTTGGGCACAGAACTAGTGACATCACAAACAGAAACACTGTAAATATAATCGACTCCGTGCCTGAGTTTCAGGACGATGGATGCAAGTACATAAAAGTTCGTTTGTGTAGTTTGTTAGCAAGTCTAACTTAACCAACTCTTGCGAACACCGCTCTGAAAGCTTTGTTGCCCAGCATAGTCATTTAGTCACAGAGCTATACTTTATCGAATGTAAACTGTATTTGCAAGCTTGACATGATTCCTACTTGCGATGGCTCTCACAACTGTGGTTACTGCAGTCACACACATAGTCGAATGTAACTTTCCATCTGTAGCTCAGGATCTAACATAGATGCAAAGTCTGACTTCTGCCAGAAAATAAAAGCTAAAACAGAACAGTAAAGCCTGCTGCTGTAGCTACACTGATGTGTAGTTTCAAGCACCCACACAGTGCTTAGGATTTGACAGCCTCTTTAAAGTGAGAATTCAGCAAAAAATACAATTTCTCTAACCCCAGACATTGTTGATCAACTAGAAAAGATATCCAAGGCTAATGAAAACAACATGTAAAGAAAAGCTCCCACCCTACCAGTGATACACCAGTCAGGACTACTCAAACTAAACGCTTAAATCACATACTTCCCTCAAACCATTAAAAACACATTTAAAATGTGATCACTATGTAAAACTATCATTTAAATGAATTACTCCATAATTCATTCATTACAATGATTCATCTATATTTTTTATTTACCCAACAAAATCCATTTATGCCAATAAACGACACCTTTGCTGTTTCAAACCTGGCTAGAGTTTCTGCTACTGCATCTGCAACTGTGCCTCAGCTTATAATGAAATAGGTGGATGGAAACGTTCCAAATGTCTGTAATTGGCTGCTTTCTAGCCTACTCACTCTTGTCTAGGCCCTGCCTCCACATGCTTGTTATCAACCCCATGCACTGTTCAATCATGCTGACAAAGCGGGAGGTCTGCTGATTTTGTAGGTGGATATTCTGTTTATGTAATTGCAAGTAGATCTGCTTCGATGGTTTCGTTCTTTAAAAAGACACACTGAGTCACAATGGCTCGTTACTACTGTTTTGATCTAAAAACACTTCACTAAGTAGGCCAACTCTTGTCCATCATTAACACCATATCACCCAGTCTTTCAGTTTGTTTGTGCTATTCTAAGACTTGACATACTTCAAGGACAAAGTTCCAAATATAGCCTTTCTTACCATTCCTGCCATTTGTCAAGTGTGGGTTTTTGCTGTTTATTGCTCACAACAATGTAAGAAAGCCAAATTCCTAGAATAGTTGCAGGCAAGCGATCCAATTCAATGGCATGCAGGTCAACTTTGTTTCTTTCAGCATATTTAAATATATCAACATAACTATATTGAGTTATGGGGGTAATTTAACATGAAACTGATGAAATGTCTTAATAGAAATATAGATTTTTTGTGAGGAAAACGTTATAAATCACACATTTATTATTTAAACGTTAGAATGTGTTAGAATCAGGTCCACCACATCAGCGGCAAATGACATTGTCAGAGAGGACTTTGGAGGAGACATTTTCCACATGGTGGTATGTAGTGAGAAACACATCCTGCACACAAAAAAATGATAATATAATTTGCATGTATTTTTATCTATATTTGAAGGCAGCATGTATCGTCATACCTTGAGTCTGGATGAGGTGCAGGATTTTGACTGTGACCTGCCTGACCGCCTCAGTGTCAGTGACCATAGCCTCTCCATTCAGTCGTTCCAGCTGCCCCAGCAACATCAGCACCCGAGAACTACTGGGAATACTGCACAGATACAGACCAAACATAAAAGTTGCCTTAGAGACATGCTTTTCAACATTTAAACTGGCTCTAAGAAGTGGTGCAGGATTACAACTTGAATATTAAAGGGCCCATATCATGGATTTTACATTTTAAAAACATACAATTCATTCCCCATCCATGTATATGAACATTCAATGTATATATTATGTCACAACAAAAAGGGGATCGATGCACCTAATCATGTTGAGGGTAGGAGTGGGCAATATAATTTTATCACATAGTGATTCAATATAATTTTCTGAGCATATTGTGAATATTGCCAGTATTTAAAGGACACTGGTCAACTGAACATTATTAGACACAGTGCAATTAGTACTATTGAACTGAATGGGGTGCAACAATATACTAAGTATAGGAGAGTATATGAATACTGCTACTACTGATTGATGACTACTGATGACCTTTTGTCTCCATGTCAAAATATTGCAATAAATATTGTTTATTGTGAAAACATATTTAAATATCTTGATATATTTTACCATATTTCCCGCTACTAGTTGAAGGTAAACAAAATTGCTTCAGCCTGGACTGTTTATTAATGAAGCACCATCCACAGGTACAACCACTCAGAAGAGGTCATTTACATATATCAGTATTAAAAGGATACTCCAGACAGACTCTGAAAACTCTCCCATCTTCAGAGGATTTTCCCAGTCTAGCTTTGACCAAATACATCCCTATTTACATTTTAGGGTACCATTAGTACAAAGTGCACTCATATTCTTGGGGAACAGCATAGCTCACTACACAACCTGAATGTGCACTACGAGTTTCTTTCTTATTAAACAATCAAGAACAAAACAGATTGGGAGTGTTTTTGTCATAAACCCACACAAAATTCACAAGATAAAACAAATAAGATACTAAACTAATATAAAGGTGGTACCCTTAAGTGTATTAAATCCTGTAGTGTAGGGGTGTAACAGTACAAGCATTCAAAAATCAGGATATCATTTATGACGATTTCAATAAAATATCATCATACTGAGTGACTTCTCAGTGTACTTTCCAGCAATAACCTGTGCATCTGAGAAGTCGCAGGAGTGCCGAGCAAAGGGATGAGAGATTGCTGGCATGACAAATCTTGGGTGCCTGACCATGTTTGTAGTAGGGATACTGTCACTGAAGACTTCATTTCATTACAGGGAGTGTATTCTTCATGACATCACCCACCCCTAGTTTGAACGTGTCTGTGTGAAACTCTGCACCACACCCTGCTGTTGGAAGTCAGGTCAGAAACAATCCCCTTTGTCTGCAATTACTGGTTATTTCCCAGTAACGCCAGTGAATCTAATATTGGCCGTAATGGTGATCTGGCCAGCTCAGATTCTCTTCAGCTTCACAGTATTAAGATAATCTTAAATGGTAGAGTAAGAGTTTCATGTGACACCAGCTCTACCAGCTGAAAGGGAAAGCCACTCCTGTAGCTGAACTCAGGTCCATCTCAGGTCCATCTTAAACAACACTTCTAAATATTACTGACCTGTATTAATGTGGTCATACTGCAGATTGCAGCTAAAAGAAAAGCTGAAAACAAAACTAAGGATTAATTAACTGTTTCATTGTTTAATTATCTAATTTAAAAAGGTGATAAACACAAATGTGCATATGTATCCATTCTGCTTGCACACAGGGGAATCTGTCCTCTGCATTTTACCCATCCACGCAGTGACACACACATACATACACACTAGTGAATTCACACACTCAGCACACATGCCCGGAGCAGTGGGCAGCCCTATTCATGGCAGCTGGGGAGTCAAGTGCCTTGCACAAGGGAACTTCAGTCATGTCCGGCCAATTCAGAGAATTGAACTGGCAGCCTTCCAGTCACAAAGCTGGTTCACTAACCACCAGGTCTCGGCTGCCCCAAGTTTCCCAGCCACATGCTTATATGGTACACATGGTTGGAAGGTTGGAAAGTGGTCTAGGTGGGTTCCATATAGGCATGGGCTCTGAGTGGGTTTAAACATGTGTTGTTACCAAACAGGCCCCATTGTTACAGCCCAGTTTTTATCTCATTTGATTCTCATCTTGGGCATATGGGCAGTGTACAAACCAGATAAGGCCCCTTGTTTAACCCCTCCTAATCTCAACAGAGACCCTGGTGGGAATCCATATGCGACACCATCATGGAATCTGAGGACAAACCATTTTAGTTCTCTGTTAGACTACATACAGGCTTCATATGGGCATGTTATGGGTTGGGAGCCACTCCTTTACATTGCAAAGTAGTAAGCTTGGCTGATTAATGTCCGAAATGAAAAATGTCAAAGAAACACTCATTGCTTTCCCCCAGCTTTACTGAAATCGCACCATGACTTCTGTGTACTGTTCCACCCCTAGTGATCTTTGAACATGTGTGTGTTTGTGTGGTCACCCTTTCTCTGTAGCCATTTTGGGTTTATCCATGTCTTGCCAACCACAGAGATCAGTCACTGTAAAAGAAAGGGAGGTATTAAGAGACCACACTTGGTTCTAAGTAGGAAATATTCATTCTGTACACCATATATATATATACACACATTTTGATATGAAATATTAAATTAACAGAAACAAAATCGTTTCATTGATGTGTACCAGTTGGTGTTCGTTTGGAGAACACAAATATATGGTTATTAAGCTATAGCTATGTCACAGGACATCTAAAGTAACTAAAACCTCGACCTGAAACTAGAGCTGGAAAATCCAGGTCCAGAAAACTAAGTTCCGGTTCCGGATTCTGCTCCGACCGCCGGCGCGGCTCCGCTGCGGCTGCGTTACACCCAGTAACCCGCAAGGTTGGTCCCAAATCCCGGATCGGAGTAACGCTTTTCTGGACCTGGACTCCCTACACGTCTATCTAAAACACAATATTACGGCAATTTCAGTACCGAACAACCAACGGGACTGTCTGAGCCGGGTCGTTACAGATCCCTGATATGTTAACCCCGTTCATGAGTTTAAAAAACTGACACAAACACGGACAGTCCTGCAGCTCTGCTGTTTTGCTGGCTGTAGCGATCTGGCTACAGGAGCCTGAGCAGGGGAGCTTGTGGAGCCTCGTAAATCGCAACTGTCACGCAATGACAGAGGGAAAATGACAGCCTTTAGCGAAGAATTGAAGCCCACTGGTGTTTTTTAATTGACCTGGACCGCTGTCGTCGTGAACTGAATGCTCCAAACCAGCCCAGCATGTCAGAGACACCTGCTCGAGCTAACAAACGAGCTACTGAACGAGCGATTAAACAGCCAGCTGAACGAACTGAAGCCCTGAGCTGGAGGACCGGTGATCTGACCCACCTTTAAGGCATTGAGAAGCTGCTCCATCTGAGCGCCGCGGCTCCTGCTTTTTGTCTGCTCTCTTAATCAACGCCCTGTTGTTTTTATTTACTAGCTCTCCATCTGCCTGGCCTGCCCGCACCGGGACACTGTTCGCTGCGCAGGAGCGCCGATCTGCAAGTCATAACCGAGACGGATAGTGGGGGTGGATGATCTAGAAATCTGCCACGACAAGTAGTACGGCTGGAAAATGTAGTACTTTGAAAATGTAGCTGACACTGGAGAAAAGAAAGCCGTGGAAAAAAACTCGTCGTAAGGGAAGTGAGCGCGTGAACCCCATCATAGGACACAGAACATATTTGTTAATGGTATAATCCGAATGCGGATTTTAAAGGGGCGACTGTTTTCCCAAGTACGTAGAACTACAACTCCCATAATGCAGTTGGAGTGTGACGACTTTCGTCAGTGCCCGGTGGAAGCGGTGATGAGTGGTCGCAGCGGAGTACGCCAGTAAACTCTAAGGTATAAAACGCTTTATTCTTCGTTTTCTGGATGTTTAACGCGGCGCGTAAACGTGTAGGTGATGTGTTGATGTGTGGAATGGGAAACCGCGGCAGTACATCCGGGTCTTTAGTTGTTATTCGTTATGGGCTGGTGGGTTGCTGTGCTGTGTAGCTACGGTGGCTAACAGGCTCGTAGCTGAATGTCAGACAGGGTATACACACACACACACACACACACATACACACACACACACACACACACACACACACACACACACACACACACACACACACACTCAGTCAGTCAGTCAGTCACTCTCTTTCTCTGTCTGTTTTCTCTCTCTCTCTGTCTGTTTTCTCTCTCTCTCTCTCACGCTTTCTCTCTGTCTTTCTTTCCCCCTCTCACGCTCTCTCTCTCTCTCTCTCTCTCTCTCTCTCTCCCCCTCTCCCTCTCTTCCTCTGCGAACACAGAGGTCGTACTTGGTGTTGGCTGCACCTTTCAGAAATTGGATAAAATGCCTGTAAATAGTAAAACCAGTCATTGTTTTGATGCCCAACTGCAGGATCTCCATCAGCACTGGCTGGACTTCTCCTCTGTGCATAACTGGAGACGTGACACTCATTGCCCTTCCCCTCCTCGGAAAGAGCATGTAAAGCTGACAGAACAAGTAATCTAACAGCCGGTGCAGGGAGCGCTCTCTCTCTCTCTCTCTCTCTCTCTCTCTCTCTCTCTCTCTCTCTGTGTCTGTGTGTGTGTGTGTGTGTGTGTGTGTGTGTGTGTGAGACAGAGAGAGCTTTACCATAGTTAAAATTGGGGCTCTTGCCAAATTCACAAGGTCTGTTTCCATTCTGGGACCCTTTGACCACACACTGAGTTTTCCCACAGCTCACACCAAATTTGGTTATTTTCATCTCAAACCCCACTATATAAAGACACTTTGGCTCAATGCCGCAGCTTGTTCAGATGACCACCTGCTCTGTCAAAATCACTGCAAAGGAGAAAGTCTTTCACCATACTGTTTTTGTTTCAGACAGACCAATAGAAATGACTTGGAAGCAAATCTTTCTCTACTGACTTTCATTGCAAGTTAAGAACCTTTTTATGTCTAAAAATAATCATGACATATAACAAGCCTTCTCTTGTTTGGAGCTAGATAGAAGGGTGTATATGTCCAACTCTCCTACTTAAAAAAAAAATATAATAAAAAAAAAATATTAATCATTTCTGTACACTGGCAACAGTAATTTACTAAGCGTGTTGACTGATACGTGATAATGAAAGGTAATCTGAATTATTGCACCATTTTTTCTGTTGTATATACAGTCTTACCAGTTGCTTCTCAGCAACAGTTGGATGATGTGTGCCTCATCTCCCTCAGAAAGTCTCTGCTTAACCTGACGCTTTACTGCTTTGTTGTGTTTGCAGCCGTCTCCATGGTGATGAAATCGTCAGTAGAGGAGGACGAAGGTGGATGGGGTCTCGGCATCCCAGAGAAGATGAGGAATAATGCCAACTGGGTGGACATCACCCAAGACTTCAAAGGCGCCTGTAAAGGTGTGTGGGGGGAGTGTGTTTGACAGGGTGCTCAGTATTACTGACGTGTGAATGTAAACATAGCAACATCAATGCTTTACCTCCCCTTTGTTCTGCGTGCAACATGAAGCCGCTCTAGAATTGGAGTGATCACTTTTACTGGACTGACCCAAAACCTGGCCGTAGCAGTGTTCCAGCATTTTGTTGTTATTGGAACCAACATGGTATTGCAAACTGACTCTCCCAGGACATGAGATCTCTCCAAGAATAGCCCTTTTTCCACTGGGCTCTGAGAAACATTATGAGAACATTTTATTGTTATTATGTTTGTCATAATAATCAGATTTTATAAGCTGGTCCTCACTTTGTAGGAGATATGTCTTAAAATGGATGTGGAAAGTTTTTCAAAACACACTGTAATAGAACCTAATGGGTGGTTGATGAAGTAGCCCAGTACCAAACTGAGGTGGGTTTACTGGGATAAACAGAATTTAAACATCTGCACAAGCATATAGGCTGATGTGCACCTCCTGGGTAACATTCTGACAATTCCATTTCCACTGAGGTTAATGGTGTAGCAGCTTACTTTACACGTTATGGCAACGCATACCACAGCCTATGTGATTAGTCTGTTTGGTAGAATCATATTTTTGCCTTCACTCACTGCCATTTTTAATTCAGTATGAACTGAATTGGCTCAGTAGCCATACTGCCCTTGTCTTCTGACATGTTCTCTCCTTTACATATTGTTAAAGTTTTAGTAAGAAAGACTGTTGTTCAACATCTGTTGGCTCCTGTTTCAACATTATCTGCCCAGTTTCAGCCTCTATCATTTCAAAATTTCATCAAGTCAAAACACTGTGGTTTAAAAACCACTAGTTTAGAGTGGCATATATATATATATATATATATATATATATATAGATGTGTGTGTAATATATAACACAAGTGCATCTCAGAAAATTTGAATATTGTTAAAAAGCTCATTCGTGATCAAAATTTCTTTCAGAAAGGTAAACTCATATTCATTACTGTTTTGTCTTATAGCTTATAACCAGAAATCTGGAATTTCTAAATATTAGATAATTCAAATTTGAATAAGTACTAATCACAGTATCAACTTGGTAGGTTTCACAAAACGAAAAAATATGTTTTTTCTTTCTCTACTTCTGCAGAACTCAAACTTGGGGAGCTGCTCCATGATAAACTGTGAGTGTCCACCATCCCTCTCTTTCCATTCTGGCTACATTTGTGAAATTTCTGTTTGCTGATAGAGCTGTAGTTTTGCAGAGGTATTCAGTACTCATTGTAATTACAGGTTTGGTCTTTTTGAGGCAATGTCTGCCATCGAGATGATGGACCCTAAAATGGATGCTGGGATGATTGGAAATCAAGTGAATCGGAAAGTTCTCAACTTTGAGCAGGCTGTGAAGGTCAGACTTCAGCCCTTCAGTCATAACCAAACTCATCTGCAATTTCTCTAATGTCTAAGGTGGCTTTGTTTTTTATTCTTGTGAATATGTCTCTGCAGGATGAGGCAATTAGAGTGAAGGACCTGTCTTTACCTGAGCTCATTGGAATTGTGGATACTTGTTTCTGCTGTTTGGTGTGTATTACTTAATACTGTTAATGTATTCATTGAATTTGAATCCCATTTACTCTGATTTATATATTGAAAGAATTTTCAGCTTGTAATTTCTACAGCATGGACTTAAATTAAGAAATGGCAGTTCAGGTAAAGTGCGGAGGTCAATGTGAGCTCTGGAAGACCAAGCAAATCAATACCTTATGACTGCCAAGAACATACAGGAAGATGTAGCTGAGTCAGGAGTGGGGGGTATTCAAATATATATTCAAAAGGATATTCAAATACACTGATAGTCAAACAATAGTTGCACTCATAAGTGGGATTGTAATGTTATTGGTATTGAAGGAACAATTAATGATTAAAAATTTAGACTGATATGGGCAATATTTAATGAGCTACGCAAATTAGTGTCTCTCAATATGGTGCTGGGCCGCTATGTTTGCTAGCGCAACATGCCAGGCATCTCGGAACAGAGTTAAAGAGTTCCAAATGGCGACCTGTGATGATGCATCCCATGCAGCTTGAATTTTCTTACTCAGTTCCGGCAGATTTTCGCGTTGGGGTGGAGTGTTAGAGTAGTCTCTATGAACACTGAATGACTTCATGATAGTTTGGTATAACACCATTGCAGTCTTTAGTGTCATTGACATCACATGATGTCAAACCTACCCAGAAAGTTTCATTCATTTCAGCAAACTCCTTCTGGGTGCAACTAGTTTGATGAGTGTATATCCAAATGTTCATTTAAAGAGTAAATATTCTAATTAAATCTGGTGGTTAAACATGTACAATTCAAATCTAGGGGATGTGGTCTTGTGCAGGGTTTATGCTGAGCTAAAATTACCATCCAATTCTGTTTACTCAAACTGGGCAACTCAACCAAGCAGTGATAATTTTGATGGTAATACACACATATTATTGTATTTCTGACAGTTTGACAAAAATGAAATTATTAGGGGGTGGAGAACATGACCCCCCCCTCCCATCTCAACTGTCCATGTATATTGAAGTCTGAGGAGCTGTGTCACACCAGTATATTTCCATTTTCTGAGCTTTCAAAATTACACAATGTATTCAAATGAGGGGAATAAGGTCAAACAGCCAAAGGGTTTTGATTAGTTTCAGTTACCGAATTATGATCATGTGTCTCTCTTTCTGCAGATAACATGGCTGGAGGGGCATTCCCTAGCTCAGACTGTTTTTACATGTCTGTATGTTCATAATCCCGAGCTTATCCAGGACCCTGCGCTCAAGGCCTTCGCCCTTGGGATCCTCAAAGTGTGCGATATCGCCCGTGAGAAAGTCAACAAGGCCGCTGTCTTTGAAGAGGTAGCATTTATTTGCTTGGTTATAAATTTAATTTGTTTGTTTTTCTGTATGAATTTCAATGTCTGTATTTCTGAATGACAGGAGGATTTCCAGGCCATGACCTACGGCTTCAAAATGGCAAACAATGTGACTGACCTGAGAGTGACAGGTAGTGTACATGATCTCAGCATGAATTTATTCATTGCATTTATATAATGCAGGATATCAGTGATCTCTCTTTCTGTCTAATACAGGAATGCTGAAGGATGTTGAAGATGAGCTTCAGAGGAAAGTGAAGGTATTTAAAAGGATCAAATGGCACAGGCTAAACACAGACAATAGAGCATCTCCTGCATTAATGATGATGAACTGATGGGTTTCTCATATTTCCTGTCTCTCTTCTACCCCAGAGTACACGTAGTCGACAGGGCGAGCAGCGCGACCCTGAAGTGGAGCTGGATGTAAGACTGTTAATGAAATACTCATTTATCTGCTATGCCATTCTTTCTTTTTCCGTCTCTCTGTTTACGTAAACAGACAGATAATAAAATGCACATACTTTCTTCAATGTACCTTCAATTGTCTTCTTCCAGCATCAGCAGTGTCTGGCTTTGTTTAGCAGAATTAAATTCACCCGCCTCTTACTGACAGCTCTCATCTCCTTCACCAAGAAAGAGGTAGGAAATATGCCATATTCAGTCAAGTGCAAGATAATTAATTGGAAATGGAATTGTGTGACATGGTCAGATGAGAGAAATTAAATACATACTGTGAAACATGGTGGTGGAGGATCATTAAATATTGTGAAACGGTGTCAATATAAATTCCACTAATTCCCAAGAGATTATTACAAATCTGCCTGAAACTTGGCCCTGTTTACCCCAGACCCACATCAGAAATGGTTGTTGTTGCCATCTGAAAACATGTGGTGTGTTCTGAAGAGGGTAGTCCACAATCCAAGAACCAAGAATATCAAGGATCTGGAAATGTTCTGCTTGAAGTAGTGGTTGCACAATAACTACACCTCCAAGTTACGTTCCATGGTATAAAACCTGCTTGACTGTAGACAGTGACACTATTCTGTAGACAGAATTTTGTTTTTCCTGTACATCTCAGCCAATTGGCTTCATTTCCCATTAACTGACATACAGTAGTTTTAACTGATGATCTTGGAATCTGCAATTTTTGGAAATGGTTCCATCAGACTTTCCTTACTAAACAACCATCCTTTTCAGATCTGCACTGAGCTCCTTAGACTTTCCCATTGTAGTGTGTGCTGGTCAGTCCAATGGGTGCTGTCAAATCCTTCTTATGTGGGTACAGAGAAGCTACTAACTGTAGTCAGCCTTGATCACTATCAGATGTCTCGGTTTTTTCAGACAAGTGCAGTGAGTGAAGCACAGAAGCTGATGAGCCAAGCTGCTGACCTCCTACCTGCCATACACTCTACTCTTCAATATGGAATTCAGTCACAGAATGACACAACGAAAGGCGGTATGATACACAATGATACACTCTCTTTCCAACAAGGCAGCCATTCTTAGAATGACGCAGCTAAAAGTGGTATTTTCTACTGACACGGTACTCTGACAGAAAAGGAGGTCTTGCACCACAAACATTATACTTTGTGCACCATCCAACATGGCATATGAGTAGAAAAATCTAAAACATTTTGGAAGAAAAAATGAATAAATGACTGATTTAATGATTTGGCCCTCCTTATCTATTTTTAGGAAATGTGTGAAAGTCAAGTTTATGCATAAATATAGAATATTCTAAAGGGTTCACAAATTTTCAGTCACTACTGTATATATAAAATTTATATTTATTAGAACTGCACCATATGTTGTTTCATCATTCAGTGAAAATTACAGTGAAGGCAAATTTTGTTTACACCTTTTTGCTCCATACAAAAGAAATCTCATTTTCTATGCCATCTACCAGAAGCATAAGCCTATATTGGATACGCAGAGTGCAATATTAATATCATGACATGTTGGATCATTGATTTCTGAGGAAATCTTGTGAAAATAACTTTGTTTAAAATTTTTGAATGTATATTGCAGGGGGAAAATATTGCATTGGTAATTTTTCCATTATCATACAGCCATAATATTCATGCACACATTTTCTGTCCTAGATCATCCAATCATGATGGGGTTTGAGCCGCTGGTGAATCAGCGTCTGCTCCCACCCACTTTCCCTCGCTATGCCAAGATTATCAAGCGTGAGGAGATGGTCAACTATTTCAGTAAACTCATTGATCGGATAAAGACAGTGTGTGAGGTTATCAACACCACCAATCTGCACAGTATCCTGGTAATTGAGGCATGAAATTCGGAAAAGCAAAGAATGTTTTTAAGAAGTCCATCCATATATATTATTGTGTGTGTGTGTGTGTGTGTGTGTGTGTGTGTGTGTGTGTGTGTGTGTGTGTGTGTGTGTGTGTAGTGTGTGTGTGTGTGTGTGTGTGTGTGTGTGTGTGTGTGTGTGTGTGTGTGTGTGTGTTTGTGTGTTTGTGTTTCCCAGGACTTCTTTTGTGAGTTCAGTGAGCAGTCACCTTGTGTACTGTCCAGATCTTTACTACAGGTATGAAACACCAGTCCATGCTAAATGAACCTGCATACAGAACTAGCCTGTAGTATTATTGAGATCCCAGACTTACAGGTGCCATAGAATGCATTTATTTGGTATTTTGCTTTTTTGTGTACAAATAATAAGTATATGAGTTGAGTGGAATGAGTGAGTTAGAAAATTTCAGATGCCGTTCTACCACCCTGTTATTTTACCCTTAAAACAAAACACGCTGATTTTCCTTTGACAGACTGCTTGTGAAAAAACTGACTGGCTCAATGTTCATTGGCTGGTTTACATTGCCATGATGGGCTTCAGGGGCTTTAAGAGTTTCTGTTGATAATTTGAGTAAAAAAATAGTGATGTGATTGTATTTTAACATCTTTGTAGTGATTATTATTTTGTATTAATGGTTTTGTTCATTTGTTCAGACTACATTTTTGATTGACAACAAAAAAGTGTTTGGAACTCACCTGATGCAAGACATGATCAAAGATGCTCTCCGCTATTTCGTCAGCCCTCCGGTTCTGTCCTCAAAGTGAGTCGGTTTACATGTGGTGTGGGTTTGCCTTACATTCTACATTGTGTATTGTGAATATTCCACAGCTCTGTTTCTCGTGTCGGTGTTTGATGTTAACTGGTGCTATCTTGACAGGTGCAGTCTGTATAATAATCACCAGGCCAAAGACTACATTGACTCCTTCGTAACACACTGCTCTCGGGTATGCAGCACATCAAAACACTTAGACCCGCCCCCGCATACTGTAAATGTGTGTAGTAACAGTTCTTTATAAACTATAACGGTAATAAAATAATGAAGTGAATTGTTTCACAGCCATTCTGCAGTCTGATCCAGATTCATGGCCACAACAGAGCCCGACAGAGAGACAAACTGGGACACATACTTGAAGAGTTTGCCACTCTGCAGGATGAGGTGTGTGTAATGAAGTAGTTACATACATTATAAGTGTTACAGTGGAGATTTTGTAGCTTATTTTATATGTTACCTAGGCGGAGAAGGTCGATGCTGCTCTTCACGGTCTTCTGTTGAAGCTGGAGCCTCAGAGGCAGCATCTGGCCTGTTTGGGCACCTGGGTGCTCTACCACAACCTGCGCATAATGATCCAGTACCTGCTTAGCGGCTTTGAGCTGGAGCTCTACAGCATGCATGAGTACTACTACATCTACTGGTCAGTATTACTTTACACATTTTTGTTATTTTAGAAATACTCTACAGGGGTTGGACAATGAAACTGAAACACCTGTCATTTTAGTGTGGGAGGTTTCATGTCTAAATTGGAGCAGCCTGGTGGCCAGTCTTCATTAATTGCTCATTGCACCAGTAAGAGCAGAGTGTGAAGGTTCAATTAGCAGGTAAGAGCACAGTTTTGCTCAAAATATTGCAATGCACACAACATTATGGGGGACATACCAGAGTTCAAAAGAGGACAAATTGCCGGTGCACGACTTGCTGGCGCATCTGTGACCAAGACAGCAAGTTTTTGTGATGTATCCAGGGTAATGTCAGCGTACCACCAAGAAGGACAGACCACATCCAACAGGATTAAGTGTGGACACAAGAGGAAGCTGTCTGAAAGGGATGTTTGGGTGCTAACCCGGTTTGTATCCAAAAAATGTCATTCCCAAGACGAATTGATGCTGTATTGGCTGCAAAAAGAGGCCCTAGTACACCATACTAATAAATAATTGTGGTCTAAAACCAGGTGGTTCAGTTTCATTGTCCAACCCCTGTATATCTGACGAGGGTAGGACTGTAAAACCCTGTCCAATCATTCATTCAGACCAGTTAAAATGGATTTTGTTTCTGATCATTTTGTTCGACAGTTGCGCAAATTACAGTTTATAGTAATATTTAAGCAGTAAATAGTGAGCACCTCCTCGTGCAGTCCTCCATGATCTGAAGTACTTTTCCAAAGCTGAGAACATAGAGATTCAGTACGTAAGTATTCAGTGTATTCACAGTCCTTCACTTTTTGCACATTTTGTTGTTACAGCCTTATTTCAAAATGGATTCAGTTCATTTATTCCACAAAAATATAACATGTACATTCAGAGCCTTTGCTCATTACTTTGTTGAAGCACCATTGGCAACAATTACAGCCTCAAGTCTTTTTTGAGTGATCATTGGGGTCTTGATCACCTCCCTGACTACCACAATTTCTCAGTTTGTCTCCATTTACGGATTCAAGAGGCCACTGTGTTCATTGGGACGTTCAATGCAGCAGAAATTTTTCTGTACCCTTCCCCAGATCTGTCTCTTAATACAATCCTGTCTCAGAGGTCTACAGAGTATTCCTTCAGACTTCATGGCTTGATTTGTGCTCTGACATGCATGGTCTACCATGAGACCTTATATAATCAGCTGTGTATCTTTCCAATCGATGTCCAATCAACTGAGGTTACCACAGGTGTCCAATCAAGCTGTAGAAACATCTGAAGGATGATCAGTGAAACAAGATGCCTCTGAGCTCAATTTTGAGTGGAATAAGTCTGTAACATAACAAAATGTACAAAAAGTGAAGCACTGTGAATACCAAAGGTGAGAACAGTGAGAGATGGTTGAGCTACACCTCTACACAAGGTAGTAAGAGGGTGAGAGATAAGAGAGAAAGACTGAGAGAGAATGGCCTGAGGGGGACATATAAGACTACAGTTACTATAGTAGTGCTCCCATGTATTTGTAAACATGACGAATGTACCCTAAGTATGTACTATGTACTCTTCGTGCGAATGCATGCAGCGAACTGCTACCCTCAGACTGTATAGTCCACAGAGTGAATGGATGGATGTGTCAGTCTGTATGCTTGTACTTCATGTGCAGGTACCTTTCAGAGTTCCTGTATGCATGGCTGATGTCCACACTGAGCAGGGCAGACAGCTCTCAGATGGCTGAGGAGCGCATTCTGGAGGAGCAGCAGCAGAAAGGACGTAGCAGCAAGAAGAGCAAGAAGAAGAAAAAAGGTGCAGTGGCTGCCTTCCAGGCTACTGGTCACTAGGAAACAAAAATTGCCATTGTGTTTGACTAAGATTGGAATGTGCTGGATTAGTAAGTGTAACTGACTGATTATCCCCCCCTCACAATTTTACACTTTAGCTCGTCCTCTAGGGAAAGAGATCACTATGAGCCAAGCTTACCAGAACATGTGTGCTGGGATGTATAAGGTAAACTTTTTCTTTAAATTGCTTAACTACATTGAGTTTAAGAGACATACATAGTGTCCAAACGCTTGCCAACATTAATAAATGCATTTAGCTACATTTAGTTGCACCCATTGCTGAAACAGATGCAGATCTACACACATCTTGTCGAGGCTCTGTAAAGAAGTTCCTTGGGGCAGATAAACATGAACTATTGGCATCAAGTTGGACTGTTGCGTTATCCTGATAAGATCTTTTCTCCTCCCTATAGACAATGATTGCTTTGGACATGGATGGAAAAGTACGGAAGCCTCAGTTTGAGCTAGACAGTGAGCAGGTTCGCTACGAGCATCGCTTCGCCCCTTTTAACAGTGTGGTGACGCCTCCCCCGGTGCACTACATCCAGTTCAAGGTACCACACCCCTGCTTGCTTTTACTGAAAAAATTAACCTGCTGATACTGCAGATTTACTGTTGTTGTGTACAATGTTTGTTCAGTGGTTATTAAATATTGTTTGTGCAGGAAATGTCAGATCTGAAGAAGTACAGTCCTCCTCCCCGCTCAGCTGACCTGTACATGGCTGCCAGCAAACACTTCCAGCAGGCCAAACTCATACTGGAAAACGTCGCCAGTCCAGATGCTGAGGCAAGATAAACAACAATCCAGATTGATCATTTAGATGGCAGGATCATTATTCAATTATGGTTGTTTGTTTATTCTCATAGGAATGAATGGGTTGCCGTTGCGCTCGGTTCTCACATATTCACTAGTAACACCCAGATGACCCCAGAGTGTACCACAGCAACAACTTGGCAACCCATAGCAACAGTCTGGGATACCATAAGCTGTTCTGATTTTAATTAAGCTCTATGTTTACATGCAGACAATACTACATTCTGAGGGGAGAAATAGCTTCTTAACTGACAGTGTTGTAAAAATAATATTGAAGTATTTCTGTGGGTCAATTAAGATCAATATCTGGAAAAAATAATGGACAGTGATGAATGACATTTTGTAGCCCAACAAGGTAGTGAAGACAAGTTTGCATAAGTGAATTAGTATTCTCTGCAGTTGAACATTCATTCATTATTAGATTTTAACCATGTTTAAGCTATTAGTTCCATCCCCTTCCACAAATACAGACGTAACAGTTCACCCAATGAAAGATGTCATCATAGTATACATTTATTGAGTATTTTAATCTCTCTTTTGGTGTGTAAATTGTACATATGTGCCTTCAGTTGTGGCAAAAATGCTTGAATATCTTCTGAACAAGCGTTTTCCCACTCTGTCATCATGCATCAAAATACTGATTTTCTTTTTATAGTGCGCTCACTCGCTCACTTCTCAGGATTTAGCTTCTTTACTCGCCGAGTTTTGCTTCCACCTTGTTGGTTAATGATTTTCACAGTTGCATTGTTAAGCTATTCTAATGATGATACCGTACATGATTAATTGAGCTGAATTTGTTTCTTGGTTTAGGTGAATCGTATCCTCAAAGTGGCCAAACCAAACATTGTTGTGATGAAGCTGCTAGCAGGAGGACACAAGAAGGAAACCAAGGTAGAGCAAAAACTTTCATTACACTTGTTATAAATACACACCGTAGAATACAGAGTTTATTAAAGGATGATCATTAAATGAATGAAATATATTGGTTTTGGCCAGATTGCAGAGTGTAGAAAGCCAGATCATTCCAACCGGCTCGCTTTCTTTTTCATCCTTTACTTTTTTGTCCTTTTGTCCTCTATTGACTGAAAAACAGTGAGGATTAGTTTCAGGAAGTATAACCGTTAAAATATACGGATAGAAAAACTGAAAATCTTGTCATTAGAATTTCACATTTTTCAGGAAAAGACCCTTCGACAGATGTCTTAATGCTACACAACAGCGAGTTAAAGCTGCTCTTTAAATGCATAGAATTATTTCTTTTTTTGTGGTAAAATATTGCCAGAACAGGACGAATGTATAACTGTGTCCAAAGTGCCCTATTCACTATACAGCTCAGTGCCAATGTATTGTTTAAGAAAAAAAAAGTCAGAAGATCAGAGGTTTTTCTTCCTGAATTCTCATTGCTCTCTGGTCATATGGACGTGTTTAATTCCACCAGCAGCTCAGCTGCTTTAAGGATGAAGGATTGATTAGATATGTTCGGGACTGCATGTTATTTAAGCATACTTTGAGTTAGACATTTTTACAGGACCTGGCAACCCTTTTATGACACCATCTGCCCTCGCAGAGCAGTGAGCTCACAGGCATAAGGAGGTGTCTAAAATCATTATCTACCTTGATGCACAATTATAGGAGACAGAATTCTGTGATCTGGATTTTCTCATATAGTGATGGTGAATAGGGTTTTGGACACAGCTAATGATTTGAGTTATTCACATTTCCAGACAGTTACGGCATAATCAAGTGTTCCCTTTAAAGATTCTTCACAGAAATCAAAGTCTGTTGTATTGTTTTGAATAAATATGAATTAATAATCTGTGCAGATACAAGGTAATGGAAGAATCAGTCTAATGCAGATGTGCAGTTTATCTGTTAACCGGCTCTTTCTTTTCATTCCACCTTTGCTTTTCAGGCCCTTCCTGAGTTTGACTTCTCTGCACACAAGTATTTCCCTATAGTCAAAATTATTTGACTCCTTCAGTTTTCCCAATCCCGTCAATCTCTGAGCAGCACGTGAGCCACTGCAAGTAATGCTGCTACAGTCCAACATCAGAAATGGCTTGAAGACTGCTACAACTGCCTGGTCCAACATAAAGGCCCTTATGTGAAAGAATCAAATCGTAAGAGATTGTTTATGTTGGTACAGCTCAAGACTTTGTGAATAAAATGCCAGTTTTGTACTCCGATGTTCGTTGCAGTTCAACCTTGAGAGAGATCTATGATTTGCATGTGTGTAAATGTCATGTTTATTACTTTTTAATTAAAACCTTATCTCAGAATAATACACAACCTTTTGTTTTTGGATAATTCAGACTGTAAAACTGTCCAATATCTGACTTGTTTCACTCTCTTTGAAACTTTGGGCGCCCCTGGTCAGAAGTCAAAAGCCATAAAATTAAAAGACAAAACATCATTTTCAATATTGTAAGGGAGTGTTTCTTTTCTACAAATTCAGAATAGAACACCCATGCAAAAAATCTGACGTCAAGTTATTAGGCTATGTTCAGACTGTAGGAAAATTGGATTTGTTTCTCAAATCAGATCTGTTGAGCTTGACTGACTGCTGTTCATTTGTAAGCGATCTGATTGGATTTGCATGTCCGGTTCTCAAAACCGGTCTGTGTTGGTTGCTATGGTAACGATGTAGCCACCACATAGCCAAACTGGTGCCACCACTCTTCTTTAATCCCCACACTTCAATCAGTGTGGATTAGATGTGCTCATTGTCAGAGTTACACAAACGACACTTTGAAAACTGATTCCAATGGATTTCAAACTGCCTTCAAATTTGATGATCAAAAATTGAATTTGTGATTTGGTGCTGTTTAACCCTTCTTCATTTGGACCGGCACTCTGATCATAACCTTAGCCTTGTCCACATGTACATGAGTATATTTATAAACAAAGATTTCACTCCCTCACCAATGGGAATGCTCGCTTGTGTGGGGGGGCAATAATACTTCATAAATGGAGACATTAAAACAGAGGACTAATCCCAAATTATTGTCTGAAATGTACGAAACACTGCTTATTTAAACATTTTGAGACAGGAGGGCAGCTAGTCATGTCTGAATCAGTGGTCAGCAATCTAGCCTTGTGTATTATTTGGTGAGAATGCTAATGGATAACAGATTATTTAGCAGTGAGCTTTCAATAAATTTGGCAATGTCAGAACATTTTGCAATTGTAATTCAGTTAGACATTCTTAAACTGCCTGGTGATGTCTGATTTCATAAACCCATATTTTCCCCATCCTCTACCTTCAGTCATGTTTCGTCAGTTTTCAGTGATCGAAAATGCAGCTTTAATGTGGACGAAAAACATGTTTTCAAATATTTTAAAACTGTGTGGACAAGGCCTTAGTCTCAGTCCTTAATTAGCTTGTTAGGGCTATGACTTATTCTCAGCCATTGTAAGGAAAGGCAGGTAATGGCAATACTGTCAACTCTAAGCAGCTGTCTGGCACTCTGAACATGAAAATAATTGATGCCTGTGAAGCAGGAGAAGGCCAGAAGATGACCCCACCACTTCAGATACAGAACTGGAAGATGTGCAGAGAAATACTTGTAGGATTATTAGAATTGCAAAAACAAAACCTATCACATTGAAAGTCCTTCAGGAAGATGTCCTTCAAGACGACTATAGTGGTGGTCATGCTCAAATATGACCTTTATCGAACAATGCAGTTCTCAAAGGAACAGTTAAACAAGTCTCCCAGCACTACAATGTGTTGGATGTTGCAAGTTCAAAATAGAGGTCAGGAGGAAGTGATTCTTGGATTCAACAGACACACAGATGACTGAAAAAAACAACTCAATAAAATGTTTTTGAGAATACAGACGAGAACAAAAAACTGATTTGTTAGATTTTATTGACCTTTATCACAGTAAAAACATTTTTCCAACAACTAAACCATCTGAAAACGCATTTATGCAACATATACAGAGCAAAAGACAAAGCAACTACAATTTAAATAAAAATCATTAGAAAAATCACAGACTAAGACATTTTAGAAAATATTCCAGTTCTTAGTCTCTGGATCAAAGGGGATCAAAGGGATTAAAAAAAAGTCTTTCTAATATACTTAAAACAACCCAAAAACCTTTATCCTTTTTACAGCAAGTGTAAGGAACTGTAACAGCTTTTCAATCTACGTTACAGTAATATCCTAGTGGAAGATTCAGATTCTGGATTCAGAAACAGTCCTTCAGCTGGTTTTACTAAGCTATGTGAAACATACAAAGCTGTAAGAAAGAATGAAAGCAAAAGCTTGGAGTACAGACTAGCATTTTCAGACTTTGTACAACATGAAAGCATTTCTAGCAAGCAGGCCAGGAGCTGAAATGTTGCACCAGGGAATAATTTCACTTTTTTTTTCTTTTTTTTTTTTTTTTAGCCCAACAAAATGCAGCACAGTGGACCAATATTTCAAGTAAGCCATTTAAAAGGCATAAATGGATCGCTTGTACTTACATTCAGTTTAGCCTGGTCTCGGGAATGATCAAGAAGCTGGACTTACAGAGTCTGCATTCAGCACAAGCTATCTACAGACAGTTAAAAATGGAACCATGTTCAGTATAGTGATATGTTGGTGTTGCAAACCCCTCGTCATGTGCAGCTGGGCATTAGTTACAGTTACAGGAGGAGTAGCAAGAGAAGGGTCAGAAAAGCTGAACCTACAGTGGACGCTCCCGAACTCAGCGTTAGCTGAAGTACTGGGTGGAACAATCTCTACCAGACTGGCCCAGCAGGAGCACGGAGGTTTGCCGCTGAATGGAGTGTAACCTCTGCCACCAGGCACATGTGTGAGTCTCTGCAGGCGTGTGCGAGATTACACTGCAGCAAGCTCTTCTTGTTTGTCGGCTTCAAACTCTGGCTCGTTCTCGTCGTCGCCATTGTAGTCTGCCAGCTCCTCCTCGAACTCCTGCGCAGCTGTTTTGTCATCTACACACAAACAAACCACGATGATATACACACATCTAACACGAGACATGAATGATGTCCAACATCTGATCATTTACATGAATAATTTGACCAATAAGACCATAATAACTACCAACTCATGCTCAAACCATGCTTTAGGGATGTCATGATGTAATATTAGGGCTTCAATATATCAGCATTTATCTGATATTTATTGGACCAAGATCAAAGCCAATCCAGACACATTTTAATATATCAGGTCTCGACTACTTTAGGCCTGACTGACCACCGGCTGATATGACCTTAAATCAAAATCACAATTGTACATTTTACCTTGATTAACAATGAATTTATGACTGAACGCTGCATTTTTCTTTGCTCAGCTGGCTGTTCGAGTTCTCCAAGCTGCTTCCATGTCGCAGAATAGGCAGTGTGGAGTCATGTGACTACACACTTGACAGATAAATCAGGGTTCCCACCCAGCAGTATAAACTGCTTTTGTACACATTGTTACTCATTGTGTTCGTCAACACTTTGTACCTTATTCATAAGATGCAAACCTCTAAATCCTTGATATCCTTTGTTTTCAAATGTGAGACTCCTTGGTATCAGAGCTGCCCTTGCAGATGAAACAGTCTAGTGCAAGAGTAGGCAAGCCTGGTTCTGGAGTGCCAGTGTTCGCCTGTTAAGTTCCAGGTTTAGTAGGTCTGTTAGAAATCAGCAAAGTGTGCAGGAAGCTGGCCCTCCAGAACTGGGGTCTCAGTGGCTCAACTTCAGGAGCTCATTAACACTTCCAGGACATTTTTAAGAATTTTCCTTTTCCAGGACTCATCACGCCTGGAAAAATATTCTCTCCAAATTTCTAGGTCTTCCAAATTCTCGATGACTATTAGGAACCCTGTTAACTCAGAGGTTCTGAGTGGCAGTTTCAATTAACTGCTCAGCTGTACTCTGATCCTTTGTTTCATTTTTATGTGTCTAAATTGCAAAATGAACAGATGACATTTTCACGTTCTAAGTCGTTGCGGTGTTTTCAAAAGTTAACAAAGCAGTTAACAGTTTCCATCCACAAAGAATGCAACATCTCAAAACGACCCACAACACCTGTGTGATCATTGATATCTAATTCCTCAAGAAACAGCATAACAGCCAAAACAGTCCTCAATACAATGCAAACATTTGCTTGCTACAACAACAGATTTTCAAACAGCAGGTCTAACACACGTAAGATTAAAACCTGAATTACCAGGAGCAAGGTTTTGGACATCACTGTCTCTGACTAAACCAAGCTCTAATTTTTGTAGCCGGCTTATCCAGCTGCGAGTTACATTTTGTGATGGTGTAAAGAAAGAATAAATGCTGATATTAGGCTGCAATAACCATGCTGTCTGAAGCTCAAGTTAACAAACACCCTTTCATGTGTCCTTATGAACACAGTAACAATTGAGTTTGCAGAAATCTCCACACTGGAGGAGGAGTGTGTCTCCGGAAAACACCATGTTGGTGTGGATGGTAGGCCAACTATATTTGAACTAGCAACCACGAGCACATAAACAGGAGCAAGTATCAACTGTATGAAAAACACAATTCCAGCTCTTCTTCCCTCTCTCTACAAATTCAACCATCGCAGAAACATTCTTCACTCAAATGGCTTTAAGATCTACTTCACGTGTTGCATCCTTGCTAATATCATGGCTGCTCTTTTTTTTTTTTTTTTTGCAACGATTCAGTTTTGCTTGATGCACCTTTTAGCTTCGACAGTCGTTTCTCAATCTCCCCTTCATTGTCATATTCTATGGCATCATCTTCCTTCCCCTCTTTGTTCACCGCCGCGTCCAACAGAGCATCTGCATAGAGGAAGAGAGTGTAAGCTGTGCCTACATGCATGCATGGGCTTCAAAATTGGCACAAGCAGATGGGCTTGCTCCTACCTGCAGCCTTCAAGTCTCCTGTTTTGATGTCCATCACCCCCTCCATGGCCTCCTCATTGGCTAGGTTGTTCTGAGTTGCGTTCTGATTGGAGGGTTTGGAGGTGGACGGCAACTCCAGCTTCCCTGACTCTTTAGCAGGGACATCATCTTAAAGGTAGGGTGGTATGGGTTAGTGCCTTAATGCCAAAGTCAAATTTGCTGCAAATGGTACTTTGAATGATGCCACAGAAGAACTCCTTTTGGTTCCATAAAGACCCATGTTCAACAGGTATTGAAGTAGTAAGTTAATTACAAATGAAGGTTCTTCACACTTACTCTATTAAAAGCACAATTCTTTGTGGAACCAAAAGTGGTTCTTCTTTGGCGTTGCTCATAGAACCATGTGTAGCTCCTCAATTTAAGGATGTAGATGTAGAATCTCCAACACTGGAAAACTAGTGGTCATTTTAATGATGAACTAGTTGCTTCATTTAACACTACAACCTACACTACATGTCCAATTTTTTGTGGACACTTTCAGCTACTTCATGTTGCAAATGCACACACAGACCTTGTCTAGTCCCTTTAGAGAAGTACTCATTAGAACAGAACTCTTTGGAGCAGATAAACATGGGCCAGAGAAGTACAAAGCACCCAGCATTGAGCTGAGGAGCATGGATCTATGTTCTCTGGAATGATGGTGCTCCATCCCGTACTTTAGGGAGGAGGTGGAGAGTTGGGGATGAGGTGGGGTGATGATCATCCAACATGCTAACCTCACTAACACTCTCATCACTGAATGCAATCAAATCCTTATAGCAATGCTCCACAATCTATTAGAAAGACTTCCCTGGACAATATAGACAATTACCCCTAATTTCAGAAGTGGATGAGCAGGTGTCCTAATACTTTTATCCACATAGCATATGTGTAATCTAGATCATTCACAACACCCATATTAATAAAAGCTGTATCACGTTACTTTTTAATCTGAATGTATATTGATAGGAAATAAGATATAAACAAGTTCTAGCTTATAAACACTAGGTAAGAATTGAACCCTCCTCTAATTAAACGGTTATGTACCTTTGCCCAACAGTATCTCATTGGTTTTAAGGTTGTCATCATTTTTGGGCTTCAGTTCTGGAGTTGGTTCTTTGTTCAGCTGGTCTCCAGCACTTCTATCTGAATCATTCCCAGCTGAAACTATAGGCTTTAAGACTGTGGCTTTAAGAGTGGAGGTAGCAGCCACCTACAGGGAGAGAGAGAGAGAGAAGGAGAGAGACAGTTTACATTGTACCCTCAAACATTCAGGAGTCCAAAAACTTTACATTAATCTGCTGGTCATTATGAGCACCATTCTTCATACCCACGGCCTTTATTTGCATTTTCTAGATGTAAGGCCTTTAAAATAAAGCCTTGAAAATGACCCGTTTTAAACTTCCATATTTCCCAGACTATAAGCAGCTACTTTTTTCCACGCTTTAGACCACGCTTTTACACCTTATAATGAGGTGCAGCTTTTTCTTCTTTTATATGTTATTTTCCAGGTTTCTTTTTTTTTTCATGTTTTTCATGACTTCCATTCAGGACAGAATGCAAGCAATGAGCACAAGCTTATCAAACCCCTCTCAATATCAAATGGATTTACAATTATAATCAATCAATATACTACTCAACACCTAGTACTACTTACAAATCCGTTTCACAAGATCTCAGCAGGCTAAAACTACGGATGGGACATCTGGATACAACATAAAACAACCATCTCAATATTTAACCGTTATTCTTTTTCATACTGTTATATCGAAATACCACAATATTGTTTTTCTTTACTGCATCAATTCTCAAAACACACAGTATATTCTCTTATTAATCATAAAAGATGTAAGGCAGATGGTCTTTTTTTATTTTATGCACACAGCTGTGTCTTTATACCATGACAGTTGCACAAAAATTTGTATCATGCTACGTATCATATCATCAGGTTCTTGTTAATACACAGCTGTAATAAACAGTAGTCAGTCACAACGTATCGCTACTCCAATTTAAAAGAACAGTGACAACAATGGTGACTAACAGACATATGCAAATTTCTGTGTGACATTTTGTAAATTTTCCAAGTGAAACAGAACTGCAGGAAACCCACATAAATCTAATTAAAATATAATAGGAAATAAATTTTAATTATTATTCTTTTTTCAATCACATAATCACATTTAAATGTACCACTACTTTTACACATCCCACTGTATTTAATGCAAAATGTTAAAACGTACACACACTGCCATCTTCCTGCCAGGCAAAGCAAGTGACTTGCTTGACCACTTGAGTGGATCCATTAGGTTTAATTAGTGAAAAACCACTTATACAATGTCCATCATTTACCTTTTGTGTATTATTTTCATATTATTTTCGTGAGACCAGGAGCGAGCCGTGCTGCAGTTTACCTGTACAGCTGCTAAAGCTTGCTTCTCATACTTTTTCTGCATCTCTTGTTTGGCTGCTGCTATCTTTTCACTGCATTCCTCTTTTTGGGCTAAGATCTGGGTGTTACACTGAGTCCTGTAAAAAAAACACACAAACAGAAAATGATGCAAGATGATAAGTCATAAATGAGGGTAGCAAAAGTGCTCTGCAAAGTTCTTTATACGCAATATCAATCAGTGGCATTAGTCTGAAATAATATTTGGGATTAAATTTTTAGTCATCAGTGCATCAATGCTGACGTGCTAAAAATGTAAGTGTGCCTGTTGGCAAAGAATTTCAGTAAATTTATGCAGGGTTGCAAAATTCCGGGAATTTTCAAAGTTGGAAACTTTCCATGGGAATTAACGGGAATTTATGGGAATTAACAGGGATTTATAGGAATAAAACAGAAATGTACTAAATTGAAGGTTGGCCCTCAACAGGGAACTTAAATATAGTTGGGGAAAATATATTGTAGCATAATCATGGCTAAAACAACCAGATTTAATGCAAGTACACTCCTCAATCACATACACAGCACTGCTTACTGCAAGACTACTGAGGCCACGCCCCCTGCATGCACTGTGCACACCTCCATCACATGCACGGATGATCACTTAAACCCTAGAGGCCACACTTTTGAGCCTAGACCATTGAAGCTACTCAGTTGAGCCATGTCTGGTCATCTGGGCCTTGATAAAGGCAAAGTTCTAGGCAGTTTGGCGAAGTTCCAAACCAAGCAAGGCCTTTGGGAAGGGGATGGAATCTGGCAGTCATGCCAGCGCATATCTGCATCCACCTAGTGGAAGGGACTTTATGGATCTGAGGCCCTTGCACCTGTAGCCTCCATCATCCTCCAAATCCTACCATCATCAGCTGCCTCAGAGCGCAACTGGTCTCTGTTCGGGAACACACACACACAAAGGTTCACAACAGACTCCCAAACGAGAGAGTGGAAAAACTGGTGGCCATTCGGGCAAACCTGAGGCTCTTTGAGCCCGACAGAGCCATCTTCAACAAGGCTGGACAGTGACACTGAGGAGGAGGAGGAGGACGAGGGGGATGTTGAGGAGGTGAACATGGAGGATGTTGAGACCCAGGAAGGGGCCATTTCGTGAAAGGTTTTGGCAAAAATGCAGAATATGCAGAAACAAGACTTGCAAGGTTTTTGTTTTACATGTTGAATGGCACTTTTGGAAGTGGGGCTCCTTTCATTTCCTCTCCTTTCAATATTTCCAAATTCCACAGCCCACGGAAAGTTTCCGGAAATTTACTGGAAATTTTCCGCCCCTTTGCAACCAAAAAGTACAGCTCAAATACAGTGAAGTTGAAGTGAGGTTTCTGTCTGCTTAGAATATTACTACAGCACATTAAAATATAGTACTACAGTACTGAAGTATTTTAACTTTGGAAAACAAACAAACAAACAAACAAACAAATACTGTTCTTTCGATGCCAGATCTCATGAAGCAGGTTAGTTCTGTTCATTAATCTGAATGTACTGGAAACAGTGAAATATGAGAAAGAATACTGTTACTGAATTCATTTTAGATACATCCTCAGACTTACATGTCGTAGGTAAGTTTCTTATTCAGTGTATTCATGTTACTCTGACACAACTGCAGCTCCTTCTGCACCTTATTGACATCTTCCAGCAAACTCTTCATCTGATCTGAGGAACGAGAAAATAAGACTGTCAAAGTAGAAGTACAATCTTCATGTAGGTTAGGGCTGCAACTGGTATTGTTTCTGCACTGTCATCAAAGTGGATACGTGCAATATTCACATGCAGGGTCATGCAAGGCAAACCTTTCAGCAAATATTGTTAGCACTACTTAAACATTTACAGATCAAACTAAATTAAAATGCAAAGAAACCCACACCTATAAATATACTTCTGTACATGCAGTTTTATGCCTCCCCTGCATCATCTGCCAAACTATGTATCCTAAGAGGACACACATTCTAAATTTAAAACTAAAGAGAATAATGAACCGTTGAATAGTTAAATGGAATTTAAAACCTTTATGGATGTCCAGATTCCCAGGAATGAACTCATATTTACACTTACTTTTCATATCCTGGACAATTTTGGCACTAGAGGAAATGTTGAGCAGCAGATTCCCCTGCAACAATTAAATATGTACCATGAGAATTTCTACTGAACAGTGACAAAAATAAAAGCATTACACAATGACATTTACACTAGACATTTTAGACACTCGTGGTTTGTACTGCCTTGCGAAACAGTTGTGACCAAAGCTGGAACAGAAGGTTGGTGATAAACAAAAAAAAATACTCTTTCAAACACAACACCTGCACTACACCGACACAAACACACATGCCTGGACAATGAAATAATCGCATGTGAAAAATGGTGTGTAGCAGGAGTTTCATGACTCCTGCATGGACTTGCACTTAGCCATGTATCAAAGCTAGCGGTTAGCAAACCTGCCATCTCCTCACAGCTATCCTCACCCTGCCCATCTTTAATGTGTTTATTTATAGTCAATGGAGAAGATATGTTTACATGCCTTTGCTTGGATGCTGCCAAGATGAGGATTTCATCCACTGTTGATCATCAGTGCTGCTATATAAAGCCTTAAAAGGACTGTTCAGCAGAAAAATCTAATGCACACAACTGATCACCAACCCCAGACACAGTCAATCAGTGGTGTAAGAGTTAATGAGATTTTCTGCTGAACTATTCTTGTAACATTACTTGGAGATGGATTAGTTTTACTCTGTTTTAAGGAAAATGTTAAACAGAACAAACGACAACATACCAGAGCTTCTACAACACTTTCAGAGCTATGTGACGTTTCTTAAATCTGGTCGTGTGAGTCTACCTTGATTGAGATGTTTCTACAATCTTTAATTATGGCATCACCATATGGTGTTGTGTACTTCGGCCTCTAGAGTAGGTGTATTTGTGTGTGGCTGCACCCAATTCTAACCAACCCCGTGTATGTGGGTAGAGGAGTACACATGGGAGTACCTTCTCTTGTTTCCACACATTCTGGGCGCTCTGCTGCTGTCTCTGGTGGGTGTTCTCCATGCGGCTGAGTTGCTCCGTTTGTTGTCGCAGTTGTTTCTCCACCTCGTTCCTGCCCAGCTGCTCCCTCTCCCTCTCAGAGGACGCCTGCCGCACACGCTCCTCAAGCTCCAACAACTTAGCCTAAATACACATATAGTTTGACTATTCAACCAGTATGCTCTGCCTGAGCAGTACGGTCATTCTAGTCAACAACCTTGGTCAGGTCGGGCATGGTGGTCAACAAGTTTGGTTTGATGGATGACTATTTTGGGTCAGGTTATGGATATTACTAAATCAGGTGATCCATAAAACTCAAACAAAAACGTAACCTCATGTTGGGTAAAAATTGATATTGATGTTTTCAGCCAAACCCAACCACAGAAACTAGCAGTGTGAAGACACCATGATTGATAGTTGACATCTACAAATGAAATTCCGCACAAAGGACCTCTAAGATGATGCTTCAAATCCTCAATGAATTGTACATAAATCCAGAACCAGTGTTTTAGTGGTTTCTGGACCAAATGTAGAAGCTGAATCAGAAGCAGAAGCAAAATCAACCCATCCACTAATAATAACAGGAGACTATATTTATAATGGAAATTCAGCAACACCCTTTTTATGGGTCATGTACTCTTCCTCATCCAAATACTGAATCCTAAAGTTCTCATATCTCAGACCATCTGTCTGACAGACTGAGACATTGGGGATCACACACCAAACCACTGGGGATGACACTACACAGCTGAGGCAGTCACTGAACTCAATGTCTGCACAGGTGTACACTGTACTGTTACTAGGAAACACAGTAAGTTAAACAAAGACCAGACGTCCGTTGTTCTTGTTTTCACCTTTTCTCCTTTACGCTGTTTACACAGCCTTTGTACAGTCAATTCATTCTCACAGTTTTGATATGGTGCATTACTAATCCTGAGGGCAAATGTTTATTATTAAACATATATCATTGGTGTCCAATGAAAATCTCCAAAATAGCAAGTTCACAGAAGGCAAAACTGTAAATGTAATGTAAAACAAAAGTTTATTTTGGAACATTTCTTTTTTTTTTCACCCCTACTAAAGTAGATCTGCCAATTACCCATCCCCCTAAATAGCCTCCCACATTACATGCCCTGCTCTCGACACTAGGGGGGGAGAAATCGTCCACGTGTTTCCTCCGAGTCATGTGACGATGTCAGGTATCCGTCACGCTTGGAGGAGAACGCCGGATCCCTAACACAATGGAAGGCAGACGCCCGCGTCGACCAGCAGCGCACTTATGAGATGTGGGAGGAGTGCCATCTACCCACCCCTCGAGAGAGAGAGAGAGAGAGAGAGAGAGAGCAAGCAAGCCAATTTCTCTCCCTCTGGACCCCGGCTGCTGATGGTGAGCAGCATGAACCTGGATTCGAACCAGCGACCCCAGAATCATAGTGAGAGCGCCGTAGCCCGCTATGGGGCCTATTTTGAATTTTTGAATTTCTATTGGTCTATTCATCCAAATGTATTTCCTTATATACAGAGCAGCAATATGGTTCAAAAATGGAGATGGTTCTATTTAAACATACAACATGTGCTTAGTGTTATAAATAAACCCTTTAATGCCATACTTTGTCAAGGTTTTCATCATATCGTATCATATCGCCATTTCTCTTAAGCAAATTGAGATGCCTCAAGTCCCCTATTCTGATGGACGGTATAGGACAATAAGTCATGGGGCAAAAGAGGTTACAAACCTGCAGCTCCACATTTCTGGAGTTGGAGACCCAATAATTGAAGCCAAGTAGGAGGACACAGGCAATGAGAGCAGCCATTAGCAATGATGGAGAGCGACCTCCACGTCGACCATTCACCAATGCCCCCATCATCCCCCGGATCCACGGAACACACACTCGGAGAAGGTCCTGAAAGCAGAGCAAAACAGATAAAGACACTTCCGTATTTGAAATCCTTTGCAAATACCAAATTAAAGCAGCCTTTGTTGTTCCCTCTTGACACACCTGTGCAAAGCTTTATTCAAAGGAACGGCCAGTGTTTCAGTGATTTGCATGAGAGTAAACAGAAATTTATAAAGTATGGAAAATTCAATCACCATTGATACATCTGCTGTTTGTTTTTCCCCCAGATTAAATAAATGTTACTGTAATCATCTCAGGGTAGATTCAGGATTTAAGCCTTATTCAGACAGCATCCAGTTTTACTAAGGTCTGTTGAACTCTATTGTAGAAATTAAAGGACAAAGGCACATAACTGACCTTTTGCTAACGGACTAATATATTTAAGTGCTTCGAGATCAAGTGGAACTGGCTTTTTTTTTTTTTTTTTTTTTTTACACCAGGCCTTCTTTAAAATAGAAAGCTCTTATGTAGCACTGGGCAGTACTAAATTAATTAAGTACTAAACTAATACTTAAGACCTTACAGTCCTGAGTAAAAATACTCCAATATTTTTAACACATCACGCTTAATTCTCTCAGATCTTCCAACTAAATTTATTCTTGTGTCTTAAATTGACGTTTTCCAATACTTAGCAGATTAAAGGTCCAGCACAAGCAGCACAATATTTCACAATTAAATGCAATTCTAAAAGGAACAGTTGGAAAGGTTTACAAAGCCATTCCTAAAGCTCTCAGCCAGAAGTGGCCGGCCTAATAAACCTTTCCCAAAACTGAAGACATTCATCCAGGAAGTCATAAAAGGACTCCTTCGAATATCTAAGGAACCGCTGTCCTAACTTGCCAAAGAAAATGTTAAGTGTTCCTGATTCCACCTTTAGAGAAAGACTGGGAGAGAACTTTTCAACAGGACTTAAACATACTGCAATGTGAGCTTGACGTAAATACACACAATTTATATAACCACACACACACAATATAAGGTTTTGATCCATGAAAATGAAACAAATATTTAATTTTGAGATTAATATTCAATATCTTTTGAGATATTTTGAGTTTCTTGTTACCAATAAGACAATGTCAGCAGTCTGGCAAAGCTGAAAGAATCTCTGAAAAGGTGAAACAGAAGCTATAAACACATCTGTATATGATTAACCATCTGAGGAGAGGTTTCAAGCTCACCACTCAGACAGCTTGTTGTCCTGGAGATCACACTGTATAAGCCCCAGACTCAGACACACACCAGCTAAGAAACCTCACTTTCACACTCAGGGTCACGTTTCTCTCACAGCAGACAAAACACCATGTACCTCCTGATTTCTGAAAAAGCACAAACCAAGGCTTCTCCAAGGCGTTGGGACACATTGCATTACCGAGATAAAATGAGAAGTGCCTACTAAAGATCATATATCCCACTAAAGATAATAAACATTTGTAAAAAAACAAACAAAAAAAACAAAAAAAAACAAAAAACAACAAGCATATTTGGGGGGGGCTGTCTTTCAACTAGTCAGATCATTGTACTCTTCATACTACAACTGGTCTTGTTTGTGGTTTGCATATGAATGACTGGTCAGTGACATCACAGGGATCACAAATTACAGGATGGATGGGTCTGACCAATTTTTCTTCTAACATATTACTTCAAAATTTCAAATGACAAACTTTGACCCCCAGCAAACAATATACACCAATCAGCCATAACGTCAAAATCCCCTGTCTGATATTACACAAGTACTCCATGGGCTGTCCGCAGAGTTCTGCCCCATGGAGACCTGCACTCCACAAGATGTCTAAAGATGTCCTGCAGTATCTGGCAGCAAGACATTAACAGATCCTTTAAGCCCAAAGAGTTGTGATCCTTGGAGGCCCCAAGTCGGCTTTGAGTGCCCACAACCCTTTCGTCGATTCTCCAGTTGTCCTTCCTTGAGGCACTTTTGGTAGGTACTGAACACTGCATACTGTGAACACCACACAAGACTTGCTTGCAAGTGGCTCAGATTCGTATGCGTTGTGTTTAATTCGCTGTTATGTTGTGGTTAATGTGCTTTGTTTGTTTTGAACGTACTGGGCAGGAACAGTTGGACCATCACCCAATACTACAAGGATGTTGGTTTTCCCTGATAAGCGTAGAAGAGACGTGTAACCATTTCCTGAACTAGACTCCAATGTGTGACGCCAACTCAGAAGGCTTACTAAAATAAGCCCACGAAAAGAGGCACACCCTTAGATCAGCCTGCACGTTAATGAAGGCAGGTGTAGGCCACAGGCTGACGTGTGATAAGGAAGCCATAACGAATGTTACTTCTAGTTTCTGAAAGTTTTGCTCGGGCAGAAGCTGTCCGGTAGAACCAGTTAAGAGACTTCCATCATTGATCATGTTACGATAGAGGAGCTGTGGGTAGAGATGTCTAATCTAATATCCCTGTTCAAGCCTGGTTACTTTGGTTAAATCATGACCTCAATGACAGTACCTGTCCACAAAGCAAACCGTCAACAATGGACCAAGTTCCTCACAGAACAGCTTAGTCCACCCAGCGTCAGCATGCGCAGACTGGGTTCTGTAGATCTCCATACGCCACCAGAGGCTTTCTCTGCTTAAATAACAACTCAAAAATGTATCCGGAAAATTGAGTTCTTCAAAGATCTGCAGTGGAACATCTTTTCTCCAGTCAGGGACTGAGAGACCAATGTAGTATCTATCAATCCATCCATCCATCCATCCACCACCATAAAGCAGAGGTGTACTCAGGTTAAATAACACCTCAAAACATATATCCAGAAAATCTTGAGATACAGATCATCTTTCTCCAGCCAGGAACTGACCATCATAAATCAGAGGCATAATTTGGCTAAATGGTGACTTTAAACCCTTGAGATACAGATCGAGATCTGCACTGGAACATGCATCCCTCCATCAACCACAAAGCTCTGCAGATGCCCTCGCCAACCCAAATGACAGTAATGCCTATAACGGATGGAGCAGCAGACCAGCTCTGTGATCTGCTTGTGGTTTACACGGCTGAGATCTTCTGGGAACAGAAGAACGTGTCTAATACGCTGCAGTTCTACGAGGACACGTCTAGGTGCGCGTGAGGGTATAAAAGGTTGGGGATGAAACAAGCCATTGGTGGAAATATCTAAACATCTCCAAGCCAAGCAGAGGAGCCGCGGAAGGCCGTGTGGAAGTGACCAGTTGAGAGCGCGGGGTCTGTGCGGGGCTGCTGGACGAACACGTCAACAAATCGCCGTTAGCGTCTCGTGCTAAAGCTACGTCTCCTAGAAGCGCCCGAGTGAACAGCAGGGTTCTGCGCGCGGACTACCTGTCGCTCTCCGGAACACTGCGGCCGAGCCGATCAACCCACCGTTGAGATGAACGCCTCGCGGATCAGCTGAGGCCCGGCAGCGCGGACATCGCCGGTCAGGCGCCTGATCTGCTCGAATCTGCGTGCTCGAGCGTCGAGCTGCAGCTGCCGCTTCCACCGCCGACTGATTCAAACCTCACCGAGCGCAACGGCCAAATGATTCACTCCCCGAAGAGTCGGCTCCTCGAGAACGGAGCCTTCACCCAGGGTCCAGTAGGACGCGGACCTCAAACCAGCTCCCACACGACACGGTGAACCGGGAGGAGCGAACGGGCGGAGGAGTCAACCTCATAAACAGGGTTCAGGGCCATCCGTCTTATGAATCGGTTCTTTTGTATTCAAATCGAAGTCGAAGTGAATCGATCTTTTTATACGTGAAGATCTGCTTTCGTCTTCAAATAAAAGTAATAATAATAGCAAAATAATAAAAATACAAAAAAGTAACGCAAAAATAATAAAAGTATAATTAATAATAGTAACGCAAAAGTAATAAAAGAAAAAAAATAAAAGTAAAAATAAATCAACTAAAAATAATAAAAGTAATGCAAAATAAAAGTATAATTAATAATAGTAACGCAAAAGTAATAAGTAAAAATAATTCAACTAAAAATAATAAAAGTAATGCAAAATAATAAAAGTAAAAGTAATAAAAGTAACACAAGCATACAGTCATATTCATCAACATGAATCAGAGTAAAAATAAGCAGTTACACTTTCTAGGCTTCATAACTCAGGATCAGTGTAACCTACAGACATGATACACATCATAAACAAGACTGACCCTATCTGACTGGCTGAATTATCAGTCAGTCCAGCTTGGAAAACAGCTAAAAGTCTCTAGTTTCCAACTTCAATCCCAAAGGAGCTTCTAGTACTTGTTCACTGCTCTGCCCTGGGTTGCGTCCAGAAAAGTCTGCTACTCCTCTCCTCAGTTTTCTCCTTTCCTACTGCTTCTCTCCTTCCTCAGTAGTCAGAACCCCACACACCCATGTCTAATGTATGTGATGGATTGTTCTCAGCACTGCAGTGACACTGAGATGGTGTATTAGTGTGGATCAGACACAGCAGTGCTGCTGGAGTGTATTAACTCTGCGTCTAATAGAGTAGGCAGTGCACTCACTGCCCACTCTATTAGACACTCATATCTAGAGGCTCCTTCTTGTAGATGTAAAGTCAGAGACAGAAAATCTGTTTCTGCATAGTTTGTCTGGTCAGTGCTCACTGGATGCTGCCCACAGGTCAGTGTTGGTGCTGAGAATGACCCCCCATCCATATAATACCTGCTCTGTGGTGGCCCTGTTATAAATTTCCTTAACATTCAAATCATTTAAACATACTGAAAGAATCAGTTGACTATTTCACAGGTCATAAACAGGCCAAATGTGAGGCACTCTGCAACTCAAACTATAGTCTAAATTACACACATAGAGCCTATAGGGTCCTACTGAATAGTGTATATTTAAGACAAACTGAGAGATAAGAGAGAGATAAGAAATTACCACAAGGCCTTAAATCTTCAAAAAGATTTATTCAAAATGCTACAGACGAAATGATGTATCAAAGTTCAGACACAGACAAGAAAACGGACAGGTATTTATTCTGGCAGGTCAAATCGTGGTCACCATCCTTTCAGAAACGGTTCTGGGCTTTCTCCTCCTTCAGAAAACAAACCAAAACAAACAAACAAATAAATAAATAAATAAGCATGTGGGGTTAACTTCTGACCTGCAGGTGATTGTAAAATGACTTGGAATATTCATCATGAAATTCTGACCCAATGAAAAGATTTAAGCTGTGTCTAAATGTGAAAATGGTCACAGATGTTAGTGCGTTTAAGCCTGTCTTTACCTTTATAGCTTCACCCAACTCAACTAACACTTCTTCATAATGGTGCTCCAGTCCTTTCAGGTTGTGCGATTTAACATCGTGTTTCTGTAGACCAGGACTACCAGCAGTGTGTAACATTTTCTGAAACCTTTTCTCCTACATATACACACACAGACACACACACACACACACACAAATGTACATAGAAGCACAGATAAGGCCTTTTTGATACCATCTTGGTAATAAACGATTATGTGAATACAGGATATTGTTTTCTTAGGTGATGTTGTCAAATTGAGTCTCACCTGCACTGCTAGGAGAAATGTGAAGGCCACACCTGCCTTCCCTGCTCTGGCTGTTCTTCCCACCCTGAAAAAATGATTAAAATATCACAGTCATATGCTCACAATCATCACAGGTCTGCAAAGAGATAGACAGATGTGCTAACACTGTGGTAATAATGCTGGTGGAGGTCAGTAGCCAGCAGGTTTGATTAGGCTCTGTTCAGACTGTCAGCCCAAATTTGATTTAGCAAATTGGATCCAAACCACATACCACAAGTGTCAACATGATAACCGTGGCCACATCATATCCAGTGTGACAGAGTGCAAAAGGCTATGCAGACAGCATGGTTATATAGTTACTAATGCATATATCTTACCATAGCAACACATGCAGAAAGGTTTCAGATGCCCGGACAGTAATCTGAGAAACAGATCCGATTCACTGGCAGTCTGAACATGGCTTTACTCCCCTACTTAGCCTTGGTTCCAAATATCCAGAAACAAACTGATATTGGACTTGTATAGTAAACAAGCCAGTGGACAAACCTGTGGATGTATGTCCTGATGTACTGCGGTGCATCGTAATTAATGACACATTTAACTCCATTTATGTCAATCCCTCTTGCGGCAGCATCAGTGCTGATCAACCTAGCAGAGACATAGACAGCATTAACCTCAATTACTGAATTACACTGAAGAAAACTAGTAAAGCAAAGAGTCCTGGACAGTTATCAGAACATTGTTGTTCTCCTGCTATGCCAATTCAGCTGACAAAGGGCTCAATAGATAGACAATGTTACTAATCAGATGGGCTCAATCAGGGTAAATGTAAACTGGAGCATTTTCAGATTGGATTGTTTATTAGAGCTACATCTACAGAGATGAAAAAGTTTCACAAACAGTTTGTGATTTGTATTTTGCAAAATGTTTAATACTGAACGGAGGATCTCCAATGGATACATAATTCCAGAGGCACTGGAACACTGTCAGCCCAAAACCCTTTTTCCAATTCGAACTTGGATCAGCCATGTCTTAAGTATTTTTTCCTAGCACCATCTGTCTGTAAAATCACAGACGTGTGTCTGGATGGAACATCCAATCTGTCAGAGGGGGAGGAAAGAAGAGGAAATACCCCAGGACCCCACGTAAATTTAATCCTGTCTGAAAAGGACTTTAGATCCCTCACTGTGACTCATCCAGATGCTGGTGAAACTAGAACTACTGATGAAGGCGTGAACATCTGTCTCTACTTTAGAGTCGAGAGAGCTTACGTACAATGCAATCTTTCCTTGTTCAAAGCTCTTCAAGGTTTTCTGTCGCTCAGTCGGACTGAGTCTGGAGGAAAACTCAGCTACTTCCACTCCACCATAGAACTTCACCAGCAAGAAGAGCCTGGATAAGTGAGAGTGTACAAGAGAGAGAAATTCCTTTTCTCGTTACACACAAAAAAGAAGGGACACATTTTACAAACCACCACTTCTCAACCTATGAAACCCACTGCACACACCCCACAGGTATTTATAGCCTGATTATTCCCACGCAACAGCATCTGCAGGAACCTGACATTACTACCACCATAAACAAATAATTGGATTTATATCAGGGAATAGCTGGAACTGATTTTACCTGTGTGCAGCTTCTCTAGAGTTTGTGAAGCACAAGACAGGCCTGTACTTCAGTTGGAGCAGGAAGTGGAGGATGAGGAGAGGCTTCTTACTCATAGTGCTGATTACATAGTACTCCTACAGTGAGCAGAACATTTAAGATAGGACTTAGGTAGTAAAGTGTTAACAGTACTTATTAAAACACTGTTTTTAATGCACATTGAAGTATGCTTCAAAAAATATGTGACTTATGGCTTGATAGGTCATTGTTAATTCCAGAAATCATTTCCCATTACTCTTTTTTATTTTCTTTAAGCAACATTTTATTCATCTTTGCAACATTTGGATGTTTCTTAGAATTTTGGACTTTTTCCATTTAGGTGCATTTTGTGCATTTTCAAGTTTACAAAAACTCATTCATTTTTTATTAAATAAATTAACTGTTTTGTTTCCTGTACTCAAAACAGAGTAAGAGACTAAGAGACTAAGCCTAAGCATATGTGTAACAATTTTCAATATATAATTATACGTGACTCTTTTCTGTTCTGGCACCAAAATGGTGGAATGAACTTCCCCTGGGGGGTCCGAACAGCAGTCACTCACTGCGTTCAAATGCAGACTGAAGACCCATCTGTTTCAAGACTATTTAACTTATACTGAATCTTGTTAGTCTCCAATCTGATATTTGTTTTTTAACAAGAGCTAAGCATGAGGAACCTCTGGATTCTAGCCTCATCTACTAGCTAAGGATATCTAAGTGAAGTCGCTCTGGATAAGAGTGTCTGCTAAATGCCATTAATGTAAATTTATATGTAAATTTGTAAAGCAGTATAATGACAGAAAACATGTACTAAAATGTTGTGCCTGTTTCTGTGTGTTTGTGAAGGATAGATGTTTGCCTGACACTGACCGTGAGACCCTGGGGGAAGTCAAATTTCTCCTCAACATGTGTGCCATTCTGTGTGGAGCTGAAGAGGCGTGGCTGGTGGAGCCCTAGTTGCTGAAGTTTCTCGGGGTTTTGTGTCAGAGTGGCTGAAAAGAGAAGCTTCTGCAGTGGCATCTGAGGGACAGACAGACTGAAAGAGACAGACACAAAGGGACAGGTCAGCAAAACAACTCTGTTTAATTAGCCATGAGGTTAATATGGCACATATGTAATGGAAGCACATGTAAATCATGCAGTATTAAGTATACAGGTGTAATATACCATATATGCCAAAATATATTGGGACACCTGCCCATTCATTGTTATTCCAGAATCAGAAGCATTTAAAAAAAAAAGTTAATTCTGCCTTTGTTGGAGTAACTGGGTCTACTGTCTAGGGAAGGCTTTTGTATTAGAGTATAGAACATTGCTGTGAGGGATGGAGCACCATTATTCAAGATTCTGACAAAGCCCTGTATAGAAGTACTGCCAATAGAATCAACTCTCTGGAGCAGATAAACAATGAACCTATTGGCACCATGCTTAAAGCCTAAGGTGTAGACTAGAGGGGTATAAATCCCCCCAGCATTGAACACACCGTTGCAGTGGAACATACAATACTTTTGGGATGAGTTGAAGAGTTGGGGGATCAGGTGGGGTGGTGATCATCCAACATCATGACCTCAATATCACTCTTGTTGCTGAATGCCATCAAATCTTCACATCAATTCTCCAAGTCCTGGACAGCAGAGGCAGTTACTCCAACTAAAAAACATTTAGGTCATACCTTGCCAGTGTTATTGGGCCTGGCTCCACCCTCCTGAAGATTGATGTGTCTGAGCCACTCCCACTTTTATAGACTGCTTTAACAACTTGTTTGAGCCAGGCCTGGTTCATGCTGTCGATCATTCTGTCTGCCTCGTCAATGATCTGAAATACAGACACAGAGTTGTAGGGTCTGTTTGGCACATTCCTAAGAGACTGCGTTGAGTATAAGTCTTCTCTAAGAGGCAATTCCAGTCCCGGAATGCTGGATTTCTGCATAGTACTGTTTTTTCCCGGTTTAGTAGGTCTTTTAGTGCAGGGTTATCAGCAGGAAACCAGCACTCCAGAATCCAAACTGAAATCAGAAATATCCCATTGTGATGTTTAACTCATTCTGCAGCTCTTACCTGTTTTGAAAGTTGATACTACTAACAAAGAATCAGGGGTTTAGTTTACACGTAGCTTAACAGTTCCTCACCAGGAAGCGGAGTTGCTGGAGACTAAAGCCCTCATTTTTGTTAATGTGGTCCACAAGACGACCAGGTGTGGCCACAACAATATCTGCTAGACTGCGGCACCTGCCACCCCTGAAGGGAAGGAGGAAGAGAGAGAGAGAGCATAGAACAGATTACAAAAGTAAGTCAAAACTTACTTCAGCACTTCAAGCAAAGCATGAGGCTGAACATGTCATCACTGTACTTTGTCCCATAACCACTTCCAATTTTTTTAATTAAGGACAATTTCACAATATATATTTTTTGTAAATATAATGTAATGAAATTAATTAAATTACCTAATTTACATTATTTTTCTTCATCTGAATTTTTGCTAATTCATCCTGAACATTTGGAAACAAACACTGAAAGAATGGGTTTGTTGTGCCCTCTTTTTTGTCAGGATTACACAAATGATCACCATTATAAACAGTTAGCATCGGCCACCCAAACTGATCTGTTGAGAAGCATTCTGTGGTGTTTTTCTGCCATATTAGCATGTGTTCCTTTTTTCACAAACACTGTATTACTTTGCTGATCAGCATTGCTAATAAACAATGGCAGACATTTCTTTAGTAACATAAATGACCTGAACAAAAAAGCAAAGCGAAACTAAAAGGATTAAGACAAATGATGCCCTTGTCAATGGGAGGTTAATTCGTGAGGGTTAACTCGTGTCTCCATGGCTGAGGTCACAACGAGAATGCACAGAGAAATACAAACGGACAAGAAATACGGTGAGAGGAAAACTGAGTTTAATGTGTTGGTCTGTGTCAGAAACTGGAGGAAGAGCTGCAGGCTGTGCAGTGTAAGAGTGGAGTTTGTTACTGTGACATAGCAACACGCTGCTAAATAAGGAACTATAATTTGGCGGAAAGAATAATTACATTAAAAAACATTAAATGCAATGTTCACGGCACAGTTTATTAATTTCTTACTCCATTTCTTTTCTGAACTGCTGCATAAAAGCAACAATTTGAGGTCATCTATTATCATAAAACAAAACAGCACGGCTGTGCTACAATATGACATTCACTTGTTGTGTACTATTTAGTAACAACAGAAACTATAGAAACATGGAAACTCAGCTGTCCAGCAACACTCAAGCAACCACCTAACAACCAACATCATAACAGTTGCACCCCACAGACCACATAGTAGCAGCCTAGTAACTGCTTAGGCAGTAACCACCAAGTAGCGGTGCAAAGTTTCCTTCAGAAAACCTTCTGTTTTTTATTATTACAGCGTCATTCCATATCCTCAGTTATATTCCTGGAAGCATCATCAGATGCACTGTTAAAGAGATAGAAACAAAGGCACTTTCTTATCTGGTAATATTCAGATGAGCACAAACAAAAAATCTAGTAGAAAGCCCTCCCTGGCGAGTAGAGAGTTACTCCAACAAAAGCAGGGTAAGCTCTGTTTAGCACACCAGGTGCCCTGATACATTTGTCCATACAGTCTAGATTATTCATGTGCTACTTTGAACACACTGAAGCAAAATTGCAGTCCAGCACAGTTTACCTGGTTTGTGAAAGAACTGCCTGCTCTGCAGCAAAAGATTTTTGCCCTGCTGCCATGACCACTTTAAGATCAGTTCCTTCAGCATAGGAACAGAAAACCTTGTATACCTGCAGGGAGAAGCACATGTACTGCATGTAGTGGAATGAAGCCCAGAATACAGGCAGTAATGGAATGAAGTCAGAAAGAAAATGATGAAGAGAAACCTGTTCAGCAAGCTCTTTGGTGGGTAACACGGCCAGGGCGCGGACTGCACACACCACTCTCGTCATCAGTGCCTGTGGTAATGATTATAACAAAGAGTAAACAGTAGTTATTAATGAAGGATTATAGTGGTGTGTGAACTCTTTGGATGATTATCTTGCTGAATGACATTCAGGGTTAAATTTTGCATTATGAGGTTGAAGCATCATTCAGGGTTTGGAATATGCACAAATTCAGGAATTCAAACCAGCCAGTGGCCAATTTTGCTCTCTCAGATTCTAGTTGCCCATGACAAGCAGCATCAACCGGGATTTGAACCTGCAACCCTAGATCATAGTACTTCAGACTACTGAGCCTCTTGGAGCCCCATAGTTTACTTTACTAGAACTGCATTTTTCCCGAATCTCAAGTCTCTCACCTGTATGACAGGTATAACAAACGCCAGCGTCTTTCCACTTCCTGTAGGAGCAGAAACGCAGATGTCTCTGGGCCTGTAGCCACCTTGACCAATCAGCAGCCCAGAATTCACAGTCTGCAAGATGGCAGGAATGACCTCCGCTTGAACTGAACAAGGTGAGAACAATATGGTGATGTGAAGCAAACGAGAGAACATACGCATCCAGAGACGTCAACATTTCACTCATAAATTAAACATAAATTTTCCTTTCTTTCTGTCTCTCTGTCAGACCTGGGAAGAAGCTCTGGATCCCCTTGGCCTCCAGCTTCTTCTGTAGCATGGGACAGATGCCTGCTACATCACTCAGGGGGACTAGATTACTCTTAATATCGCTCTCAATCACATCCGGCTCAGCCAACCACTTTGGCAGGACCCTCTGGACCTAGAGCACATGGTACATCAGAAAGCATCACACTGCAGCAAATAAATATCAGCCAACAGTCAGGCCCAAGAACTGCATGTCATGATCTCTTATAGTTACTAAAGTCTTATTTATCATAGATACCTTTTGTTCTCTCTTCTTTATAAATCCACCCAGGACGTGGAAGCTGGTGTCAGATGAGACGTTTGCTGATTTCGTATTTGAAGGGTCAGGGTGTCCATTGGCAGTTTCCTGAGTTTCCTTGGTTTCTACACCATCACTTTTAGTCTCCTCCACTGCTTCAGGAGGCTGTTCAGATGGATGAGCTTAAAAATATGCCAAAAGAAGTACAGGTTAATTCATTCAATTAATTTACTCCACATCTGGGTGGTGTAGTATAGTGAGTGACGACACTGCCTTCTCCATGGCAGACAGGGATTTATTTAGCATTATTCACTCATTATTTAAGTATAGAACTACAATTTCCTAAATGTATTTCTTTAAAAATTAAAAAAAAAAAAAGTTTGAATGATAAATATTTACAACCACTGAGCTTAAACAATGGTTTATGATGAATTAACTGATTATGTATATTTTAAAATAACATAACATTTTAAATTGGCATGCACATGTGTATTCACATGTGACAGAGAGAATCACCTTCCAACAGGACAGTGACCCAAAGCATACTGCTAAAGCAGCACATGAGTGGTTTATGGGGAAATGTGTAAATGCATTGGAATGGCCTAGTCAAAGCCCAGACCTTATTCCAACTGAGACTCTGTGGTCAGACTTGTAGGCAAAACTGTGGAACAGTTTGTGGAATGGACAAAAATCCCAAAGGCAAGATGTGTCAAGCTCATAGAGTCTTATCAAAAGTGACCTTCAGCTGTAATTGCTGCAAAAGGGCGCTCTACAAAGTACTGCCTTTAGGGGGGTGAATAATTATGCACAATGAAGTTGTCTGTTTTTTAGGGGTTTTTTTGTATTTGTTTGCTTCAAAATAAAAAAAAGAATCTAATCTAATTTCTATTTACCTGCATCTGTTTCTACACAAACTCTCTCTTCTTCATCAGAAACAGGAGTGTAAATAATGTGATTAGGTGCCTAAATTGTTTGCACAGTACTGTGTATATGGTATTTTCACCTCCAGTAAAGATGTTTATGTGACGATGATGAAATGTAAATATTAATGACTTGAGTCGATGACCTGAGACTCAAAAAAGACCTGTTAAACCCTTGTATCTCACTCAGGTAGAACTCAGGCCTCAAAAGTCTTCAGAAGAAGAATTCTGGAAATGAAAATTCATTTGTGTCAAGACTTAGGACTTCAAGAAAACTAAATTACTTGTATGCTGTTCCTCCTCCTCCTCTGTAACATCTGTCTTTGATTTTTCTTTTTTCTTCTTTTTCTTTGGTGAAGCATCAGTTGTGGCTTCCTTAATGGGCTCCACAGGTGCAGAGGTGTCATCGGTGTCATCCACCCGCTCAGTGCTTTCTTTCTTCTTCTTCTTCTTTTTGTGCTTCTCCTCTTCTTCTTCTTCTTCTTCTTGTTCGGGTTTTCTTTTACCCTTTCCTAAGCTGCTCTGAGGCGTGTCAGCAAGCTTCTCTTTAGTTGCGAGACTTTGTTGCTCTCTTGCCTTCGCTCGTTTCTGGAGCTTGGCCAGCAGGGCTTTAGATCGTGATTCACTGGTCGATTCATTTTCCTCCACATCTCCCAGATATCTGAGAAAGATAGAATCACAGCTGTCACCAGGAATGTTCAGGAACAGGGGGATCAATGACCAAGAGGAATGTCTGTGATGGTACAGTATACACACACACACATTATATATAAACACTGCATTCCAAATTATTATGCAAATTATATTTTTATCTGATTTTCCTAAATGGTCAATGCAAATGACAGTCAGTATCATCTTCAGGCTGTGATTCTATCAACCGTTAGAGTGTAAATCACATTTCATTAAACAAACCTCCCAATAATAACAGGATTTTTTCAAAAATAAAAATAAAACTCAAAATGCACTGTTCCAAATTATTTTATAGGCTGGGATGCAGCAGGAGACGGTGCACTGTCTCGCATGAATATGATTTTGCTATGGAACAGTTCTTTTAGTACCATGGAAGAAAGTGGTCTGTACATTTTCCTCCAACCCCCTCTGATACAATGCAGATTTCACAGTGGTTTCTATGAAGAGCTCTCTCTGTTGCAGCAAAGCAGCCCCAATCCATGACACTCCCACCCCCCTGCTTCACAGTTGGTATGAGGTTTATGTGCTGAAATGCAGTGCACGTACATCATCTGTTATTTCACCCAAATAATTCAATGTTGGATTCATCTGTCCAAAGAACATTGTTGCAGAAATCCTGCTCTTTGTCTAGGTGTTCTCTAGTAAACTTTAGTCTTACCCTGATGTTTTGTTGTTGTTTTTTTGCAGCAAACATTTCCTCCTCATACACATCTCATGACAATCAAACTTATTTGTTCTCTGATGGTAGATACTGCACTCTGACATCTGACACAACTGTGGCGAGAGCTACCTGTAGGTCCTGTGATGACATTTTAGGATTGCTGGAGTCTTCTTTACACATCTTCTGACCTGGCCATGATGGCGTATATTTTAAATGTTCTCCAATTAGACATGTTCTCCAGACAGTGGAACGGCTGATGTGTAATTGTTGAGACATTTTTAAATCCACTCATCACCATCTACAACCTTACTACATACTACACATACTCAGTCCTCTCTAACAATGGTCTGATCATTTACAGCCGAGGTCTGCTGATTCTGATTTGGGGTATTTTATGTAGCAACAAATGGAGGGCTTTTTCCTCACACCTCTTCAGCTTGATGTGTTCCCTTGTCCTTCATATAGTCCAAATGAAGATCGGATCTCCAGAAGCTTAGATATGGTCAGAATATCCAAGGTTCTTCATGGGGTATTCTACCTTCTTCCCATGACTGTACACATGGGTGAGGCCATAACACCTTCATGGAACACACTGGGCTGACAAGCTCCTTGATCTTGCAGGAAGTCAACCTTCATGCAGACTTTCCTCCAACCCTGATGAACCCCACATGGCCATCTCATCACCTTCTCATGCCTCATCTCATCACTGCCTTCAGAAATGCTTTCTCAGCTGGTTGAGGTTGGTTAGACAAGAGCTGCAGGAACACAGATCTGCAGGAGGTGGTAGGACTGGTGACCCGTGCTCTAACAGAGCTCATCAGACCTGGTCCTGCATTCTGCTCCTCCTTCACGTACTTACCGGTTAATAGTGAACAGAGCCATGGCACAGATCCACTCCACTCCCAGTGTGCAAACCTATAGTCCGTGTGAGCACAAGGAAGCCATGTGAGCACTGTGTTGTTTACAGTCGCGTGTTGATGACATCAGTGTGGTGAAGCGGGTGAGAGACCACCAGATGGCGCTGTTTGGTCACTGCATGCATGTTGAGCAGCGTGGCTCCCCCTGCAGGCTAGTGCGTTTATTGACAGTGACAGTGGAAACTAAAAACTCTCTCAGAGCTGGAGGAAGGAACCTTGGGAGGAACCAGACTCACAAGTTGGGACCCATCCTCCTCTGATCAAATTACTAATACATAGTTATTCAGGGGACACTGAAACCCCACACATCTGTTCTAATACGCTGATGCACTCCTGTGATGTTAGTTCGCTGGTCGACATAATAGAAACAGTAGCAACTAATTCATCATGTCTGGAGAAAACCAGGCACTGCTCATCACCTAGCCAATACCATTCCTACAGTGAAGCATGGTGGTGGCAGCATCATGCCGTGGGGATGTTTTTCTGCAGCAGGAACTGAGAGATGAGTCAGGGTGGAGGGAAAGATGACTGCAGTGATGTACAGAGACACCCTTGATGATAACCTGCTCCAGAGCACTCTGGACCTCAGACTGGATAACAAAGAAGTGGCTTCAGGACAACTCTGTGAATGTCTTTGAGTGGCCCAGCCAGAGCCCAAACGTGAACCTGATGGAGCATCTCTGCAGATATCTAAAAATGGCAGTTGATGGAGCTTGAGGTTCTGCAAAGAAGAATGGGAGAAACATCCCAAAAAAAAGCTTGTAGCATCATACTCAAAAAGATGTGAGGATGTAATTGCTGCCAACGGTCTTCAACATAGTATAGAAGAAAACCTGTGAATACTTATGTACATATTTTTATGTTTTATTTTGAATAGATTTGTAAAGATTTCAAACTCACTTTTCTCACTGAATTGTAGAAATGTGGGGAGACAAAATAATTGAATCTGTCTTAGAATAAGGCTGTAACATAACAAAATGAGTAGAGAGGGAAGTTCTGTGAATGCTTTCCAAATGGGTCCCATAGTTTCACAGCCCAGCATAATTCTTACAAACCAGAGACCCACACTTTGTGGACAGTTACATGACCGTATTCTAGGTTTTATAATTCAGGATCCGAGTAACCTACAGACACAATACACATATACCAAACTACAAGACTTGTGTGATGAATTATGAGGTAGCTTGGAAAAATAGTTCAAATTCACTCACAACTGAGTTAAATCCCAGTTTAAATGCCAGAGGAACCTTCCAGTGCATGTGTACTGCTCTGTCTGCACTCTCAACCTGCACACAGACTCCGACTGATCAGTGGGAGGGATGGAGCTAATGATGTCACTGACCCAAATATTGGACTGTAGAAGAACTGGACAGTTATTTTGCTCCCACAGTGTTCAAACTTCAGAATAAAAGTCCTGAGAAAGGATAATGATACATACACAGATTTAAAAAAAGGACAATCAATATTTATTTACACCACTGTCAACTATATGAACAACGTATTATTATAATTCTCATCATTATACAAAACTCATTAACATTCTTTTGCAGCATTTTGAGCTCAAAAACTCTCTGGTGTTGTTTTTTATTTTGTTATTTTAGGAAAGTACATTTTTGATTAAAACATGGTCAAATTCATACAAATATTTAAATTCCCAAATGCAAACAAATTTGAGTATCGAAGGACCCCTGGAAAGATCAATATCTGGCATGTGCCTCTTATGAATACTTTTAAAAAGCAAAAGTTTGGTGAATAAATGTACGTCACACTACGAGAACATCCCACAGAATGGGCCGAGGGTTCTAAAAGTCAGTCTCACATGGGTCATGCAGTTGATAACGGCCCATGTGTAACCCTCCCAGGTGCCATCACTGACATATGTGGGTCCACTTCTGGGTGCCACTGGGAGTTGTGGTTCAGCTGGGGTGTATCAGTGAATGGTTTTGGACTGGTAGGAAGCAGTTTGCAGGTGTAGTGCTCGGTCTTGGCCAGAGAGGGGCGCAGAAGGGCTTTAAAAACTTGGTTAGAAACTTTTCCTTGCTCGTCCTTGGAGAGCAGAATGTCAGGGAGACTTTCTGGCCACCAGTCTGGAAAGCAGTCCGGAAAGCAGTCCGGACTGAGCGCCTGAAACCATGCTGAGCGTCCTGGCGAGAGCGGCGGTGAGTCCGTGTGACCGTTGTTATGTAAGATTGTGCCTAAACCTGCTGTCCTGGGGGGTGGGCTCTGTTTGGGGCAGCTGGGTCCAGGGGGGTCCAGGAGGGTCCAGTGTTTAGGTGCGCACGTGGGAAAACAGTGATTTTCTGGATTGTAGGTGGATGTTTGGGTCTGGAGCTGTTAAATGACCTTTAAAACTGAGGAGACAAACTTCTCCAGCAGGTTTCAATCTCAGGCTGTCTCACATTACCAGCAGAGACACTCAAAACAAACCCTGGACCTGCCAGGTCTGACCCTGGAAGCAGGGGTAGTCCAGGCCTGTGGGGGTTTATAGCTGTGCAGGTTGATTAAAACCACTACAATCCCATATCTTGGGGGGGAAGCTGGTTAAGAAGGTCAACCTGCTTAATTCTTCACCAGCACAGTCTGTGTTTTTGTCTGAGCCAGCCTGACCAAGCTGGACAACCAGCCTGATCAAGCTGGACAACCAGCATGACCAGCAAGACCAAGCTGGTTTACATAAACATGCATATTAGCTTGACATACACACTAGTCAGTTCACACACTAGGGGACAGTCAGCACACGTGCCCTGTCAAACGGCAGGTTCCCTAACCACCAAGCCATGGCTGACCAGCTAGCTCAAGCTGGTCGACCAACATGACCCACAAGGCCAAAATTAAATGCAACGCAGACTATGCTGGTCAACATCAAGTTAACCAGCTTGTTTACCAGCTGGGTAGTAAGTACCTACCAAAATACTCTGAGGAAGGAATCCTCATGGGCCTCCATTGTTCATTGATGGAATATCTAGGTGCCAAATACCACAGGACACCTTCAAGGTCTTCTGGAGTTCACGCATCAGTGGGTCAGAGCTGTTATGTGTAGCACACAGGGACCTACACAATATGAGGCAGATGATCTTAATATTCTGACTGATGGGTGTATGTTACCTAATTCAGACTACAGCAGTTGACTCTAGGCCACTCATGTTGATCTTATAAGCATTACTTCAGCCTGGCCTGTTTTTCAGATGAGGCACATTATACAAGGTAAACAACCCAAACATAGTTACTTCAATTATACAAGCATATATGATTTGTATTTAAATGTCAAACAGACAATAGAAACATTTAGCCAGGTGAATACTGAGGGAAAGTGAATTAGTAATGAGATATTGATACAAAACACAAATTATGGATAGATAATATAGACTAATACTCTTGATGCCATTTACACATTGGCCTTTACTAATATTATGATACATTATATACAAAGTTACTGCTTATTATTATTATTATTATTATTATTATTATTATTATTATTATTATTATTATTATTATTATTATTATCCCTCTTCCCTGTTCTCAGTCCAGGGCAGGAGTGGGGCTGCCCTCTCGCCTGGTGAGGCCAGTGGTGGTGTTTCAGCTGTCCAGTCGCTCCATTGCTCATCAAGATGGTCTTCCCAAACTCCCTGTCCCACCGCTCAAACAGACTTGTGAACGCTATCTGGCCATGCTGGAGCCTCTGGTCAGCGAGGAAGAGATGGAGCACACCCGTGAGCTCATGGCTGATTTCCTCCGTAGCGGTGGTGTGGGAGAGAGGCTACAGAGAGGGTTGGAGCGGAGAGCCCGCAAAACTGAGAACTGGGTGCGTATGGGATAGAACAAAACAGAGTAAGACAGAGAGAACTTCTGTTATCCTCACACATCTAACACTGTGCAAATTCATCGTTGCCTGATGCAGCTCTCAGAGTGGTGGATGCAGTCGGCCTATCTGGATTCTCGCATTCCAGTTGCTGTGTATACAAGCCCTGGCGTGGTCTTGCCCCCGATGCACTTTCAAGACCGCCAGGGACAGATGAGGTAAACTGGTTGAAGATGGATTTCAGAGACAAAAAATGTTCACCCTAAATTTTTATAGGATGCTAAATATGTGATGTATGTGAAATAGAAGTGAGTGGATTAGAGAACAATAGAGTAGATTTGGGTAGAATATGGCATAACATGATGGAGTAGATTAGTGTCACATAGAATAGGATAGATTAGAGACAGACTGTAAGTCAGAATATAATTAAAGTGGAATTTAATTGAATGTAGTAAAATGTAATAGAATGGAGCAGAATACAGTATAATTGAATTGTGTAGGAGAACATAGATAAAAGAACAAGACTGGAATTGCATTGAGTATAATAAAGAGTGAAGTACAGTTGAAAAGAAAACATAATTGGGTGGAATTTAGTAGATCAGAGTAAAACAGAACACAGTACCTTAGAACAGTCCAGAACAGAGTAGAATTAAAGGGAAACAAGTCACAGAATACACTGGAGTTGACTAATATTGAATTGAACTGAGAAGAGGGGAACAGAGCAGAATAGGGTGGAATTCTGTACAATACAGTACAATAGAAGACATTAGAGTAGGGGAGGAGATATGATACATTTTATTTATAATAGTATATTTTTTTACAACAGTAGCATTGTCACAAAGCAGCTTTTACAGAAATCACGGTCAAAGCCTCTTATGAGCAGGCCAGTGGGCTACAGTGGTAAGGAAAATCTCCCTCAGACTAAGAGGAACAAACCTTGGGAGGGACACAGGCTCAAAAGGGGAACCCATGAGACAGAGAGAGAGACAGAGAGAGAGAGACAGAGAGAGAGAGACAGACAGAGAGAGAGAGACAGACAGAGAGAGAGAGACAGACAGAGAGACAGACAGAGAGACAGACAGAGAGAGAGAGACTGACTGCTTTTTATTTATTTATTTATTTATATATATATATATATTTTTTTGTTCAAATTGATCTTTGTGTGAATGATCTAATATCAATTCATATAAAGCTGAGATCGATCTTTAGCCCTTTGAAGTTGGTGCTCCTGCCTGCAGCAGATTTGGGGAATCAATATCCAGCCCTACCAAATACTGTTTCATACTTAGTAGATTTATATTCAAAATATTGAGTAATAGAGTATATTAGAGTAGATTGTAGAATAGATCAGAATAGAATATAATTATATAGGAGAATATGATGACCGTAGACAACAATAGTGTCTAACAGAGAACAGTAGATCATGGTAGAATAGAAAATGATACAATGGAACAGAATTAGACAGGAGAGTAGAATAGCACATTTGTATCTGTAACACATTAAAACAACAGAAATCATTTCTTTGTTTCCTGAGAATATTCGATAAAGAAAGTAAGTTCTACTGTATGGCTTGAGAGGAGGTATACTGTTGTAGTGAGAGTTTAAGTTGCAGGCTGACCTTTACACAGACTTCTCTTTTACCTATTGCTATTTTAAGCTCAGTTTGCAGCACATAGCAGCTTTTTTAGAGTGATCCATGGTTAAGATCTGTGTCAGCCCTGACAAGTGCTATATCCGTCTGTTAGGCTTTATATTAGCTTATTTTTCTTGTCCCTTGGGGTTGTGTTGTTTACACACAGGAAGTTGTGCCTACAGCCAAGAGCAGCAATAACAGGGTCCAAAGGATTTTAACCCTCCGAGTGCTGCTGCTTTCCCCTTCAGTGTGTTCAGCATGCAAGACATTACACTGAAGATTTCACACTCTTTGACTTTATTAACTGTGGTCTAACATCTTAGACACATTATAGACCTACATATTTGAAATTGTCTTCCATCTATACAGGTTTGCTGCCAAACTGATAGCTGGGGTTTTGGACTTCAAAAGAATGATTGACACGTGAGTCCTAAGTTGATGTCTGTTTGAAATCTAAATTATTGACATTTCTGCTGATTTGCGTAACCCATGTTGCAGTGAAACACTGCCTGTTGAGTACCTAGGAGGAAAGCCTTTGTGTATGGACCAGTATTACCGAGTGCTGACGTCATGTCGACTGCCAGGGCCCAAGAAAGACACTATTGTAAACTATGGCATTGGGAAAACTTCTCCGACACACATCACCATAGTTCACAACTTTCAGGTGAGCGTCATTAGAATGTTTGATCTTGATCATTTTCATTGGCCTCATTTATGAAGTGCAGAACAAATGTGTGTTTGTGAATGATTGATTAAAGTGTACATTAGGGCTGGTTATCGCCACCGATTTCCAGTGTCTCTATGATTCAGTTAACAGAAGATATTCTGTTGTATTTCCTTCCATCCATCCATTTTCTATACCGCTTATTCCTGAATAGGGTCACGGGGGAGCCGGTGCTCAGCCGGGAACTCTGAGCGCAAGGGCAGGAAACGACCCTAGACAGGGCGCAGGTTCTGTTGTATTTATGCTACGTTTTAGAGCCAAGAAGGGAGCACTCCATATCCATGGTTAAATGTAGTTCTGTTTTTACAGTGGGGTGAAATAAGTGTTTGATACACTGCTGATTTTGCAAGTTTTTCTACCTATAAAGACTGGAGAGGTCTGTAACTTTTATCATAGGTACACTTCAGCTGAGAGAGATAGAATAAAATCTATCTATTTTAAATAATTAATTTGCATTTAATTGCATAAAATAAGAGTTCAAAAAACAGAACTTTAATATTTGATACAGAAACCTATGTTTGCAATTACAGAGCTCAGATGTTTCTTGTAGTTTTTGACCAAGTTTGCACACATTGCAGCAGTGATTTTGGTCCACACCTCTATATAGATCAGTCTCCAGATCTTTCAGGCTTCGGGGCTGTTGCTGGGCAACAGAGTTTCAGCTTCCTCCTAAGATTTTCTGTTGGGTTCAGCTCTGGAGACTAGGTCACTCCAGGACCTTGAAATGCTTCTTACAGAGCCACTGTTTAGTTGCCCTGGCTGTGTGTTTCGGGTCATTGTCATGCTGGAAGACCAAGCCATGCGCAGCTTAAATGCTCTTCTTGAGAGAAGAAGGTTGTTGGCCAAAATCTCGTGATACATGGCCCCATCCATCTCCCTTCAATACAATGCAGTTGTCCTGCCCCCTTTGCAGAAAAGCACCCCCAAAGTATGATGTTTTCAACAACAACGTTTCCCACAAAATAATGTACAATGCTTCTTCCACCTCCCCACGTACAATTATCTGTATTTTATCTGTATCTATTTTTCTGCAGAATTTGTTTTTATTATTTATAATGTTACAGATACTATATACTGTACTTTATCTACTACCTGTACTCGGTTCCTTGCGATCCCTTTGCTGCTGCAACATTGTGAATTTCTCCACCGCTGGATTGATAAAGGATTATTTTATCTAATGTTGTATTTTGTTTTCCTGTGTACCTTTGGCTATTTTCCACCATTCACTTGTTGACTAACTACATGTGCGTTTGTCCTTTTTATAGATACTGGTTGTCAGAAACCACACAAATTGCTTAAGAGTTGTTGTAACTTAATAATTGAATGTAACTTACCCTCTGAACTACACTGTATAGCTAAAGCAAACAGCTCATAATTATGTTACAGCCATTCCTCATTCATGACTTCTACCTTCTGTTTATCTCTTTAAGTTTTTTGTTCTGGATGTATACAACAGTGATGGCTCCCCACTGACTGTGGATCAGCTCTATGTGCAGTTAGAAAAGATCTGGAACTCTTCCTTACAGACCAATAAAGAGCCCATCGGCATCCTTACTTCCAATCACCGGAATACTTGGGGAAAGGCCTACAACAATCTCATTAAAGGTGATGTACTTCTGTACTTTAGTAATTAAGTTACAGTTGCTGTGTTAATGGAGCCTGACTGGTGTTATTTGACTGACGATTATCACTACTAGCAGAAATTGTCTTTTTTGGGTCATGAGTATCCCAGGGTGACCTCAACATATCTACACTCCTTAACTATTAATGGAAAACCTTACAAAATAATGTGCCTGTCCAGTACTGTATAAAAAAAAAAAAAGAAAAAGAAATGTTTTGTGTATTTAAAACATGTAATAAAGTATTTTAGTTTATACAATATTTAAATAGTATTGATATCTACACCCATATTGAGATTTCCCAGCGTAAGGGCCTGTATGCAGATTATATATATATTAGTAGCTGATACTCAATATTTTCATATCAATATAAAAAAGTAGCATCTAAGGCGTTGCCTGGCCTTGGCCTATAAACCAGAATATTCTTTAACAAGCCACATATGTCATAATATGCCCACTCCGTTGAATGCAATAAAGATGGAAGAACCTCATTGAATAAAATGAATGCATCCCCTGCACCTCCAGCGGTTAGACCTACAAAACCCTTTGTGGGCTATACCCAGTCACTCAATGACCCTGAGTGGCATCGTGTCATCTCTGATTTGTTCAGCAAAGTATATCCAAACATTTGGCTTGTAATGTGTCTGTTAGTAAAGCAAGATTTATCGAAGATTGTTGAAGTGTAAAATTATAAATATGAAATGATATCAACCAGAATAATTAAGGGTTCATACCCATGTTTTTGTGTATTGTAGACAAGATCAATAAGGAGTCAGTGCGGATGATCCAGAAGAGTATCTTCTTAGTGTGTCTGGATGCTCCCATGCCACGAGTGTCTGACGACATCTACTATAGTAAAGTAGCTGCCCAGATGCTGCATGGTGGAGGGAGTCGCTGGAACAGTGGAAATCGGTGGTTTGATAAAACACTGCAGGTCAGTCCTAAAATCCACATACAGTTGCAGTCAAAATAATTCGGCCCCCCCATATAAGGTGACGCAGGCGAAGTTTCTGTGCTAGTTCTCTTAGAAATCAGTGCAGTATTCGATACCATTGATCATGTATATTATTAGAAAGTTGGAATTGGGCTGGAATTTCTGGGACGGGACTGAAGTGGTTTCTCTCCTATTTATCAAATAGGTCATTTCTAGTGTCTGCTGGGGGTAGGATGTCTGCATCAGCATCTCCTATGAGTGGGGTGCCACAGGATTCCATTTGGGTCCTCTTATTTTCTCTGTACCTGCTCCCCTTGCGGAACCTCATTTGCAGGTTTAATGTCTCCTTTTCATGTTTATGTTGATACTCATATTTATTTAGCCGTAAACTGAAATGACACTGGGAGACTGGTCAATCTTAACCGCTGTGTCACATCTATTGAAGTCTGGATGTCTCTCGACTTCCTCAGGATGAACGGGGACAAGACAGAAGTCCTCATTTTGGGCCCAGAGGATGTGTCCTAAAGGATGCAGTTAGACCTTCACAATACTGGGTTGAAGGCAAGGCATGTTAGAAAGTTAAATTAAACTTTGCTGGTCATATCAAAACGCTTCTTCAATCTTGCTTCCTTCGGCTTAGAAACTTCAGTAAGACCAGAAACGTCCTGAGCTTTTCAGACACCGAGAAACTCATTCATGCCATTAATTCTTGTCAGAGAGACGTGTCTCGACTACAGCTTGTTCAAAATCCTGCTGCTTGTCTTTTAACTAGGACAAAATGTGGGGATCATATTACCCCAGCGCTGGCCTCCCTTCACTGGTTACCAGTGAAATACAGAATTGATTTTAAAATTTTAGTGTTGACCCACCTACATAATGAGGCTCCAGATTACATTACCAAGCTTTTATGTCCACTTAATAATGTAAGATCTCTGAGGTCCTCAAACCAAGGATTACTGACTGTTCCGAGCACCACGATGAAGCTAAAGGGTGCCCGGGCTTTTGCAGCACATGCTCTCAAACTGTGGAACGTTCTCCTTATTGACATCAGACTCTCAGCATCAGTTCATGTTTTAAGAAACAGTTAAAGACTTACTTTTATTCTTTTGCTTTAAGTAATATGTGAACCTTAAAGATGGTGGTTATTTTGATACCTTGATTTTTGTTTCCAATTATTGCAATTATTGTAAACAATTATCTATTTTAATATTTATTTATTTGTTTAGTCCGTAAAGCACTGTGTGAGCTGCTCTGGAAAAGTGCTTTGTAAATGATTACTTGTTTACCACTGGAAATAAGCAAAATGTACTAACTTTCATCTGTTTGAGATAAACTGATCAAACAAGAACAATTTAAATAGCTCAACACGTCTAATATAAAAAGTGCTTTCAACTGTTTGCAAGATTAGTTGCATCAGGTGTGCTTGTCTTAAAGTACATCAAATAGCTGGACTGGCTTAGGGTTTGTAGATGTTGTCTGGATGTTAGATATATGGTAAAAAGAGTTATCCAAAAAGTTGAGATCATTGCTTTGAACAAAAAGGAAGAATAGTTTTCAAGTTCCCAGTTAAAGAACCACTGGCTACACTATCTGGACATGGGAGAAGCTGCCACCAGAATCCTGAAGAGAGAAGTGATCAAAAACCCTTGAGTGACTGCAAAAGACCTGAAGCAAGATTTGATGACAGCAGGCAAAGAAATTTCAGTTTGCACAGTAAGGGACATACTAAACAGTGAAGGTCTCCATTCTTCTACACCACTGCTGACCCAAAGCACAGAAAAGTCAGCTTCGGTCCCCTTAAAGCCATATAAATAAGCCACACAAATTTGGAACTCTGTTCTGTGGATTGATGAAACAAAACCAGAACCTTCTGGACATTTTTGGATGAGCATGAAAGCACATGTTAGTTTAGAGTACAGTTGTCCATCCCATCTCTCATCTTTCAGTGACATGATCTGACAACTCTGTCTTCATGTTGTTTTTGGTCTCTCTTTCCACTTGCAGTTTATAGTGGGGGAGGATGGATCTTGTGGTCTGACTTATGAACATGCCCCAGCTGAGGGACCTCCCATTGTGTACCTGGTAGACCATGTGGTAGAGTATATGTGAGAATCTGCCAATTTGTCATTTATGTGTGTGTAGAAATATGCCCATGAGGTCAGTTTTAAATGTTTGTGTGAAATGTAATAACAATAGCTGAGATGCATCAAAAGGAAAACAGTAGTAAAATACTGCAAAATGTATTTACAACTGCGACCGTGGATTCACTATATGTCCAAATGTTTGTGGACACCCCTTCTAATGAATGTATTCAGCTACTTTAATTTGCACCAGTTGCAAATGCACACACAACCCTCTAGAGAAGTACTGCCAATAGAATAGGACTCTCTGGCTAGAGGGCTATAAAGCCCCCCAACATTTGAGCTGTGGCGCAGAAGAACTGTGTTCTCTGGAATGATGGTGCTCCATCTAGTACTTTTGGGATGAGTTGGGAAGTTTTAAATGAGGTGCAATGCTCCAAAATCTAGTAGAAATCCTTTCCCAGACATTTCCTCCAACAAAAATAAATTACCCTTGAATTCAGATGAAATAATAAATGAGCAGGTGTCCCAATACTTTAGTCCAGTGCTAACAGCTTATTGTAGAGTTCTTAAGAGCCTTCCCGTAATATAAAGGTTCTTCACACTCACAAATCTCTATTAAACATGGTTCTTTATGGAGCAGAAGTGATTATTCTATGGCCTTTTTTTTTCAATATTTTTGACGGTGATTGACTAAGTTATGTAATGTGAGTTTCTATCTTTAAAACATTGCAGCTAATGTGTTTAACATCTTTACATCAGGAAGAAAACTGAGATGGTACGAGCTCCTATGATTCCATTGCCCATGCCCCAGAAATTACGCTTCAACATAACTCCTGAAATCAAGAAGGACATTGAGAAAGCCAAACAGAACATGAACATGTGAGTGCTTTTCGTATGAAATATGTGTATTTTAGATATTTTCAATGACCAAATATTGAGTACAACCCTGTGTGCTCTGTGTTAAGTAAGTAAAATTTTCAGTTGACCTGACTTACAAATGTATATTTGACATTTTAATTACTGAGATTTTATGTTTATAAATGTATATTTATTGCGCAGTGTGCAATTTGACATTTATTTCACACTATAGCTGACTGAGAAACATAGATGTGAAAGAATCCTCATATGAATGCTATGATTTGTTTTGTAAAAAATTTTGCTTTTGTCATTTCTTGCCAGAAATACTAAAGACTGCAATTTGTTGAATACAAAATGTAGAGCGAACATAATTTCACTGCAATCAAAGTATTAACTTGTGATTTTCTGATGGGTAAACAAGGATGCCAGTGAGGCAATGTGGGGAAGATGTGAATTTGAAACTCCCTTTTGTTGCATTTATTCCTCATTAAATGATTGATGTGTTGTAACTGGAGTCCTCCTTCTCTGCAGAATGGTCCATGACCTGGATGTTCGAGTGCTGAACTTCTCTCAGTACGGGAAGAAATATTTCAAGTCTTTTAAAATGAGTCCAGATGGCTTTATCCAAATGGCTCTGCAGTTGGCTTACTACAGGTGTGTTTGGACCCAGGGCACAGTCTGTTGAAGATAAAACCAGTGATACATTCTGAAACATCAATTCCACATTTATGAGTATTGGCAGTATGTAGTATTAGGAGAGCCTGTTCTTGCATTCCCATTTGTATGCTTTCACACCCCACAAGCTACATAAACCTTAATTTGATCAAGAAAAATATGCACAGATCCAGTTAAACCAGATGTGGTCTACCAGCCCAGACATGTTTGTTTCTCACATTTTACTTCTGAAGTATTAAAGTGGAGCTAGCATCGCCTAGTTTAGTTTTTTTCAGCACTATACCAAGAATTATAGCTAATTATTTTTGTAATTATTTCAGAGTCTTACTGTATAGTGTGGCTCGGTGACCTCTCGGCCTCTCTTGCTTCCCTGGGTTCTTTAAGAACTTTTGAGTTCCTCCTTCAGATGTGAGCTCTGGTCTAGTTGCTCATTAATTGTTTCTTTTGAAATCAAGGGTAGAAAACAGTTTATCTGGCTAATGTTGGAGTAACTGACTCTACTGTCCAGGGAAGACTTGGAGAATTGTTGTGAGGATTTGACTACATTTAGCATCAAAATCGTTAGTGAGGACAGGATGTTGGGATGATCACCAACCCACCTCATCCCTAACTGCCCAACTCATCCCCAATGTATTGGAGCACCATCATTCCAGAGAACAGCGCCCCACTGCTCAATGCTTTAAACGCCCATACCTGGCATTAGACCTGGAGCTTATAGATTCAGGTTTCTTATTATAGACAAGCTGTGTGTTTATTTGCAAATCTGTCAGCAATGGGTGCAACTTAAAGTAGCTGAATGCATTCAGTAGAAGAGGTCTCCAAAAACATTTGGACATAATATATTTTTTAACATTAAAACAAACATTAATTAAACAAAATAGCATTAAAACTTGAGAACTGTGTAAATTTCATTTAAATAATTTGTTTCTGTCACACTAAAACCTTGTATTTCCATTTTCACCACTTTTCACTTTTTAGTATAACGTGAATCTGGCTATTGCGTCAAAATTTTTCCTTTTCCTGTAAAGTTTCCATTTTAGAGATACAAGTTTTTTGTAAACCCAGTAAAAATAGAAATTTACTTCTGTATTGCTCACTACTACTTCATTGCTAATGTACTTTGCTCTAGGATGTACAATATGTGCTGCCCTACATATGAGAGTGCTTCCCTACGCATGTTTAAACTGGGCAGAACCGAGGCCATCCGTACAACTTCTACAGAGTCCCTCAAATTTGTACAAGCTATGGACAACAAGGACATACAGGTCAGGCAAGGTTATGTGCGAGTGTAATGCTTTTAATATTGAATGTAATATTAAATCAAAATTTTTCTGACATCTTAAGTTGCTTAGATTGCTTAAAGAATCCCCACACACTGCCATTTACTTTTTATTTGTGCCACATTTCTTGGCAGAACACTGAGAAACTTGCACTGCTGGAGAAGGCCATCAAAGCCCATCGTACATACACACACATGGTACGACTGGCTCATATTTGCTTCATAGATATCACATAATCAATGCACTAAAGACTGGAACATGCAAATAAGTGACAACCATCTCATTCTGTTCCCACATTTGCTCCATATTCAGGCCATCCATGGGCAGGCTATAGACAGGCATCTGCTGGGGCTCAAGATGCAGGGCATTGAGGATCTTACTTCTCTCCCTGAAATTTTCATGGACACATCCTATGCTGTGGCCATGCATTTCAACCTCTTCACCAGCATGGTAAGTGCTTTCCTATCTCTGACTATGTATGTTCAGTTACATATTTTTCAGTGGTGTTAAAAAAAAACTGGAGCACTGGAGCTCTGTACATGTCTAAATATATACGATATGTCCAAATATTTGTGGACACCCCTTCTAATGAATACGTTCAGCTACTAAAGGCTCTGTTCACACCTAGCATGAACATGCATCCTGGTTGATCCAATCATAGGTGGCCATGACAATGTACAGGTCTGAACAGGTGTCTCAGACTCATTGTAATCCAATCACTCAAACACATTTGAAGTATTGGGAACATCAAAGTGCCAGCAAAGCACCACCTATATCCACCACATCACTGCCCAAACTGGAAAATACAGAACTGTGAGACCACACTGTCCACCATCTACTTGAGTTAGCTGAGCATGCTACAGTAAACTATTAATCTATTGAATGAAGGTGATACTCATGGCTGGTGTGAAGTGAAACGGTCTTGATTTAATTAGGACTTGGTTTAAATTGAATTAATATGTTCCATCTATCATCCAGCATCCTTACCAAATCCTCAAAGCAATGCTTCAACATCTAGACTGAAAGCCTTCCATGGACTGTAGAGTTACTCCAGCAAAAGCATTAGTTGGCGTCACAATACTTTTGTCCATATAGTGCAGGCGACCCTGGTTATGCCAGCCACTGCACAGTTTCCTGGCTGTAATAGACCTATTAAACTTGGCAATGAACAAGTGAGTGGAATCAGGTGTGCTTGAGCAGGAGCACAAAACGTAGTAGAAGTCTGGTACTGCAAGACCACAGTTTCCTACCCCTGAGTGTATAATGATATTCATAATAAAAACCCCAAAGTGATGCTATGATGTCTTTGCCAGGTTGGATCAAAGACAGACTGTGTAATGTGTATCGGGCCCATGGTACCAGATGGTTATGGGGTCTGCTACAATCCAATGGACGACCACATCAATGTTGCTGTGACAGCCTTCAACAGCTGTGAGGAAACCAATGCTACCAAACTATCACGGTTGTTCGAGGATGCAATGATTGACATGAAGGCTCTTCTGGAGCAGACGCCCAAACCCAGCAAGTGAGAGTTTGTACTGGAGAAAGAAACGGGCTGACCAGACCTGGGTAAAACCCTGGCAAACTGGAGAAGACAACACTTGCTGCCTGATAGTGATATTTTTAATGTGAACGATGTAAACGCACAAAAACTGGCAGTTCTCACACCTGTATTGCTTTCATTACTGAAATGACTGTCCCATAACCATTTCAGTTGTGGGAGAAATTAAGTATGTTTTTGTTAGTTGTGCTGTTACTTAATGTTACTGTTTACTGATTTGTGTCTGAAGGTTTGAGTCTTTTGGCCCCATATCTGTGTTTCTTGGCTCAACCTGAGTTTTTAGCACTTAGTCTTCTTAAAATGACTGCTGTATATCTATAGCTACATATTTATTGAGATAAATATACATATATTTGAACACAGTGCACATAAGCTGTAAGGTCTACAAACTTGTTTTTACAAGGTGTCAGAAAAGAAAGACAAACTTCTAGTTTTGTTGTGAATGAAAAGAAAATGTGCAGTGAAATCATTTCTTTCCTTTTTTGTAATTTAAAAGCTGACAAGCTACATGGAATGGAATATAGAACTTCATCAAAAAGCTAAAGTTGCTACTAGTGGATGAACATTATTATGGATTGACTTACTGTGGGCTTACTGTGGGCCCTTAGCAGTGTTCATCCATTATTAGAAAGGTTGGTATTTTGCATGGTGGTCATGACTGTCTTCATAACATATGCCTTTGTCTTGTTGTTTATGTTAGCATTTTTGAGCTAAGTACCTTTTAAACATGTCCTTGGATGGCTTTTACATGAGGGTTAGATGAGTTTAGCTTCCTCTGGCTCCACATATGAGTACTCTGCTTTGAACGTTCCCTTCCTATGCTGGTATTCCCCGTGGAACTCCACTTCAGCTCTGCTCCCTGTAGAAATCCACTGGAAAAGCTGTGTTCCTTTGAAAACTGTGGTTTTTACAGCATCCACATCTCTGATCTGGGAAATCAAAAACAGGCACAGTGTGGCTTTTCAAAAAAACTCAAGATTCAACTGCTAGTCATTATAAACATTAGTAGGGCATTTTGAAACTTATTTTTACACACAAATTTTTTGCACATGTTTTTTCCCGTTCAGATTTAATTATTTAAATTTTTCCCTTTAAGCAAATGTCATCAAAAATGTCTCATTGCAGAAATCATAGGGCACTATATCAGTAAGTGCCCTTCCCATTAGGTCTGATTTAATACTAATGCCTTCCTCGTTATTTGAGTCCACATTTACAGTACTTACAATAGACTCATAAGTTATGTAATCTGTAAGTAACGTATGCATCATTAAAGAAAAAAAAACAAAACAAAAACATTCACATAAATAGGCTGAAGTGAGTTAAATCTGATTTTTCAGCTCAAAGTGTTGCAGGTGAGGTAAATGGGTGGATGGGGCTATGAAAAATAAGAATTTTGCTAAAATATCTGGTTAATCAATGGAAAGCACAATTTAATACAGTTCTATGAAGTTCTTTAAACCACTTTACCACTACCAACTACCTTTATGGCCGAAATACATAAAACAGATGCAAAAAAATAAAATGATTAGTGTGAATTTTATTTTTGACCATTGTGTAGAACTGTATACAAGTGCATCTCAGGGAAACAGAATATCATGATAAAAATGTTCAAAGTTTAAAAATGTAAACTAATATATTAATTACACATAAAGTAAATATTTGTAGATTTTTTCTTTTAGTTTTGGCTTATAGCTTATGAAAACAGAATTCAGGTTTCTTATAGTGCATCTGGAAAGTATTCACAGCGCTTCACTTTTTGCACATTTTATGTTACATCTTTATTCCTAAAAGGTATTGAATTCATTTTTTCCCCCTCACCATCCTAAACACAATGACAATGTGAGAAAGTTTGTTTGAAATCTTTGCAGACATATTAAAAATAAAACATAAATATATAACTTATATAAGTATTCATAGCCTTTGGTGTGACACTCAAAATTGAGTTCAGGTGCATCTTGTTTTCACTGATCATCCTTCAGATGTTTCTACAGCTTGATTCAACACCTTTGATAACTTCGGTTGATTGAACATGATTTGGAAAGACAGCTGTTTATATAAGGTCCCATAGTAGACTGTGCATGTCAGAGCACAAACCAAGCCATGAAGTCTAAGGAATTATCTGCAGACCTCCAAGACAGGGTTGTATTGAGACACAGATCTGGGGAAGGGTACAGAAAACTTTCTGCTGCATTGAAGGTCCCAATGAGCACAGTGGCCTCCATTGTCCATAAATTGAAGAAGTTTGGAAGCACCAGGACTCGTCATAGAGCTGAGTGATCAGTGTAGAAGTGCCTTGGTCAGGAAGATGACAAAACCCAGTGGTCACTGTTACAGAGCTCCAATGTTGCTCTGTGGAATGAGAACCTTCCAGAAGGACAACCATTTCTATAGGACTCCACCAATCAGGCCTGTATGGTAGAGTGGCCAGACAGAAGCCACTCTTCAGTAAAAGGCATATGACAGCCTGTCCTATAGGGTTCTCAGAACATGAGAAGCAAAATTATCTGGTCTGATGAAACAAAGATTGACCTCTTTGGCCTTAATGTCTGGAGGAAACCAGGTACTGCTCATCATCTAGCCAATACTAATCTTACAGTGAAGCAGTGACCTCTGGACCACATTGTGAATGTTCTTTAGTGGCCCAGCCAGAGCCCAGACTTGAACCTGATTGAACATTTCTGGAGTCTTAACAATGGATGTACACCGACACTCTCCAGCCAATCAAATGGAGCTTGAGAGGTAATGCAAAGAAGAATGGGAGAAACTTCCTAAAAACAGGGGTGCCAAGCTTGTAGCATCATACTTTTCATTGCTAAGAGGTGCTTCAATAAAGTATGTAAAGGCTGTGAATACTTATGTACATGTTATATTTTTGTGTTTTATTGTTAATACATTTGCAATATTTCCAAACAAACTTTTCTGACTTTGTCATTATGAGGTATGTAGAATTTTGAGGGACAAAATGAATCAATTTTGGAATAAGGCTGTGACTACTTTCTGGATGCACTGTAGCTTATGTAATATTCAAATCATTTGAGAAACTTGATATCATTGAGCTATAAACCAACAGGATCAAAATCAAATTTCACATTACGTCCTCAAGGCTACAGGGCTCAGCATCACCAGATTTCTGACCACTACCAGTCACTCCCCTCACCTGTACTCAAAGTGTGTCAGGCTTCTTAAGAGCTGGAAAGTGCAGCTCCACAGCCTCCACAACATAAATGTGGCCTACTTGTACAGTATTGTCAGGCAGGACTGCTCTTAGTCATGTCTGAATCTAAAGTTATTAATCTACCTTTCTGAGTTATTGGGTGAAAATATTAATGGCTAATACGACAGCAAATCTCTCATTAGCTTTTGGCATTCACAGACAGAGCCATGCACCTGCCTTATTAGACAGCATGGGCAGCAAGACATTAAGTCAGCAAACTAGCCATTTCAGACACAGACTCTGTCATGTTTAACAGTAGTATGAACCAGGTTTGTAATGTCTAGGGATGTGACGGAGCTGAGGAAAATCCGCAAACGTCGGATTCAAATTTTTTAGCTACAAATCCGTCGAATGCGAATGCGGTTTTTGTAAACACAGGGCCAAGAACACCCAATAAACCCTGATACGCCCATTTGTGCTTATATTTCTGTATTTTTTCAACACAAATACATGATGCTTAAACAGGGCAACAACCACAGGTAGTCACGGATTCACGGTGTACGGTAAACAATTGATCATGCTGTTTAAATGACACTGAATCATAAAATTATCAATCATTTATTTTCATGTAATTAACTAATTGTTTATTCTTACACAAAGAAGACATTTCAACTAGTAGTGTAGAACTGTTCGTGTTTACTACTGTTTTGTGTTTTACACTTGTTTTCTTACCACATTCGGCCATTTTCATTCACCATTAAATTCAGATGAACATTGGTGGTCTCTAAAATATGACCTGCAGGCCGGAAATCAACCTGTATGTGTCCTGCACCCCTCAGTCTCTCCGGACTCCAATTCCCAGAATCCTTCAGTTTGTTACCTGACTGCTCATGTGACTCACTCACGTTCCCGATCACCGGAGTTCTGATTGTATTCACCTGATCCGGAGAGACTTTAATCCAGTCTTTCAACCTGTTCAGTGTCTACCTTTGCCTCGCAGCCTCAGCGCGATACCCATGTTTATCGATATCAGTCTGTCTGTTTGAGCCGGTTCCGTTTTCTGATCCTGCCTTTCGTCTCGTCCTGTGTTTATTCTGCCTGTTTTTCGACTCCGTCTCTGGTTTGTCCAGTCTGGTTTTGTCTCTCCTGTCTGTTATTGATCTGGACTGTTTGACTTTGTTTAACGCATTTGTCCCATTAAAGTGCTGTGTTTATATCTGCGTCTGCTTCGCTCTGTCCGGTCCTGACGGTATGAACGGTTCTGTTTTATATACAGGCAGCGATTTCAAATCCGCATTCGAGGAAAATTGGCCATAAAACATCCGTCGAATTCGAATCTGTTAAAAATAGTCGAAGTTCGAATGTCATCGAATTCGAATTTCGTCACATCCCTAATAATGTCTCTGTTTTGTTTTTTTTTTTGACAGATTCAGTTAATTTTTGTACCTGTTGTCAGGATAACCTGTTGTTCATCCACGAGAAGAACTTGGTGTTAAAGACCTGTGTCCACTCTAAAAACTGAATAAAAGGGTCTGCTCTTGCATTCCAAACCAGTGTGTGGATCTAGTGACACAACTTTATCTTTTTGAATTCCATTATTGAAAAATTTTACTTTCACAAGATTGTAACTCCCTAATGCTAAATTGATTTCTCCGGGGATGTTTAGAGACTACTTTTAACCAGGCTGGCTCTTACTGGGAGTCATCTATTGTGTTCTAAATGGTGCTTTATTACTGCCATCAAAAGGGAGATTCTGATTCGCTCATGTGCAAAATCACTATTCAAAACAGTTCTGCCAGCTGTACCTCTGAGGCAGAACTAATGCAATTAGTTCAGAGAAAAAACAATTGAAATAATCAGTGGGCATAGCTTTAGAAATGTTTATCTGCTCCTCTGAGCTTTTACATATGGATGCAGGTTTGTTTTTTTAAAAAAAATCATATGGTGTTGATTTCTCAAACTGCATGGAAAACAAGCTAGCTAGATTTCATGTGACATTGTCCCACACCTTTAAACACAGCTTTAGTGCACAGATTGCTCACTGTCAATTGCCAAGTTAGCATTGTTGACAGTTTTCTTGCTCAACATTACTAAACTACCTAGTTTTTCAGGCAGTTTTCTGATAAACCAACACCATATGAAAATAGTTTCTTAAACAAAAGCTTGGAGGAGCAGATATACATTTCTAAAGCTCCTACATGTTATTTTCATTGGTTATTTTCTGAACCATTCAGAACTGTTTTAGGTAGTGATTGTTGCACACAAGCTTCTGAATCCTGTGACACATGCATGGGTATGATTCAGTTCAGGCTGGTCAGCAGCCTTCTTACCAGAACATAAGTGGAGTCTGAGGAACTTGTATTGAACACAGACAGAACCCTGATGTTTATCTTCAGTGCGGGGGGTGCATCAATGAACACTCGACAAGAATGAGTCCTGGAGGATGAGGAATTTCTGACTGGATTCTCAATCAGACCAGATGGAGAGAAAAGCTGGATGTCACAATCTGAAAGATTAGAGCATTTAAAAGTACTGATTCAGTATTTGGTCATGAATAAAAAATTCTATATCTATTATACATAGTGTGTGTGTGTATGTATATATATATATATATATATATATATATATATATATATATATATATATATATATATATATATATATAATGAGAGAGAGAGGAAAAAATTTTGATTTACTAGCATACTATTGATTGTTCGGATCATCCTACCCACCCAGACCCAATCATAACCCTGGGAGTCGCAGGACCAATGCTTTTATGACTGTACCCCTGGTACTGCTATGTTTAAGCTGTAAATGTAGTTTTTCCCCACTGTTAACATTCATGAGGTTCAGAGGTCTCAAGGAGTAGTTTGTACAATGTTAATTGGTTTGGTAGCTACTATCATTCCTCTCATAGCTATAGAGGAAATAAGACCCAAACCTGAGATACCAAGATATCATGTCTTGGCTGACTGAATTAAACTGTGTATTCTGAGTCCATTGTTGAGTACACTTTTATAACATGGTCTTACTTTGTACTGACCTTCATGATGGCCCTTCTTTGGGCTTTTCTCACTCCAATAGGACAGCACCACCCCGCTACCAGGGGTGATGTGGCTTTGACGCACCAGCAGAACATTGGAACGGGATGTTACCAACTTCCCTGTCATATTTTCACAGAAACGCCTTAGAGACAGCCGCTCGTAAAGAGCAAGGTTCTCTCCTAAACACATATGCAAACACACATACATAAACACCTATAATATTAACACCTTGTTTCTACAGTCACTCTCCATTTTTTCAAATCTAATTACCATATAGGAGCACTTTGGAGTTCCACCCTGTTCAGAGCAGGTATTATGTGGGTGGTGGGTCATTCTCAGCACCGCAGTGACAGTGATGTGGTGGTGGTATGTTAGTGTGTGTTGCACTGGTACAAGTGGATCAGACAGACATTGCTGCTGGGGTGTTTAAACCCCTCAGTGAGAAGAGGCCACCAACCTGTAATATCAAGCCAGCAGCATCCTGTGACTAGATGAAAGAGCAAGGGTAGGTTACTCCAGTTCTGGAGTGCCACACTCCTGCACAGATTTGTGCACCTCCTGCTTAAGCACGTCTGACTAATCTAACCTGTTCATTGCCAGGTTTACTAGGTCTGTTAAAACAGGTGTGCAGGAAGCTGGCACTCAAGGACCAGGGTTGACTGCCTCTGGACTAGAGGATGACCAACACAAACTGCAGCAATAGATGAGCTACTGTCTCTGTTTTTACATTTATAAGGTGGAGCAAATAGGTAGGAGTGTCTAATAGTTCTTGGTGTAGACATTGATTGGCTGTGTTTGATAAACTCATACCAGTGCAACACACGCTGACACCATGTTGGTGTGACTGCAGTGCTAAAAAATGACCCACCACCCAAATAGTACCTGCTCGGTGGTGGTCCTGTCAGCTACTAAACTGGGTAACAGGAGGCTAAAACAGTATGCAGAGGAAACCGGACAACAGTCTTTAACCGCAAACCTCCTGTATGATAAATGGAGCTGAAAAATGTACAGTGATTGTAAAAACAAGAAGGCTGCATTCAAGTTATGTCTGGCCCCCAACCATGCAAATTCTAAAGCATAACAAGAGTGAGAGCAACTCACTGTGCCTGCAGTTAAGAGAACTGGACTCAATTTTGATTCTGATGACTTCATCAAGAGGACGGCCGATAGTGATAAAGCACCTTCGCTCTGTAACGTTACGTAGGTCGATAGTGTCCTTGTCCTGGAGGAAGAGTTTTCCACAGATACCTGGAGCAGAACAAAAACAGATTATGCCTAATTAAAGGGGGATTCCACCCTTTTTTTTAATCCTAAAACAGGTTTGGTATGGAATACTCTGCTCTAAAGAAACTTAAATTAAATGAAACTAAATGAAAACTTTAGAAACTATAGATAAAGCGAAAATAGATACAGAGTGTAATACCTCCATGAGCTATTTCAGAGAAAGTTATCCAGTAGATATTTAGGAAAACACTGCCTGATGCAGGATAACATTTCACCTACATACAGCTTTGTTATGAAAAATAGTTCTAACTTATTTTTTTCACTATTTTACCATCATAATGACACACAATCTCAGAAGACATGTTTATTTTCATTGGTGGTGTTAGATTGTGAACAAAATGGCTATACCTGTGATGATCTCGTGACATACTTTACCACCAGTGTGAAGAAATTGGAGTGTACAAGTTTATCTACAGCAAACCATTTTGCAGCGAACTACAATGAATGACCATTTATGATAATCAACTAACAAATTATTATGGACCTTCAGTACACAGATCAGTCAGATTGAACAAAATGTTGATGTCTTTCAAATAACTTCATCCCCACTATGCATGTTGTTCCTGTTCTTCCACTTAACTGCTCTGTGTAGGCTCTGTTGGCCGTGTTGTGGTGCTTGTGAATACTGGCACTGTAGGTAGAACATCAGAGGTCAGTCTGCTGATCACAGTTCCTCCAGCAGGTGTAGGCTTGCTCCTCTTCCCCAGTTCCAGTTTCCATGCTCCCTGCCTCCTGCGGAACAACGGTACCTGTGTAGGAGCACTGCTGAGCCCCTGGGTGGGGCTGAAAGGGGTGGAGCAATCAGAACTAAAGCAGGCCTGGATGGTGATTGGTTTGGGCAGATGGACACAGAGGATGGGGCTAATGGGTAGAGGGCTGGACGGGCCAAGACAAGAGACTGTCCTCGACTGGATCCCATAACCACACGAGACAGAACACTACAGGAGAGAGAGTTTAAATTACAGACTTCTGTTTTGACACAATTCTGTTAAATGAAGTTTAGTCTACACTAGAGCATTGAAGCTGATGTAGCAAACATGTAAATGAAGGTTAAGATCATGCCTACTAGGGAGGATGTATGTTATATCACTTCTATCTGTTTTAACAGATGCTCACACTGACTATAGTGGCAGAAGGAATGGCCATCCTAACTATCCAGATCTCTAGAACTTAGTCATGGATGACTGCACCCTCTCCAGGGATTAGACCTATGTTCTCCTGATAACAGTTAAAAGGTTATCACGTCCAGTTTGTAGCAACGGTTTTCTTCACTTCACTGCAAACCCATAGACTGAATAGAATTCTGCATAGATTTAATTGGCAGTACCAAACAATGTCTTCATACCTCACTCCACTCCTGGACGGCCCAGTGGAAGGAACAGACCTGAGGAAAGCAGGGCACTGAGAGTGGAGGCTTCTTGCCTGCCTCACACCTTTCTTCCTCAACCTCTGTCTCCATCCCTCCATCAAACTGCACACACCATACCCTCCTTAGTGCCACACCAAGACCGCAAGACACCGAACATGGACCCTGCTCCCCTGTCTGCCACCTGCACCAAAAAATTACAAACAAGATCCTCCAGCAAGCGTTTGGAAATCATCACACTCAGAGATCAAATAAGCACATTTCTCATCACACCAAATGCAGTAAATCAGCAAAGACAGGATATGTTTGCTGTCTGAAGTTTCCTTATTTAGTTAAATACCAAATCTATTAGTGGAAGCCTATGAAAACCAGTACATCATACTGAAGGTTAAAATAATTACATTTACATATTACATATTAACCAATCACCAGCATGCATTATGTGGTTCTGACCATGTATGATACATTTAACTATATAAAGAAGGACAAGTATGGAAGAAGGTAGGCCAGGGCATGGGGCACTCCACTGACTGTGCACATTCATTCACCTTGCTGGACAGGCCTCAGTATTACATGCCACAACCTCTAGAGGTCTGGGGGCACCTAGACAGGCAGAGTCTGGTAGCAGCACCTCCTTGGTATCTGTGCCCTGCTGAGAGCAGTACAGCACCCTCCTGGCTGCACCACCTCCACACAACACACTGCACTCCCCCTGCATGTACCGCCACCTAGTGAACACATACATAATATATAAATATACATACTAGAGCATAAAATAAATAAATAAAAATAAATAAATAAAAATAAAAAGAATATCATTAAATATCTCAATCATGATCACAATTTCATTTATAAATTGTCATATTTTGAATTCTTTACACATAAAGAGCTTATAGCTCAACAAAACCAGAAATCCAGAATCTCAATTTTTTTCAAAAAAATATTTGAAAATTTGAATTTAAATTTGCATTAATAAATATATATAAGAGTTGGAAAATGAAACTGAAACACCTGGTTTTAGACCACAATAATTTATTGAACTAGGGCCTCCTTTTGTGGCCAATACAGCGTCAATTCTTCTTGGGAATGATATTTTTTGGATAGAATCCAGGTTAGCACCCGAACATCCCTTTCAGACAGCTTCTTCTTGTGTCCACAGTTAATCCTGTTGGATGTGGTTGGTCCTTCTTGGTGGTATGCTGACATTACCCTGGATACCCTGGCTCTTGATACATCACAAAGACTTGCTGTCTTGGTCACAGATGCGCCAGCAAGACGTGCACCAACAATTTGTCCTCTTTTGAACTCTGGTATGTCACCCATAATGTTGTGTGAATTGCAATATTTTGAGCAAAACTGTGCTCTTACCTGCTAATTGAACCTTCACACTCTGCTCTTACTGGTGCAATGAGCAATTAATGAAGATTGGCCACTAGGCTGCTCCAATTTAGCCATGAACCCTCCCACACTAAAATGACAGGCGTGTATATATATATATATATATATATATACACACAAGCCCAACAGACACTAACACACCACCACTGTGTCAGTGTCAATGTCACTGTCACTTCAGTGCTAAGAATGACCCTCCACTCACATAATACCTGCTCTGTCGTGGTCTTGTAGGGTCCTAACCATTGAAGATCAAGGTGAAAGGAGGCTAACAGATACAAAGGGACTATGGTCTGTAATTCTAGAGGTGCAATGTATATATACAACGCAAACAAATGCTAAAAATTCTGATATTCATTTTCATTTTTTAAAAATCTACTTTTTAGCAGTACTGTCCACCACTACACCAGGTACACTCACATAGCAGGGCATGGTGACTGGTTACATGACTGTGTATACAGTTCAGGTTTGCTTAAGCGGTCACAGAGGAACTCTGGAACATCTAGCCGTGACTGATGATCCACACAGGAGAACCATATCTGCTGCGTGCCTGCACACACAAACACACACACACACACACACACACACACACACACACACACACACACACACACACACACACACACACACACATACACCCACACACACACACACACACAGTACATGAATAAACAATCCTATAGGACCTCAGACATAGTATCCTCTCCATCTACTCCAATATGTTTGATATCATCATACTTCTTATATTATGTTTCTTATATTCTTATATTTCCTCTGACATCCAGTTACAACATCTGTGCTAGAACTAAAAACAAACCCTAATTCACTCATTCATTCAGTCACGTGCATCTCAGACGCAGACACAGGTCTCAGATTTCAACCGGATGTTTTTAAGGAACTCTGTTCTTTCTGTCTGAACACTTCATCAGGGAAATGATGTACCTCATGTTCAGAAAGCAGCTGTGGATGAAATCTGTTCTGACTGATATCTTCAGGGATGATGAAACATAAACCTCAATAATTTGGATATCTGTACCTGGTAGTCTTCGGTTAGAAATAGAAAAGAGTGCCAGCAACTGAAAAGGTCACTGTGGAATTTCAGTATACAATTAACATTATTATATCATGTGTTTTTTGTTGAGTTTTATTGCCCAAGTTGAAGTTGAAGGGGGATGTACTAGGCTTAGGCTATGGTGCTATAACCCCTGAGCTATTTAAAAAAGACATGAGACTGTAGCCCCATAACTTGGGCCTAGTACCCCACAAATCATCCCCCACCTGCCCACTTTTGATTGGACAATAGAAACAAATTCCCCAACTCCTCTCCACCCCCATCAATCAGAAGAAACTCCTTGGCTGTATATAATGTCTATGCACGCCCTTTGACATTCCAGTGGTTTAAAATGAACATTACCCTTACAGCCAATGCTCAGCAATACAATGGAAGTTTGCCTCTGCAGTTCATGCAACTCATCCTCTGGTCAATGGGGACAGTGAACACACGTGATGAATGTTGATGGAGCAGGAAGCACTGCTGCTTCAGTCCCCATGCCCCCACATACTGTCAGTCAAGGGGATTGCATTTACATACCATTTCCACAGGTCTTAGTGCAATGGCCGATCACAGGGCTCCACACATATACTGGAATCATTCTGGAGCGAGGCTTTAGCAGAAGTGACCCACTTTGGTTCTGGTAAAAGACAATACATCACTACTGTGCATAATACATTTGAATAAACAGGATTTTTAATTGTCATTTTTCATTACATTTATTACAGAATAAATGAAAATGTTCAGCATTTGTATTGTTCTGTGCTATACCTCTTTATGTGTCTCCCAGCCAATAGGGCAGACATCCACCACACAGGTCACATGTTCAGACGGTTTGGGGAGAGGACAGAAGCTGTTGTCCACCTCTACATCAGCTCCACGATGGGAGCGGACACAGGACACTGCTCTGGGAGCCTCACCTGGGCCACACACAGCTGAACACTCACCAGGCTCTGAAACTTGCCATCTGAAATACAGAGACACATGTGATGTATACATGTACAACAGGCTTCTGTCTGCTGCTTCATTACAAAACCAAGATGATGGAAATTATGCAGCAATTTTGTGACTATACATGTGTATATCAGAGTTGGCCCCTTACTTGGCAGGGCACAGGTGGGTGTTGCAGGTTTCAGTTGCTAGAGGTTTGACCTGAGAGCATTCAGAATCTGGCAGTGCTACTGTTTCTGCTCCCTGCTTCTGCATGCAGGTCACAGAGCGCACCCGCTCCCCAGTACCACAGGGTGTGCTGCATGGACCAAGCTCACCTAGCACCCAGCTGCAGAAGAGAACAAGCACTTAATGGCCTGCAAGTTCACACATATGTGAAATAGTTGTGAATTTAACCCCCAAACATGTCAATGTATGTATTTTATTTTTGTCTGACTGGTTGAACTAAGATATATATACACACATAGTGATGTGAACAATTAGGACACAAAGAGCCTCTTCAACATATTTAAGCATACAAACTGAAGAAAAAGTTTAAAATCATTTCCATAATGCAATTATTAGAAATGCAATTTTCATGCAAGGAAAAGGTTATGAGACCCTCATTTATTAGTACTTAAAATGCCCAGATTTAAAATCCAGTGCAGTACATCAAATGCAAATGACTGGAACATGAGGAGCCTGTCTTCTATAAACCCCAGACATTAATTTGGTTTGCTCTTGATTGTTGAAGTAAGTGATATCACCATGGCCAGGTCCAAAGAGCTCTCTACAAACTTAGAAACAAATTTGTAGATGCAGATGAGTGAAGTGATGCATTTACAAAGGTCTTAGAACAATTAGAAACAACTGCCAACATTCTAAATATCAGAAGTACATGCATCTACCACCATAAACAGACAAGACTGAAGTGTCAGTTGTCCAAAACACATTGTTCCAGAAGTCTTGGACTTTGCTTAGGTGTTCTCTGGCAAATTGTATTCTTGCCCTGATGGTTTTGATGACTGTAGTTCAGTATAGCTTCAATGTGCTATTTGAGAAATAATGTAAATGTTGGCATATGGGAATACTTGCACACTGTACACAAACTATGTTTGAGTAGGGCATCAACAAATTGCACGCCATTCGATTCAGATGCATGTGCACATTGCTGCTCAGGTGAGCTGACTGTACCTGGCTGGGCAGTCAGGTAAGTAGCAGAGCTGCAGAAGAGTTTTGCCTGGAGGACTTGAGCTACAGAGCTGCTCTTCCAGATGTTCCTGGGTGTTCATGTCAACACACTCCTGAGTAACCCTCTGGATCCCTATGAACCAGAGAGCAATCAAATCCACTGTTACTGCCAAGACAGCTCACTGAAACAAATGTACAGAGAAAAGTTTGAGCTTGTTCTTCTTTCACCATTTTACTAGTATGCTCACATTCCCGCTAGCTTTTTCATTTTTAAAAATTAATAATAAACTTTGATAATTTAATTTAATAATTTGATTGCTTTCGCTTTACCTGTGCCACAAGTAACAGAACAGGGTGAAATGACAGTGGACCACTGGCCCTCAGTGACCTTCTCCACTGGAACAGTATCTCGACTGTAGTATGAATAGGTGATGTTTGGACTTGTAACATCTCCATATTCCTTTCCATATTTTCTATACACCTACGAAAATGACCAAAAGCTTTACAGACACTGTAATAAGTGAACAGATACACAGTACAGTATTCAATGTTTCAGCATTTATGCAAAAACACCATATATGAAGACGTAGCAGTTTTCATAGTTGAACCACTCACCTGTATGTGAATTTTATCTGTGATTGGTCCAGACAGAGTAAGCTCCTCTGTGTGAGGTAAATGGTCAGATGTGAGATAGAGGTGGTAGATGATATGACTCTCCTCCAGAGGTGAGGGATGGGTGGTGTTTAATGCTATGTCTCCATGTCCAGCCACTATGTATTCATCATTGACCAACACCGCTACACACAAATAAAAACATACCACTGAAATGTTCTTCATATTGATTTGCACAAAAATGGTGTAAAGCTAGTAAAAACCTGGATTTACCCAGATGTGTGAAAACTGGCTTCCAGTTAACCACGTGTACCTGCGAGGCATTCACTGGCAGAATAAGGAAAGTCACATACTCTGAAAAGACGGAAAAGAGAGTGAAATTATATTATCAATAGGAAAACATACTGTATATCAGATGATGGCAAATGACCAGTACCTTGGGCTTCTCCACCTGTGTAGGAGCCAGAGACAAGCTGGCAGGTGGAGCCATTCCCTCCACATACCCCACACACATCGTCTACTTTCTTAGAATGCAACACTCCATCACAACCAAACACCTATGTAAAAACCAAGGAGAACATGTTAGAGAACTGAATCTAGTGGAGCATCAAAGCAGTCTTTCAAAGCCTTTCTAACATTGTGTAATCCATATACACTGTATGTCCAAATGTTTGTGGACACCCTTTGTGAGGAGGCATGAAGTTGCATGGATGGCACAGACGTAGAGATGTATTATCAATGCAATAAAACTGTGCAGCAGATAAACATGACATTCTTGGCATCATACCTAATGTCAGGTGTGGGCTAGAGGGATTGAGCTGTGGAACAGAGTAAGTATGTTCTCTGGAAAGATGGCGCTCCATCCAATATTTTTGGGATGAGTTGGGGAGTTAAATGTAATGTAAAGAATTTTTCCAAAATGTAACAGAAAGTATTCCCTGGATAGTAGAGAGAGTTACTCCAAAAAATTCTGGATAAACACACTTTAATACCCTTGATTTTAGAAGAAACAATGAATGAATGAATCAGGTGTCCCAATAGTTTTTTTTCCACATACTGAATCTGCATTTATTTCTTACCTTAACCTTAAGTAATTTCTCACTTCTGGTTTAAAGAAGCTATCTTTATCTAATGTGTAGCCAAAACAATTTAACATAACTAATAATGACTGAATGCTAGTAATGGACCTTGATGGTAAAGGCATAATTAGGAAAGACTCTGATTTGAGAGATACTTTGGCATTATGCATTATTCAGGTTTCCACTTGCATTTCTACACTGACATTTCCTATTTCACCAGTTACCATGATGTATAACACCATTTTTGTGAGTAAGGACCATGCCCTTAGAGCTGGCACAGGGCATGAGCTGCAAAGGAGTTTGTACAGTGGTACATGAAGCAGTGGATACGGAAGTCTTTACTTCTGTATCATGAACTCACTTAACAAAATCAGAGCTGATCAGATCAGGCTCAATTAGGAACACATGATAACATTAGGCATCCAACATTACCTTGCACTTTCCCCTAAGACATGCAGTAACTGAGCCAGTAGGTACAGGGTCATCTGGTTCACACCGTGTCCCATCAATAAACTGAGACCCACGACTCACCATGAACTCTTGCTCTCGAGAGCGACAAGCAAGCTTACACTGAGCATCACCTGAGACAAAGAAAAAGAGAGGGAGTGAATGTATGGAAAGGAAATGTTGGCAATTGATGAAGGAATTATAAGAACCAATGCAAATGTTTTTTGAGTTAAGGAGATTAGTAGGATTAAGGAAAGTAATAATTGGCTGCTATTCTAAGGGTCAACTGACCTGAGCTGAAACCAACTGCAGGCATCCAGGAGTAGAATGCTTCTGAATGTGGAGGAACCAAGAGAGGCTGATGGTCTGTATCTGAGCACTGCTGGGCCATGAAGTTGAACTGGGTACTCTCACATGGCTGAAAACAATGAAAAAAGGCCACTAGATCATCAGACACATCAGACATTAAGTTGAATGTGCAGCACTGATTAAATGTAAACCAAGCTGAATCAGGTCTTGGACCACATACTGGTTATAGAGAACCAGGAGGCACTTGCCTAGCAAATGTGAAATAGGCCATTAAATCACACAAACACATTCAGTGCACACTACAAAAAGCTATATAGTTCTGTAATAAAAACCTCTGTGGTTTTAGGGCTTCTTTTCATTGTACAATGGACTAATTCTGTTTCTTTAAACTGCCAAGGAAAATAACACAATATCAGATTTCTGCAGTTATGTCTCAGTAGGTAAAAAATTGAGGTCCGATTAGACACTGTCAAGGCACAAGAGGGCATAAAGTGCTTCCCCTGTAAAAAGGCTCTCAGAGCCTACTTTTGGTTAGTGTTGATAAGAAATCATATATGATAAGAAAAATATATTTGAGTACAATGTACTCAAATATATTTTGGCAAGCTGACAGACTTTGAAAGGGAAAATCATTGGATTAAGAGAAACAGGATGGTTGTTTTAATGAATTGTCTTTCATAAAGGCCATTCTGACCATCACACCATCACCTTGTGATATACCTCATGCCATAAAAAACCAGAAACGTACAGACTGGAACTGTATAATCTTTGGCAAACTCAGGTTCTGTCTGAAATCCAACAACTGGTTCTTCTATGGAGGCCTAGTGGTGAGTGGTTTAATCCTGCCTTTACTGTGGAGTGACACACTGCCCCAACTGCTAGTGTGATGCTCTGAGGAGCCTTTGCATATTACAGTTGGTCACCCCTAGTAGTGATACAACAGACTCTATCATCTCAGGTATATATGCAGGACATACTGCAGCCACATGTGTAACCTCTCATGGCAGGGCTTCCAATCGGCATTTTCTAACATTTATGGGACCAACTGGGATGGCAGCTTCTGGAGTGTGCAAGATGTACAGGCAATATGCTGCAGGGTGGCATACACAACCATGGACTCCACGCCCAACTGTGTCTCATCTCATATCCAGTCTAGATATGGCCAAACAGTGTGAACTGTGTGAACAGTCTTCCCCAATAAACATGAAAAAAGCTTTCACTCTTTGTAATCTCTTAAATATGTCATCATTACATGACAATTCATTTGATTCCAACAACTTACTGGTGCATTAATTATTTGCCAATGAATGTATAACAGTGAGCTATGCAGCACATTATGTAAGTTGCACTGCTGATTTGGATTAGCTGACCTATAGAGGCCTATTGTAAACATGACCGGTGGAACTGTACCTGTTGATGACAAAGTTCAGCTTCCATGCCCTCTCCCTCACACTCTCTCCCTCCAAATGCTGGTCTGAAATTAGGCATACAAAAGAATTATAAGTAAAGCAGTCACACAGCCCATTTTCTTTGTGCCCACACGTACATAAGTCCAAATACTGTGTATACACAAGCATTAACACGCACATACCTGGGGTTGTTACACTCTCTCTTGCGGTATGTGATTCCCCCACCACAGGTACGTGAGCACGGAGACAATTCTGACCAAGATGACCAGGAGCCGTGAACGACCATAGAAGAGCTCAGTTTGGATGGAGATACACAGTGGCCTTTCAAACACCACTGATACAAGACACAAGTATTACACTTAAATGAAACAGTAAATGAACACAGTAAGTAATATTTACACCATTTCTCCCTTATTTTCTTGGTCATTCAAAACACATTTTGTTGTCAGATGTTTGCTTCTTTAGTTTTTGCTTTGGATCTACATAGTTACAGGCAATGTAACATGTAATGTAAGCTTAATGGCCTGGTACACCACATCAGATCATCTGTCTAAATGTTTGAATCTTGTTTTTCTTTTTATAGATAATGGGGAAACTGTGTGAGTAAGTCTATTTGAGAGTGAAGGTGTGCGGTTTATGCCAATTGATGTATTTTAAGCTTCCATATCATTATCTATTTAGTTAACAACATTTAATTCAGTGCAATAAACAAGACACCCTGCTGTAAATGTTATTTTTGTAAGTGAAATAAATCAAGCCAATATATGTAATATTTCACATTTTAATTGCTGTTAGAATAGTGTAAGATTATGTACTTATGAACTATTATTATAAAGTATTAACATGCACTTGTTTGAAGTAGTTTCATCTACTTATTATATTACTGACAGAGAGGTTTGCACTGGTGCAAAATCACTACTCATAACTGTTCTTAAGGCAGCTCTACCTCTGAAGCAAAACAAATGCAAATGTTTCAGAGAATAACCAATAAAAAAAATCTGTAGGCGGAGCTTAAGATATGTATTTTAGAGCAGTATATATGGATGCATTGCATGAAATGTATGCAGATTAGTTTGAGATTTTTATCTATTTATTTATTTATAAGAAATTATTTTATTTTCTTATTATGTTGGTTTCTCAGAAATCTGACCAGCTAGAGTCTATGGCAGCTGGGCATCATTTGTCAAGACAAAATTACAAAATATTATAAAATTGATTCTGTGCCTGTTTCAACAGCCTACTTGTGACCAATTGTGACTAGATCGCGGGTACCTGGTTTGGACCACATTCAGTACCATCCAACAGTGGCACAAGAAGTCGGGTACAGGAGCTGTGGTCACCAGGGATGATGTGGCAGGACAGAACTCGACATGTGGCCTAGAGACATAATTTATAAAATCTATATGTAAATCTGGATATTGCAACAAAATACACAACAACCAGTACTGAGATTCAGCTTATCAGTAAAAATATCATATGAATCTGATCATGATGCTCTTACCATGTCATTGCTATTAAACGAGCATGCAGTGGCTGTGCTGCCAAAAGCAATGCGACATTGATCGTCCACCCCATAATACAGCCCAGGCCTCCATTGCTGTTGAGAACCTCCCACCACCGGGATGTCCTTCACACACTCTGCTTTGCCTGCACTATACAGCAGGTAGAATATTTGGTATTTGCTGTTTATGTATACAGTGTCATAACATAGTCACACTTAACCACAGTACAACTGCTTGATGCACAAGCTACATTTAAGTATGTATATTACTTATGTGTGTTATTCATTATGTACGTATGTAAGTACTATACCAGTATCTATACCAGTATACAGGAAGGGTATATCACAGGATATATTACAACAAGTATTATCAGTGGGTACCTGTAGAAGTTAAGGAGTTGACTTCTGCTGCACTGGGACCAGGTGAGGTCCACACTGTTGTAACCACCATCCGATGCCATTATAAACCCACTACCACTGCATGCGTTACCGATACTATCATGATTTATGCCAAAACTGAAATAAAAATCAAACATTAAAAAAATCTGTTTAGCCTGATTGAAGTCCTCTGAACTCAATTCAGTTTAATAAACTAACTTGGTTTGCTTGAGGGTTTGGATGTCAAATATGTCAGTAAAAATGGATATTTTGCTACAATGCCTGCATGTAATGTGCCAAGAAGAATGTAGGCTATTAAAAAACAAATGCCATCTAGCATTCACTCTGCTCTAAACTGTCCGAATGTTGGAACTTGAACTGCAATAATGGCCTTTTTGTCACCACGTTTCCACATATACATTAACTCGGGCTACAGCTATAGATAGGTTTCAGTCCAGACTGCTTTTTGAACAAAAGGCAGCCAGTCATTTATGAAAGGTCATTTATATTACTGTCTATGTCTATATTCAATTAATCTTAAAGACACAGTAACAAAAACAATTAGTTTATTTGTAAGTGATAAAGAGAGGATGGAAATGAATTATGGAGCATAAACCCACCTAAATGTCATTAATGGACCTCAGGGAAATTAAACAAGAAGAAAAACATAGAACCTTTTCAGTATGAGATCAGCTGAACTCAGTTTAACTCAGGTCAGGTGAAGCTGTTGCTATAGTCAGCTCAGGTCAAGATTTCTTTAACTTGATTTGTGTGAACAGACCCATGCAAAAACAGCACAAACAACAGCTTTTCTATTACCTGTGTCCAATCTCATGTGCGATGGTGATGCTGAGGTCAAAGCCTGTGTCTTCCGTAACCACACAATTCCATTGGCTAGAACAGACTCCGCCCAGCTGGGTCACACCTCTTACCAGTTTATTTCCACTAGGCAGCACCAGGTCAAACCTTGTGTGAAATAAAAATAACAGATTTATTAAGACTTAGAACCCGAGATCTATACTTTGAGCTCAGAAAACAGCTAAAATTCACTCGTTTCCAAATGAATCAAATCCCAGTTTAAATGCCAAAGGAGTCTTTGATTGATCAGCAAGAGTGGGCGGGGCTAATGACTTCACTGTGTAAGTGATTGTTCAGCCTCATTTACAAGACAGAAGCTCACAACTTTATAATCAGTGTACATGCTACTGTGCCATGATTTTGGCATGATGTGTATTTGACCTTTTGAGTTGAATGATTTACGTTAGCTAGTTATGATTAATAATAATATACAGGTTCAATTTTAGATAAGTAAATGTATGTAATAAACATTTCTTATGTTAGACACATTTATTAAGTTGAACTACAGTTACAGTTTAGTTCACAAGTTCTTATTGGTTGGATCAATTTCACTTTATCAGTTAGCCCAACAGGGTAACTTGTTCAGTAATGTCCATACCTAGTAATATACAGGAGCAAGTCTGCATGCAGAGGGTCAGTATCATTGGATGGGTTGACCTTATGACCCCATTCACACACACTCCTTAAAGAGGAGGTGATATTGTCTGAGATCTGAATCTCTGGCTGCAAATGAAGCATTGTGATGGTTAGTAGGGTTCTACACATTGGCACTATGTGTAATTCAGTGGTACATATATTCAGAGTGAAAGTACCTCTGGCTCAGTGAGAATGATCATACGGACCAGGTGAACTCTCATGTTTGCTCCCAGAGTGACGTCTCTTAACAACTCTGACGCCTGCAGGAGTATGTAGGAGATATAGACAGTTAGGGTTACTCAAGCAATGCCTACATTTGGGTGAAGGGACTATACAATACACTGTCCAAAAGTACCCAGACAGCTGCTTCCTTCATCCACAATCAAGGGCATTAAAAAGGCATGTGGGAAGGCTACACACTAGATGTGAAACATTGACATGAGATCAGGTACAGATGTTGGAGGAATTCTGGCATTCCAGTGTATCTCAAAGGAATTGGATGGAACATCAAATGGGAGCTATACCCCTCTATGCTTTGCTGTTGAAAACTTGTGTGTGATGTGAAAATGTGTCTAGATACTTTTGAACACATAATACATGGTATCGTTGCATGTTTGAAATATTCTACACCCCACACTCACAATATTCAGGTTGGTGAGGATGTATCTCTCAGTGTCCTGTTTGTGAAACTCGTGGACATCAGGTCCGACCACCACCAGTAACTCCAAGTGACTCACTTCTGGCCCCAGAAATGATCTCCGGAGTCGATTAAGGCCTAAGAGAGAATGACAGAGAACGTTTTCATATAGTGTGCACTGCCCAGTGGTACATCCCAATAAATGGTTACTCACTCTGTGACTGTATGGGCTGTTTCTTTACTGGTGAGGGATGGGTCACCATTAGATGAGGTACACCTGCAAGGGAGCTCATTCTGTTTCTAAAGTGCTCTAAATGTTTTTGGAGCAACGGCTGTATGGATATCTTTCTTTCTGCTGGCTGAAAATGAAGGAGGCCTTGCTGGAAGAGAAAGAGAAAAGATGCATCCAGATAAATTGCAAATATATATTATATGCAAAATACTGTACAATGTGATATTAAACTGAACTGAAATAAACTGAAATTATGTCCTTTTTCTTTGTTGCAATTTTTTTTACTGTACACCTTTCTTTTTTTTCTGTTGCTTTCTTTTTTACAGTACATTGATTTATTTTCTTCTCTTAAGTTTTTACAACTTATTATTGTTTACACTACTGCTGTTTTTATTTTATAACCCTTATTATTGTTTACACTACTGTTTTTTTTATTATGCTTTACATTACTCCTGTTTAGTCATTACAACACATTTTTGTATCTTTATATTACTTGAGTTTCATAGCACTTATTCTTTTTTTACATTCCTCATTATTTTTATTCTTTACACTACTGTTGTTCAGTCTTTACAATTCTTGTTCTTTACACTACTTTTGTTCTGTCTTTACAACACATATGCTTTATACCACTCTTGCTTAGTCTCAACAGTGCTTATTCTTCTTTACATTACATGTTTTTTACAACACATTTTCTTTACGCTAATCCATCAATTATTTTATTCTTCTTTATCCAATTCTCTCCATGCTATACAACACTTGTTTTTATTTACACTACCCCTGATGTTTATTGACAGTGTGTACACATTACAATGTTAAAAATGCTTTTTCTTCCTTTATAATTCTTCATTATGGATTGCCTTTTTTGTCAACAATGCAACTTCTCACTGAGACACTTCTTTTTTTACAGTCTTTTTATAACTAGCAATATTTATTCTTCTTTCCTTTTTTTGTCATAAACATTCTTCTGTTTTTTTGTCATTATAAATACCAACACCAACTGCAGTGCACAAGATTTTGGTGACTGTGTGACATTAGCAAGAAATATCCAGTAATGGTTAACATCCAAAGAAAAAATAAAGATGCCTCACTAGCTTTCCATGGCACATGGAGAAAAGAGTTTGGATGTTTTGTGGTTTCAGCAGGTACAGTCGCTCACAGCACATATTTTCCCTCCTCTTTATTACACTTAGTGTTGAATTAACAGTAAACTCCAGGCTAGAGGGACAGGAGAGAGACTGTTCCTCCTCAACCTGGCCCAGCTGGAAATGCTTTCCCTGGGCCTGAAATGAGCACTGCCATGGTCTTCTGCTGGAGCAGTTCAACCACACTAGCTCCAGCTCAGGCACTGAGGAGGAGAGCATTGCAGAAGCTATGATGAAATGTGCATTTAGAGCAGGCATAATTAATTATGTATATAATTAGCATTTAAAAAAAGAGTTTTGTAAACACTTAAAAAGTGTTACCTGTTGTCACTGAAGTAGTGTCAAAGTAATAGAATAGATCCTGCTGTCCTAGTGACTGTAAGAAGTCCTTCAAAGGTAAAGCAAAATACATTTAGACAATAATTTAACTTAAAAACACTTACATGCATTTATTTTATCATTGTTATTTGGTTTATAGCAATATATAGTGTGGATAAACAGCATCAGTGATGCTGAGCACCACAGCACCGCTTTAACAGAGCACATTAGCTTTTTTGGCCCTATGGTCATATCCACAACCTGTATAAAAAAATGATGCGCTCAAATAAAGGTGTTACAAATAGTTATTTGAGCAATTCAAGTGAAGAACCGTGTTTGTAATAGAAATGTGGGAGTGTGAAGAACCTTAAAATTTGTAAAGATTCTTCAAAACAAGTGAAGGTTCCTCAGACCAGGGGTCACCAACCCTGCTGCTAGCACTCCAACCCAAATTTAACACACCCCTTTCAGCATATCAAGAACTTCTTAAGGCAGTAATTAGTAGCTCTCTATGAGACTTGATGACATATGTCAGACATTTAAAGGCTCTTTGTGTCTCTATTACAAACATGGTTCTTCGTTGAAACAAAACTGTTTCTACTACGAAAACTACTCAAAGAACCATGTGAAGCACCTTACTTTTTAAGTCTTATCCTAGTAACAATTATGACTCAAAGTAATCACTTGCCACTGGAAAATCTTTTTTATAGTAATCTTAATCTGTCTAGGGCCTAGGAAACCAGAAATATCTACATATAAGTGCTGACTGTTCTTCTCCATAAACTCAACTGTCCGTTATTCATTCACTCACCTTTTCCAAGGTAAACTCAGATGTCAATAGAACTGTCTCCACCAGAACTGAAGCCAGAAAAAGTGATAAAGGCCATGCCATGTTTGATCAAAGTTTGGGACCCGCAGTGTGAGGTCTCTGATTATAACAGGATTCCACTGTTTTGGTTTACACTGATCTAAGATCACTCCTTCCAACTGAATCCTGTCCACAACTAGCTAAAGTTGAAATTGCAAACTATCCAGGGGTCACACAAACTTAGACTGATCACCGAGAGACATTTTTGTTGACACAGTGGCTTGAGTAGGAGGGTAGAATAACAATATGAAGAGATGTGGCTGGCTCTCAGCTGATAAGCAGTGACCAATGAATTGAACAGGGGCTTGGCTGGGTAACTGAAAGAGGCTGATTCTCTCACTTCATTGCAACACACATTAAAGCATTAAAACGTGGTCTAATCAGGTCTCTGAACAAACTGCTTCTTGTATGTGATGTAGTACTATATAGAGTGTCGTATTCAGTATGGGAACACTACAGTTTGTTTTTGTATTTCTGCATACACTGAACAGCCATAACATTAACCACTGCCAGGCGAAATGAATAAATTTGAATATTTATCTTTTATTTATATCTGTCAAGGGGTGGGATCTACATGTTAGGCAGCAAGTGAACAGTCAGTTCTTGAAGCTGATGGGATGGAAGCATGTTCCTAGTCTACAGTGGTCAGTGCCTACCAAAGAGACTGAAGAAAGGACAAATGATGAACCATAAGCAGGGTCACTGATGCTCATGAAGGCCCTCATTCCAACTTACAGGACTTAAAAGAATCTGCCAACATATTGGTACCAGATCCCACAGCACACTTCCAGAGGTCTTGCAAAGTCCACGCCTTGATTGGACAGAGCTCTTTTAGAGGAACTTAAAGGGGGACATTCTCAATATTAGGCAGATAGTGTTAATGTTCTGATGTTAATGAACACGCATTACATCCTTGTTTCCACATTTACTGTCCACTTTATCAGCTCCTCTTTCCATGCAGGAGCACATTGTAAATTGCAAATGTGCTGCAGGATGCCATACAGGGCCATTCTAGAGATGGTCCAACAGGTTATTAGAGCCATCTTTCAATTGTAAATTTTCCCCCAATAAACTTATCCTTTCACTCTAATATTGTTATCAGTATCAGAATCAAAATTACATTCCTGATCTCAGAGGGACATTACAAATTCTTAAAAAATAATAAAATAATTAAAAAAAATAAAAATAAAAATAACAAAGTAATAAAAAGAAAATCAGAATAAACTCTTTGGGAATATATACATGTTATTATATTTATCAAAAATCCAATGGCTATGATAAAAAATAAATTTGAACATCCAGAGTTATTACACAGATAAGTCAAATGAACAAATTGCACACGTGAACCAAGTTCCAACCAGCTTCATCACTGTTTGGTAGGAGTGGGTAGGAGTCATTTTCCATAATGGCCTGCAGTTTCTCTGCCATCAGAGTCCAGCACAACTCCCACAACATCACCAGCCTTATGGATCAGTTTGCCCTTCCTGTAAAGGCATCAGTGTACCTAGCCTAAGTTTTTCCTCCTCAGGTCTACCACTAGTTCCTTTGTCTTTTAATATTGAGCTCCCGATGGTTCAGCTTGCACCATGTTACAAAGTCCTTCACCGTTTCCTTATATTCGCCCTCATCACCTCTGTTGATACATCCAACTATTGCAGTCATCAGAAAACATCTTTAGATATCATATCTCTGTGCAGTAGTTGTAGTCTGGGAGAGACCCCATCAAGGTCTACAGCCTTGTTTGTGTGGAGTCTCTTCAGTTGCCTGTTGCTTGTCACCTGTTCAGCAGTGAGACTAACTGTAGGGGTGATGTGGGGGAGGAATGGAGTTGTCTGTCGTAGGAGGGGGGCGGGCTACTTGGAGGGGGAGGGAGGGGGGTGGAGTGGAGAAGGGAGGTCAGAGCATCCAGTGTCAAATTTGTTAAAGAAGAAATTGAGTTTGTTGGCCCAGTCCGCACTGCCCTCAATGTCTCAGTTGTTACTGGACCTGAAGCCGGTGGTAGTCCTCATTGATATCAATATCATTCCACAGATAGATAGCTTTAGCTCCCTCTGGATCATTCTCACCTCATCCCTGTCTCCATCTCTGAAAGCCTTTTATTAAGGAGAGTTTTAATGTCCCTTTTTTCTACCCATGGCTTGTTGTGGGTAGCATTTGGCAGTCTCATTATGTAGTCACAAATCATGTAATCACAAATTATGTAGTCTTTGACGCATTCTGCGAGCCCGTCAACGTCCTCTCTATGCGACTCAGCGTGCTGGTCAGTGTGTAGTCTCGAAGCAGTCCTGCAGTGCTTCATAAGACTCCTCAGACCATCTCCTCTCTGTCCAAGTGGTCACCGGCTGGCTCTTCACCTGCAGTACAGACCTGGGTTTTTTCCTCTCTGGTGGGACAGTCCACATACTGAATGAAGTTTGAAATGCTTTGGCCATAGTGTTGAGTATGGAGACTCAATCAATTCACCATTATGTTTAAACACACACACACACACACACACACACACACACACACACACATTATAACCCCCTCTGCCCTAAAAAAATCGAAGATAGGGATATATATATATATATATATATATATATATATATATATATATATATATATATATATATATATTATTAGTATTATATTATATATAAGTATTATTATTATTATTATTATTATTGTTATTATTATTATTATTATTATTATTTTGTTATGTTATGTTAATTTTTGTTATTTGTTATTTTGTTAAATGTCATGAACATTTGAAGCTTACCACTGGTCATTTTTGGATTAAATGTCTGTATTTCTCTTGTTCAGCATTAGTCTCAGTGAGGATATGATCGTCTCCACAGTGACTCACTGAGGGGATATTAAATATGAGAAACGCTCTCGGGTCTTTTATTTTGACCGAGTAGAAGGAGACTGCTTCCTGCTGTGGTTCCTCGCCGCCTCGCTCGTGTGTGAGGGCAGCGTGTGTGTGCGGTGTGTGAGTGTGCAGGTAAACACTGACTCGGAGAGCGGACCGGTACGTTTCGCCTGTGGGAGAAGCTGCCTCAGCGGGTTCCGCTGCCCGGCGGGGGGTGTGGGGACCCGGCCCGCGGTTCGGCCGGGCTCTGAGCTCGCGGTTCCGCTCGGTTTTCTGGGCTGGGCTGTGTGTTCAGGGTTCGGCCCGCGGCTCTCGGTCGGGCTGTGTGTTCGGTTTTCTGGGCCGGGTTGTATGTTTGGGGTTCGGCTCGGTTTTCTGGACCGGGCTGTGTGTTCGGGGTTTTGGACCGGGCTGTGAGCTTGCGGTTCGGCCCGCGGCTCTCGGCCGGGCTGTCAGCCCGCGTTGCTGCGCAGTTCCGGCGGCGTGGTGTTGGGCTCGGCTCGGGACCGCGGCGGTAGCCGGCGCCTGCTCGAGCTCTTGTTTAATCTCCTCTTTCTGTTTAAATATCGGAGCTGGGCGGATGTTCTGGGCCGGGTTTTTAAGCGGACTCGCGGTAAACGGGTGTTTTGTTGGAGAGACTTGGACAGTTTGGTCGGAACTCAAACTCCGGCGGTGAATCGGTCTCCTCTCCGCGGCCGTTAGCCCGCGAGCTAAGTTAGCTTAGCTCGGTCGTCTAGACGACGGCTGCTGGTTAACCGGGCCGGGCCTGGTTCTGCTGGTTAACCGGGCCGGGCCTGGTTCTGCTGGTTAACCGGGCCGGGCCTGGTTCCGCTGGTTGACCGGGCCGGGCCTGGTTCCGCTGGTTGACCGGGCCGGGCCGGGCCTGGTACTGCTGGTCGAGTAAAGCTGCTCATTAATCAGCACAACTTCTCCTAAAGGATTTTGGACGCGTGGGGACTGAGGGAGCTTTGGCCAGTCACTGTTCTGTGTTTACCAACCTATCTGCCTTTGTTTGGTTTTCTGGTTCTTCGGTTCATCTGTGTAAAAGAAATAAAAGCTCAAAGCTGATAAAAAGGGGGGGGGGTTGGTTTTAGGACATTAAAATGCAGTGTTTTCTGATGTGGGGGAGCCTGTCAGCAGGCTGATTGTGTTTTGGGTTGTTTACACACTCAAACACTGTCACACACATTCAGTCACTGTGTGTGTATATATGTATATGTGTGTATGTGTGTATGTATGTATGTATGTACATGCTGCTCATTCTTTTGCCCCTGTGTTTAGTGGGCACTGCTTCTGTGTTTAGTGGGCACTGCTTCTGTGTTTAGTGGGCACTGCTTCTGTGTTTAGTGGGCACTGCTCTTGTTTTTGACACGGATAATCTTTAGAAGGAGGGGGCAAGTGTTGGTGGGCAGTGGTGTTGTTGGGAGTGCTGTAAGTGAACACCAGCCCTTGACCATGTTTGGACTGCTATATTTAAGCATCAGCCCAATAGGCTGGATGATAGTCTTACAGCAGGCCCACAGTGCTGCACCAGGCTAGAAGCATGACTGTGGCTTTTGCACCTGTCGCCTGCTTCTATTTACAAAACGTCTTACGCACATTTCTCACATTGTTTCTGTTTTAAAGAGGTGATTTGGGGGACTCATGTCAAACCTGTCTTGTCTCTCTCTCTCTCTCCTTTGTCTCTTTTTTAGACTTTTCTACTTTGTACATACATTATTTTGTATATACTGTTTATGATGACTTCAGTGGTTGCTGATGCTGCCCGAGGCAATCGGGACCGAGTGCAGCCACAGACCACACACACCTCACAGCCTCAGAAACAGGTTCAGGTAAGCATTGTGGATGTACTCCGACACAAACAGGTGGAGGGCTGGCAGTTCTGTGATGGAGTATTCCATTAGCTTTGCATCTCCATTTTGTTCACCTTTTGACCATAATTTCTTTACACGGAAATAATAGAAATGCTCACTTGGAACAGACTTCTCCGTTAAATATGGCATTTTTGGATGTTTTTTTTGGGCTTCTTTGAAAATGCACCCACGGGTGAAAATTCAAAGGTTGTGAGGTGCGTTTTTTAGGTTACTTTAATTAATTTACCCTGACTACCAAAATGAATTAATTACAAACAGAACAAAAATGAAAATGATTTTTTTGGTTACTGATTCAGTCTTAAATAGATATTGAGTGTTTGGAAAGATATACATAAAAAATAAACAGCAAATATCCCCAAAACTGTATGAGCTTGAATGTCAGTGACAATAAAATAATTATTTAATAGTTCAAAATAGCTCTTTATGTAACCTGAAATTGTTATGAGCAGTTCAGAAATGACCAGGAAGTGGAAAGAAAAAATGTTAACAAAGAGGATTGGAGGATAGAAGAGGATACAGGGAGGAAAGAACAGAATTGAGTCAAATTCTGTTTTTAGTCTTAACTCTGTTACTGTTAAATGATTTTGACTGGAATGGCAAATTACAGTAAGAGATCATTAGATCATAATATTAAAAATATAATAACTCTAACCATAAATATGCTTAAAAAGACATATAAATTTGATCATAAATATAAAAGCAAAGTAAGACTGCCTGGAGATTTAAGTTGCTACATTGGTGCTTCTTATGAAATGTATAATTTGAATGTTTTCTTCAGACTCTGTCAACCTTAGATTTTGTGCTTCAGCATCTGTGTGGTGGCCTTTCCTCTGTCAACCCTGACAACAGCATGAGGAATGGAGTTGTCAAAATTTGAAACATGTTGGCTGCAGCTTTTTTGGGGGAAAAATCCAAAATCACATTTGGAGATATTTGAGTTTGACAACCAGTCAAGATTCAGATTATCGACAGCACAAAGCCAACATCCAAATTATTTGAAAAATTTTTTTAACGGAATGAGGAAATGCCACAAATTTAGCTAACCACCTCAAAGACAGACATCCAGAGCTGTACATCTTCAAGATGAGCAGGCTGTGATTTTTGGAGAAGGTTTGTAAACAAAAGCTTCTCTGTATGTAGGAGCTGTAGTGCGAGGAAGATCGAGGAACACATGTCAGGAGTATGTAATCGGAAGCCAATACAACTTCCCGGCATTTTAACAGTCGAATGATCTGAGCGGGCTATGGCTCTTCTAAAATCTACAGGGATATTTTCTGCCACAGTTATGAGGCTACATTCCTTTGTGGAAAACAGAAATTAGGAATCATGTATCTTCAGTGGAAAAATGATTTGAATGTAAACTAATCCTGTATCAAATCAAGCTCTTAATAACTAGACCTAGCTTTTCATGCATGTGTATTTTACATGCTCTGTTACAAAAACATTAATACTTTCACCTTATATTTTAATGTTTATCTTATCATTTGTCATCCATCTTTGTAATGCAGAATGTTTTGCCCGATGTGGTCAAGCAAATAATAGCATTTAAACAATTTTTTTATCCTGTGTTTGATTTCAGGCCACAGCAGAACAGATTCGCCTTGCGCAGATGATTGACAAAAATGATGCAGACTTTGAAGAGAAGGTCAAACAGGTGAGCAAAACTCCATTTGTCTTCACACATCTTGAAACAGTACTTCACACATTCTTTTCTTAACTGGCTGTGTGTGTTTGTAGCTCATTGAGGTCACAGGCCGAAATCAGGATGAGTGCATGGTGGCCCTTCATGACTGCAATGGGGACGTCAACAGGGCCATCAACTTCCTGTTGGAGGAGGTCACTGCCAAGGTAAATGGCACATGCTGTCTGTTCATGTTTATTGGGTTTGGACTGTTTATTGCATAACCCTGTTTTCCTAATTTCATTCTGAGAGCTGTTCCAAGAAATGTCTGTTGAATTGAATGTCCCAGTCCTGATTGAACTGCTATGCAGAAGGAAGGCATCATGATTCTTTCCTTGTGACTTTTGTAATAGATGTAAACATGGTGGATGAGCTATAAACCTGTAAATATTGTTTATCCATACATGAGTTATCGCATGCAGTACATTTATTCTTGCTGGCTTTTGGCTACTGTGTTTGGTCAGGACTCATGGGAGACGGTTGGCAAAAAGAAGAGTGTGGGCAAAGATGGAGTGACAACCGAGAACAGAGAGAAAAGGACTGACAGGGAGGGCAGAGGACGCGGGGGTCCAAACAGACGTGGCCGTGGAGCCACTCGCATTCAGGAAGGTGTGTATTGGGTAGGACTGGGTATTTTAATTGTTTTTTTTTTCTCTCTCAATTAAAGATGCGCATAACAAGAGCATGAATTGTTTTACGAAGCTTTCATATGTTCCTGTCACGCACAAACCTTATGTCTCCATTGTTGCTGTTACATTTGCAAAGCTTTGTGTGATGATAACGATGGCATATTGAAGGGATTACAATATTAGAGGAAAGTTATTTGTTTGTTGGGGAAACTGTAGAATTGAACAGAGGCTCTAGTGCCCTGTTGGGGCGTCTCTATGAGATGCAGCAAAGGCAGGACTAAAGTGCTCACCCCAAGGCCTCCATACTAGAACCCAACTGTGGTCAGATTCCAAACAGAATCTGGCTTTGTTACTAAAGACGATAGATACAGTTCCTGTCTTATTTGCAATGTGAATATGTCTGCATAACTATTGCTCCAAACACTTCCCGATAGATCTGAACAATTTAGATGGTGGGCAGTTTATTGAAACAAATTGTTTCCCTAGTCCAATTTTGCATCATAATGGACCTGAGGAAGTGAATGAACTCAAACCTGTATGTTACAATAATGATGCATATTTGTAAAATTAGTTGTATATTAATACTTTGTTGAGTCAAAGATTAAAGTTTAAAATGAGTGTATGTCTCTCTGTAGGTCGCTTGGATGAGAACGGTTTTGACTCAGTTCCAGGAGAAAGAGGAGGAGAGCGCGGGCGCAGAGGAAGAGGCAGAGGTCAGCATGTCAGCTGTGACTCACATACTTGATTTATGCATTTGTATTTGTTAATTTTTGAAAACAGTTCTTCCTTTTTAAACACTTATATAACCTAATAATAAATTATAGGGAGTTATAGGGGAAAAAGCATTGGCTTAAGGTCCAAAAACCTCACAGTGCTTAACCCAGACAGAACAAGTCTAAATGAAAAGGACTCTCTGCTATTATTTGGCAGTTGGTGACCTGAGTTTTGAAAAGGGGCCTGTTGCTATGTTACCATTTGAGTTGTTAGTTGCCTGGTAGATTGCAAAGCGGTAGAGAGTTCAATGCTGCAACCAGAGACGAACAATAAGAGGGAGGAATTAATAAAAACAAAACAAACACAGATATTAAGAGTCTGCTTTTTTTTGCCTCTGCTGCCCACATATATCATTTTGATTATTTGCTTAATAGGGTTGAAACCATCTTGTTGTGGTTCACGGTGGTCCTGTAGTTTATTGGATTGAGTTGATGTGTTTGTTTAATTCAATAATGTATGTCAGTGTTTTAATAATTTGACTGGAGTAAACATAAACGTGTGTGCGCGTTAAAGGTGCAGGAGGCCGAGGGCGAGGCAGAGGAGCTGGCGTGAGTAGGTTCTCTCAGGGAATGGGGTGAGTATGGAGTTATTTAATCTTCTTTAGACCAGTTCCCATTTAGGGCTGTATGATTTCTGCTATGTGGAGAACATTGATGGAATTGTGGGATTTCAGGTGTAGAGATAGACAGTTCTGTCTGTCAAGTTTGTATCATATTTGACTCAAACTTAGAACAAAACACACACTAGACACGTGCAGACCCTTTGTTAAATCCAAAACTGCAATCAGAAGTGAGATGGTGTAAAGATTTGGCTTCAAACATGCTCATTCATGTACTTTCATTTTCAAATGGCTCACACCAGTGCTTTAGTAGTCAATGTAAATTTTAATAAACAGTGCTATTTTCTGTTCTATTGTTTATGCGAATGCATTCCATATTTTCATATGTAAATCTGACATTTCTGTAAAGAAAGTGCTGAGTTAGGACAAGCATCAGCATTTATCTGTTATGTTGGGTCCTAGATGGTCAGCTGTGTGGTGCTATTCTTAATCTCCTGTCTGTTTTCATACAGGACATTTAACCCTGCTGATTATACTGGCTCTACTGAACCAGGAGAGGCAGCGAATGACACTACTGATGCAGGTACATGTCCTCATACCACACAGTATAATGGACCAGTGGTTCACAGTCCCAATTGTGGAGTACCATTGCCCTGGTTGTTTTAGTGTTTCCTACTGGAACACACTGTCTGGCTCAGTAAGGGCTTGTTAGTTCCTTTGTTGGAATTAGGGAAAACTTGGAAAAGAAGCTTGGTAGTAGTACTTCAGGACCAGAGAACCGCTGTGATGGATTAAAGTAACCTTCTATTAATTGTGATATATTGACATATGTTTGGGTTGTGTTTAAACATGGTGGAGTAAGTGTCTGTATAAGTTATGTTTTCTATGCATGTCAGCAGCCTGGAGAAACAATCTGGATGAATGGGCTGCAGAAGACTGGAATGAAGATGTAAGTAACTTTGTTCTGTTCGTGGCGAGAATATATTGACCTGTTTATGGTGTATGATAAAAGCTTATACAGATTCTAATGATATTTAATTTAATTTGCATATGTCCATGAAAGACCACCTTTTCCCTCTTCCTCTTCCAGCTTTCTGAGACCAAAGTGTTCACTGCCTCCTTTGCACTTGCAACGGAGAACCACACAACACCTGGAGAGGGGTAAGAATCTTACTTTTGCACTGTAACAACTGTGCAGCTGTTATATAACAAGTGCTTTGAAGATGCAATTGAAGATTAAATTGCTAACTGGATTGTATTTATTGGTAAATAACCAAAAACAAATCTACGGGAAATATTGATGCGGCATAATTTTCGTGTGTGTGTGTGTGTGTGTGTGTGTGTGTGTGTGTGTGTGTGTGTGTGTGTGTGTGTGTGTGTGTGTGTGTGTGTGTGTGTGTGTGTGTGTGTGTGTGTGTGTGTGTGTGTGTGTGTGTGTGTGAGATATGACTACAGTGTTTTAAAGGCACTGGGACAGGATTAGAAGATATTAAACACCATAAAACAGTCATTTTTATTAAATTAATTTATTCAGTTTACTAAATAATAAACTAAATAAATCCAGTAAGTCCAAAAAGTCAAAAGAATGATTTTACTTCAGTATTTTTAGTAGCAAAATCTCATGTCATCTGTGCAAAAAAGAATGTGCAAAAGTGTGTAAATGAATGTTTGAAACCAAACTAAGTGAGCATAGATTTCTGCTGTTCTAAAAGAGCAAACTTGCCTTTGGAATTAGGAATCTGGCAAAAATGGGATAATAAAGATTTGAATAATGCTAAAAGGGAATCATGATAACTGTGCTTTGACTGGCTCCTTGCATACAGTACAAAGACTGCAATCCTTGCAGAAACTGGATAGTGATCCATGAATAGCAACATGTACTTATATATAGACCTCACAAATATATTTTTATATAGATGGGATTGTCAACAAGACATATTTAATAAGCCTGGGCCAAGTTGTTGGTGTAGTTGGAACCATACTTTCTGACATGTGCTTGTACCCATGTCATACTTTCTGTTCGTCATTATTCTTAAAATGTAAATGAATTAAAACTCGCAGCCCAAAGGTCAACAATGTGGCTAAAGTACGTTTCCCCACAATATGTCTGGTGGACTGTGTGAAAACAGACAAACTTGTTGAGGGAAATTGTTACCTTTTGAGTACATTGTTAAATGTTCATGCTTTGATGGAACATGTGCTAAAAACAAAGGGTTGTGCTTAAAATGGCACACATCCAAAACATTAGACTTTTTAGGTGTGGCTGATGTGTATGTATTAGACTGAAACAAAAAAGCAAAAATGATTATTGCACAATGTTTAAGTGCTTGTGCTGCAGTATGTTGTGGATATGTGCTGCAGTGGTGATCATTGAACATCATGACCTTACTAAAGCTTTTGCCACTGAATGCAGTCAAATCCTACAGTTCTATTTCCAATGCCTTTTCCCCCCCATACATGTCCATATAGTGTGAAATAGGTTTACAAATTAATTACAAACCTCTTTGTGGTTCATTAAAAAATATATATATTATTTATTTACTTTTTGGTTGTATCTTTGAAATGTATAATCTCTCTCTGTGTCTGTCTGTCTGTCTCTCTCTCAGGGCGGACCTGACCCCTCTGTTGCCTAAAGCAACAGAGGTGGACTCTGACCTGACCGGATTAGAGCCTACATCTCCGGAACCACTCACACAGAGCCTGGTGTTCACCAACTCTCAACAGCTCACAGGCCGAACACATACACACAGCTACGCATCAGCTGCTGCCAACAGCTATGCGTCTGCTGCTGCTGGCACTTATGCTCATGCCGCATCGGTGAGAACACGCAGCCGCACGGCGGCTAATAGCTTTGATATGTGCTTTAAAATGTCATAGTTGGAGTTACACTGTCTGTGCACCATGTTCCCAAGTGCATGTTTCCTTTAGTTCAATGAAAACAGTATATTTCTATTTTTGAGTTTGTTTGGATTGTTGAAATATGATTAGTAATTGACTCATAAGCATTTGCACATTGATGCAGTTTACACAAGCGTAGATTGCCTTTCTGGGATGAACTTTGAAATGATGCAGAACTATCAGGGATGAAATTTTTTGCTAAAACCATAGCTTGGGCTCTTGTTGGAGGACATTGTGTAGGTATTTTCAGTTGTGCTGAAATACAATATACAGTTTGAAATGCAGTGGAGAAGAACTTGATTTCTACCTCAAACAAGGCAGAGCTTGTTGCCTGAAGTTTTGTTTTCACAAAAGTTAAGACTGCATAACAGTGCTGTCCACGTTTAACCACACATTACTCTTGTCTGCATCACAAGTATTGTATTTTCTTAAAAACTATTGCCGGACATGTTTAATCTGTACCTTTGGAGTGGAGTATGCAGATACTCATTGAGCATGCTGGCCTCCAAAATGAAACAGAAGGTAATATTTTAATTTAGATTAAATAAAATGGCTGAATATACACACGGCATACAAAATGAGTGAGGTGAAGTTTTGTTGGCCAGTAACCTTCAGTGTTGTACAAAACAAAGCCTTGGTTTGTAATGCCAAAACAATTCTTTTGAAATAATGCAGTAGAGATTATACCTTGTTTGTGAGACTTGTGTATCCCATAGCAACTGCCCATTGTAGCCTGCAACTGGTTGGCAGCTGTGGTGATTCAAAATGAATGACTCCTGGAAACTGTTATCACCTTTTGCACACCTCTACTCCAGTTTACCAGTTAACTGCTTATTCCTCAATAATCAGTGCAGAGGATAGACAGATTGGTGTAGGTGTATGTATTGTATTTGAGCTCATTTTTATTTAATTTTTTTTTTCCAGACCTTGGGATCCAGGGCACCCCAAACTGATGTACTGAAGGCTGAGCCCATCAGTACCCCAAGAGTCACCCCTCTGTCTAGCCAGACAACAGTTGGCCTGACCAATGGCAGCTCAGCTGCAGAATCCAGCGTTCCCTGCCCACCTGCACCATTGACTTTAAGTGAACCCAAGGCAGAGATCCCTGGTACAATGAGTCACTGTGAGTTGCAGCACAACCTAAACATTGTGATTCATACAGGATTCAGTATGCTGTCACAGTTTTACTCTGCTGAATCACTTGCTGGAACTCTGTCTCTCTCTCTGTCTGTCTCTCTCTCTCTGTCTGTCTGTCTCTCTCTGTCTGTCTGTCTCTTTCTCTCACCAGCTGTTGAGCTCAAATATCATCAAACACTGTAATATAACTACACCGTTCTTGAGCTCACTCTGTACTGAACACAGATTCACTTGTTTCTTTGCACTCACTCTGCAGTGGAGCTGAAGGCCCAGCCTGATCCCTCCCCCATTCTCAGTCAACTGACCCAGCACCAGAACCCCATGCTCCAATCGGACCTGCCGGCTCAGGGACGTGACCCCTCTCCCCCATTGCCCCCCCTCAACAACCCTTCCTCTGTGCTGAAAACTCTGGGAGAGGCCAGTGCCCTCACAATGGCAGAAGCCTCACAGCCCAAACACATCAGGCCACAGAGGCGCAGACTGCCACCTCCCTCCAAGGTATGTATTTAAAGAAGTCTGATATTAAACATGGCTGAAAATATTGATAAGGGGCATATAGCTTCTCAGGTTTTAATAAGAAAAAAATGGCAGTTTTGTTTACTGTACATATTTCTGGTGGTGTGTATTGGCAAGAAACTGACAATACAATATGACTCTGCACAGAAATTATGATTCTATACCTTGCAAATTATTGTGGTACTATAATGAGCCATGTTTTTTTACATTGAATTTGAGGAAAGGGTTGTGTGCTGTCCACTTTTGTTCATACAGGCATGGTGTCAATATTACTTAAGTTTATGGTATAACCGGTGGTAGAGTGTAGCTCAAGTTGTTCAATAGCACAGATGCTTCTGCTTTTACACGACTTCTGTAATATCTCGTCCTGCATAATATTAAAACCGAATAACAATTGCAGATGTTCAGCTGCTGCAAATCAGGAGAGCTGAGCTGGTTAGCATTAGCCGAGTTGGCAGGATCACCTTCACTACAGAATGCACTCTAACCTGACAAAACTAACTTAGAAATGTTTAGACACATATGACTCAAGCAAGTGCTGTTTGAAGAACAAAAAGCTTGGGTTAGTTTTTGTTGTTTTCTGTGGTGTTTTGAGTTTGACATCAGATCCACTGCTGCGGACTGAAATTTGGAGATCCTCATTTGGAGATTTTAAATGCTTCTCTTTTTATTTTTTTCATTACAAAACAATATTGTGATACTTCTGCATATCAATATTTTCGAATGGTCCTCATGTGGCTTGTTAGATCCCATCTTTGGCAGTGGAGATGCCAGGCTCTGCTGATGTGTCTGGCTTGAACGTGCAGTTTGGTGCCCTGGATTTTGCCTCCGAGTCCGCTGTGGAGAGCCCCAGCCAATCAGAAGCAAGCAATCAGGAAATCGCTCCAACATCCCAACCAACACAAAGCAGCTTGTACACCAAACCCAGCACTGTTGGGTAGGTTTTGTATGAGAATAGGATGGTGTTTGTAGTTTGACATAATAGTATCAGTTAACAATTAGAAACTGGAAGATGTGTCTATATTCATTTTTTTTTTTCCATGTCTCTTCAGTGAGCCACTTAGTGGTCTTCCTCCTGCCCTGCCTACAGCAACAATGGAGCCCAAATATCCCTCTCCCTCTCTGGGCTTACCCACTGCTACAGCGTCTGCTGCCTCAGCATCCTCTAGAGCAGAACCCTCCAGGCTGTGCAAGGACTCCACCACCACCTCCACCACCGTAACTCTCACAGTAGGGCCAGCAGTGTTTCTGCTTATTGACATTTTATACTCTCTTCCTTTTTGGTGGCCTTTGTCTTTGTAAATTTAAACACTTGTATCTCAACACTAACAGTACCTGTATGAAGTGTATTCCTTGCAAGCTGTCCGTTTATATACTGTTTACATTTACAGTCTCTCATTTGTTTGCAGAATGGATATGAGGTACGACCCTCCAGTACACAAGATGGTATGTCATTGGTGTTTGACCATCTCCGCATTACAATTGATGCTTACCAAAGAGGTTTTTCACATTTTGCTTCAAGTTTAAGCCAGTAAGTTCATACAAGGTCTTGTTTTATCTCTGAAGCTCTTCCATCAAGCACTCCTCAGTCTGTATCCACAGCACTGCCCTCGGAAAACAGTATGTCATCTTCAGCCTTACCATCGTCCTCTTTGTCTGCATCAGCTCCTGCTCCAAGCACAGCTCTGCCCTCCCTCAGCAGGTATGTATTAGCATACATTTTTGTGAAGAAGCTGTGACTATCATTCATTCTGCTTGATCATATTTCTTTCTTCCATCAGTCACGTGAGCAGTGGAGCTACACTGGGCTCTGCTGTCCCTACCAGCGCTGCCCTTGGTGTAAGTACTTTTTTCACCTTTGATGTGTTTTTTTTTTTATTTTTATTTTTTTTATTTTTTTTATCTCCATTTTTCTTTTCAGTTTTAATTAAAGTCTTTATTACTTTACTGAAAGTCACGTAGTGAAGTTTTTTTTTTTTTCCCCTCAGTCTCACATGGCCAGTGAAGTCAGCGGAAGTTCTTTGACTCTCTCCTCTGGGTCAGCGGTCAGCTCTGCAAGCTCAGTTGTCAGCTCCAATGGTTTGAGCGCTGGTGCACCTGGACTCACCACCAATGGCCCTTCTGCTCCCTCCACTGGCCGCTCCATACCAATGCAGACAACCTCCACTTCTGGTGTGTTTTCTCTAAAGCAGTAAATGCCTGTAGAATAGCAGTTAATACCAAACATTTACTAAAAAAATAGTCTTTAATTGAACCTTTTATGAATACTTGCAGCAAACCAATGGTTGTCTACCCATAGTTTTGTCAGATGATATGAATTTGAAGTTAAATTTTTCCTGTGTCAATGCTCAGGTAAAGCTCCACCCAATCTGGCTCAAGGGGTCCCTCCCCTTTTGGCTAATCAATACATCATGGGGCCTGGAGGATTACTCCCTGCATACCCTGTAAGTCTGCAGTTTTTGCACGTCAGTCAGGTTTGAACTTAAATACAAACCCATATAATTGTTCTTGCCCATTGTGTCTTGTTGGATATCATTTATGGAAACAGGGTTTAACTGGTTTCTTATCTATTTTGTTTTTGTGCCTTAAAGCAGATCTATGGCTATGAAGACCTACAGATGATGCAGTCACGTCTGCCCATGGTTAGTATTTTAGTTTACTGTGGTGTACATCCCTTCATCTTGCCCCACTTTTGGGAATGTTGACCCAGGCATTGGTTATTACATGAGGTGCCTTTAAGAAACCTAGTTCTGGTACGGTACATGGAGAAGATTTAATGTTTTAAAAAAATCTGCTTTCTTGCATTATATTAAAGATATTGGTTTATTTGGCCTGTTGTGTTTGAATGTGTGTGTTGTGATCACTGTCCTCTCTGCAGGATTATTATGGGATGACAACTTTCCCTGGCACTACCACCCTTGCTGCCAGAGATGGAGGACTAGCAAGCAACCCTTACTCAGGTAACCTGTTCTTTTTGAAATGCCACATTTGTCTTGTGAGATTTGATGCTTGCTGCTTTTATCAACCAACATTTATTTTGTCAGATTAGATGCTGCTGTTGAACTGATTTAATATACACTTACAAAGCATAGATATTTAGGAACATCTTTACACCAACACAACCAGCCAATTGTGGTAGCAGTGCGATTTATAGTCACATCTACACTCCCCTCCAAAAGTATTGTAACCGTGAGGCCAATCCTTATATTTTTGCTGTAGACTGAAAACATTTGGGTATGACGGATGAATGAGACAATATTTCAGCTTTTATTTCCCAGGTTTATTTTCATCTGGATCTGATACACAGTTCAGATGATAGCACATTTAGTCTGAACCCACACTTTTTTTGAGCAAAAGTATTGCAACACAATAGATAAAGGTGAATAAGACGTTTAAGTTGACAATATTTTGCTTGTCTTCAAGCCAGTGACCCACTGACATTGCTAAATTTTTGTAAAAGTTTTATTTTGTGATTCTTTTCACTGCAGCCTCTTTCAGTTGGTGTTTGTTTTGGGGAGTAACTCCCTTAGCAGGTAAAATGCAGCTCTATAGGGCCAGTCTTGGTCAATCTCCCTATTAAGTCTGGAGATTGACTAAGCCAGTCTAAAACCTTCCACTTCTTGCCCCTGATCTGTGTGTGTTGGGTCATTATCTTGCTGCATGATGAAGGATCTCCTAATCAGCTTGGTTGCATCCTTCTTTAAATTGACATAAATGTTTCTGTAGATGTCTGAGTTCATTGTACTGCTGCCATCATGCATCACATCAGTGAAGATTCATCAGCTCATCAGAGAAGAAGCCATGCCAGCCCAAGTCATGATACAACCCCTGTGTATCACAGAAGCTTAAATGTTTGGGATCATGAGCAGATGCTTTCTCTCTCCAAACCATAGCCTCTCCATCACACTGATAAAGGTTCCTCTTTCTCACCAGTAAATAAAACATCTGAGGCTTGTCTCTTTACTTCTTGGCCAATTTCGGTCTCGCCTTTCTGTTGTCCTTACATTTTAGTGGTTTGCATCTTCTGGTGAAGCCTCAGTACTTTTGTTCATGAAATCATGAAATGTTCTGCGAACAGTAGATTATGAAACCTTTACTCCTGCCTTCTAAAGTTTGTCACTAATGTCACTAACAGTTGATTTTGGGGTCTTTCTATACAGCACGCATAAGGTTAACTCATTAACTGTCATTAACTGCTGTTTTCCTTGTTCTACATATTTGACCTTTGTTATTTAGTACACCAGTGATGACTTTCTTCAGGAAATTCCAAAAGGTTGAAAAATGGTTGGGTTCAGACAAAAGGTGCTATAGGTGTATCAGATCCAGATGTAAATATCTGGAACAAAAGCTGAAATGTTTTGTCTCATACATCATTTCATGTCAAACCCAAATGTTTTCAGTCTACAGCAAAATAAAGGGATTGGAGGGATTGAGTGTATCTGAAGCAAGAAAAAATGGGATTTCAGTGACCATGTGGCACTACTCGTGCAGTATGAGTATTTCGGGCTGAGAGCAAAACAAGTAGCATTCATCCAGTATTGTTGTGTTCCTAGTAAAGTGTTCAGTAGGTACTTCATATTGCTATTTCATAGGGTTTTGCTGTGTGTGGGGTTTTTTTGTTTTTTTTTTTTCCTCCTAAACCATTTTCTCTCGTGCATCCTAAAGGTGATGCCACCAAATTTACCCGTGGTGAAGCAGCCTCTCCGGCACCCACAACGAGCCTTTCCTCAGTGGCCCAATCCCAGTCCGAACCGGGCACGGTCCCTCCTCAAACACAGGGACCACAAAACCCTGGCCAGGCCTTTCTGAACCCCCCTCTGCCCCCAGGCTACGGCTACACCAGCTTGCCCTACTATGCTGGCGTGCCGGGTGTGCCCAGTGCCTTCCAGTATGGCCCCACTGTCTTCATGCCCCCGGCATCAGCAAAACAACATGCAATGGGGCCATCTGGCCAGTACCAGCACCAGGCCAGCTACGGCCAGCACGCCTATGCCTCAGGTCAGCCTTTATTAATGAGCAGTAGAACTCATATTAATACATGAATAAGAACATTTGTATGCTCTGAACGTTCCAGAAAAGTACTTGTTTTGCTAGATTTGTAAACTCTTCCTCTCATGTCTGCACAGGTTTTGATGACCTGTCTCAGACTCATGCAGGAGATTATGGGAAAGGAGGATATGGAGGGAGCTCCCAGTCACAGGCCAAGCCAAGCAATAGTGCAGGGAAAGGTCACAAACAAACTCTTCCCTGTATTACTCTGATCAGTATGACTCCCTGAGAACATCATATGCTTTTCTTTAGAATTCCACTTTCATACCTAGTGAGTGAGCTGAACTATGTACAAAGAAATCCAAAGCTCATTTGAATTTGTCTTCCTACAGCACCTGGATTATCAGGTCCTGCCAGCTCTGATGCTCTTGGTGCAGCAGTGTACAGCAAGACCCAGGTAAGAGGTTCACTGCACTATAGCTTTGAAATTAAGGGATGTATGAAAATATGGATACATGGAAGTAGTGCAGTATTGTATTCATTCTGACAGATTTTTAATTACTAGCATTATTTTCACACTAAGATGATTGATTTTGGTGTGTTTAAACCCAGACCACTAGATAGCAGTGTTGTGTTCTTAAGCTGCCACTGTTTTGATTGCGTGAAAGTCAACTTTTAATCATATTCTGAGCATATGGTGACAGTTTTGTACTGACATTTTTTTTTTTTAATTTAACAAAGTATCACAATAGATCACAATGCCCATACACATCCCTGTCTTAAATGAACTTTTCATTTTTTCCTTCCGTTTTTATAACCTAAATTCTTACTTATATTAGACACTTGTGATTTAAAATGGGGAAAATCCAGTTCTAATCCTTTGTTTTGTACATTCTGTTTTCTGCCTCAGTCGTTTGATAAACAGGGTTTCCCTGCAGCGGCCCCTGCAACATTCAGCTTGCCTTCTGCTCTGGGAGGCACAGGACCCCTCAACCCCGGAGGAGCTCCCGGCTACGCAACTGGCCCCTTCCTTCACATCCTGCCCCCCCATCAGCAGCCCCCCTCTCAGATGCTACACCACCATATGGCCCAGGACACACAGGTACAGACATACCCTGAGAGGGAATATGCAATGCCTAGAACTATTCATGTTGAAGGTACTTTTGGCTTATTTGAGTTGATTTATTGTAAATTATATAGTTATTCACGATGAGTAACATTCAGTTTAAATGGCCTGGCCGATTCAATTCTGCCCTCGTGACTTTTTTAGTTTGTTGATCTAAAGAAGTGGAAGATGTGCCAAAAAAATTAAACATGTTGTAGAATTGAATGATGTAGTTCAATAATGAGTTCAGTACACGGTGAGGAAATTTTTCCATGATTCCAAAGAAAGTACCATGATTTTTAATAAGGTCATGAACTGAGAATAATATTGTAATGTTTCATGTGCTCATGTCAGCTGGAATGTATTACAAGAGACTTTAGACCATGTTTACTTGCATTGGTTACCAAAGTCTATGCCTTTATGGGTACCGGCTGAATTACATAGGCGACAGATGGTCAGCTGAAATCATAAAACAGAGGCCCCCACAACAGCCGCTGCTAACGTTGGCAGCATGCTGCAGCCATTGCTGAAGCATGCAGATGAACTGGGGGAATAACTGCCAAAGGTGTTACTGTGCATTCCGATAGTAAACAGGTTGTCAGTCTGTCAGTTGTTTACCATATCAGACTCCAACTCAACCAAAGCTGTAATATAATGTGTAAAATTAACAAGCTTCTTGGGGAACCCAAAAACATGATCCATCACTCAGCACAAGAACCAGCAAACAACACTAACGCCATCTTTATATGACATCCTCCTCACAGACTACAGCTATTTGATTTATGTTTTATATTTGATTGTTTCAGTTGCCTTTTTTACCATGTGTCTGTTTAATCTTTACTTTTACCATTCTTTTCTTTATCTTTACTACTATTACATTGTATATTTTACATCGTTTTAACTTTTAAATAATATTTTAATTGTTTACATTGCCTTAACTAGTGGTTGTTTCAGGTCTTATTTGTTTTATATAAATGTCTCCTGAATTTCTCAATCAATATTTAATACATCAGCTTTGCTATGTTTTATGATTGTTGGGCTCTGCTGTGACTTACTAATATAGTGTAGCATAAACACATTCAAAGTATAAAATGTAACTGAGACACAGCTGTTTGATAATCAGGCTTGTTTTCAGTGTAGACATTATGAAGGCTGCTGTGTTGGCAGTAATGTAAAGTAGTACTGTTTATGGTGGCAGACCTACATTTGAGTGAGAAGAATTCAGAATTAGTCATATTTGTAGGAGTGACCAAAGATTTACACAATGAGGCTGTTCCAAACAGGTGTGAGCACAAAATTGAAAAACAATACATTTTAATAAGATGTGAGCGTCTGTGTTTTTATTTTTTCCCCCTTCTCTCATAGGGCCAGCGCAGTCAGTCCAGCAGCATGCAGAAGAGCCAAGGCAAGTCAAGTTACAACAGCTCTCCCTACTGGGCCAACTGATCAGAAACTGGAAATTATATGAACAGTCCAATTCACAACCTTCAGTCCTGCAGCTGGCCTGAAACACACATATACATACACACACACACACACACAAACACACACAAAAACACTTGTACACACAATCTCTCCCTACCCTCTCCACACCCTCCAAAGTTTTCCTCTGCTTATTTCTTATGTTTGTTTTTTCCTCCTCCAAATTCATTTTTTCATGTAAAATATTAATGTAAGTATTTATATATACTGTAAATGTTAAAAAGCCAAACATAAATTGTGGTCGCTCAATTTTATTTTTTGAAGGATGTTTTCTTTTTTTTTCTTTTTTTTCTTTTTTTTTTTGCTTTTGTTTACTTTTTAAAAACTGCAAAGATGTAGCGATAAGGAAAACTTTTGAGGGAGATGGTGGGGGAGAAAGAGGAGGGCAGAAGTTGGGAGGGATTAGGAGAGGTTAATTTTAAAGAAAGCATTAAATGCTTGTTACATGGTGGGTTTTGCCACAATAAAAGGGAAAGTGGTATTCTCCTACACTGACTCCAAAGTTGTCAACGCAAAAAGAAACATGAAATTTTATACTGAACTCCTGATGCCCTCTGAATAAAGGTTCTGAGCTATTCACTCCCTCAGGTGTCCTCTCATTTTTCTCTAAGCATGGGTTTGAGGAGTGTAGCAGGCAGTGTACTGTGAACATAACTTAAATGTGTTAGCTGCTGTTTGACTGCCCGACCTGGTCGGACTCATCTTCAGTAGAATAGAAAACTGTCAACAAACTGGTGTTTGTTAGACTTACTATTTCAAGTTTTGAAGCTTGACATACGGCTCAATTCTTGTCTACAGCAGTTTCACTACACTGTAACTAATTCAACAGTTTGTAGTGAAAAGTGAGGCAGTAAATAAGCACGATACGCTGTAGTTGTATAAATTCGTGATGTTTCTTTTCATAGTGGTTTCTATGATGGAGAGCTCTCCAGGCCCTGCCGCAGCCAAGCAGCCCCAAACTAGGTCACTTCCTCCACCATGCTTCACAGCTGGTATGAGGTTTTGTGCTTTTAATATTGTATTACCCTGGTGTCTTATTTATTTTATTTTTTTTTGATAGCAAGGGTTTCCTCCTTGCACACCTCATTTGGAAATCAAGCTTGTGCAAACCCTTTCTGATGGCAAGTTCATACAACTGTGATGAGAGGTTTTGTAGTTCCTGGCATAATTCTTTAGGGATTGTTTGAGATTTCTTTATTCATCTTGGCTGAATTTGTTAGGATGGCCTGACCTGGCCATGTTGGCGCCTATTCTAAAATGTTCTCCACTTGTAAATGACTTTCAACAAGCAACTAGCAAGGGCAAACCAAACTTTTAAATAAGATTTAAATAAGACCGGCTCCTCCAAAGTCCTCTCTAATGATGATCTAGTCATTTGCAACTGATGTGCTGCTTCTTCTCATTTTAGGCATCTTAAGTAATAAATAATGCATCTTTTTTCTCACAAGAAAATTGAATTTCTGAGAAATACAATTACATTTACAAATAATTTAAGACATTTCTCCAGTGTTGTGTTCAGTTATATCAACTTCATCTCAATATAGGTTAAGAACTTGAACTTGACTAGTGACTAGACTTGTGACTAAGCACTTTGAATTTACCACGGTGTATGAAAGGTACTTTACAAAAAACTTGCCTTGCCTAGTTTCTCTAAATGATCTTGCCTGTTTGTGTGCATCACTATTGGTCAGCAGTGTTTTTTCATGGCCACTAGAGGGGGACAAAGCTTCAGTCTTAATACCCATTGAGGCATGTTACAGAAGCTCAGTCAAGGGCCACGCTTCACACCTCCTGTTATATATCAGTACAGAAGGTCTGCTGTTATCTTACAGCCCCTTTATTAAGGCTCTATTCTTGCAACTGCATTGAAATTCACCTAATATTCTTCTGTTGTCTTTTTCCCCATGATTTTCCAGCTCCAGGTTCTGGAATATATACAGCTTTTTGATTGGACATAGGGTTTTTGTGCAGCAAGATTTTTTTCCGCCTTAGGAATGAATACAGTGCAAAAGTTTGTGCACTCTTATGTCCTAGCAACACAAAAAGGCCCATCCTGCAACCATAGTGACCACTAAGCAACTAACCCTAGCCAAAACAGTTTCGCCCTATTGACCACATAACAGCCTAGCAACTGTGGAAATAGGAACCACTTAATCTGTGCCTCTTAATCTTTTCCCTTTTCTCCAAGATGCTATTATAGTTTCATATAAATATTGGATGCATAGTACCTGGATGCATTCTTTAGAAAGGGTGTCCACAAACATTTGGACACATAGTATTGATCAGTCCTTATGCAGCATTGGGCTGTCTAAAGAGCTTTGGCATGTTTTGAACAGTAATTTCAAGTAGTGATCACAGATAATGTGTAAATGGTATAAAGTGTTGCGTGGTAGGCGTATGTGACGTTCAGTGCAAACTAACCTCCAGGCTGCAAACAAACCAGCTTGTAACCGAGGTCAGCAGTGTTTTGGATGTTATGCTTTTGTGATCTTTTGTACCCTCACTGCGCTGAAAACACATGATCATTCTAAGCTATCTGAGACACTCCTTCATCCCTCAATGGCTCTGAAGAAGTGAACCTAACTTTGTTTTTACAGCAATGGTTTCAACACATCTGCTGTTCTCATGTGTCTGTGAGACCACCACTCACACCTCTACTACACACATGGTTCTTAATGGGACCATCTATTATAGATTAAGATATGAGCACACTTTGCATCAACCACAGTCACTTAGCAGACCTTAGCAGCCTGCTAAAAGTGATCTTTTGGCTCAACTTGCTGCATGCAGTGAGCTGATAGGATAATAGGATAACCAATCAACCGTAATATTATGACCACCTTGTTTCTACATAGGAGCACTTTGCTGTTCTACAATTACAGACATCTGTTTCTCTACAAACCTTTCCCCCTGTTCTTCCATGGTCAGGACCCCCACAGGATCACCACAGAGCACGTATTACTGTATGTGTGTGGTGGGTCAGCACTGCAGTTAGACTGGTGGAGTGTCAGTGTGTGTTGTGCTGGTACGAGTGGATCAGACACCGCAGTGGTTCTGGAGTGTTTAAATCCCTCCATGTCACTGCAGTAATTGGTTATTCCACCAACCAGAAATATCCAGCCATCAGCACCCTGTGGGCAGTAAGCAGTGATAAAGGACTTGAGGATGACCAACACAAACCTCTGACTAGGTAGGAGTGTCTAATAGAATTGGCAGTGAGTGCATGCGGTGTTTAAACACTCCAGCAGCACTGCTGTGTCTGATCCGCTTGTACCAGAGCAACCCACACTAACGCATCGATCCACTTCCACTACTAATCAGAGTGTAGAGGCACCATGGTCAGTGCTAAGATCTTTGGTCTTCATTACGGGTACTATGCCATGGCCAGTCACATTGCCAGACCCATCCCCAACTGAAAATGTGGGGGGATGCTGTTGGACGTGCTATCAACACTCCACCCCTACCACACAATCTGCTGGAACGGAGTAAGAATATTGAAACTGCATGGGATGGATTATCTCAGGACACCGTTAGGAACCTCTACAACTCCATTCTGAGATGTCTGGCATGCTGTGTTATACCCAATGCCGTACTGAGAGACACTACTTCTGTATATGTAGATCAATAAATATTGCCCATATCAGTCTACATTTTTAATCAATTATTGTTCCTGGTCACTTTTTTCTTCCTTCCCAATAGCACTGCAATCCCATACTGGGTGCAACTGTTTTTTGAGTGTAAAATGTCATGTAAAACTTATTTTTACTCCACAGCAACCGTTTGAGGAAAGTGCTTAGTCTATCAAACCCAGCCTTATATATATAGTTATACCTGACATTCCCCAATAATGCTCTGACATGCAAAAAAGAAAACCTGCAAAATATAAACAAGTGAGCGAAAATTTGGGTTTACAAAACAAAACTTAAGAATGACTGTACAGATAACAGGTGGTGGTTCAACTTACCCCAACTTTCCCCACTCTCACCTTCCAGCTATTAACAGAATGAATAGGAGAACCAGGACAAAACTGGAGGTGACCTGGTGGTCCTAAAATGTATGATGAATTCCTAATGACTTCAGAGCTCCATGATCCTTCAGCTACACTATTAAAATGGAAAATGGTTCATTGAGTGATGCCATAGAAGAACCACCTTTGTTACCATAAAGAACCCTATTATAAATAGAGGAGTCAGTAAGTGTGAAGAATCTTAACATTGGACATTACATGTTCAAGAGTTCTTCAGTAAAGAAATGGTTCTATATGAACCATGAAAACTCAAAGACCCATTTGTGTTTATAAAGGGTTCTTCAGATTAATGGAGAATGTGCTGTTCAAAGAACCATTTGCACCTTCATTTTTAAGAGTGTAAGTCATGAATATGAACACAGGCCCAAAACCCCACAAGTGTGTGATGAAAGTGGTGCTCTGCGTCGGTGAAACTGTGTATTAATAATTAATGACATGACACAAGGCTTCGGACTGCAATGAGTGATCAGAACCAGGCCTAATTGCCAGGCCTCTGAAACTCTGGTTGCGGAATCTCCGTGGCCCCTTATAGCTTGGGTTTGTTGGGGATTCCAGTCATCACCTGCCAGCATCATCGGCCATGGTGGTACAGTGAGGACCACAGAGCCATCATTGTGTCAGGGCCTGGTGTTTTCTTACTGCCCGTCTCTCTCACACATACAGGTCAATGGGAACGGCCTGTGTGATGTCTAAATAAAGCTACAGTCGATTAGAAGAGAAGGGGGCCTCCCTTTGAAAGGAGCTTCCCTGGCACTTCGGGTACCAGATGCACTCCAGCAACAACAAGCAGAAAACATCTCAGCGAAGAGGAGCAGAACGTATCAAGTCATCAGAAGATTTTTTCGAAGCTGAATCTCACAAGATGCCAGCCTGGTGCCATTGTTATCATTAATCTTATTTGGTGTGGCAGAGCGAATGAATGGATGCAGTTGGAGACATTAGCCACAGTCCCCTCATGTTCGGTGGTCTGGGACATGTCAGCTGGAGGGTTCTGATGATTGGTCCCCAGTTCTGTTGTGGTGGATCAGTTTTCATGATGAATGAACACCAAATTGCTGCTATTCATGTCTCCTCACTCCCACTAGGACAAGCATGCCCACCACCACTACTAGGACCACCATGACCCACAGATCTTTGACGCTGTGTTGGGCTGCAGTAGGAATGCATGCTGGAATGCAAGTGGGGAGGGGGGGGCATGTTGTCACTGTTAACCATTCTCAGATACTTTGGACAAAGACAGACACTTTGCTTGGGGGGTGTAGTTGGTTCTCGGGGGTAAAGGCAAGGCTGATGGCTGTCAGGCGGAATTTGCACCCCCCTGAAAAAAGGAAGGGTGTGTGTGTGTGTGTGTGTGTGTGTGTATGGTGGGGGTGTTGTGAATGGGATTCGCTTCCTCCGTGAGCTGGATAGTTGATTTAACTCCACAATCTCTGCATGTTTTCTTTTTCTTTTTTCCTCTTCCTTCACCCTTGGTGCTTTAAATCCCCCCAGCCCCTCCCCCCTCAGTGAATAGCGCCACTCACGGGCTGTTTTCGTCCCCTTTCATCTCGCTTATAAGGACCGTGAGATATTCCTGTCCCTCGTCTGTTGTTGGATGTGACAGCGGCTCCATTCATGGAGAAAGTGGCCGTAATTGGTGCAATTATGCTGATTCGCACTCGCGGTGGAAACGGAACAGAGGGGGCAGTGTGCTGGGGGTAGAGGGGGGCAAACCAAAGATCAATCAGCAATAAAGTGGATCAGAGCAAACACATAATCAGACCTGCAAATGAATATGGAGAGGGAAATAAATAAATACATAAACAATCTAAAAATAAACAAACAAACTAAAAATAAATAAATAAAAATAAACACACAAAGAAACAAAAAATAAATACATAATCAAACTAAAAAATACACAAACTAGAAATAAATACATAAACAAACTAAAAAATACACAAACTAGAAATAAATACATAAACAAACTAAAAATACATAAACTAAAAACAAATAAACTAAACATAAATACATAAACTAAATAAATAAAAATAAACTAAATAAATACGTAAACTAAAATAAATAAATAAACTAAAAATAAACAAAAAATAAATAAACTAAAAATAAATAAATAAACTAAACAAATAAAAATAGACAAAATAAAATAAATACATAAACTAAAAATAAATAAATAAACTAAAAACAATACATAAACAAACACTAAAACTAAATACATAAACTAAAAGAATTAAATAAACTAAAAATAAATACATAAACTAAATTAAAAATACACAAAGAAATAAAAAAGAAATACATAAACAAACAAATTAAAAATAAATATATAAACAAACAAACTAAAATACATAAACTAAAAACAAATAAATAAACAAACAAAAATAAATACATAAACAAAATAAATAAATAAAACTAAACAAAATAAAATAAATACATAAACTAAAAAAACAAAAAAAACAAACTAAAAATAAACACATAAACAATCAAAAAACTAAAAATAAATACATAAACAAACTAAATAAATAAAAATAAACAAACTAAAAATAAATACATAAACTAAAAATAAATACATAAACCAACTAAATAAATAAAAAACAAACTAAAAATAAACAAACAAATAAACTAAAAATAATACATAAACAAACTAAAATATTTAAACAAACTAAAAAATAAATACATAAACTAAAAAATAAACACACTGTACAATGGGATGGTAGTCATTGAGGCAGGACACTTGAGACGTCTAAGGCATTGGAATGATTGTGGACATCTTGAAGCACGTTGGCATGATGGCAGTGCTCAGAGAAATGTTGAAGATGTCTGTGAGAACATCTGCAAGCTGTTCTGCACGTCCTCTGAACACTCTGCCAGGTATGCTGTCAGGTCCAGGGGCTTTTCGTGGGTTGACTCTGAGTAGAGTTCTCTGCACATCAGGTGGGGATAGGTGCAGTACCTGGTCGTTTGGACGTGGTGTGGTCTTCCTTGCTGCCGTGCGGTTCTGTACTTCGAACCTTGCATGGAAGGTGTTCAGCGCATCTGGGAGACAGGCATCACTATTACAAGCAGGTCAAGGGGGCTTGTAGTTGGTGATGGACTGGATGCCCTGCCACATGCGCCGCGTGTCAGCAGTGTCCTTGAAGTGGTTGTGGATCTTCTCTGAGTGGGTGCGTTTTGCCTCTCTGATGTCCCAGGAGAGCTTGGCTCTAACTGTTCTGAGGCCTGCCTTGTCCCGACTTGAAGGCCTTGTCCCGGTTTCTCAGCAGCACACGCACCTCTGCAGTCATCCACGGCTTCTGGTTGGGGCGTGTTGTGATGGTTTTGGAGACAGTAACATCATCAATGCACTTGCTGATGTAGCCAGTCACTGATTCTGTGTACTCCTCCAGGTTGATGTAGCGGTTTCTCTGAACATGTCCCAGTCAGTGTGCTCAAACTAAACAAACAAACTAAAAAAATAAATAAACTAAATATAAACACATAAACAAACTAAAAATAAATAAATAAACCAAAAATAAATACATGAACAAACTAAAAATAAATAAATAAACAAACTAAAATCAATACATAAACAAACTAAAAAATAAACTAAAAAATAAGTAAATAAACAAAACGTTATAACAAATAAATAAAACAAACTAAATTCTACATTTACTATTAAAACAGAAATGATTAAGTTTTATAATGATATAATAAAATAGCGGTGGATTTACAGTGTGTCTACACTTCATGATGAATGGACCAATAGAAATGCTCCAAAATTACATTTTAAATATAAAAATGAAAATATAAATATAAAAGTGTAGTTTTTAATATATTTAATTAATTTAACTGCATTTCATTTTATTATTCAAAAAATCTTAAAATGTCTTCAAATTATTATTTTTAAACAATATAAACATTACTTATATACTCCTCTTATATTACATATGCAAAAATTACATAATGCTTATATTACATTTCCATTTTTCATGGACTGGTGTTTTCTTTCACATTTTATGTCTATGTTAATGAACTGGGCGTGGCAAAAGGTTTCTGATTGGCCAATCACTGTGCACCATTAAAGGAGGGGAGTCTCTGGCCTCTTTCAATTCGTTTTATAATCGCGTAAACAAACCATTAGAGGGCGCTCGCAGGTAAGTCCTCTCTGAATGGCAGTGAAGCGGGTCAAGTATTCACAGAGCTTCACTTTGTCTATATCTTCTTATGTTACAGGCTTATTTCAAAATGGATTCCATTCATTTAGTCCCTCACAATTTTACACAGAGTCCCCCACAATGACAAAGTGAGAAACATTTGTTTGAAATCACTGTTTTCATTTTAATACATTGGCATTAAAATATAAGGTACATTTGTATTCACAGCCTTTGCTCAACACTTTGCTGAAACACTTTTGGCAACAATTACAGCCTCAAGTCTTTGAGTCTGACGCTACAAGATTGGCATCTGTTTTTGGGAAGTTTCTTTTTACAGAACCCCTCAAACTCCATCAGATTGGATGCCATTTTTTAATATCTACAGAGACGTTCAATCGGGGTCAAGTTTGGGCTCTGGTTGGGCCACTCAAGGACATTCATAGAGTTGAAGCCACTCCTTTGTTATCTTGGTTGTGTGCTTGGGGTCATTGTCCTGGTGGGAGATAAACCTTCATCGCAGTTTGGTTTCCTCCAGACATGATGCTTGACATTGAGGCCAAAAAGTTCAATCTTTGTTTCATCAGACCAGATAATTTTGTTTCTTATGGTCTGAGAGTCCTTTAGGTGCCTTTTGCAAACTCCAGATGGGCTGTTGTGCATTTTTCTGATCAGTAGCTTTCATCTGGCTGCTTTACCATACAGGCCTGATTTGGTTCAGAAATGGTTCTGGAAGTTTCTCTCTCCACAGTGCATCATTGGAGCTCTGTCAGAGTGACCACTGGGTTTTTGTGTTCAAGCTGCAGAAACATCTGAAGGATGATCTGTGGAAACAAGATGCACCTGAGCTGAAAGGCTGTGAATATTTATGTACAAGTTATATTTTTGTTTTATTTGTAATAAATTTGCAGAATTGTAGAATTTTGACAGAACAATGTATGTAATCAATTTGGAAATAAAGCTGTAACCTGAAATGTGCTAAAAGGGAAAGACTACGAGTACTTTCCGGATACAATGTATTAGAATGAAATTCATATAAATCAGCTATACAGAGACTAAAGGATCCATTACTTAATGTTCCATTTTCCGTTTTCCTAAAATAACTGAGATGCTTGATTACTTGCAGTTCATATCACTCACTGATTTCATTAATATAAATAATGTACTGTTATAAACCCCTAAAACTGGAACTAAAAAAACAAAACAAAACAAACAACAACAACCCAGCAACATATGACAGCAATGCTGTAAAAACAATGTATATTTAAACAGACAGAAGTATTTAAGTACTTCTACTTTTTCTCTGTGGCAAAAATGAAGAGTGTGTTTTTTCTCCCTTAAATTCCAAAAGTTCTGGGACAATATCCTCTTTTTTGTCTTATAGTTGTTCGTTATAGTAGGTGCGGTTCGTTCACCCTGGGGTTGGGTGGTGGATTTTTAAACTTTTATCAGTTTGAAAGGGCCGCCCCCTATTCTCGCTTTGTTAAAAGCTGGGGTCCCCCTTCACTCCTTCCAATACACAATGAAGGGCGGGGGTTAATTGTGTTTTAATGGGGGTGCGGGGGACAGCGACTTGGGGCTATAACCCTGTAGCCCAGGATAAAAATCTGTGTGGTCTATCAGTTGGGAACGTACATAGACATTGTAGAGAGCCGGGGCTTTACCAATCCAGGGAATAGGTTCTTGCTCAAGGGCACTTCAGTCATGCCCTGCCAGGTCAGTGAATCAAACCAGCAACCAGCTTACAGTACCATATGCTGGGGTCAGACCAGTGGGTTGACATCAAGTAACATTTGACTTCAGATAATATTTAACGGTCAATTTCTGAATCATACTGCAAATGAGCAGCCACAGCCACAAGTGTGTGGAAGTGGAAAGTGTAGGCCGGTCCCCCTCTCTCCTCAGTCCTCCTCGGTCCCCCTCTCTCCTCAATCCTCCTCAGTCCCCCTCTCTCCCCGGTCCCCCTCTGTCTGCTGTCCTTGGTCCCCCTCTCTCCCCCCGGTCCCCCTCTGTCCGCTGTCATTGGTCCCCCTCTCTCCTCTGTCCCAGGTCCCCCTCTCTCCTCTGTCCTCTTCTCTCCTCCCAACCCGAGAAAACTCCGGGGCTCAAGCTGAGGGCGGAGTTTAGGACCCCGCGGCGCACTCAGAGAGTGAGGGAGGCGCTGTGAGCCAAAGCTGCACTTTACAACCCAAAGGCAGGAGAGCGGAGGAGGGGCAGGGGAGCGGAGGAGGGGCAGGAACGGAGCTCCGCTCAGCTGTGGGCTCTGCCGTCGGTCAGCGCCAACTTCGAGCCCCCTGATGCAGCAGAGCGCGAGCTGAAACACACACACACACGCGCACGCGCACGCACACGCACACACGGAGAGCTTTAGTAGAGCAGCTCGACTCCCCCCCCTCCTCCTCCCTCCTCCTCCTCCTCCCCTCCTCCCTCCTCCTTTCTTTGGAGTGTGTGTGGAGGTCAGAGCTCTCCGATGAGCAGCCGAGAGCCGCCGCGCCAAGTTTTCTGTTTTTGCTGAGGCGGAGAGCGGCCGAGCGGAGCGGAGGAGCCGCGGGAGGAGGAGGACAGGAGTTCACAGAGGGACAGAGGAGAGATGGTGTCGGACGGGGCTCTGAGAGCCGCCTGGCTCTGCGTCCTGGCGCTGGGCTTCCTCGCCCCGTGCAAAGCCCGGATTTACACCAACCACTGGGCGGTGCGGATCCCGGGGGGAGCCGAGCTGGCCGAGCGCATCGCGGGCAGATACGGCTACAGAAACCTGGGGCAGGTACGCGCTCGTCCCCGCTGGGCTTGTCGGTGTTGTGGCGGTTTGTTGTCGTCAGTCCCGGTGGTGGGGTGTTCGTGTGAGCTGCCCTCCCGCCCCGAGAAACTTTCCGACACTTCCCGCGGGCTGTGTGTCCCCCCGCGTGGACAAAGCAGGACTCGAGGCCGGGCGAAGCCCCCCGGACCCCCGGCTCTGCTGTCCACGCGCCCGGGAGCGAGAACCGCCGGCGTGCCGGACCAACAGGTGTTTGTCCTGCTTCACAGAGCAGCAGGGGTCAGTCAAGACCCTGACCGCTTCCCTCCACTGAAAGCAGCCGCGGGACCGGCCCCGCGCACCTCTCCCAGTCTCAGCCCCCTGCACTGAAACCCGGACACCCTGTTCATAGTTCAGCTCTTACAGCAGACACAGGCAGAGCTTCTGTCAGAGCTCTCAGACACTCACATTTGTCTCTATTACATTCAAAATATGAGATTTTCTGTTCAGGAGCTTCTGAGATACTTAAATTTATCTTTATTACATATTTTTTTTAAATACTGTCCGTTCTGGAGCTCCTGGGATATTCAAACATATCTTTATTATGTTAAAAATATGAGATTTTCTGTTCAGGAGCTCCATTGATACTTAAATTTCTCTTTATACACTTTAGGAATATAAGATTTGCTGTTCAGGAGCTCCTGAGCTGCTCAAATTCATCTTTATTTACATAAAAACAAAAAACAAGATTTCAAATATTTTTGTTATCAAAGAAAAATGCCTCTGGGTCAGTGATGTCATTAGCCCCGCCCCTCTCACCAATCAGTCAGAGTCTCTATGCAGGCTGAGCACATACACGTGGACAGAGCTGTAAACATGTGCCGGAAGCTCCTTTGATATGTTATAAGATATGGGCATCACGTCTGTTACTCTGATACTGAGATATGAAGTCTAGAAAATCACTCGTAACTACCCACAAAAGTGCGGATATCCGGTTCCGAGAGTTAACGAGCCCACATGGGCCTACTGTCAGTGGTGTGATTTGGTACCTATGAGGTTTGAGGCCCAAGATCTCAGTCTCTTAATAAAACGCCCCGTGGAGAATTTCTAGGCTTGTCTGTTCAGACACGTTTAAGCTTCAGCTTTCAAATTATTTTTTTTGCTGTTCCTTTTTGCTCAACTTTAAGATCAATGAAGCTGTTTTGAAGTAGTTTTGGATGTTTTTAACCACTTGTACTCTTCTCAAGGCCACATACATGCACTTTGCTTTTGGGATGGTGTCACCATTATCTCTGGCATCTGTTAATAGATTTACTGCATGCTTTTTCAATCAAAAGCCATTTTGGGGAAATACAGTGGCCATAACTCTTCACGACTACTCACAGTTTCCTGAGCTTGCTCATGTAAAGTCTTGTCATTTTTGGCCCCAAAGCTTTGATTGCTTACTTCTGGGGAAGTAAAGTAACGACAGCCAAAGTATAAGGCTCTAGGGATTGTGACAATGTTGGCTGAAGTGTGGAGAATGACAACCTTTTATTTCCAGAAGAATATGCTGAAAGGCACAAGCTATGGTTGTGTTCTTACTGTCAGGTTTTGTGGGTTTAGACTGAACAAATAAGACCCTTAGTAATTAGAGATGGCACAACAGCACTCTTTTCTTTTGCAGTACCCTTTGTGATGATTGGGTCCTGGCTGATTCAGATCTGAAGTAGACTGGGTTTATTTTCCAGTTCCAAAATTAACACTTGGCTACTGGCTGATTCAGATCTGAAGTGGGTCCGATATTGAGACTTGTGTTTTAGCTGATACTGGTCAGATCTTGACTGGGTTATTTTGTCATTGAGAAATTTAGAGTGCTTTCTTCTTGGGAAGTGAAGTAAAGATAGCCAAAATACAAGGCTTTAGAGATTGTGACATCATGTTGGCTGAAGTGTATGGCAACCTTTAGTTCCAGAAAAATACGCCTAAATATAAATAAGGCCTAAGCTGTGGTTGTCTTCTCACAGTCAGGTTCATGGGTTTAGACTGTACAAATAAGACACTTGGTACTTAGAGATGGCACAGTACCACTCTTTTCTTCTACAATAACCCTTGTGACAATTGGTTTCAGGTCTGAGATTGAGGCTTGAGTATTAGCTGATACTGATCTGATTTTGATTTCCAGTTCCATTATTCAGACTTTATTTACTCATACTGATCTAATGTTATTTGAGTTTATTTTCCAGTACTGATTTTGAGGTGGGTTTTCACAAAATACATACTGTGACGTTTTTCAAGCTAGTTTGGTTTATGGAGATTTGTTTTGGGCTCATTTGTTTTCCTTCTAAAAACCCAAAGCTTTGTGGGCCAAACGAAAACCTGAAACACAGCAGTACATTTCTATTACTTTCTATTTGTGGCGTTTCAAATGATTATAGTTAATAATTTTCTTAAAGAATTAAGAAATCAAATAAAGAGATGCAGGTCTGCCAAAATGGAGGTAATAAATTTGCCAAATTGCAATGTAATACAGTTTGTTTTGTTGCTAATATCCCAATTCAGCATTTTCTGCTGATATTGAATTGATGTTTAGTGGTGGTTGGCGTATTGTGTAGTATAATTCTGCATAGTCCTATCTTTCCTGTGGCAGACTAGGGTTCAATTCCTTGCCTGGGCAAGCACATCATGCTACACCAGTATAGGTCCTTGGCCAGGTCTCATAACAGTGTTCCCCTACCTGGTTCAATGTGGGCGATGGAAGAACCAGCGAAACTAACTAGTATTAATCTGGCAGAGCTGTGCTTTTACAGTTGCTTTGTGATTGTGGCCCAAGAACAAAATCTGTTAAGACGTCATGGCTTGCTCTTAAGTTTTCTCAATTCTGAGAATGGAACATGAAAAACACAATGCCAATACTGTCGGGATATCTGTGTGTTGTAATAATTCTTACTAGTTCCTGATTTCAGTAATTTCTGGTAAGTCATTATGATTGAACAAGTTCTGATCAAAAATTAATGTCATGACATGCTTTTGTGATGACTTGCCGTAAGCATCCACAGGTTGGACTTAAGGCATTCTTTTGGTTGACGAGTCATCTCTTTCTCTGAGAAAGTCCTCCCACACCCCACTGACATGTCTTCACTCTCTCCACTGCTACCATCACCTCCTATTTAGATTGGTGGGGTAGAACCTGACATGGATTCAGCCAATATTTTTGATTATTTCGAAACATCTGCACATGTGAAGGAGGATGTATTAGACAGAAAGTGAACAGTTGGTTCTAGTAGTCGGCATGTTGGATGCAGGAGAAATGGTCCGACTATAACAATGCGGCCTGACAACTTGGTTTGGAGCATGCCCAAAACTGGAAGGCTTGTGGGGTGCTCCTGGTCAGCTGTGGTTGGAAACTGCCAACAGTAATCAGAGGGGGGACAAAACTGACATCCAAGGCTCACAGATGTGTGAGGGGAACAAAGCGTATTCCCTCTGGGCAAAATGACAGGAGTTTGTGAACAAGTCACAAGTCTCAGATGGTTGTCAGGAATACCACAACACAGACCGAGGATTACACCCTGTTATGTAGCTGCAGACCAATCAGAGTGCCCATGCTAACCCCTGTCCACCTTCAAAGAGCCTACAATGGACAAGTCTACAAAGCAAACAAGTATCTAGATTGGATCTTGAAGCAATGTAAGGTCCCCTGCTCTGATGAATCCTGTTGAATTCAGCTACTTTAAGTTGCACTCATTGCTGACACTGGTGCAAATGCACTCAGCATGCCTAGTCTGTGTAGAGCTACCAATAGAATAGGGCTCTGGATCAGATAAACGTGAGCTTGTTAGCACCATGCCAGGTATGGACTGGAGCGGTATGAAGTAGTGGATCCATGTTCTCTGGATTGATGATGCTCTATCCAGTACATTTGGCAATGAGGAAATAAGGTGTGGGGGTGATCATCCACCGTCCTGGCCTCACTGAATGAGCTGGTGTCCCATTACTTTTGTCCATATACATCGTACCTGTATATTACCTGGGGCTAACTACTCTTACAAACGGTTCCTCTCTGCTCTGTAAAGTGATAGGCTTTCTAGTTTCTAGAGTAATGTTTTCCCAGGTCACCCAGCCTTTACATTGTTAATGACTGGGATGAATCCACCAGCGTACTGCAGGCAAATGGCCAGTATTAATATTTCAGCCCTGTCTCGGCACCTCTTGCAATTTAAGCCTCTTCTCTAGATTTAGAGCAGGCTGGTTGTGGTTGGGGTGCTCAGATCAGGATGAATGGATTCTCCCTCTTCATATAATAATAATAATAATAATAATAATAATAATAATATCAGAATATTTGTATCTTTGATTACTTCAGCAGGGCTTTTGTGTTTGTTCCTACAGATCGGCGACCTGAAGGACTACTACCACTTCTTCCACAGCCGGACGATAAAAAGGTCGACGCTCTCCAGCCGAGGCACACACAGCTTCATCTCCATGGAGCCAAAGGTCAGGCCGTCGCTGTGGCAACCACACACCTGGGTGTTCTGTGGTTTACACTTATAAGTTTTCATATTGTTTGCTCCAAAATGGTCATCAGTGCTGCGGTGAATATGTAGAGCAGGGGTGCCCACACCTTTTCAGCTTTGAGCTACTTATAAGATGACCAAGTCAAAATGATCTACCTACAATAAAAATGCAAAACATAAATTTGTTTCTTCTATATTATCATTATTCAAGTTATTATCATTACTATTTAATATTGTGTATTCTTTCTTTCCTTTTCCTTTTTTTCCCTTTTAGGATAAATAAAGTATTTTTTTAATTGAATTTGAATTTCAGCTACAATACGTATTGGTGTGTCTTGCATAACTGCATCAACCCACATTGCACAATACAACTCTGTACATTGTTTGCCCTTACTTTACTCCGATGACTTGCACTGGGAGGTGACACATTTCCTTATGTTGGGGTATTTCCCCTCTGTTAGTAAGTTCCAGAACTGTCCATGAGCCCTGGACTTTAGCTCAATGTCAGCTTGTAGAGTCCAAATTTCAATTTCATTCTCCACACCAGACGAGTTCAGGTGAAACAGCGTTGCAATTTTTGATGCAAGTGAATCCACCTCAGCATCTTCCCGAAAAGGGTAGCACAGGATTGAAGCAACTGGTTGTGGGAAAAGCAAAGTCTTGAAAGCGTCTGTCAAACTCTGACAGACAGTTCTCCATCTGCTCTGTGTACCGCACACTGTCAAGTTGCTTATGCGTCTTCTCCTGCATCTCCAGCTCCGATGTGACATTCTGGAAGTTTGCCAAATAATGGCGCTGCATCTTTGAGGACAGATGTTGCATCTTTCGTTTGAAAGCATTAACTGAGCTGATCATATTGATCACAGTTTTGTCTTTTACTTGTGGCTCTACATTAAGGTCATTCAACATGTTGGACAGATCGATTAAAAAAGCCAAGTCTAGCAGCCACTGCTCATCATTTAGTTGGCTGTATTGCTATGCAGCAATGTAACTGAACAAGTTAGCGCGGTTTAACACGCATGCGCAGGGTGTCAAAAGTTCAGATTGGCTACCCTGTCATGCGACCAGTAGATCGCAATCGAGGTATTGGGCACCCCTGATGTAGAGAATATAAGTCTGAGCTCTAGATTCTTTAAAAAATTAACTTGTGAAAGGTTCTTTGAACGATGCAATAGAAGAATAATCTGTGGTTCCCCAAAGAGCTATGTTAACTTTTAAGTTGTAGTTCAAACCTCTTGCATCTCTTTTTGTTCTATGAAATTTATTAAAGAATGATTTGTAGCACCTTTTATTTTTGAGTAGTTTATTAAGCTGACAGATGTGGCTACTATGAAATACATTGATACTGAAACCATTCTGATTCTTTGACCAGTTCAGTGTCTCAAAAGATCTGGTCTTTTTTTTCCCCATTTTTCTTTTCCTAATCAAGAAATATATTGAGCTTCTCAGAGTAAAAATACTAATTTAAGATCAGCTCGCATTAGTGGACTAATTGAAATTGGTGTTACACAAAGCCATCAGCAGATCCCAGATCTGCATTCTTACTTTGAGGAGCTTGATAAATATGGGGCATAGAATGAATCGTTTGATGTTAGTTACTTTACTCACTCTTTCCTCATTAATCTCTCTTAGGTGCAGTGGATTGAGCAGCAAGTTGTGAAGAGGAGGGTAAAACGAGACTATAAGCCCTCGTACACGAGTGCAGTCCAGTCCAGCCCAGCCCAGTCAGACTCCATTTACTTCAATGATGCTAAATGGAGTAGCATGTGGTATATAGTGAGTATTCCAAAGCATGGCTCAAGTGAAACTGATATGGTAGCTCATACTGGCTCAAGGGTTGGACTGACCTGATACTGCCTCATTCAGAGGAAACATCTGTGTTGAAACCAATGTGGTGTTTGAGGTGTTTTTGTGGTTTACGATGTGTCATTTAGATATTTGTAGAGATTAAACACGTTTTTAAGACATATTCTGAGGATTAGAACTGTCAAGTGCATAACACCCGTTGTTGTGCCAAGTCCCAAGAGAGCCTTGATCTTCCAATATGTTGGAAAGCATGGACGTTCCCATAAGGGAATGTTTGACCATGTTCCTGACTTAAAGGGAATCAATAAAAGGGCCATCCAAGAGGACATCCTGTTTCCAGAAAAGAGCCACAATAAAAAGAAACTGCAGGTCACTATTTAGTCAGACTTGGACCCTTTTGCCCTATGATAACTGCTGAGTTTGGTTGCTGTAGTAGGACCTTGTGCCCTAGTTGCTTTTGAGCCTTGAAATTGCACGTTATTGTCCTGTTATGTTCATTTGCACTTGCGATGCAGACTTGGTTGTCATCATCATGTTTGAGACGTTCACTCACAGTAATTTGTTGGATGTCTGGGACTATGGACTGTAATTGTCATCTAGAAGAGTTATTATTGGCTGTATGTGCTTGATCATCACAGTATTTTGCTTACCCACAAAGACGGTGAATAACAAGGCTGCAGTCTCCTGTCCTCTCCTCTGCTCTGTCAATGGTTAATGCAGCTCAGATAACATCAATACTTTGACCTGAACACCACCATCTAACATGAGCTTCTCTTGTTGTGCAGGGAGTTGTACTTTGAAAGCAAATAAACTTGACATCTTGTCAGAGATGGTCGGCAAATCCAGGCCTGGGGTCAAATGAATGTGTGGTTTTAATCTGCCTTAGTTATGTCCCTGGTAGTTGAGTAGATTCATTGGGTAATGTTGTCCTTTGAGGGAGCCAGGAAGCAAAAAGTATCTCTTCTTGGGAAATCAGGGTTTTCATTGGCATTATTGGGTTTCTCGTAGGTTGGTTGTTGGTAACAATGGTTGTCTTATAAGTAGGCATTTTTGGTGACAGTAAATTTTGTTAGAAGTAAGTGTGATAAACTACAATACTGTAATTTTAACACCATTTATGTCATGATAATAATATGTTTATACCCTTTTAATAGTTATATATAGAGAATTATCCCAGAAGAAGAATAGCTAGGTTATTTATAGCCTAAATCACAATATCAGGGTAAAAACAAGGTTATTGAGGTGATAATAAATTTTTATTTTATTCACAAGCAAATAATGACAGTTCCTTATTAAATTGCATATTGCACCCCAGAATTTCCAGGAAAACAATTAAACGTGTGGGTGAACATATGCGCAGTGACTTATTAGCGCATATTGATTTGCAGCTCAACTTGACAGAACACTGGCTCACTGCCATTAATATGCTCTCCTCACTTATTGAGAAAATGTTCCCACACCGAAGCTGGAATGCAGCTTTGAAATAGCTCAATTTTGGCTCACTTTTCAAAAAATTCTGAATATAATTGTGCAGATACTGGGGCACTGGATGCATGACTGCAACCCTCTCATGAGGCATTTTTGTCCTAAAGAGGGCACACAGGCTATTAATGCCGTTGTGTCTCTTAAATAAACAATGTAAAAGACTACAGCAGACTATGGCAACTGTATATCTATGTAGGGCACTGTGGTAAAACTTTAGGGGTTTTTCAGTTCACTTGTTTGCTGAACTTCTGGGGCGGGGAGTTGGCCTACTTTGTGTGTAGAGGAACCCAATGCACTCGTTTCCTACTCGATACAATGTAATTGTCTGCTCACAGCCTCCCCTTTAGTCACAGAGCAGATGAGAAAACCGAACAACTCAACTCAGCTGGCTCTAATACATGCAATTAAACACCATCGCAGTCATCAATATAATCCAGGGCGTGTCCATTTATTGTACAATAAGTTGATAATGTAATTATTGCAACAGGCCTACTTGTAAGTGGTCTCCAGTAATTGAGAAGAAAGACAGTTTTAAGGCAGCTGTATTCACCCATATACAATTCTCTGGTTTTAAAGCATATTGTGAATCTGATTTGGACTTTGTTAGAACTTTTCTCAAGAACACATTTAAGAAAAATCTTGTGATATTATGAATGCTGCCCAGTGTTGCCATTCAGTTAGGTTTTTGTATTTCCATCAAAACCAAATATGCCGTCTATTTCGTAATCTCTCAGTTCCCACTAAAATGCTATTTTTTTTCCACATAATCCATTTTTTCCATTTGTGTTTGTAATGTTTGGCCACCTGCCTACTCACTTCCTTTATTTCCATTCCTCTTGCAGCACTGTAATGATAACATCCATAACTGTCAGTCAGACATGAACATTGTGGGTGCCTGGAAGAGGGGCTACACAGGAAAAGATGTGGTGGTTACCATTCTGGATGATGGAATCGAGAGGAACCATCCAGATCTTGTCCAGAACTATGTGAGTGTGTGATTCGAGGGCATACTACTCTGAATGTGAGCAGTTGTTGCACTGCCAATGAAAATGTGTAATCTCAAACACATTTACACTGAAGGTGGTTCCACCAAAGCCCGTGATAAATAAGCCTGCCCCCATTCTTAAATACAACTTGTCCTCATATCTCCCTCTTGTCTTGCAGGATAACCAGGCCAGTTATGATGTCAATGGAAATGATCTGGACCCCATGCCCAGATATGACGTCAGCAATGAGAACAAGTAAGAATGCAGTGCTGGGTGAGGGTAAACACCCTATTCTCGCACAACTCTCACATAACTCCAGCTACTTTACCTGTGTCAAGTGGAGTGTGTTTTTATTGAGCATTTCTGTGGTGTGTGTGTGTGTGAGTGAAGGATATTTGGTTGAGTGTGTGCATATTTGCTATGTGTGGTGAGTAGATGGATACCGTGTGTGTGTGTGTGTGTGTGTGTGTGTGTGTGTGTGTGTGTGTGTGTGTGTGTGTGTGTGTGTGTGTGTGTGTGTGTGTGTGTGTGTGCGCATGCACGCGCAAGTGCAAGTGCGAGTCTGGCTTCCACTCTGCCAGCGTGTGTGAGCCGGTGCCAGATGGCATCGCAGCGTTTTTGGAAGGTTGGGCCAGAAAGCTTGGCCTGGGCTTCCTCCTTAGCACCAGCACTGTTCTGTCAGAGGGGTTCAGAAATGCTGCAGTTCGTAAACTAACCGTACAAGTGTTCCTTTTTGCACCTGTTTTTCCCAGTCCTTTTTCTTATTAGCTTTTTGTGGAGTATTTAATGCTGATGTCTACTCAAGTTCATGATCCTCTTATAACTACTATCTGTAATTTTGTGATGAATTACTGTGAGCTGGTAGAGATAAAAATGATGGCCTTTTCTGAGGTGAGATGTTTTAAATTAGTCTGTAGAATAGAATAGAATAGAACTTTATTGATCCCTTGGGAGGGTTCCTTCAGGGAAATTAAGGTTCCAGTAGCAGCATCAGTACAGTATTATGTTGTATGTATGTTGAATCTAAGTTGGGCAGGACTAAATTGGGGCCAAACTGACATCATGTTCATGTCAACTAGGCTTCCCCTAGCACATAGAGCCACATGCAACAGCTGTTTTAGTCAGTTTATACATTCCAGTCATTTATCTCGTTTAACCATTCAAAACACTGTGTGCTATTGAAGGCTCCTTGTTAAGCTCTGTGTGCTAATGAAAACCTTGAGCTAGTTAATGCTCCATATTCCTCATAGACTTCACTGATTTCTTTCCCTTGTTATTTGATAAAACTGTGTGAAAATGTCCTGTGTTGAACATTTCCACAAGCACGGCTGTCTCAATATAATTATATTGACTAACGTTGGTACAAAGTAGACTGGGCTTCAACTTTGAGAATGGATTTTTCTAGGCTTGGAAGGGGAAGGGCTTACTGAAAAAAACAACAACAACAAAGAGGCAGTGGTGAAATGGTAGCCTGTGAGGCACAGCTTCGCTTCAGAAAGTTCCTCCGTAGAGTTTCTTGTCCATATGGGTGCGATTGTTTTGTTGTATAAATTTATGTATTGCTAATCTCTTCCATGGTTTTACCAAAGTATAGTCAATTATCTGAGTGAACAATAAAGCACTTTTTTAAGTCACTCTGGATAAGGGCGTCTGCTAAATGCCATAAATGTAAATGTAATTAATACATTTTAGATAAGAGTAAGTGATGGTGTCACAAACCTTACAATCCTGTCTACTTGACATTACCCAGAAGTGATGAGTAAGGATATAATAGATATACATGTTTGTAAAGAATCTTCAGTTTGGTGTACGCAATCACTGGAGAATACACATTACGCAGTAAGCAGTAGACCACGATTATTATGCAGGACCAAATTTCACAAGTTTGGGATTTATCCGGAAACCTTTACCTGTAAGCCTTTTAGCAAAAAAAGTTTGGATTTGATGTGAACTGTCTTCCACCCTCATATAGATTTTTGCTTGAGGATATACCAGAGTTTCTCAATAGTGTTGAGGTCAGAGGATGGTGGCCACACCATGATTGTCTCTCCTTTGCAGCATTGTCATGCATGAAGATGATTTTACTACAGAACGCAGGGACCCTAAAGGGGCCTACCAGCTCTTGCCCCATGATTCTGGCCCAAAACACGCATTCTTGTTGGGACATGGTGGCCATCTACTACTCCATCCATTGGAACTATCCAGGGTTGCACGGCACTCTGGAAACAAGACTATTTGTTTGAAAATGAGTCTTCGTGTAAATCTGGGTCCACTGGGCCCATCTCTATCGGCTTGTGAGCCTTGGTTAGGGATGGCTGAATAGTTGGTTTATGCACAACAGCAAGCCTCTGGAGGTTCTTACACCTTTATGGGACTCCAGAGGCTCCAGCAGCTTCAAATATCTGTTTTCTGTTTTGTATTGGCATTTTAGTAGCTGCTCTCTTAATCTGATGAATTTGTCTGTCAGACACCTTCCTCATTATGCCTTTATCTTAACAAACCTGTCTGTGCTCTGAATCAGCCACAAAGCTCTTCCCAGTAAAATGATCACTCTTACATTTTTGTTAAATATCTAATGTTTTCGTACCTTGTCCAAGGTATTGCACTATTTGATGCTTTTCAGTCATAGAGAGATCCTTTTTCTTTCCCATATTGCTCGAAACCTGTGACCTGCTTAATAATGTAGAACATCCTTTTTAAGTAGTTTTCTTTTAATTGGGCTCACCTGGCAAACTAATGATCACAGGTGTCTGAGATTGATCTCAGTGATCCAAAGAACCCTGAGACACAATACCATCCATGAGTTTAGTTGAAAAACAAAAAATTAATTGTTGACACCTAAATCCAATTTGCATAATAATATGGAACGCAGTGGATTTAAAATTTGATAATTTCTTCTTTGTACACACCAGGTCATCCTTCCTGTCAGAACTCTTGTCTTATGTCCCCTCCATGGTGTGTGTGAGAACGGGAGTGGGGGCAGAGGGGAAGAGAGTAGACAGTAGGTGCTGAGAACAGGGGCAGAGCAGAGCGAGAATGAAACAGAATGTTATTTGAAGATTTTAAAACTTGATATAAACCATATCACCTCAACCCATATCGCACTATAAATATCACTATATTGCCCAGCTCTAACTCAGCATATGGCAACATTTTGCAGTCATGAGAAACTTATGATCTGGCCAGCTCTCAGATTGGCTAAATTATCCTCAGATTTCTGGCATATTTGCACTTTAAATCATTTGGATGATACTGATATAGCCGATTGATCCTTCCATCTCTAGTCTCATCCCTCACTGCTCTGATTGCAGGGCATAAGTGTGAATTATCATTATTTAACTGACATTCTGAATAAATATTCACTGGCAATTTAGAATAAATTCAGTGAAACCTAGGTTTGCATCGTGCCTTTCACTGTTTTTTTTTCCCCTTAATGTACCAATCCCATACTGAACTGTGATGTCCAAACCTTGGTGTAAACTTAATTGCTGTTGCTGTGTACTGTAACACCTGATTATTGTTTACTGATGCAGAATACACTTTCATTCATCGTTAGCTTTGTAGTTCCAGTGCAGATCTGAGGAGGCTAGAAACATACTTGCTGTTTGGTCATGCATTTATGTAGAGTTCACTCTTTGCACATTTTATGTTACAGCTTTATTCTGAAATTGATTAAATTGTTTTTTTTTACCCTCAGAATTCTACAAACAAACCTCCACAATGACAAAGTGAGACGTTTGTGTGAAATAATTTCCAATTCATAAAAAAATACATAAAAATAAAAAAATACATACAAAAATGTACGTTATAGCACGTACATAAGTATTCATAGCCTATGCCATGATGCTCATAATTGAGCTCAGGTCCATCTTGTTTCCACTGATCATTCTTTAGATGTTTCTACAGATTGATTGGAAAAAAATTGTGATACATTCAGTTGATTGGTCATGATTGGGAAAGACATATTTCTGTTTATATAAGGTCCCATAGCAGAGTGTTCATGTCAGATTACAAACCATGTCATGAAATTTAAGGAATTGTCTGTAGAGCCCGGAGGCAGGATTGTATTGAGACAGATCTGGGGATGGGTACTGAAAGGTCCCAAAGAGCACAGTGGCCCCCCATCATCTGACTCTTCATAGAGTGATTGTGGTAGAAGGGCCTTAGTCAGGGAGGTGACCAAGAGTCCTAGGGTCAATCTGACAGAGCTGCAACATTGTTCTAGAGTGGAGAGAGGAGAACCTTTCAGAAGGCCTGTGTGGTAGAGTGGCCAGACGGAAGCTACTCCTCAGTCAAAGGTACATGACAGCCTTTCTGCAGTTTGCCCAAAGCACCTAAAGGATGCTCAGACCATGAAAAACAAAAGATTTTTGAACTGAATGTCAAGCATCATGTCTGGAGGAAACCAGGCACTGCTCATCACCTTGACTATACCATTTCTACAGTGAAGCATGGTGGTGGCAGCATCATGCTGTGGGGATGTTTTTCTGCCGCATGAACTGGGAGACGAGTCAGGGTCGAGGGAAAGCTGACTGCAGTGATATACAGAGAAATCTTTGACGATGACCTACTCCAGAGTGCTCTGGACAAAGCACACAGCCAGGATGACAAAGGAGTGGCTTCGGGACAACTCTGTGAATGTCCTTGAGTGGCCCAGTCAGAGACCAGACTTGAACCCGATTGAACATCTCTGTAGATATTTAAAAATGGCTGTGAACTAACGATCCCCATCCTCATCAATTCTAATGGCACTTAAGAGGATCTGCAAGTTAACACTAGCTTAAGCACCAAACGTCAGATGGCTGATTGTCTATATTTGGTATAAATATGTTTTTTTGTTTTCTTTTTTAGGTAGATTGGGATTGCCATCACATTAATTCTTCAGTTGCTTCTTTCCAGCTACAGTAGAAAAGTAATTCCATGGCCAAAGGAATTTGTAGCAGAGCTTTTGAACCTATTGCTCTTAATGGGAGGAAGTGAATGGCAGGAGGGAGGCTTTTCGTGGCATGTATAGGCACGCTCTATAGAATACTGTCTGCCTAGTGTAGCAGTCCTGTGCTGGGTGCCGGATGTCTGTTTTTTGCTTTGCTTCAAGAGATATTTTACCAGGTGTAACTGTAAGCTTTTTTTTTTTTTTTTACAGTGCCTTTAAGAATAAGAGAAACACTGTATAGTGAATCTCTGATATCTTCAGGATATATTTCCCCTAAAGTTAGGAGATGCAGTGTACAGCAGTCAGTCATTACATAAAAAGCACTGAGAGGTAAAATGAAAGAAGATGATAGATTTTCTAGTTCCAGTAGCACCTTTGAATGGGTGGGGATCTGTATATTGGGCACCAAGTGTCAAAGTCAAGGTGATTGGGAAAGCAGGAAAAGAGGCAAGCATAATATCTGAGAGACACTGACAGGAACCAAACTGGGATTGTGTAGATGACTAGGTTGTCTAGACCTTCCTTTGGAGGTCTTGGAGTCATGGAGTGTTCCCAGTATGCAGTGGTTAGAACCCACCAAAACTGTTGCGAGGAAGAACAGCCTTTTACAAGACTTAAAGTATCTGCTGATGATGTTTGAGCTAAATACCATGGGACACCATCTTATTGAGTCCTTGACAGGTCAGAGCTGTTTGGGAGCTGAGCTGAGTGGGACCTGCACAGCATTAGGCAGGTGGTTTTAATGTCATGGCTAAAAGATGTATAGTGTTTCTGTTATTGTGCTGTGTGTAACTCTGCCCTATCTAATGATGATGGCCTGTCGGCACAAGCGAATGACCCTTTCTTTCATGCGTATGCTTTCTCCACTAGTATGGATGAAATATGTTTCGATGTTATGTCTCGGAGGGAGATTTTGTTTGAAGTGCTGTGGCTGCGGCTGCAAGCTCACCTGCTTGGAAATGTGTACATCACACACATTAAATATACTTTTTGCCACTTCAAAGCCTTATACTGTAATACTGGATATGACTTGAAAGGGTCTGTTTTAACCCATGTGTTGGGGTTTCAGTACTTTCATGGTGTAAGGTAATATCATCTGAATACCTATGTTTTGTGTAAATCACAGAAATATGCTGTGTGTGCGTAATAGGGATGTTTGTGTTATGGCAATGGCTTTCATCTATAATTATTACAATTTGCGCGTTGGGTGGCTTTGCTGTAATATATAATATGGTACACTTATGTGTAGGGCTGGGTAGAGTCTATAGGTCATTTTCCCTTACATTTGGATTCTTTCCCACCTCTTTTAGTATACCCCATTGTGTTCTTGGAGTGAACTTAGCTGTTTAAAGAGAGAAGCAACAGTTCTATTTCCATGAACAGCAGCAAATGGTCACCATGCAGCAAAACATGGTGGGCAATACACAATAAAATGTGTATGGTTGTTTTCCCAGTCAGGGTTCTGGTTTGGGAAAATTTGTCAACATACAGTTTCACTTACTTTTTCTAATCTGCAGGATGCAATGTGTTTTTGCTCTAAGTGGATGACAAGACAACACACAGGATGTAATTCCCTTGTATCCCTTGAATGTATGATGTGAAAGAGTATAGCAGACTGACAACTGTATTCCAGACATCTGTGGTTAAACACTCAGTTTATCCGTGATTCACAAACTGCGGAGTGGTGGGGAACGTGGATTACCCTGCTCTGTGTCTATGGAAAAACCCTTTGCACTCATTCCCTACACAATAGATGTTGCTGTCTTCAAGGGCTACATGATATTGGGGGAAAAGTGACATTGCGATAATTTGTTGTTCCATGATATATATTGAAATGATAAAAAAAAAAAAGAATTTTCACCCAGTTTCTCTAGATGTTGAAGTGCTGTACATGGTATGATATTAAAAATGCACTCAGCATATTGAAGATTGGCATAAAGTAGGTGCACATTTTCCTTTTGTATTAAGCAATTTGTAGCATGTCTTTTATGATACAATTTGTCAACTTGCAATCATGTGATGTGACTTGCACATGTTGGAAACTATATATATAGACAGCACTACTGTCTACTCGAGACAGACTCGAGCTCACCTCAGGCAGAGAGCATAAATTATCATAAATAAATGAGATTAAATGAAGGTCATCAAAATGATCAAGGTCATGTCCATTTATTGTACGATCATCCATATCATAACTGTTGTGACAGGCCTGTATATCAGCACAGTTCTAGTGTAACATCCTTTATTGATTTTTAGCTACTAATCATATGATGCTTAGTGTGTTCTGTATGTCCTTCTTGAAGTTAGAATGAAACCTATGCCCCTGCTAAAGTATGTTAAACTATCAATAAGTACCCAAGTAGTTGGCTAAGTCTTATCACTAAGCCAATAAACATGCTTGCCCTTAACTGCTGATAGCCTGTTACTAACATCAGCGCTTTCTGATTAGTCTATGATCTGTAATGGTCAGTAAATATACCCACTTCTGCTACCCCAACACCTGTTTAAGCCCCACCCCTTTTCTGTTTGTGTTTTAAAGAAGGTACAAAAGTCACTATTAAACTTTTCATACCAGTACAGACATCTCTACTGTAAACCTGAGAACGACACCTAGCTCTATGTCTGTGTAGGCGTCTTCAAACTTGGAATTCAGTTGAGTAGGTCTGAATGGTCAAATCACAAGTACCTTATGTTTATATACTGAAGTTACTTACGTGCATAATGTGCAGCGTGCTGTTTAAAAATGGCATTTGTAATGAATGTATATGTTGTGTTGCGTAAAAGGTAAGGGATGCATTATGGTGGACACAGGAGATGTAAACAAGTCTTGGTATGAGAAGTATGGTCTGAATTGTCCTGTGTGGGTTGTGCATTGATGGCCTCCAGAAAGCAATGTCCAGGTTGTACTGCGTGGGCTGAGTAGGATGACATGAGAGCGAATGTGTGTGCGTGTTTCTGCTTTTCTCATTGACCTGTATTCCTCTGGCAGATGTGAATGTACAGAGTCCGGCACTGTGGCACACGGCATAACATGTGACCAGAACACAGAGGATGAGGGAGAAAAGTCTGTGTGTGGATGTTGAAAATGATTTAGATATTCTGTCTTTCCTAATTAATCTAACAGTTATGGTTCTGTAGAGTTTTGTTTGCCCCTTAAACCATAGGTTTAGGATTTGGTTAAATATATCTTGTGGCATCGCACAGGGTTCTATTTTAGGGCCTAAGAAACTAATGGCAATTGCGATTGAGGAGTTAAAATGCTTTATTATGATAGTAATGTTGATTGTAATAATATCGGAAGCATAACTTTGCATAGCTACACTTGTCCTGCTGTAGTGACGTTATCTGGTCATGTGTTCTTAGTAGGTTGGACTTTCTGATATCAGGTCACCTCTGTGCACCTCACCTCTTGACATCTTAAACATTTATGGCGTTTCAGCAGATTGGACCCAGACTTGGCCCCGGATTGGCTGCTCTTGTGGATCTTTGGAATCTTTTTTCTCTCCCTGTTTTCTATTTTACCCCCCACCTTTTTAAATGGCTGAGATTCGAGACACTGGTTGCCATGGCAGCGTGAGTTTTTCTGTGCAGCTGTTCTCTGCTGGAGGTTCCACAGCGGAATGCAGACTGACTATCACTTGCTCGCGCGCTGTCTCTCTCTCGTCCTTGACTCCATAAGAGAAGTCTATTGAATGTCTTTTTCCTGGTGAGCCGTCGTATTAGATTTATGTGGGTTTAATTTAGGTCAGCCACAGCGCTAAGAAAGCCTCCACGTGTCGTCTGCGTGCCGAGACGAGGGGAACCCTCGAATGTTTTTCCTCAATAGCTCAAATATTTAGCTGCTGTGTTTGAGCCGGCTTGGCTCGGAGAGAGCATGTTTAGTTTCAGCACAGCTGTTGTCTCACTAACCTTTAGCATCTCCCTTTCTCTGTTTCTGAGAGATGAATCCGAGTTAAAGAGAGTCGGCGACCTCTGACTGTACCTGACTGTGAGTTTGTGTGTTTCTCTAAGCGTTTGTGTACACACTGATGTTTGTGCTCTCTTCAGGCATGGCACGCGGTGTGCTGGTGAAGTGGCAGCATCCGCCAACAATTCCCACTGCACAGTGGGTATCGCCTACAACGCCAAGATTGGAGGTAAGCACTCCTGGCCTGACCCGTTTTCTCCCAACACTGTGGTTTGGCACACTTTTATTTTGGGAACTGTAGGAGAATTGCCATGGAAACTGTAGTTTTGTTTGTTCAGTAATTTTTATGTACCATGTCCCTAGAACAGTGAGATATGATAATAACTTTCTGCCACCGATCTTTGCATCTGAACCATTCATTAAAAATCTATGCTGCGTTTTCGAGAATCAATACAGTATAGACATTTATTATGAAGATGAAGTTCTTGCGTTTGATACATTGGGATAGACTGTACCAGCAATCGTATGGCAGTTAAACACCTTAACATCTGGACCAAGGTCCAAACCAATATTTGTTTTTGTTGCCCTGTTAACACTTGATCCAGTTAGATTCGATCTCACCCTGCGATTTAATGAGCATGTTAAAGAATTTGGAATCATACACCCGTGTTCCATTGTCATCACTTATAGGGGTTGTGTCTTAACAATAGTTGAAATTCATAGGACTTTTTGTCAAAATATAGCAGTGTTATTGATAAACATTTAGTGAAAAGCAAACTTAGTGGGATGTTCACTGAGAGTCACTCTTAACTCGTGTTTTTATTTCAATAAAGTTATGTTGATATGCAATGAAATGCAAACAGGTCTGGCTTTTTATTATTGATTCAACTTGAATATACAATCTGGCAGTATAAAACTATACTGCTGAGATTATGGAGTTACTACCAGCAGGACCAAATTCAAGTACAACTCAAGACTAGTTTCAATTCACCAATTTAACATGCTAGTTGTGCAAAATCATGCAAACCGTGGTTAAATTTGATGCTGTCTCTGTTGGCCTGACCAAATTTTGAGACACCTTTCATGTCTGCTATTTTGGTTTGGACCAAACAAAAGGTGCACATGTTGATGTGTGTATGTGTGTCCTGCAGGTGTCCGAATGTTAGATGGAGATGTAACAGACATGGTGGAAGCAAAGTCACTCAGTCTGCAACCACAGCATATTGACATCTACAGCGCTAGCTGGGGCCCAGATGATGATGGCAAAACCGTAGACGGACCGGCCTCCCTTGCTCGCCAGGCCTTTGAGAATGGCATCCGATTGGTAGAGACATCTTTATTAATTCCATTTAATACACCGCGGTACACCACGGTGCCTATACCATACTAGTGTTTATATTCTCGTGGTCATGCAAAAATTTTCTGTTAAAGAAAAGGTTTTAGTTAAAGTTGTTTTGGAGCATTTCTGTTGGTCCAGTATTAATGAAACTGTAATATAAAGAAAACCTGCAACAGTACAAACTGGCAAACGTGGAGATACAATGTTTACGCATGTCAGCAATTATCATCATATCAGTAAGTTAACGTTATTTAAGTTGTAACATGACAACACACAATATACTTACATGAAAGCTGAAAACAGAATTGGTGAACTGGTCCTGAAATGTCCATATACATCTGTTTACAAAGGTTCTTTGGAGGGATACATTAGAACAACCATTATACTGATTGTGTTTAACTATTCAAAGGATGTCCTTTGAAATCTATTTAAATGAGGTGCGGTGTGAAGAACCCTGTAGAGTTTGAATACGATCCACATAATGTAAAGATTTTGGACCAATTAAAGGATTGCCTTTCAGCCATACATTCATGCAAAGAACCTTTCTTTGTGTGAAGTGTGTGTGTATACAAAGTATTTGGAGGTGAAAAAGCTACATGTATGCCTGTGCTCATCTAGTGCTGTTCAAGCAGGCTCTTTTTATATCCTCAACTTTATTTCCTGGCAGCTACTGCCCTTGGGAGTCACCTTCAAATGTAGGTATAGCTTATGTAGTCTGAGTCATAAGTGAAAGTGTGCCAGTAATTGGCCTCTATCCTGTGCCAAAGGTGTGTTTGTAGTGGTTTAGGCGTGTTTCGGGTATGCAGTCTATGTGTGGCCTGTGGATATCTGTCAGCTTCATTTCTGATGTCTTTGTGAGATTGTGTGCCTTGACGGAATGTTCTAAACCAGTGTGGCTCACATGGAAGATGCACATTTTTTGATAATAGATAGATCATTATTTTATATGATAGTTGTAATAAACTTAAGTTGTTATTGTACCTTGACATTCAGTTGTTGACTTTGCTACTTCAGTATACAGGATATGGCACTGGATCATAATGCATGTTAGACAGTTATGATGTTCCATATTTAAATGTTTATCTTTATCTATATAACTTTATCCTATTGAATTTTAATAATGCTGTGCTGTCCACTGTGTGTGGGAATGTCTTGTATGATGTGTTCCCAGTACAGATGTAACGCTGTGGATTAAAGAATGTTAAATACCTACACAAATTCAGAAATGGAATGTTCCATAGATCTGGCACCCGCTATCAAGCCTTGTTTGTTGCGATAAGCATGCTGGCCAGTGTTCAAATTCACTCAAAAGATAACGCCTCACAATTTATACATGTGTGGACATTTCAGTACTGTCCCCTGAGGTAACGCCCCTTCATAATCAATGTACATACTGCTCTCTCTTGACTTTTGGCATGCCCGTGTTCATACCCCTGCTGTAGAAGAACCACTTCATGTCTGTAGTAGAGATGTGAGCGTGATCGAGCTCTATAGTGTAAATGAGATTGGCAGCACAATTCTGGATTAGATCCTGAGTTGATGACTGAAATTAAAGATCCACCTCTGTGTTACTGTCCTTCTACAGGGCAGAAAGGGACGCGGCTCCATTTTTGTTTGGGCTTCAGGCAATGGTGGGCGGAGTCGAGACCACTGCTCCTGCGATGGCTACACCAACAGCATCTACACCATTTCCATCAGCAGCACAGCTGAGAGCGGTCGCAAACCATGGTACTTGGAGGAGTGTGCGTCTACCCTCACCACTACCTACAGCAGTGGCGAGAACTACGACCGCAAGATTGTAAGTTGACCATAAGATCACACTGATGTGATCACGAGTTGGTAAAATGAAAATACTGAAAGGGAACTTGGGAACTAAAGCTGAAAAAGCAAGCTGTTGAGGGATAAATCAAATGTCCAGTCAATGCTGTGGGTCCTTAGATGTGATTTGTCATTCAGCTAACAAACAGACCACAAATGTTTGATGGTTAACAAACAAGGATGGACATCAGCGTAATGGAATGGGGATTGTCATCCTAACTAAAGAGCATCTGAGCCAAGCAGAGCTTAAACCCTTAAACCCTTATATATGACGCTCTTTAATATGATGGATACTTGTAGGGTTACCAACCCTGCTGCTGGAGAGCTGCCTTCCTGCAGAGTTTAGCTCTAACCCTAATCCTCCCCACTTGATCCTGATAATTACTGCCTTCAGAAGATCTTGATTGGCTGAATGGTGTGTGTTGATCTGGGTTGGAGTTGAAACCTGCAGGGAGATGGCAGGGTTGGTGACCCCTGCTTTTAAACCATTTGCTGTACATTTAAAGCCTCACTACTGCAATTATTTCTAATAAGAGTCATACGTCATTTGAAGTTACTCACGAATTACAACCCATCTCATAACACTCAACTCATTCAACTGGAACACTTCTGGGAGCATTCCGGCTGTGTAAATATTAGTTGTCCCCTAGGTGGTCAAACATATTATGTTCTCTCTGGCTGTGTGTTTTTGATTGATCTGATGGTCAGCAGGTCATTGTGAGATTGTGAGTCTCTGCTGGTGTGAAGAACGACAGAACACTCGCACCCTTGAGAACAGCGGCGTGAAAGTTTAAACCCCTATTGGAGCTTGTCTTGGACATGCTTTCTAAATTCCACACGTGCTGTATAAAAACACACAAGCTCTTTCGCAACAGAGCTACATATAGAGACTCCATGCTAATGTTAACCCTAACAGCGTTCTTGTTCTCTTCAGATCACTACAGATCTAAGACAGCGCTGCACAGACAGTCACACCGGAACGTCAGCGTCAGCTCCCATGGCTGCCGGGATCATCGCTCTTGCCTTGGAAGCAAAGTAAGACACCACTCAAATCTGACCTCCACTAGACCTCAATGTACATTAGCACACTCACTGTTCCTTCAGTTTGAGAGCTGCTTCCACTAACTGAAATGCTTCCTAAAGGACCTTAATAACTACAGAACTCTTAGCTTAAGGATGGCGTATGGAACCACATGAAATAATAGCTTACAGAGGGCATTTATTAATATTAAGTAGCAACATGATTCCTGCATTTCCCACTAGATTATTGTTCTAACTCTCTGATGTGAATATTAATTACAGTCCAACTGGACATGAGGGTAAAGCTAATATTTAGGGGATAAATGGAGATAAAATGGAAGCAGCTGAACTGCATGAATCACAGACTTAATTAGTTCTTAAGTGGAAGATTTGTGGTAACATCTCAAGAAAATGGTAATTGGCACACCTGCATGAGCTCTCAAAACTGCCTCTGTTCTTAATGCTGGGATTCTACAAGATGTTGGAAACATTCCTTTGAGATTCTGGTACATGTTGACAAAAAGTCCTTGACGGTTTTTCAGAAGTACCTTCATGTTACGAATCTCCTGTTCTTCCACATCCCAGAGGTATGGTAGAAATTGGAGCTTGGTTAGATGACTGGGAAGACCACCGAAGAGCAAAGAACTCATGGTCATTTTCATGAAACCAGTTTGAGACGACTTTTGCTTTGTGACATGGCAAATCATGGTGCTGGAAGTAATCTTTAGAAGATTGGTAAATTGTGGTGAAAAGGGGATGCACATGGTCAGCAACAGTACTCACTGACATAATCACATTTAAGTGAGGATTGGTTGGTATTCACCACACCATTGCACCTTCAACACCGGCTTGGACTGTTGACAAAAGGTAGGCGTGTGCCAACATCTGACCCTAATGTCTCAACCAGATTCAACCCACCAGGTTTACATTCTCCAGTCTTTAACTGTCCAGTTGTGGTGACTTTTCGTCCACTGCAGCCTCAGTGTTCTGTTCTTGGCTGACAGAACTGGAAGCCAGATGTGGTCTACTGCTGTTGTTGTTCATCTGCCTCAAGGTTGGACATGTTCATTCTAAGATGCTTTGCTGGTCTCCACAGTGGTACTGTGTTTATCTGTGTTACTTTCTGTGAGCTCCAACCAGTCTGACCTTTCTCTTGTCATCTTTTTGATAAAGGAATTTCCATGTGCAGAACTTCCACTGGCTGGATGTGTTTTCTTTAATACACTCTGCAAAATTTGGTTTGCAATTTTTCTAAAGCAGATATGTGAATCATTACAGTAGACACTGGGTGAGGGTCTAAAATTGTTTCCTCCACTGCTCTATGAGGCAGCATTTGGGTAGTGTACCTCTTGGTGAGAGATTGTTGATTGCTAGACATGCATCTACAGAGCATTTTACCCAGTTGACCCACTTTGAGGGGGAAGCATTGCCTTTATTTGCAGTGGTGTCATGAATTAATAACCTGGATTGCACTGGACTGAAACCGTAGTATCTTCAGAGATAAATCCAGGTCCTTTTGCAAACTGACAAGCTGGTTGCAGCATTTAAGGCCTTGTGGTGAGTGCTACACTGCACCAACTGCTGGTGTGATGATCTAGGGAACCATCTCAGACAACAGTCAGTCACCCCTAGTAGTGAGACGAGGGACATTAACAGCTCAGCGATATGTTCAGGACATTCTGTAGCCACGTTATCTCATGGCAGAGCTTCCAACTGGCATTTTTCAGCAGGCATTTTTCATAATGTTCTTAAACACAGCAAGGGTTTCCCATGAAGGTCTCTTCCAGACTCCAATACTTTCTTGGCCTGCCCAATCATCCAGATTTATCACCAATCAGGCATTTATGGGATTAGCTAGGATGCTAGTTTCAGTGACATATGAGTGTGCAGGATCTACAGGCCCAGCTGCAACATCTGTGGGCTACGTAAACCCGCATGCCTCCATGCTCAACTATATCTCATCTTGTTTCCAGGCTAGAGGAGCCCAACAGGGCACTAGAGCCTTCTTTCAGTTGTACAGTTTTCCTTTCACTTTAATAGTGTAACTTATCATTACATTCACACAATGCTTCATTTGATTTCAACAACTCCTTCTTGGTGTGTTTTCTGGTTAATAATTGTATAGTCTGTATAGAATGTCAGTCTTTTTGCTCACTGTGTGAAGATTTCATAACTTTCGAAGTAAAACCATTGTGCTTTTACTGAATGGAGACAGAGCTTTCTAGTTAGTATAACACTGCCTGTCTGTTTCACAGGAACCAAGCCTGATCTTACACAGGAAATTTTTTAGCAAAACCTCGGCATATGGCTACCATGTGATGCCATATTCCCGGCAAAACCTGTCGACCCACATACTGTTTGCCTTTTTTTTAAACACTACTTTGACATTCAGGGACACGTGGTGCCCATCTTGCATTGGTTTGATCTTGGAGCCCACAGTTCATGGTGCATTAGGGAAGCAGCCAAAACGAACCAAGAGCAGAAAACATAGCAGACAAATTATGGCACGTCAGCCAGAGTTAAAGGTTTATATACCTTGTGGTTTGGATCGTAAGTTTCTCCATATGCAGAATCATTTATGTTTGGGTTTTTTTTTTTTTTTTCTCTTCTCACTTGTTTGTCTTGCAGCCCTCTGCTCACATGGCGAGATGTGCAGCACATCATTGTGAAAACATCTCGAGCCGGTCACCTCAGTGCTCCTGACTGGAAGACCAACGCAGCAGGATACAATGGTACCAGCTTTTTAATTCTTTATTAAGTCCCCTTGTTTATAGTTCCTCACTAACGTGTTTTACATATTAAAACCCAGAGGCCAAAAAATTAGCTTTGAGCTTTTCCCTCACTGCATGCTTTGTGCAATACTTCTAAAAAAGGATCACAAAAGCATTACCATAAACCTTAAGGACCAAAGAAGACAAGAAGTGCTAAAGGCATCAACAGTGATTCATAAAATATCTGTCTGAATGTTTGAATGTTATGTGCACACTATTGACCTGCTGCTAATCTGATTATGACCATAACGCCAACTACACATACAGTCATGTTAATATCTTAGTCTGATTATCTTAATCAGATTAAGGTCAAATAGAAAATAAGTGTAGGCTCTGTAGGCTCTGACCACAGAACGTAGAATAGCCTCTTACTCTAAGGGTATGATTCATTCTGCATTATGCAAGGTTGTAAAAGCCATCGGGTCACAGAATATTAATGGATAACAAGCTATTCTGATTCTGCTGTTCTATCAACTTCAGTAGGATTTCTTTGGCAACTGTTATCATGGACAGCATCGCCATTGTATCAAAAGACATGGTTTATGGTAACAATGTAGAGAGTGAGATGCCCAGTACTGTGCATAAGATTATGTAATCAGAATTTCTCATTTTGAAGAAAATAGTTGAGTTTAAAGACATTAGGTGTCTGATGAGAACTATAATAATTCATTAAAAAATAACACCACATGAGGAGAGCCTTGGGGATATTTTTATGAACACAATGACATAAAACCATTGTTTTAGGTGTGAATGTTATTTTTATTTCAAACATGAGCGGTTTACTGATTAAAAAAAGTGGTTTACTGCCCAGATAAAGAGGTTGAAATCTTTGTGGACACCCTTTCTAATGAATGGATTCAGCTACTTTAATTTGCACCCATTGCTGACACAAATGCGCACACACAGCTTGTCTGGTCCCTGTTGAGAATTGTTGCCAATAGAAAAGGTCTCTCAAAAGCAGCCAAACATGAACCTACTAGCACCATGCCTAATGTGGAACTGTGTTTTCTGGAATGCTGGTGCTCCATCTAATACTTTGGGGATGAGATTACTACTAAATACAATCAAACCCTCACAGCAATGTGCCAAAATCTAGTAGAAAGTAGGACTGGGCGATATGGCCAAAAAAAACGTATCCTGATATATTTTAGCTGAATGGCAATATGCGATATACAATATATGATGTATGACATATGTGAAAAATGTCTTCCAATGAGATCCTTCTTTCTTTTTTACTATATTTAAACATTTTGTGATCGTTTTTTTTATACACAAAAAGTCTGTGTGTACATAGGAATGTGAATAGGGTGGAGGGGAGTAGACTAGATGAGGAGCTAAGAGCACAAGAAAGGTTTCTGCAAGAAACGGAAAAAGTCAGTATAAATGATGAATCACCTCAGCCCTTATCCTGCTCTGTTTATATCCCGATATAGATATGAATATCAGTATATCACCCAGGCCTTGTAGAAACCCTTTTTGACAGACGTTTTGACCACGATAGTCATCTGCTCTGACATAATCCTCTATTACAAGATAACTTTGTAACATTGAACCCCATTGTTATACCCCTGTTAATTTTCTCCCACATTGGACCAGTTTTCTGATCTACCGTTTGCACTGTAACATATAACACAAGAAGGTTTATGCACTGTTCTGTGAGGTTGATTATTTGAATGTACACGTGTTATATTTCCAGTCAGTCACCTGTATGGCTTTGGGCTTATGGATGCAGAAGCAATGGTCAAAGAGGCGGAGCGATGGAAACCAGTTCCCCCCCAGCACATATGCGTAGAAAATGCTGATAAACAGATAAGGTGTGTCATCATCACGGCAACTTTTATGTAAATGATTTCCTCTTAGTTTCTTGTTCTATCAGGCATCTGAAGTTGCCTTTTTGAAACTAGACTCCAGACACTAACCGGTCTTTTCCCTCTTAAGGACCATTCGGCCAGAGCACGTGGTTCGGTCTGTGTACAAGGCGACAGGCTGCACAGACAACGCAAATAATCATGTCATTTATTTGGAACACGTCGTGGTACGCATCACTATAACTCACCCACGACGAGGAGACCTGTCCATTAATCTCACCTCGCCATCAGGGACGAAGTCTCAGCTCCTGGCCAACAGGTGAGAGGGCTTGGAACACTGCAGTACGGCAATGTTATTTCAGTGTTACTTAGAATAATATGGTACATTTTTAAGATTTGATTCGAGTTTTAGAGCAGAACTCATTACATTAGTAAAAGGTAGAAAACTACAATTTCATAATTAAGCCTGTTTTTCTGAGAGACTGTCCTAGTGTAAGGAAGCTCTAGAATGGCTTGGTCTGGCTGTTTAGTATGTGTGGTCTGGTTGGTTTGCAGGCTGTTTGACCACTCAATGGAAGGCTTTAAGAACTGGGAATTCATGACCACCCACTGCTGGGGGGAGAAAGCTGCTGGCGACTGGATACTCGAGATCTATGATACACCTTCACAACTCCGCAGTCAGAAAACTCCAGGTACCCTTTTTGTGTTATGCTGTAAGAGTCGGATCTAAGCTCTGGATGGCACTGAATTGCATTCAATTACACTAATGCATTCAACTTGGGGCTGTGTATCAGTGAGAACCTGGTTATATGAATAATATTGTGATTCTTTATTATATCAATATTTTCTCACACCCCAATTATGACTGTATAGTTATTTAATAACTTGATGATTTTCTCATTTAGCTACGCAGGCAGGAAGTATGGAAGAGCATGTGCTTCTTGTGTTTGCCTATAGTTGTTACTCACTGCTGTGTTTCTTCCAGGGAAACTGAAAGAGTGGTCATTGGTGCTGTATGGCACCTCGGTGCACCCATACTCCTTCCGCAGTGAGAAGCCCCGCTCAATGGTGGAAACTCAGGTTGATGATGAGTACAGTGAGGAGTATGTGGGTAGGTCTGATCTCCTCCTTTTTAAGTGTCACCAGAAAGGTTTCCAAGGCATTCCCGTTAAGCGTTCTGTCCACTCAAAAAGCAGTTCCAAGGTCCCATTCTTTGATCCTGTAAATCTTTCTTCTCTCGAAAGGCTCCTGCGACCCAGAATGCAGCGATAATGGCTGTGAAGGCCCTGGGCCTCATCAGTGCATCAACTGCCTGCACTATTTTCTCAAGTTCAAAAACAATACCAGGTACAGTGCAACTCTTCACATACACTGATTGGCCTTTTGACTATCTTTATTTAGTGGCATATATTAGACAACAAGTAAACAGCCAGATCTTGAAGTTGAGGTTAAACATAGGACGATGGACAAGCGCAAGAATCTTTGTAATTGCTAGACACCTCGGTCAGACATGAGGCATTTATTGTGGCAGCACAAGGGCCACGTCCTTAATTTTGAACAGGTGGTTCTAATGGTATGGTTGATCATTTTACAGGTGTTTGAATAGTGGGAAAAGTGTGGGAAGTTAATTTGGGAAATTTTGAATGATTTTTTTTTTTTTTGCGGGAGAAATTTAAGACCTGTGTTTATCGAAAGATCTTGAGCTCTTCTGTCATATTCTGTTTTATGGATGTATCAATGAAGTCATTTTGCCCCACGATCCGATTCAAGTTTCTTAATTCTGAGTATCAGGTGGTACCAGTCTGATCCATTTGTTTTCTGTGTGTATAGTGTAATCCAGTCTGACTGACTCCCTGATCATGCAGCTCTCAGTCCGTGTGTGTGTGAGAGTGAGAGAACATGCAGGACAAATATATATATATATATATATATATATATATATATATATATATATATAATCACAGCGAGTCACAGGCTTGATTCGGTCAACTAATATTTAGTTGCAAATGGATTTGCAACTAAATATTAAGTCTTATTCACTTTTTTATCTATTTTAAAATCATCTGTTCCAAAACGTTTGCTCACAAGAAAAAAGGGCGGTTTCAAACAACAAGGTGCCATCTTCTGCACTGTGCATCAGATCCAGATGTAAATACCTGGAAATAAAAGCTGAAATGTTGATCTTGTGTCTCATATTTTAATGTCTCATAATGTCTTGTGTCTCATATTTTAATGTCAAACCCAAATGTTTTCAGTCTACAGCAGAAATAAAGGGACTGGCCTCACTGTTCCAATACTTTTGGAAGGGAGTGCTTTTAGCAGTTTTCCTGTTTTTGATGGGTTTTGCTGTTGAAAGAGGAAAGACAGTGTTTGAGGTTCTTGTGTTTGGCCAAGGACGTTATAAGAATATGACTGAAGAGACAGACTGTGCTAGACAGACTGTGTGGCTGTCTTTTTTCCCTGCAGTTAAGTGTTCTTTAGATCTTCTGTTTCACTGAATTCACTGGAATACGTTTGTTCATCAAATATGAATTTGAAATATTGACCAAAACTCATCAGCACCGATACGATTTCAGTATTAACGTGCATCCACCTGCAGTTGTGCAAAAATATTTTTCAGACAGTGCTGGATGTGTTCAGATCAATTAACTTAGACAAACAACATGGCACATGCTAACAACAGCTGTGTGTCAACATGCTCCTGCTAACACATCTCTACTTCTAGATGGGTGAGTGTGTCCGTGTGTGAGATTTTTGTTTTCTCTGATAACTTTCACACAGGCACACACACGCACACACACACACACACACACGTGCAAACCTCTACTCGTGGCTCACATTCACATCTGCAGCTGATGAGTTTTTCAGCCCTTGACTTTTGCCTTTGTTTCTTGGGGAAGGTTTATCCTCATGGCTGTCAGCTGTTGAATTGTCTGTCTCAGACACCCCCCCTCCTCACCTCCCGTTTACTTTCCATCTCTGTCTGCCCCCCCCTCCCCCCAAGGATGTGTGTGCCTGAGTGTCCGTCTGGCTTTTTCCGAGATGATAAGAGGCGCTGTAAAAAGTGTTCGCCTCTATGCGAGTCCTGCGTTGGCAGTCGCAGCGATCAGTGCACTTCCTGTCGGCCTGGACTCTACCTCAGAGAGGGAGCCAACATGTGCGTCTACGCCTGCCCTGAAAGCTCCTACCTGGACCTTGGTGAGACAAATGTTTCTTTATGGTCATATAGATCTCAATGTTTGCATTTTGTATTTGTAAATTATGAATTGTTTTAAGCACAAATGAAGAATTGGCCTAATGTGGGACATTCCTGTTTGAATATTAACCACATGCACAGTTTGAAATTAAAAACATGAAATTACAGCTTGTTAATCCATAGTCTTCTTTTTCCACTGTGGGGTCGGATGTAATCATTCCAGTTGCTTTTCCACACTAATGCGGTTTGGCACGGAACTGCACAAGCCTGGTTTTCTCTGCACAGTTAGCTAACTATACATGGGGCAGAGACCCATTCTGTGGGAGGCCTTAATGAGGTAGGGATAAGTTGGTTGGCCCTACATTTGCATTAACTTTGTGTCAAAGCCCATGTAAATAAAAAGAAATCGTGGCCACGACTTAGTAAAGGTTACTACCGTTTCCTAAACTCTCCCATGGGGACAGACAAATTGCATTCCAAACCAGATGCAGCTTCGTCCTTTGACTGGGGTAGGAGGGGAATCCCCACATGATCATTTTGTTTCATTGAAGGGAAAAGTTACATTCAAAACTGCATACTGCTTCATTGTTCAGCCTGGAGGGAGAGGTGGGGGTGGGAGGGGTCTAATTGTTACTGGGAAAAAAGGCCAAATTGTATTCAAAACTGGACACTGTTTTGTCATTTGACTGGGGGATGGGGGTTATTTTCCACAAATTACATTGGAAACAGCGTACTCCGAATGGAGAATGCACGTCCTGACTGTCCAGGTGAAAACCGAACAGGTGGCAACTGTACATCCCATGCACTTTCTGGTGTTCATTAAGCAACACAGCTAATGGGGAAAAAAGAAACCGTGATCAATCTAATGGGTCCGCACTGGCACGGAATGGCCATTAGCCAGTGGAAAAGAGGCCAAAGTTAAATTGACAGCTAGTAAATATTAGGCAGTGTCTCACATTAAGGAAATACACCCTACTTACCTATTTATAATCAACTAGAATATGTGCCTTCAGATCAAGGCATATGTGTTTACAAAATATATGGAAACTGGAAATGTTTCTATAAGGAACAGACCACCCAGACAACGCCAGTGCAGCTTTGAGCCTCATTGCATCCTTTTAAAATGAGGACATTTTTTCCATTATTATTTCCTTTCTCTCTAACCCCCAGATTCTTAATTACACCTCTATACACGCCACTGTTAATCAGTCTGAATGAGCTGAATGCGATAATTGCATTGCGTTTGAGGTTTTGACTCTAGTTTCTGTCACAGCCACCAGTATGTGCCGGAAATGCGGTGAGAACTGCAAGAAATGCACCTCAGCAAACATCTGCACGGAATGCAAGCCGGGGCTCAGGTAATTCCTCTTCAATTCGGCTTGTTCCACATAACGGAGCACGGTTCTGTGGTCTGGTATCTGGACTGTTCTTGCCAGTTTGTCAAAACTCGAGCCAAGATTTGGCCTGAAATGTAGTTGGAACAGCCCTGCTGGCTTCCACAGCATATCCCCTATATCATTAAAACAGTGTAACTTAAGCACTGTGTATCATTAGCATGGAAACGTCTTTAGTAGATGTAGTCCAACTCTTGTGTTTTGAATGTGTGGCGAAAACAATGCATTCTCTACAGAGTAACTCCACTCTGGCCTTCCCTGGTGCTCTCTGCGATAGTGTTAGAAAGGAGTTTGAGTGAATGAGGTGGAAAAAGCAAGAGAAGGGAAGAAAAAAGGAGCAATGGTGCAGAGTGCACAGAGAGCCTCCTAATGCGGAGCAGCTGTGTTCTGTGAGCGATTTTGAAATATGTTCCAGGAGTGACTTCTTTGAATTGGCCATAAAGGTTGTTCACCCGCACATTTGGACTTTAATCCTGACTTTGTTTAAATTTTTTGACTTGTTTAGACTACTGCACACTAAATGTCCCTTTTTTTCCCCTTTTTTTTGGGTGGGTGGGGGGGGTGTGTGTGATTTAAGGCCACAATTTCTGAAGAAATTCATCATTTATTGCAGGATGGATCATTATTCTATAAAGTTTAAAATAAATGTTTTGTTCTTGATCAACAGTGTTCAGAACAAATGCTTTCTGTTGAACAATGAATTTATTTATTTTTTGTTAGATTGTTTTGTTTATTTGATCCCTGATCTTATCTTTTCTTATTTTTTCTGTCTCTACCTGCTAGTCTACAGGGGAATAAGTGCCTGTTGACGTGCGAGCCGGGCACATACTATAATGGGCATAAACGGTTGTGTGAACAGTGCCATTCTGCCTGTGCTACCTGTGCAGGTACACAAATCCTCTCACTCTGAAAAAGAACCTATATATTATATATTGAAGTGAAAACTGAACCTATGATATATGGAATATTTCTCACTCTTCTCTAGTCAGTCTATCTAGTGAGTGTGTTCTATTCTGGCAGCTTGTTTAAAGCATTTTTCCTTAAAAGAAGGAAAATGATGTCATGTATTTTGAAATCCTAGTCCTGTACCACCCTAGGGGTACCACTGCCTTGCTTGTTTCAGAGTTTTCCCTAATTCCAGCACACCTGATCCCACTAATAAACTTGATGAAGCCTTGCTGAGCTGAAGTAGTTAATAATTAATCAGTTAATCTAGTTAGTAGTGTTAATTACCAATTAACAGATTGTTGAGGTTTAGTAAGTATATCAGAAGGACATATCGTATCAGTCGTATCAGTCTATACTGAAGAATTGCCCTAATGTTCCGCAAAATTTTCTACACCATGATGAGAGTAAATCTATGAAGAGTTTGTATAACAGCTGAGATGCACACATGGGATAATAAAGTAAGCTTTGCATGTTTACTTGTTTGGTGATTTAACTGTGTCATGTGTTCAGGTACTGGTATGGAGGCGTGCACAAAGTGTGCTGAGGGATACTACCTTGAAGAGTGGCGCTGTGTGCCCACCTGCAGTGCGGGATACTACTTAGCCGAGCAGACCGAAAACGGGGAGGTCAAGAAATCCTGCCGCAAGTCAGTACTACACCAAGCTTACGTTCAGCTGAGCTCTCAGCAAAGCCTTCTCCAATAATTAAAGGTGTGCTAATTCCTCTGAAGTGTGCTTTGTTCTGGTTCCTCCCCCCCAGGTGTGATCCTACCTGCTACTCATGCATAGGCCCGGGGGAGAGGAACTGCAGCACCTGTGTGAGCGGCTATAACTTGGAAAACGGCGTGTGTGTCGTCAGCACAATCTGCAAAGATGGTGAGTACTACACGTCTGCTTGCTTTGAACTCTTCTGCGTCTGTTAATCGTCTTTTCTTGCTGTTTCTTTTGTCATCGGGCTGAGCTCCTGCCCAAGGCATAAATCCATTGTTCTAGAGTTGTTTTTCATTTCCTATGACTGTATATCATTTGTTTAAAAATGCATTTTTATGCTGATTTGTGTGTCCAAATGAAGAGTTTCATTCCAAAATGCCATGTATCCATAAATCCTTTTGAAATAGATTTACACGTGGTGAGAGTAGGGGTGGGATCATTTAGGTATCTGTGAATATTTTCTTAAAAACATATCAAATACTCATTCAAATTATTTATGGCGACTGACTTTCCAACAAAACCTATACAGCTGCAGGCTGTTGTATGTTCAACTGTAAATATCAGTACCGTAATGCTGCGAATTGACAAAAAGGTGACTTTTATTGTAGGCTGTGAGTATTCGTTATTATGAGACATTTGATTTGAAAAGTACTGTTTTTGAGAAAATTGACTCATTTTTGCATCTTGTTAGAATTGTCTGTTTGACCCACACTTTGTCAGTTCGATGTCCATTTTGAGTGGTCGGCAATTCATGAAAAGGCCACTGAATTTTGTGTTGAACTTCTTCAAATATTTTCTTTCTAAATCTATTCAAAGTATATTTATTGTGGACAACACGTCCTTAAAGTTAATATTTGATGTAAAGTCTTAATTTTTATGAAGCTATTAAACTATAATTACCAGTGATTGTGATTTCATTTCATTAAATGATTGCTGTATGACCCCTGATCACTTTCTAAATGTTTGTTCTTCTTTTCCTCCCTATGATCGCTTTTTTCAACTCTTTCCTGATGGATTCGAAATTGCACACGGACCTCCTCCTCCACCTTCTCCTTCCTTCGACCAATCTACCGGATTTAAAACTTGTTTCACCTGACCTGATCTGCATCACTTCCTGTTTTATGGCCCAATCATGTGCCATGATTTTTTTTATTTCTCCCATCTACTCTCCTCTCTCCTCTTCCTGCTCTGTGGAAAGCAAATGAAGAATCATGGGCTGAGGGAAGTTTCTGTGTGCTGGTGCAAAAGAACAATCTATGCCAGAGGAAGGTTCTGCAGCAGCTGTGCTGTAGATCGTGTTCTCAAAAGGGCTGAAGGAACCATTCCGGCCCACATCTACCACTCACATTCCGCTAATTTATATTTCCAACCGAGAGCCTCTAATACAGGACAATGCTGAGAAGAGGTTCCTCGGTGCCAGAACTACAACAAACCTACCTTTACCTGTGTGTGTGTGTGTGTGTGTGTGTGTGTGTGTGTGTGTGTGTGCATGCGCACACATGAGTGAGTGCACTTTTGTAAGTGCGAGTGAGTGCATGATTTTTTTTTTTTTTTTTTTTTTTTTTTTTGGAAGAAACTGTCAGGGTGTTGCGACTGGGATCAGTAGTAAACAACAAATCATACATGTCAGTATTTCGTGACCAAAGCATGGATGCCAAATTTTTGTAATTTTTTTTTTGGTGGTGTGTGGGTGTGTGTGTGTGTGTATGGGTGTGTGTGTGTGGGTGTTGTTGCTTGTGTTTTGGGTCCAGAGATAAGGTCTGAGAGGCACAGTGAACACACGTTGTCTCTTTCATTTTGTCCTCAGTTTAAACGTATGACTACCACCCATTTTTTTTCTGCGTTTTATAAATAAATCTGAAACCACCTCTGAGGCCTGTATTGCTTTCAGCTCCAGCTCCACCTTTCAGCAAAGGGAAGGCCTAAACGTACACCATGGTTTCATCAATAAACAGGATTTTTCAGTTCATTACAGCAAAAAAAATGGTCCTGTGTTCAAGTAGCACAAGTGGTCCGCTCCTCACTGTATTTGCTGATTAGTACGGCCCATTTTGACTTGGGACCTTTTTTTTTTTTTTTTTTTTTTTTTTTTTTTTTTTTTTTTTTTTTTTTGCGACTTTAACTATCAACATACACTATGTATGAAATAAAGGGACTTTTAAAGAATGAATGAACATTCTGATTACATGGAAAAAGGTTTAAAAGAATTTTCATGAATTTTTATGGCCACTTTCATAAGTCTTCAAAGTAACTGATCAGTGCGCATATGCTCTATAGTTTCTCAAATCTACTGTGCAGCCGTCAAGACTGCACTGCAGTGACACTGTGTGTTCAAGTTATTTGTGATTGATGGTTTGAGAGAAAGGATTAAGTGTGGAAACGGCTTGCTACGCAAGGCCTAATGACACCCAGTGAAGCGTTATAATGGTTTTATGTGTGGGCTATGCACTGCACTGTCTGTTTAGTCTTCAATCAAACTTTATCCTTTCATCCGTGATTTCAGCCTTCATCGCCTTCTTGCGACCGTTCACGCGTCAGTGATTTATTTTCAAAATTACATTTCAATTGAGTCAGTTTATCGTCTGTGGTTAGTATAGGACTTCAAATTGCCATGGAACATAATCCATTGTTCACACTAGGTTTTTAGAAGTAGCTTATTACCGAGTATAATACATAATCATTCTCATTTACTCTTTGAAAATTATGTTTATTTCACAAACAACTGGTGCTATTGATATTATGGAAATGTTACTGATATTATGCGATTTGTGGTATGTTGAGGGATGCACTTTTAAATCCCTGGTGACGTTCTGCTGGATCCACTGTGGTCCAACAGTTTATCTGTGAACTTCTAGGATAAAAAAAAAAACATATATATATATATATATATATATATATATATATATATATATAATCCAAGCGGTGGAAATCCAGGTGACACATACACATTCCCTGCTACAGAACAATACCATAGGAAGAAAGGGACCTGTACATGTCATGGATTTGGAATGAGAAATGCTGAGAAAATGTTTGTTTACTAATGGTACTTCTGCAAAACGGATTACCGTTCTGCATCCCTATAAAACCTATTTTGACTATGTTGACCAATCCACTTGTGCTTAAAGTAAGAAGATTTTTATGTCTTTTATTTATGAATAATTGATTTATTTTCCTTTTTAGGCCTTGTGGTTTGAGATTTAATAACCTTTTATTTATAAGAAATGATTTATAAATGGTTACAGTTGAGGGTGTGGGCAGGGTTCTGTCCTGCCACTTCATTTTAATTATGTATTCATGACGTAGGTATACGTCATGACCATAAACTGCAACATTACATAACTAATGTTATATAGGATTATATAAATGTTTTACACTTATTCTGTTCTGGAAACATTTTTTAAAGAAATGTATATATGTATTTTATCACTATTAATCTAAACATATGTTTTGAGCCCATTTTTATTTGATGTGTCAAGAAAAAAAGGATGTTTTAGTTTTTTTTTTGTTTTGTTTTTTTTTAAATATATATTTCTGTTTTTAGTCAATTGCCACAGTATAGATGAGGATTTGTTGTAGTGAGGGCCCTGAGAAAAGTGTTTTGTCTTCTAGCGAGAACTGGACAGAACAGTTTACTGATCTTTTTGTTAATTCATTTTAAAATAAAAATAAGACTCCTTTGAGAGTACAAATTACAAGGTTATTATTTGTGCCTTTGCTTTTCCCATTTAAATTATGTCCAATTTAGTCAGGAGAAGAACAGCGGTATGAATACTTTATCACAAATATTATCACACATACATATTGAACCCTGACGGTTAAGACTTTAATGTTTTAGTGTACATCAAAAATATTGTGTATACACCATATAAAACTTTTCTACCAGTAGCTTGCAATCACAATGTAATGCTGTTATATGGTAGCACTGGACTCTGGAAGAGTCTGCACTGGAAAAGAAAGGCCTGTCTACTGTCCCATCAGTTTTGCTGTCAGGACAATACTAAAGTTACTTATAGTGTGACATACAGTCACAAACGCGCAAAAGTTAGGACACACCATGAAACAATTGACTTACACTTATTCAAACATATGGATCTTCATGTTAACTAATTTGAAAGATGGAGGAGCTCTAAAAAGAAAAAAATGGAAGAAATGTCTTAGCAAAGCACAAGGATTTAAAATGGTCTTAAAAGTCAGATCATCTACCTCCAGATAGAGACCAAACTATTTCGATTTTCTTTGGAGATGTACAAGGAAGAAACAGCCCAAAAACACTGATGCTGAAATATCACTTTTTTTTTTTTTGCACATTTTATGTTACAGCCTTATTAAATGGATATAGTTAATTAGTCCCTTGAAGTGGGAGGTTTGTTTGAATATAATATATGAATAATATATATATATATATACACACACACACACATACAGAAATCCAGGTTGTCGAATTAAGATAGCAAACGAAAGAAATTGGATTACTTATCACAGTACTATAAAATAAAGCTTGAAATATATCACTTTAAATGTAATGAATATAAATATATATTTTTTAATTAATATACTCATTAAAATACTCAAAAGATGAGTATTTAATGTTTTTGAGACGTGCTAGTAGATTTAGTGTGGTCTTGCGTGCTGTAATTTGAACATTTAATCAAAGGAATGCTCCTAAATGCATGAATGTGCACACCAATATGTAAAACCCACAAACGTGTACAGACTGTAAGATGAGTCACACTTCAGCTAAAAGCGGAATGCTATATTTAATATAATTTATTTCATTTAATTTATAATATAATGAAATATACACATTTACTTTTATCTGTTTAATTAAATATATATATCAAATTATATTTAATATAATTTGATAATTTAAGGACTTTAATAAATTAAACCTCTTGTTTTATACAACATATTTTAATGATATACAGTATAACATTTGGCGATCATGTGTCTGAACACTTCTCTTCAAGTGTTTTTTCTTTTCATTTTGTTTGTGAAACTTTGGTTGATAATCCGAGTCCCATTCTGAGTTCCACTTGCTCCAGTCAGGTTGTGGAGCTGGAATGCATTGGTCCTCTTGTTTGCTCACAAAAGGCTTTCTTTGTTTTGAGGCAAACAATCCACTGCTTGACCAAGAGAATCCATAGTCATATGTGTTGGGCACAACACAAGGCCTTCTAAATAGTAACAATGAATTTAGGAAACAGAGTATTTCCACAGCTGCTTGTTTTGATTTGCAGCTCTTTCTCTTCTAAAAGGAAATTCTTTGAATAGTTGTGGTCCCCTTCACGTTAAAACCCCCACCCCCCCAAATATTGTCAGGTAGGCTTTACATGGTAAAATCATTTCAGCTTTTTCAAGTGGGAGGTTAAAGTCTGGCTAGATTATTTAAATGCCAGTGCTTTCCCAAAAGATAATATATCTGCAAATATAATATAGGGCAGTCATGATGAACAGCAGGTATGCTATTGTTGAGGTCAATATGTGTTTGTTCTTGTGATATTCATTTTATTTGGGCTGGAAAACAAGTGCAAGTTTTATTTGCAGTTTGAATTTCATAACCTCAATATGTTCCCCAGCTAATGTAGTTGTGGCTCACCGTCCCAAATGTCTATTGATTTTCCGCCTGGTCATTTTTTCCCCCTCATATCTATTCCTCAAGACGCAGTGACTCTTATTCTCTGTATTGCACAAGTTTATCTGTAGCGAGTAGGATATTTTTCTCAGCAGTGTTGCTGCGGGGTGTGCTGTTGAACAAATTCTTGGTTAATGGCCAGCCAATGGCTTCTGCCTTACTTCTGCTGGTCCCAATATTTATACTGTCTTATGTGCATGTTTGTAAAGGGCCTATATCATGGCATTTTTCACTTTTATATAAAAAATATATAAACATTTATATTTATAAATATAAAATATAGTAAAACATTTTCAGAGCACATTCGACAGTCCATACAGTGAAAATATGGAAACTGAGCTGCCTAAACACACTGTTGGAATTGAATGTTATTGGGACGTCATTATTCCTATTCAGCCAACAGCAGTTTAATTCTTCTTGATCCACAGTAAAATGATATGGAATGTTTTAGCCTGGGATGCTTGATGAATAAGGTTCAAAATAAGGCAACCAATCAGAAAACAGTTACTGTTAATCAAATTGGAAAAGGGGTTATGACTGTTTTGCTAAATAATACCACACAGACGGTGTGTATATATAGAACTGTTAAGACACAAGAAGGGTGAAGGGGTCTTTGTTGTTGTTTATTAATCTCCATCTTTTCTGGAAGTGGGTATGTTTTTGACGGTTCCATCATGTGATATGGAACGTACTCCTTGATTAACGTAAGTGCCTTCTGAAAAATTTAGCAGAATTTCTAACTGGTTTTTACCACCACCACTGGGTGTTGAATGGAGCCAGAGATCTGAAGAGACCTCTGAAAACTACATCACATTGGTACATGAAACGGTTACTCTGCCTCAGGTCTAACATTTTTTTTTTCCTTTATGGTTTTGGTCTAAAACATATCTTTAAAGTCCATTCATGTTGGACAGATACATGTAAAATTCAAATGTAAAATAGTCTCAAACAATTATTCTTCCAATTTATCACGGGATTTGCCCCTAATATAGATATAAACCTCGCCATGGTTCCTGTCACCACCACCACTGTAATGAAATGTGAGTCAGCACTAAACCACTTTACTCCAAAACTTCTCTGAATTCCTCGGGTTAACATCTTAATGGTGTAATTTTGCAGAAATCAATTAAGTTCCTCCTTAAACTCTAAAGGGAATTCCCTCCACTCTGGGAATGACATTTGACATTGGCTTTGGCCCATATTTTCCCGCTCTAAATGACTGGCAGGTTAATTAGGATTGTATAGGCCTAGATAAGGGTCATATGGGGTCATTTGTGGGCATTCTATTTAGGGGCGTCAGAATTCAAAAGGGTTTATCAGACCGTAAGCTGAGGGTGAGAAGGAAGGTCAGTGTGCTATAGACCTCCCACACTTTATGGGAAAGACTCTCAGCTGCTCACAGAATGCAGCCCTCGTCTTGTGGACGGAGGTTATCCTTTCAGCATTTCGATTGCTTATTTATGTATTAAGTAAAATATTTGATGGATTTGATTCCATTGTTTTTTTAATGGTGCAAAAATATCAATGGTTAAGATGGAAACAAAGCCATGCAGAATGGTGTGGTGTGTAATCTTCCTTTCTAATGAAACTTACCCAGCTAGAACTGATCACAGTGGTGATGAATAGAATGGGATGTCTGAAGAGAATTCTTTGAAAAGCTACTTTTAACATGTTATAACATGAAATGGTTATGAATACACGAAACATGGACACCATTTTTGCTACTTTTAAACTTACATTTTTAAGATAAATGTGGTGGCACATGCAGGGCAATGTAAGGAAAAATAGTTCCCAAAGAAATCTTTGCTGAATGTTTTAATATTATTTTATTCCAGATTAAAACCCAAAAAACATCTGCTGCTTTTAGATCATAAAATGGCTATACTAGTGCATCTAAAAAATAATATTGTGAAAGTTTTTTTGGTTCATAATTTAATTCAAAAAGTTAAATTGCCATTTAATTTATATTCTTTACATTTAAAGTGCCATTTTTCAAGCATTTATTTTAATTTTGATACTGATTAGTGATTGTTAAACCTATTTAACTATTAAATATTCTTATAATTTGAGATTCTGGATTTCTGTTTTTCATTAGCTATAAGACATAGAGATCAACAGGTAATCAATCAATATAAACTTTATGTATGAGATTATGAACATGAATGAACTTTATGAATGAATGCCACAATATTCATTTTTTTTAAATGCACTAGTACTTGTACAGTACTTGACTTCACAACTCCTGTAAATGTCTCTACAAATGAACCATTTCACCACTATCACAGTATTAAGAACTAGACCAGGGGTTCTTAACCTGGGGGTCGCGACCCCTGGAGTGTGACACTAATTAAGACGTTTTGTCAGCTAAATGTGCGATGAATCTGATTTAAGCGCTAAACTTTTTCACACTGTATCGTTCTCAGTCTTGATGGAGTGTCTCATATGAAGGACGTGGCTTGGCAAACCACTCTTTCTTAAAATAGAGCATTTTAGAACGTTTTTTCCCACTGAATCAAACTGATTCACTCGCCGTTCTGCTCGACTCTTGGATCTGAATCTTGATTCAGGTTCATGCACATTGAGCTCGGTACGTCATCCAGGCTGGATTAAAATGGAGCGTTTTTTAGAAGGTCGAATTGGAAGTGGGGACACAAAACACACTAGTTCAAGGGTCGCAACCCGCGGCTCTTTCCTCCTTATACCGCGGCTCCGCGTGGCTCAGGAAAATTCTTTATCTTTTATTCTTTAAGTATTTAATTGAAATGTATTTTTTTTTCTAAATTGGAAGATTATTGTGATTTAAAATTATGCTGTATTATTTTCCGTCGCTCAAAATAAGCGTCACACTTGTAGAAGCCGGTTTACCGCCAAAACCCGGCAGGTGTAAATCAACCGGATCTGGATCTGGATCCGGATCCTAATCTGAAGCCGGAGCTGGATCTGGATCTGACTGACAGCTGACAAAGGCATGTGGAAGTCCGAATTCAAACGCTTGACAGAGAATCTTGAAGATGTTGCCCGTCAGAAGGCCGCTCTTGTTCAGAATCACAAATGGAGTGATATTGAGAACCTTCCAGGACAAACTCGTGTTTGAAACATGGAACATCATCACTGACACCTACATAAACATGGAGAAATATGAATTTGAAGTCCTGTCGATCTTCAGATCCACATACATGCTGTTCTCCACCATGAACTACGTTAAAAACAAACACTGCTCACAGACACAGATGCTCTGCACAGAGCTTCAGGAGCAGAAGTCCCATTAACCAGCTCAAACAAATATTTATTCAGATATTTTGAAAATATTTATTTTTCATTGTTTAGTGTAGTGCTTTTTTCCCAGTGTATTCTTTAAATTCAAGTCCACTCTCCGTTACACACTCTGAAAGCCCAAAGATCAGGAAATAAGGACGAAGGCTCACAGCATGTTTTCGCAAAATCTACTGGAGCCTAAAAGGGGGTCGCACAGTGAAAAAAGTTAAGAAACTCTGAACTAGACAATGTCCACTGGATAGGATGCATTAAATTTGCTCTTTCATTTTTGTCTATTACTGTCAACCTCATTTCACATGCTGCTGTTCCTGTAGTGTGAGGACCCCTAGTCTGACATGGATGCTTTCTGCCCTCAGTTCCTCAGTCATTGTGACTAGATGGATTGACGTCAGTGCAAGGCCAGTTCAACAAACAGAAGAATAGGAAACAGTTCAGAGAAATTCTGTACACTCATCTCTGATTAGTAGAGACCAAGCTGACAGTAACTTAATTGTTCAGCTCTGAATGGAGTTTAATTATGGTGTGGGGCTCGCATGCACTCTAACTATTTTGATCTCTGTATCTGGAATGTGGCTGCACTACACTGTCTACAACATGACACATGAATCAGTTTGGCATGCCCTCAAGGCCCTTTTCCAAACCTTTAAACCTGAGAACAGGTAAAGCAAAGGTAAGCCTTTTCTGTCTCAACATCACTTGACTTTGTCACTAATTTGTCTAATCGAACAGGACTTATTTAACGTGGTTGCATCATGTAGAAGCAGCCTGAGAACATTATTTTCTAACATTGTTTCTTCATTCACTGTCCATTTTATCAGCTGCTCTTAACGTACAGGATCACTTTGTGGTCCATTTGTTTCTCTGCATACTCTATCCTCCTTTCACCCTGATCTTCAAAGGATACGACTCCACAGGGCCTCCACAGAGCATGTATTATATGAGTGGAAGGTCCTTCTCAGCCCTGCAGTGACACTGATGTAGTGGTGTGTTAGTTTATGTTGCACTGGTTACAGTACATTAATAACAGCAGTGTTGTCTTTGACTTTACATTTGCAAGGTGGACCAACTAGTCATGAACATCTAATAGAGGTAACACAATGTTTAAGCCCTCCAGCAGCACTGCTGTGTCTGATGAGCTCATACCAGCACAACACACACTAACGCACCACCACCATGTCTGTGTCACTGCAGTGCTGTAGGGTCCTGACCACTGAAGATCAGGGTGAAAGGAGGTTAACAAAGTATGCAGAGAAACAGATGGACCACAGTCTGTAATTATAGAACTACAAAGTGCTCCTGCACATTAAAAGGAGTTTATGAAATTTTACAGCAAATTTAGAAATGAGGTGGTCATAATGTGCAAATATGTGGAAGTAAGTTGAAAATGAATTGATCTCCAAAAGGCATGAAGTTAAAGGTGAAATGCATCAGTATTTTAAGCAATACCAGTGTATTATTTTGTACAATTTTAGGGTGGAAAAAAATACCTTGCAAAAGTATGGGACGATTTGATCACTCACATAACCTTGACTGAGGTCTCAAACCTTAATTAACCTGGTTGGTTTATGACTTGTTTGCAGTTATCATTAGGAAAGGCCAGGTGATGCAAATTTCAAAGCTTTATAAATACCCAGGCTCCTCTAATGTTTCCCCAAAAACAGCAGTCATGGGTTCTTCTAAGCTGCTGCCTAGCACTCTGAAACTGAAAATGGTTCAGCAAAATAGCAAGGCATTTTCAGGTTGCCATTTCCTCAGAACGAAAGCCTTTTCATAGGATTGCTAGAGAGGCAAATCAGGACCCCCCCACTTGACTGCAAAAGACCTTCAGAAAAGTTTAGCTTTGTGGTATCTTGTTCTACTCTTCAGCAACACCTGCCCAAATATGTCCTTCATGTAAGAGTCATCAGATGAAAACGGATGAAGAATGGGTTCAATGAAATTCCAGCAAATCGTGCAAGCAAACATAGAATAATCTATCAAAAAGTTGAATGATCTGTAAAAAATCAAATGGATAATGATCCTGAACACACCTCAAAATCCACAATAGACCACTTCATAAGGCACAGACTGAAGATTTTACCATGGCCTTCACTGAAAATCTGTGGATAGACTTCAAAAGAACAATGCATGCAGGACGACTCTGTAATCTCAAAGAACTGGAAGGTTTTTGTGAGGAGGAATGGATGAAAACCCCTCAAACAAGAACTGAAAGACTCTTGGCTACAAAAAATGTTTACAAGCTGTGATACTCGCCAAAGGTGGTGCTGTTAGGTACTAACTATGCAGGGTGCCCAATGTTTTGCTTCGGGCCCTTTTCCTTTTTTGTTCTTTTGAAAAAATAGAAGTTGAAAGGGAAAAATTGTTTTTGCTTAAAATACAAAAGAAATGTATGGTTTTTTTTTAACTTTTGGAGATCATTTTATCTTCAACTTGCTAAACTATTTAAAGTAACAGTCATTTTGACCAAGGTTGCACAAATGTTACTGTACCCAAATAAATAAACTTTGGGATTCATCTGTCCAAAGAATTGGAAACATTGGTACAGAAAACTTTAGTCTTTCATTCTTTTGCTGTTTCCTCTTTGCAAACTTATACAAACTTTCATTTCATTTCTCCAGTAACTGCCAGGTACATAGGAGAGTAGTAGCCACATGTTGTCATATCATCCATGTTAGCTCTAATTGGCAGGAGCTGCGTGCCATTGTACGACCTCTCCCCACCTATAACCTACTTTAAAATCCTAATAATTAATTTCTAGCTGTTGTCAAGATCTGCCAAATCCTAAAGCGCCACATGGAGATCTCTTCTCTCTGCCTTTGCTATCTGATTCTGATGCCAAATTATACTACTAGGCTTTAAACAACCTGCAAAACCTCTGTGCAATGACACTAAAGAAAATCGTACGCTCCACATTAAGCAAACACATAGGAAGTAACTGCTCAATAACTATAGAATCTTTTTATTTTGGAATAAGGACACTCCCTGCCCTTTGCCATTCCACACTGTAGCAATCATTTTCCATAAAAATCTCACAATGTCAGGTGCACTTTTATACACTCAATATGGCACACCATTGGGCCCTGGTGCCGAGCCTCATTTTCCACTCTGCACCACATCTTGTACCTCATGTACCTTTTATATATAATTACATTAATCAAATCATCAATGCAACAAAGTACACGCAAAAGTAAAATGTTTGACATTTTCTGTTTTCAATTTTTTTTCCTGCTGTTTCCCAGATTTTCACTTCACCAAAGCCAATGTCATTTTGATTAATTTAACTTGTGTGTATGTATAATCTACAATAATTAAGTTTATATAATTTATATATAAATGATAAAACAAACTGCGCCGCAGAGTTGAATTTTATGTCATCCTAAAATGTCATGATGGTTTATACACCTCTACTTGGTTCCTTTATGTCAGAAATTTAGAAGTGACTTAATTCCTTTTATTCCTTTATTTTTCCATCAGGTCAGTATATCACTGACGATGAGGAGTGTAAACCATGTCACATTACCTGCTACAAATGCAAAGGACCCAAAGAACATGACTGCCTCAGCTGCATGTCCACCAGGTATGTTATCTGACCACAAGCAACCTAAATGGAAGGCACACTTAGTGTCTGCCCTGTAGAATTGAATAGGAACAACATAGGAGCATTCAACTTTCTTGTCTCTTCTGCAGGCTCCTGGAAGATGGATGCTGTGTAATGAAATGTAATTCTGGGCATTATGAGAGGGATGGACAGTGTCCCCCCTGTCACCATACATGCCATAAGTGTAATGATGAGGGTCCTGATAAATGCACCAGCTGCAGCAAAGGTAAAGTTTCTAGCCTTACCTTCTGGTCACAGGAAAGGTTAGTCAGGTAACTCCCAGGTAAGTTTACCCCAATTTTCCATTTGGAAGTGCTAATTACCCAACCAATCACTCTGTCACATATAATGCCCCTGAAACTAGGAGTGTGAAGACAAATACATGCCTACTCAAATACATGTGAAGCCAGCCACTGGCTCTTTTGGAACTGCCACAACTGCCGACCAGTATTGCACTGGGTGTGATGTGAGGAGAGAGTGCCATCTACCCACCTAGATGGCCAATTTTACTCTCTCTGTCTCCAGCTGCTGATGGCAAGCAGCATGACCTGGGATTTGATCCTGCACTGTGTTAGACCACTGACTTTTTACACATACTTTCAAACTGTGCTAAATGGTCTGTTCAGCGAGACACTCCTGGCCTCATTCTTTTAAGGGCCGTTGTAATGAAAACAAACAAACAAACAAATAAATAAATAATAAATGTCAAATATCATATTGTAAAACCAATCATTTCTGAGAGGGTTCTCATACCAATAAAGTCTCATATTAACAAGCAGAATTAGGTTTGAACTAGCCATGCTCACAGTATAGAAATACTACTTTCTATATTACTGTATTAGAATGCTGTTTCATGTTATGCTCATTTATGCTCAACTTTTGACAGATAAGTTTGAGGTGGAACGCTATCTATTTGAACACGAGTGTCGAGACCACTGCCCAGGGAGACATTACCACTCCTCAGAGAACATTTGCGAGCCTTGTCCTCCGAACTGTATGGTCTGTAGCAGCGGCAGCCACTGCCTCCACTGCGCCACCTCCTACTACCTCAAAGATGGGACATGTGTCAAACTGGAATGTGGAGAAGGTCAGTTCCAGAAACATTTGCTTCTGCTTCGAAACATGTTCATATCTCCTCAACTGATTCTGAACACTTTAGGTTTTAGCTAAAATGGGTGATTTCACTATTCATATTAACACTTTCTGTACATTTTTATGTCGGCTTGTTCTGAAGACTTAAAGGTTCCATGTCATGGAAAAATAAATGTTTCTTATATGTTTGAATAATAGTTTGATGTATCGTGTAGACAAACTGTCAAAAGCAGCCTGCAGAAGTTCACTCCACCCATTCACACTGAAGTTATAAAGGGTGAGTCAGTCTGGCCTACGTTTTGACCGATGCAATTACTGTGACATTCTAAAGTCATCGGATATGAGTATTCAAATTGATTATGAAGTGTTACCCCAGGGGACATGGGGTATGTATGAGCTGTGAGGTGGTGATGTCACCTGAAAAGCCCTGTTTCTTGCAATTGTGAAAGAAACATTGAAAACTTGAGGGAGGTTCAATTTTAGCCATTTTAGTGGTTCCTGGTAATCCAGGGAAGTGAAGAATACATTAGTTGTGTCATCAGTTGCTCAGAATATAGGCTGCATTTCTTGGCTTCATATGGGTTCTTTTCTCTGGAACAGCCTGTTGTGACATCGTGGCTGAAACATGCAGACTATCTTGGTTGTAGCTTAGGCTTTGGGACGCTGTATTAGAGAATCAATATTGTTTTACTCCAATTTTACTACAGTTATGTACTGTAATTCACTTTTACACCTCTGCTGTGGTTGTACACGTGCTAGTGTACACTAGCAGCATCTGAAATGAATGGCACATGATGACTGAGGCGGTGTTGTAATATTACAGGATTTTACCAAACCAAAAAACAAAATTCCATAGTGCAGATGTGGCATTCCAGCACAGAGTGACAGAAGGACAGAGATGCTGTTTTCGATTTGTTATTACTGTCAGTCAAGCATGAACAAGATTTAGAAGCTGTTATTTTACGGTTGAATTGCAACAGCATTCTGATTTAATATGTTAACATGAGGTCCATGATGTGCTTCTGCATTCAGAATGGAAGATCTGGGCCCTTTAAGATTTTAGCTTCAATAAACATTCAACTGTTTTGCTCAGGGCAAGAGTTTGAAGCCCATCCACATTCACACTGTCTCCCAATCTCAGCATATCAGGGAAATCTAAAGTACAGATTTTCTTTAGCTGGTCATAACACATTGAGAGTGAGATACGGCCTGGAGAGAATGAGGGAGAGCTGGAGTGAGATATGTAGTGAGAAGAAGTGTTGGAGATGAAAAGTGGAGGAGCACAAATTCTTATCATTAGTGACAGACATGTATAAACGGATCCTCTGCCATGGCCTAAGGGCTAAGCTCCACACGCCACTATACACTCACACACTGCCTTCTCCTCCTCTCATACTTCTTCACACATGATCCTCTCTAATACGTGCTTACACACACACACACACACACACACACACACACACACACACACACACACACACACACACACACACTCACTCTCTTCTCTGTAATAAAATATACCCTTGGCACTGATACTAGCACTGAAATAACCATGTTCTGTCCTCTGTGCAGGTACACTGGCCGACGCAGATGATGGCGATGATGAGTGTGTTCCCTGTGAGGAAGGCTGTAAGAAATGCCTTAGTGGTGGGTAATCCAGTGCTCTTTTCATGTCATGCTGAAACATCTGGGTTGATTTATAACAATGAATGCAATAACTGAATGCATGGTAGCATATGTCTTTATTATTAATTATTAGGACTACTTGTGTTGAGCTCCATAAAATCCAATTCAAATAAAAACAGTAGTTTCTTGAATTGCTATACACTCATTAACAACAACAAAAACAACAATATAATGTCAGATTGCAACAAAACTGCATCCAGTTCTATCTCAGGCAAGGCATTATTACAGATGTATTCTGAGTAGACTGTGGTGCATTAAATTGCTTCCCCAGCTGCCCTGTAAAAATGCTATCAGAGGCTAATTTTGGGTAGTGGACCTCATTGATAGAGATCAACATGGTTGTTATGACAAATTGGCCACCATGTAGACCGCTTTGACTTGAAAAAATATCAACGAGTAAGGTCCTGATTATGACTTACAGTGCTATTTTGGAATCAACTTGACAATGGGGACAATGGTCCTGCGGGCCACTAGAGAGTTCTTCTTGGCCCACTGGTGGTTCCCAGCCCACAGGTTGAAAATCCCTGTTCTACACCACCCTGATTTGTGTGTGACAGACAAGTGAATGGTGCATTTTGAGTGGTTTGAAATATATATTCTGGGGCAGCTTAATGTTGACTATATTAGTGACAGTTCAAGTCCAGTGTTTGTTGACAATGAAACCCTTACTATACCAAAGAAGCAAAATTCAAATACAAACATGGCTGACTGACTGTATCTTAGGTAGGTGATAAATCATATTAATTCAATCTTATGCCAAACCATTCCTGTGTACTGTATACACTTTTGCGAGAGAAAGTGAAAGAAACATTTTTAAACTGTGAGAACATTTTTAAACTCTCCCCAAAATAATACAATATGGTGCTAGATAGTGTGGGTGTCTGTTAGCTGATGTAACAGAACTGGAAGTTAGTGCTTTCCACAAAGCACGTTGAGCTGACCAGTGAGGTTGGGTTAGGGTGAGGTTTTTGTTTCTTGGTGGAAACAAGCCTTTACTCTTTCAACACTGATGGTGTCATGGGATGGGGAGTCCATGCCGGTTGGTGGAAACTAATTACTAATCTGAGGAGAAATTGGGTGCAAATATGTAGAAGGTGATACATAAAACTTAAAACAACTAGCGTTTCACTGAGGGCTCCAGCAGGGCTTTACACAACACAGGTATCGATATATACCGATCAACCATAACATTAGGACCACCTATTTGTTTCTTTTCACACAATTCATTTAAATAGCTCCATTCACCGTACAGGAACTCTTTGTAGTTCTGTAATTACAGATTGTAGTCCATCTCTACATACTTTATCATCATACTTTCATCCTGTTCCTCAATGGTCAGGACCACCAAAGGGCAGGTATTATGTGGGTGGTGGGTCATTCTCAGCACTGCACTGACATGAGTGGATCAGACAAAGCAGTGCTTCTGGGGTGTTTAAACCCTGTGTCCGCTCACTGTTCACTCTATTAGACACTCCTATCAAGTTGATCCATTATTGATGTAAAGACATCTGCTTCTGCACAGTTTGTGTTGGTCATCCTCAAGTCTTTCTTCAGTGCTCACAGGATGCTGTTGGCTGGACATTTCTGTTGGTGGACTGTTCTTAGTCCAGCAGGTACTCTGAGGGGTTTAAACACTCCAGCAGCACTGCTGTGTCTGATCCACTCATACCAGTGCAACACACAGAAACACACCACCATTAAAACTATGGTTGATTAGTGTAGATACATAAAAATTGAAGTTAATGAATTGAAATAAACTGAAAAACAAAGCAAAATAAATATCAAATGAAATAGATAATAACCACATGTTCTTGGGGCCAGTACCATCACTGTTCGTTTATAGCCTGAAATAGCTAAATCCACATAGCATTCAATTTCGAGATGTCTGCCTTGAGAATACTTCTTGGGAACAACTCCTGTTTATCTCATGACCCATTTTAGCCCTCGTAAACATTCCATCTTACCTCACACAGCCTCACACTACTGTTTCTCCACTGTATGCCTCCCTTATGTGTGTGTGGGTGTGTGCCAGGTTAGGGAGATGGGGGTCCTATCTTGCTGGGCTCTATTCAAGCGTTTAAATTTGGAGAAGGCATGATGCTAAAGATGAAAAGATGTCACACTATGTCGCGTGCAGATCATCAAAGCAGCAGATACACGCTGGTGCTGTAGAGATAAGTGTGTAATCAGACACGGGCCCGACCGGATCAGATCAAAGATGAGAAAGAGGCTGTGTGTGATAAGGAGTGCTGCTCAAGCTTTTACATAGCCCTCCTTTGGGTGAAAGAAGAGAAATCACTTTGGCTTGTCACCCCTGATCTAAAGTCTTGGATCCAAAATGGGGCTTCTTCATCCAAATGATTTCAATCTGTATCTGAATGGTTTCGAGCCATATCATAAAACTTTCAGACATCATGGAAAGTACACTCCAAAAGAAAGGTGCAAAAATGGTTCTGTGAGCAATGCTGTAGAACCCTTTTGGTTTCATAAAGAAGCCATTTTTTTTAAGTTGAAGAACCTTTAAAGAAGTTGATGTAACAGTACTTTATCGGTGTAAATATTCTTCACACTTGCATGTGCTTTACAATAATGGACCTTCATGGATCCACAACGGGTCTTCCCCTGTCCTGGTACACATGTAGCAGATTTCCTGCTCCCCATTGCCATCAGCAATGACAACCAACTAAACACTGTCAATGTGTAATCCTTCCCACAGGCTTCCTTCTCTTTGATATGCAGTTATATTTTATGCAGTCTGACCTATCTTTAGGCCAATGTTTGTCTTGGCACATAGCATTCCCTCTTCAATTAGATAAACTATGTACTGTCCCAGCTCCAAAAATGGGGGAAATATTGTCCTTTTTGCTTCAGGGCTTCTGTACTGTGATGATCCAAACTGCTTCAAAACTGTGGCTTCATCCATATAATAGTCAAATAATTTACATAATCTAAATAATCTTTCCCTGACTGCTTTCCTTTACTTTTCCTGGTCTTGGCATCCTGGTATATGGAACCACATAGCTACGGGATTGAGCAAATTTGGGAATAGCAGGCAGGAAAACAAGTAGGAAAAAGTGCATCATGTCTGGGTGAATTTACCAAAGAGTAAGCAGACCTCTGAAGAACCATCCCTCAGTGCAAATGTTCTTTACCAGTTTACAGGTTATGTACTTCTAATACAATCATGGTTCTATAGTGTCTCTCAAAGAACCATTTGAAGCACCTTTATTCATAAGATTGTGTTGGACAATGTTAGCTTGCCCCCTGTTGGTTAAAGGTGAGAAGATAAAACACTGGGGGGTATATGCTTATTTGAACATTGCACACACACACACACACACACACACACACACACACACACACACACACACACACACACACACACACCAGCCAGTTTTGATTTTTAATTTATTCCACTACCAAACAGACTCAAACCTAGTGATAATAATACTGCATAATATATAATTTCTATAAAAGATTTCATTAATTAAAGAGAAACGTGTTAATTTTTCTAGGTGTGCTTTGATATGAAATGCTCCATTGTAGAGAACATCACAGTCAGAATCGTTCACAATGGAAGCAGACGTCTGGAGTTGAATGCATGCAGAAGCTACATTATGGAAACCTAGTTCCTGAAATGTTCATGAACATGCTGTCTGATGTCTAAGACCCCATTTCATGATAGTTTCACAAGGAATGCTTTAGGTGTGCATGATGCTGTGTGGCAAGTTCCCAAAGAGAACATTATTAATTTATTTACTTATTTACTTACTTAACAGATTTTCCAAAAAGTTCCTATTGTTCCACATCATCACCCTTACATATCAAACAGAAGTCAGTATGTTTGTGTAGGTTCATTGGTGGATAAACCAATAAGCAGTTAAATTAAATCTGTGATGATCAAGGATTGAAGATTGAAAAGTTTTGGTTTAAGCTCATCATTATCTCAAGTGTATGATTTAATGCCTGCTTTTAACTAACACACTTCAGGGTAGTGTACATATTGCATAATGACATTTTCAGGATACAAAATATCTTTTCTTAATTAGCACTATACAAATATGATCTCACTCTCATTCTATTTTATTCAAAAGGTGCTGCACTATATTCAGTTAAACAGGACTAATTGCACTTGTAATGAAATGCAGTTAGTCAAAACTCTTTTAGACAATATCCACCATTTGCTCAGAAATAAATATTGTGTATCACGATAACAAAATGGTTAGTATATTCTAAAATACTGTCATATTACATACAGTCTATTTTACAATTTACAAGAGATGTTTGGTGAAAAATCTGGTAAACATGGTGTATGTAACTTTTTTTTTACTACAGTAAATCCAAGGCACTGCATGTCCTGTTTAGAAGACTATTACCAGTAAGTCATATAACTCTTCCAATCAACAGACTTGTTGATAGTCTTTTAATAGACCTTCTGCTTCCTACATTAAATTTATATTTCACCTTTTTTCTATCAGATTGAGGTTAAGCTGCCACAGGATCTGCCCTGAGCGGACATTTGCAGATAACAGTAGTATGATGTGCATGCAGTGTGACGATCACTGCATTAACTGCGATGAAGATCAGTGTTACCTTTGTGAAAATGACTACTTCCTGTCAAGTAAAACATGATTTATATCCTGTATTTTCTTTTACCATCCAATATATACTTTATTTAATCAGTTCACAGGGTCAACCAGTGTTCTTAAGAAATTAATAATAAAGGATCAATATATATAAATATAAAAAAACTGAAACAGTGCAAAATTGATTTGAAAGAATGTAAAATATTGCTTTTGGTCATCTTTGCGAAATTTATTTTGTATTGTTTCCTTATTCAGAATAACAGCAGTAACTGTCATATTAAGTCATTTTTATAGGTTGAACTGACAACTCAACTTTTACATTGCAGTCAATTTGTGTAATGCATCTCACTTGACATTGCAGTAAGAATATTGTAAAATTATTTCATTTCTAGGTATGTTTAAAATTAATCTTTTCTTTTGACTCTAGTTTTTTCAGTAGAGTGCATTCCATTAGGATTTAATTTTGCATGTTTCAGGCATTATTTCCATTATTGACCAGTGGAACTTGTAATATGAAAATGAGAAATTTAACTAGATGTTATGCTGCTTTCACTTGTCAGTGTATATTAATACAGTACGCACAATTTACTTAAGGACAGTTTTTTTCTATTTTTCAGTCCTTTTTAGTCATTTTCTTTCTCTCTCTTTCTGTCTCTTTCCTTTTCTTTTTAGTCTCTTGTCTTTCTTTCTCTAATATCCATGATCATTTGCCCTCCAGATGGCCTGTGTGTGAAGGAGTGCATGGAGGGTTTTTATGGTGATTTGAAAAAGGAGTGTGAGCCATGTCACCCTGATTGTCGCTCGTGTGGTGGCCCATACTATAATGACTGTGACTCGTGTGAAGATGGCATGCGTCTTGTGGATGGCAAGTGCATTGACATCAACAGTGTGGTCACTTGTCCTGCCTTCCAGTTCGTCAACAGTAAGGCTAATGTTTGTTTGGTCTGATTTGAATTTACAGATTCTCAAATGGCACACCTACAAAACTTTAGTGTGAAAATTTCCCTCATCTTAAATTAAGTCAATCAGTCAAGACATGTTTGATGTCTGAAGTTTACATTTTTATTTCTGCAGTAAAAGTATATGGGTAATGTAGCCAGCGAGTAATATTATACAAGAGTTAGTTCCAGCCACACAAGCTGATTGGTTGAGAAGGATTTGTTTTTTCTTCACAAACACTGTCTCACTCTGCTGAATGCCGACAGGAATTAGTGCAGTGATGCTATAAATAATCTGAGAAGTGCTCTGATCAAAACAAAAACAGGAATGACCTAAAATGAAACCAGAAGAACCAGGACAAGAATACACAATAACAAAAATAAACAGACGAGAAAAAGTGAGAAACGTAATTTAGTATGTTGTTTGGTATACAGACCTGAAAAAGGAGCTGCAGGCTGTGCGGTGAGTGAGTGAAGTTCATTACGGTGATGAAAAAACCTGCAAAATATCTGAGAGGAGCAGTTCAGAGAAGTCTACCAGATCTTGCACAGTTGTTATGGGTCTCTTTTCTCTGTATCTCTGAATATTTATGAAATCCAGATTTGGAAGATCTGATTTTTCTTTGTTTCATGTGTCATATGTAGAGCTTGGAGACTGTGAGCAGTGTCATTCTACCTGTATGCAGTGTTCAGGACGAAGGGAAAACCAGTGTAATGTTTGTAAGGAGGGTGAGTCCACTGGTGTCTGCAGCTTCCTACTGACAGGCATTTCCAAGAATCCTGACCTTAGTAATAAGTTTTAGTCTTATTGTGAGTTAATCTGAAATATTCTGAATATATCTTGTATCTTATTTCACATTATGTCTTCTATCTGAATGGAAACTTTAAAGACAAAAGTCATTTGGGAACACTTCTGTGAGTTCATTCTTCATGATGAATTCTAATAGAGTAAAACACACAACTGCCAAATTCAAATTATTTAAAGAAAACAAACAAACCTGATGGTGAAAAAACATTTTAAACCCAAAACTGCAGACTTATTATTCAGTAGTTATTATACTTTATTTGGTTACTGGTGTAAAACTATGCTATGGTGTACTCACTATGTGCATATCATGTCATATCTTAGTTTCAAAGTATGATTTGGAAGCCTAACACAATTTATTTTGTTAGAACAAAACCATGTATGTCCAACTTTGATATTTTACATTTTTACAAAATCTAAAAATATCAGTTATCATTGTCAATTCATTGGCGATGAATGCCTCGTTCATCTGCAGTTGTATTGTTTGATATGGTTCAGTTTAAATGTTTAAATGTATGGGTTATTTATCTGAATGTATGAAATAGTTATATATATATATATATATATATATATATATATATATATATATATATATATATATATATAAGTATCCACAGTGCTTCACTTTTTTCCTATTTTTTATGTTACAGCCTCATTCCAAAATGGAATTAATACATCTTTCCCTCAGTATTATACACACAATACACCACAATGACAAAGTAAGAAATGTTTTTAAGACATTTGCATTTATTAAAAATAAAACCCGAAAGTATAACATGTGCTCACTAAGTATTCACTGCCTTTTTTTCAACACCTTGCTGAGGCACCTTTAGCAGCAATTACAGCCTCATGATGCTACAAGATTGGCACATCTGTTTTTGGGAAGTTTCTCCCATTCTTCTTTGCAGAACCTCTTAAGCTCCATCAGACTGGATGGGGAGGATCGGTGCATGGCCATTTCAAGGATTCAAGGATATTTATTGTCATTCGCATCCCATGTGGTACATGAGATGTGCCTTTTACTGAGGAGTGGCTTCCATTTGGCCACTCTACCATACAGGCCAGATTGGTGTAGTGCTGCAAAAATGGTTGTCTTTGTGGAACTTTCTACTCTCTCCACAGAGCAACGATGGAGCTCTGTTAGATTGATCACTGGGTTCTTCCACTTTTCTCACTTTGTCATTGCGGGGTACTGTGTGTAGAACTATGAGTGGAAAATTAGTTTAATCCATTTAGGAATAAGGCTGTAACATAACAAAATGTACCAAAAGTAAAGTGCTGTGAATACGCATGTCAAGGTTTTCACTCTGAGTACTTGTGTGTGTGTGTGTGCGTGCGTGTGTTTTTTCTTACCCCATAGGTATGTTTCTAGTTGCAAACAAGCAGACCTGTGCATTGTCTTGTCCTGCTGGTACTTATGGGAACAGAATAAGTGGGCATTGTGAGGATTGCTTACCCGGTTGTGACTTATGCCAGGAAGCTCATCGCTGCCTTAAATGTAGAACTGGCCGAGCCCAGCTGTACCTGCAGAATGGATTCTGTGTGCCAGAATGTCAAAGGTCAATACCAACATGTCAACAGTTTTTCCCCCATTTTGAGGACTGAGTCTCACCTAGTATAACAGAATAAGTATCCTATATTAAATATTTTTGTAATAAATGTCATTAATCAAGTTTTATATAATATTTATGATTATATTATGATATGGTCTCTGTCTTGTCTCAGCTACTCACGGTCTCAGACCTGACTTGAACTCGACTACTTAAAGCTTTGTTGATCCACTGAAAAAATACATAAGGAAACTTGGAAAGCTGATTTGGGGAACTTCACTGAACTATTGCTGTAATCTAGCCACCATATCAATATTGGGATATAAACAGAATGGGATATGAGCAGAGGTGATATCATTTTTATCTTGTGGAAACTTTTTTCTGCTCCCCCGCTCTGCTCGGCTCCCTGATCTTAGCTCCTCCTTTACTCTGCTCACCTCTGCTCCCATTCAAGCTCTCCATGTATAGTATTGAGGGGGGGCAGATCTCAGTATGTATAAATATAGTAGCTATAGGACTTTATGGGGTGTCCTAATTTTTTCAACATCATATATTGTACATTGTATGTCCATTCAGCTAAGATATGATTTTTTGTCCATATTGAAACCCTTACCACCACATTATCTCACACACAGTATTGTTCTATGCACTCTAGTTGTATGTTTATACTGTTTGCCTCTTCCTAGGGGTTTCTCTGATGGCGGTGAGTGCCATAGCTGTGCCTCAGGATGTGCCTCATGTGAGGACAGTGCTGAGCACTGTCTGACCTGTGAAAAGCCGTTCCTCCTCTTAAAACACACCTGTGTTAGCCACTGCCCTGAGAACTACTATGTCCGAGATGAGGTGTGTGAGCACTGTCCCAATAGCTGCACCCAGTGTGACAGAAGTGGCAAATGCAGTGGTGAGCATTACTGGGAAAAGTATGGCGTAGCAGCAATTACTATTTTTTTAGTACTATAAGTACTACTATTAATGACTTATTATAATGGATTTCGTTCTGTCAAGGTAGAATATTGGAAAAGTACTAGTCAAATGCTTGAATATTTATGTTTTTTCTAAATCCTGAAGATTCCTAAGGGATTCTTCGGGGGTAGAGTAGAGTTAAGCACAAGATCTTTATAGTAGTTTTTATTTTCATGTATTGGGAACATTGCATACTGTTTTCCAAATCAAAACATGAAAGAGAAATGTATATAATTTGTAACTACTTTACATAAAATAACAAAAAATGAACATTGGGCTGTTCAAAAAAATAGCAGTGTCTGCATTTGTCTTTACAAACTCAAAAGATGTACTCCTTTTTATGATTTAGCATTCCTGGGAATCACTAACCTCTTATTTAGTTGAATAACCACAGTTTTTTTTAGAAGTGCTTCACATCTGTGTTGTATAGAGTGAACCAACTTCTGGCACCTGCCAACTGGTATTTCAGCCCAGGATGCTTTGACTATATCCCACAATTCATTTGCATTTCTTGGTTTTGCCCCAGAAATGGCATCTTTGATGTCACGCCACAAGTTTTCTATTGGATGAAGGTCCGGGGATTGGGCTGGCCATTCCATAACCTCAATTTTGTTGGACTGGAACCAATATTTTGCTCGTTTACTGGTGTGTTTAGGGTCGTTGTCTTGTTGAAACACCCATTTCAAGGGTATTTCCTCTTCAGCATAAGGCAACATGACCTGTTCAAGTATTCTGATATATGCCATATATAAGAGAAACATGCCCATATCAAGATGCTTGCACCACAATGCTTCACTGTCTTCAGAGTGTACTGTGGCTTGAATTTGGGAGTCGTCTGACAAACTGTCTACAGACCTTGGACCCAAAAAAACATGAAAATTTTACTTTCATCAGTCCACAATATGTTTCTCCACTTCTCTTTGGGCCAGTTGATGTGTTCTTTGGCAAATTGTATCCGCTTCAGTACATGTCTTTTTTTTTAACAGTGGGACTTTGCGGGACTTCTTGCTAATAGACTAGCTTCACACAGGCGTCTTCTAACTGTCACAGTACTCAAAGGTAACTTGAGGCTGTCTTTGATCATCCTGGAGCTGATCATTGGCTGAGCCTTTGCCATTCAGGCTATTCTTCGATCCATTTGAATGGTAGTCTTGCGTTTTCTTCCACGTCTCTCTGGTTTTGCTCTCCATTTTAAAGCAGTTCAGTTAAGTTCAATGCTCTTTGGAACAATGTCTCAAACAACCCTTATTTCTCAGGCTTTCAAGGAGAAATGCATGTACAGCATGTGCTGGCTTCACCATTAAATAAGGGCCACCTGATTCACACCTGTTTCCTCACAGAATGATTGTCCTCACTAATTGAACTCAGTGCTGCTATTATTTTGAACACACCCCTTTCAATTCATTATTCAAATACACAGACTCAGTAGCATGTATATCATGAATGCTGAGTCTGTTGGCTTTCTAAGAATCTACTGCACCAACTGGTAAATTGTTTGTCATGTGGTAATAATTTATACCAAAAACAGTGATTAATCTGGTTAGACATATTGGACTGCTATTACTTTGAACACTACTGTAGGTCTGTTTACAGTTGATCACCTTCAAGTGTATGTTATTGTTCTCTTTGTTTTTCTCTGTTTGTATTTTTCAGAATGCAAGGAGTATCACTTCCTACATGAGCACAACTGTTTGGATGACTGTCCCAAAGGCTACTTCACAAACGTGAAAAAAAAGAAGTGTGAGCCTTGTCACGAAGACTGTGCAGACTGCGGTGGGCCAGATGCTGATGACTGCATATCTTGCTCCTTTCCTACAGCGGTCCATTACAATGGAGCATGTCTATCCAGCTGCCCCTTGAGCACATACCAAGACAAGACTGAATGCAGGGGTATTTCACTGTCAACCACACAGGCATACATAAACACATAGACTCTAACATACTAACTCTAAACAGTTCCAGGCTTCAGGATCCACTTTCAGTGAAATGAATGTTGTCAGTAATACAACCAATTTAGTTCCAAATACAAACATTATTGACTAAAAGAAAGTTATATTAAATTGAATTGTTATAATACAGTTATAATGGTGCATGAAAGTTGAAAGACACTTTAGAATTGTCTATATGTTTGCATAAGTTGACCTAAAATGCCATCAGATTTTTACACAAGTTCTAAGCCTAAAGGAGAACAAATAAAAAAAAAAACACTTGCTCATTTATTTATGAAATAAAATTATCCAATTACAAATCAGAGTGGGAAAAGTATGTGAAAAATAATTTGAAGGGGAAATTAGAGTCATGTGTTTTCAATCAGTGGCATGGCAATCAGGTGTGTGTGGGCACTAGTTGTATTTCAAGTATCATGTGGCTAGAAAAAGTTACAAAACCATCTATAAAATTTGAACTCTACCAATCCACAGTCAGACAGACTGTGTACAAATGGAGGAAATTTAAGACCATCATTACCATCCCCAGCAGTAGCCGACCAGCAATGATTATGCCATGACCAAGGCATGTAATAGGCCTTGAGGTTAGAAAGGAACCCAAAGTAACTTCTAACAACTAAATGCTTTTCTCACACTGGCTAATGTTAACCACCATCAAGACAACATTGAACAACAGTGTTATGCATGGACAGGTTGTAAAGAGAACATTGTTGCCTACCTGCAGTTTGATCACATGGACAACTACAAAGGCTACTGGAACAATTTTCTGTGGACAGATGAAACCAAAAGAGATGGAGATGGAACAAAGGATTCTGAATTATACCAGCATCTGTAAATTTCAAGCGAATGTAGGTTGTGCATAAAGACAATGACCCTAAGCTCAAGTTGTTCAATCAAAGAAAGGTATTTCAGATACTGAAATCTTAGGTGAACAGATATGTAATATTGGATCACTTATAAATAAGCAAGTGTAATATTTTGTCTCATCTGTTTGATTTGGTTCTCCTTATCTACTTTTAGGACTTGTGTGAAAATCTGCTGAAGTTTTAGGTCAATTGAAGTGGAAATAATCACTTTAAACTTTCAAGCACCTTTGTGGTCATTTTTATTCATATTTTTGTTCTTCTAATTGTGAATTTGTCTGTAGACAATACAACATGTTTGGCAAATCCTAATGCATAGTTATTCTATATTTCAACACATAGATATTGTGGCCTGTGCAGAAGTTTGGACACCCTTGTTGCAAATGCTCATATTTATTTGAAATTTACTTGATAAGTAAATTAGCCTTAGGCTCTTAATAGGTTGTAATTAGAAACTGTCAGATGCATCAACTTTCCAAGCTTTAAGCTCTCTGTGTTCTAACACTCAGCAACCATAGGCTTTAAGATGCTGTCCAAACATCTGAAAACAAATGTAATTGATGCTTGAATACATGCTCTGGAGTTGTTTCAGCACCAGTGACATTGGCAGTATTGCATGGTTGGGGAAACAAATAGATTCCATAAAATACTTGCAAATACTTGGTCCTGAATTATTAAGTTGCACAGGCCATATTTTTTACAATTTACCATGATGTTCAAACTTTCACATACAGCTGTATATATTATGATGACTGATTCCAAACTTATGAATAGCAGGTATATTCATAAATGTACAGTCTTAATGATTATACACTGCGCATGCTGACAAACATAGAGACATCTTTAATTTTTGAAATTGGGCTTTGGGCTTTTGAGTCTTTAACTGACAAAGCCAGTCGTTTTTGAGGTCATGCTAAAGCATGGAAGTTTCAGCATTCCATTTGGAATTTTGAAACCATTAGTCTCAAAATGAGTCTTTTGTCAGCAGAAACCTTTATTCTGAGCTCTCCTAATTTGTCATAATTACATTAATTGTATTGGAATATGGAAAGCAAACCACACAAGCCAAGTCTGCTGCTGTACAAACAAAAGACAGACATTGCAAAACCAGATGCTTCGCAGATGTTAGACAGCTCACTCTTATATTCTCAGACTGTTGTCTTAAACAGAATGACTTTCAGTACCATATATCATGATTTTCTCTCTATTTTCTATGTACTTGTTACCACACTGTGAGCTTCTGACATATTTTGTCTCTACTGGGCGAATGTTTGTGTTTCTGTCTGTTTGGCTTTCAGGCTGTTCCGCCTCTGATTAGATCTTGGTTTGATAAACGTATGTTTCATGCTGGACATTTTGAGGGTATTTCACAAAATGTGCCAGATAACTTAAAGTAGCAACTGAGTTTTAGCTGTTCAGACACTGTCTGCTTGCTCATTTAAGCACATTCAAACTTGTTTAAGCAGTTCAAAAAGTTTATGTGCTAGTGAAAGCTCCTTGTTATGCTCTGTGTGCTAATGAAAGCTCAGAGCTAGCTATAGCTTCATGTTTGAGCTAACAATATTCAAATCTCAGTGTGCCAATGAAAATTCAGAGATGTGCACTTCTGTGACGTCATTCCCTTGTTTTTGACTACAACAGGGTGAAAATGTTCTGTTATGAAGATTTCCAAAAACATGGCTGCACCAGTGAGGCTGGAATCATTCTCCAGCTTAACTCTTGGAATTAACTCCACCTAAAATGGTGGAGAATTTATTGGAGGCAGAATTAGTGTGGCATTGGTTTAAGGTTGTCTGCCTAGATGTTTGAGTCTGTGCTTTCCATTCTTATGCATTGTTTAGCTCCAGTTTGGTACAGCTGAGGTAGTCCAGGTAATATTTAGGGAGTGGACAATGGAAAGAGGGTAAAATGCTAGTGTTAGATTGGCACAGGAAAAGCTGTGGCCAGAAGGTTGATATTATAAAGTTTGAAAAATAAAGAAATATGCACCCAGTGATGCCCCTACCCAATACCCTTGATTTTAGAAGAAACAATGAATGAGCAAGTGTCCCAATACTTTTGTCTGATTAATATTGGTGTCAATAATTAGTTGAGGAATTACTAAACCATTTAGTAATGTTTATTATTGCTGCAAGTACCGTTAACTAATGTACCCTTATTGTTAAAGGTTACAAGTGTTTGTTTCTACATCTTTCATATTCATTGTATTTGTCTCTACAATGACATGTCTCTACAAAGATAATTCAGTTGGGTATTCTAGGTCCCAATTAAGTCACAGGTCAATCTTTTTGGAAAATACAAAATATGATACAGGTCAGGACAGTGGACAAACCTCAACTTTTGCCTTTAATTATCCAGAGATCTGGCTTTTGGTCAATTTCTAAAAACGCTTTTAAGGGATTTTGTGGTTCCAAAGACATCAGTTGTTCTGTTGATCATGTTGGCTGACAATGGCTTCTCAAATACAACACTGTTGATTGGGTCAGAAGAATAACAAAAATGGATGAATTGAATAACAATCTATTAAAAGAACTAATGAAAAACTAAAAGCCAAAATCACAACAATCTCACAATGACATGTACAGTTTCACTCTAAAGTTCTGAATAGATGGTTCTCCATAGGTGGAGACACTTTTTCTGACTAATCCTTTTTTGGTCATAATTTACTGGGTGTATCTGTTTCCTAGACTGTGATAGGTCCTGCCTGACCTGCTCTGGCCCCCACCCTTCATCGTGCCTCAGCTGTAGGCCCAAAATGAGAAAGAACATTAATGGCTATTGTGAGTTCTTCAGCAGCTGCTCTTTGCACACTTTTGAGGACAAAGATGGGAAGTGCAAAGCATGCCACTCCACATGCCTCCTCTGTTCAGGTCAAGGCAAAGATCAGTGCCTCAGCTGCAGCCCTCCTAATTACATGCACAGTGAGTAGTCCTCCAATGTCTTCTAGCACCCATTTGTGCCATTTGGAGTTTTAGGCAAGCCACTGTCACAACCAATGAAGACATTCCAACCCACATAAAAAAAAAATAGTTTAAATAAATGACTCCCCAAGTTCTTCACTTCCATCCTCCGGTAGTGGTCACTTTTGTAATCTACACATTGCTCAACCCAGGCCCACAAGTACATAAATAGTATAATAACAGTACACATTTGTTTATAATACCTGAAACCAGTGATCAGAAGAAAAGAAAAAACAAATGAAGCAGGCTGGTCCAAGACAAGGTCGAAACCATTTATTTGCAGCCTGTTCATGCAGACTGGACATAAAAGACACTTCTTGTGTTGGAATAGTCATTTATGTGGTTGTCCACAGAAATTGAAGGGATAAATTCCTTAAATTTGTCCAACAAAGTTTGTAAACATGACTATTTCTATTTCTGTTTGAGAAAAAGAAAAATCCAGTATGCCATACATTGATGCTTAGCAGTTGTTTGTGATGTGTTGGAAGGATTTTATCCCTTTTGTTCTCTTAAACAAGGAAAACCACAGAAACATTAGGACTTACCATCACATGATGTGATTCTTAGCAGAGCCTCCACTGGAAAATGCATGGGGGAGTAGAAATGGTGTTTACACAAACACTTTATACTGCACTCACACATTTAGTTTTATTAGGAACTCATTTATAAAATTACTTAATCAGCCACATTAATCAGCAAATACAAGCTAGCAGTAGGAAATTTTTCAGATCAGCAATCAAAATAAGAAAACGTGATTTTTAGTGTGGCATGATTGCTGGCTTATGCAAATAGTTCTAAAACTGCTGATATCTAGAGTTTCTTAGAATGGTGTAATTATGAAATAAACATCCATTGATTTATTGATTTATTGATTACAGTGTTTATTGAACTCCAATAAACACTGTACAACTGTGTTGAACAGAAAAGCATGATAAAATGCACACCAACTTTTAGGAGGATGGGCTATAACAGGAGATCATCATGTAGTGTACCACGTCTGTCAGGCACACACAGAAAGCTGAGGCTATAGTGGGCACAGGCTCATCAAAGCTAGACAATTGAAGACTAGAAAAAAATGACCTGTTGCTGACCATGTTACTTGGTGAATGTACCGTATATTGTACAATGGCCATATTGGACAATATTGTGATATTATTGACAACACTGAACCTTAATCTCAATCAAATTTCAGTTCTAGCTTGTTATAAGCCCTGTACTTGACTAATTTTTTCTCCAAACAGATCACATGTGTGTCGCCGTATGTCCAGTTGGTTATTACAGTGACAAGGACAAGCAAGAGTGTGTCCGCTGCTATGCGACTTGTGCAACATGCCTGGGGCATCACAGTACCAACTGCCTCACTTGCAAAGCAGGTCATTTCAGGTTGGACAGCAGCTGTGTAGAGAAATGTCCTCCCAGGTATGCTTTCATGCCACACATGCCCGTCCTCTTAATTTGGATATTTCTTTCACTTTGTCTGCATCTTAACATTGTTAAGACAATAGGGTGACCTCAAGGGATCTAAACCAGTATTGAAACCAATTCTGATCTCTTTCAGACTGGTCTGCTGATCTGTTTCAGACTCATTCAGTCTGCTAACATGAGTGTGAGGTGTGTCAGATTTTGCATAGTCATCATGAATAGTATGTATGTCAAGATGCCTTCAGTAGAGGGCAGCACACACTCAGACAAGCAGTGTCTTACCTCTAGTTCGATGAAAGCAGGTTCAGCCTCATGCTGTCAATGCATTGAAAAAGAAAAAAAAGAAAGAAAACAAATTGTTTTCAGCTGTTTATAACCAATCCTATAGACTCATTTATAAACCACCATTACACTTTATTGCATATGGGCACATTACTGTAATTGGGGCCTACTTGGCAATCTTGTTCAGTTATACCTCCACAATATATATTTCTATACTGCTAAACCATGCAGATATGTGAAAATTAAGACACTCCTTAAAATTCTTAGCCTATTTGAACATTTTCAAAAAGACAATTGTAATCAACACATAGAACCAAAGAAATTTCAAAAAATTTGAAAAATTAGAATAGAAATGCTAATTCCTGGTGAGAAAAACGTGAGAACATCCCAACATTACCTCTTGTAATGTGTAAAATTAGAATGCGCAGCACATCAGCTGTGTAACGTCTCACGGCACAGAGGTAGGAGGCGGAAGTACTTGCAGGGTTGTATTTAATGATAACTCATAATTGGAAACAGACATGGAAACACGACAAGAGTAAGCAACTAGACATACATACAAACGAGAAGAACGACCAGGACTAACTGAGACAACGGCTGGGACATGATAACGACGGGGCAGGGTTACAGATGGAACACAGCTGGGAATGGGAGGAGACATGACATGTGCTCAAAAGCACATGGAACAGTAAACACAACACAAACCAGCGGTATGTGACAGTAGGCCCCCCTCCCGACGCGCAACTCCGGGGCGCGTAAACCAACAGACCCCAGGGCCAGCGCAGGAGAGGGACCAGAAGCGCTAGACAACTAGGACTCAGACACGAACAGGACTGGGCACAGGAACAAAGACGCTGACAGGGACTGACACGTACACAGTGACAGGGACGACAAAACCAAACACCGGAACGGGGACAAGAACAGGCACAGGAACAAGAACAGGAACAGATACGGGTACAAAAACAGACACTGGTTTATCCAAGGGCTTGGGCCCAGAACTGGCGAAAGTCTTAAATGTTCGAGACAGTCTGGGCACAGTTCTAGAAGCGGGCGCCGACCCTTGGACACTGGCGGCGGGCGCTGACCCTTGGACAGGAGATGGAGCTGGTACCGGGGTTTCCAGCTCCCTGACTGGATGTGGGACCGGTGCTGATGCAGAGGGTTCCGCCCTCGGAGCTTCGGCGTCGGCGGTAAGCCCCGCCCTCGGAGCGTCGGCGGTAAGCCCCGCCCTCGGAGCGTCGGCGGTAAGCCCCGCCCTCCGGACCGCGATCTTGCCGTGAAGCTCCGCCTCCCGGTCTGTCGCGGAAGCAGCCCCCTACGCTAAGGCAGTCTTAGCAGGACAAACCGCAGCGCACGGCACAGGCGCCTCTCGGGTAGGTGGCGCTGCTGAGGCCGTTGCGGCTGCCGAAGGGGAAAGAAACAAATGCATGGAAACATACTAACAAACAAACGAAACCAAGCTACTCACTGAACAGCCTCAGCCTGTCAGTGCCAACAACTCCAACATCAACAACAAAAGACTGACCAAGACAAAGGGTCTTAAATAGAGGGACACATTAACCACACCTGGAAGTGTTACCAAAGCGGCAGGAATTACATATGAGACACAGATGGGAATGGGAAGAGCAAGGGAGGAGACAGGGCCAATACAAACTCAACAAAAGGGAAAAACAAAAGGCAAGACAGGAAATTAACAGGACTGATACATGACATAGCGTGACATATTTCATAACTTTTTATCCATTTTTATTTTTTTTTATTTATTTATTTATTTTACTTTTGATCAGGAAACCTTTTTACCCTAACCTTAAATTACAAACTGGTAATTCAATTCAAACAGAATCTGGAAAAGATGGAAAAATATCACTTTAAATGTAATAACTATAAAATATTTGGCAGTTAAATTTTTTTGAATTAAATTATGAACAAAAAAAACTTCATACAATTGTCTAATGTTTTGAGATGCATTGGTATAGTGTTTCCCAACCCTGTTCCTGGGGGCACACCTGCTCTGCATGTTTTAGAGCTTTCCCTGCTCCCCACACACCTGATTCAACAAATCTGCTCATTAACAAGCCCTTCAGAGTTGCAAGGGGTGTGTTAAAGCTATAATGTGCAAGGCAGGTGTGCCTCCAGGAACAGGGTTGGGAAACATTGCATTAGTATGATGGTAAAGAATGATATAGAAATGTTAATAATGGTTTATTTTTGGTGAGTTAGGATTGATTTACTTTCAGAAGCTTGATAACCACATATCTTGGTGATTATCACCTTGAAATATGAGTACATCATGTGAGAGTGATTATTATTGGTATCATATGGTGCAGCTGGTCCTGTGAAATGGCTTTTGCAGAACAATGCAAAAACAATATGGGACCTTATGACTCCATGAGTCCACCATCATGCCTGAAAAAGAGACTGTGGCTTGAGACTCTTATTGTATATGCATGCAGAAGGAATTGTTTAAGGAAACTTGAGTCCATTACTTTCTTTTCCATTGGTCCGGGACCACATGTACTTTTCACACCATGTTGTGTGTGTTTGTGGATAGTACTTGGATACAAGAACTCAGCTCTGCTATACATTCCATCTTTGCGGCACATGTCTACAGTCATTTTTGAGGTTGTAGTTTTGTGGCATTTAGCATTTATCCTGTTAAGTATCTAAGTATGTCTGGTGACCCCTGCTGCTGTTTGCCAGTGTGGTTAGTCTGTCTGGCACAAGTTGTAATGAAGTTTGAAACTATGTCTCTGGTGACAGTCAGATATTCCATTGTTTTTGGGACAAATACAGCTGTGGTTTGGGTCCTGTGTCTTTGTCAGGGTGACCCGTGTACAGTTTATGAACCACATCGTAATTTCACTGCATTTTAATGTGCACTGAATCGTTTAACTGCATGTAACATCTTTACAAAAAGACCAAATTTGTCCTGTTTAATTGCACATAGCAGCTTCATCCAAATTTTGAGTACAAATTTGAGTTGCACCGTCTTTGCCCCCATCATCTTACATATCATTGTTTTCCCCCATATTGCAGTGTTTTGAATGTTCTACGAAGGACATTCTAATCTTTTGTTTGAACCTTGAAGAACCCTGAAGAGAAACAAAAGTGTCTCCAGTCAAAACATTTCAGCTTTCTGAGCATTACAGAGCCCTCATGGTGTCCTTGGTTAGCTATTGCCTACTTTCACTCTTCAGCAAGAGGTCATTTCAGTGATTTCTCAAGCTGAATGTTGTGTGATGATGGTTAAAAGAGTGGATCGAATCTACTGTATAAAAGAGCGATTGATTTGAAACATAGGACAGTAAACATATTCATTCAAGCAAGTTATTCTGTTAAGCTTTTAGGAAATAAAAGCTCATGACCATATCACACATTAAGAGCAAACAAGAAGACTTTGAAAGACTGCAGTGCTCTGCTTTTTTGCTCAATCACACAATTGTTGAATTCCAAGACCTTACAAATGTGTTAAGATTAAAATGAAACACCCTCTGGGACATTCACATGCCTACATCAGGCCTTTGTGGACCATAAGTCTACTGAAAATGAAAAGATTACTTTTAATGATGTTAAATAATTTCCCACTTTGATCTGCAGTAAAGCCGATTAAAAGGGCCGTGGGAAGTGATTGCTTAATGTTTCAGTATGTGTGACCTTCTCCGCCTGGTAGTATAGTTCTATCTAATGCTATAAGCTTTATGTTAGGACTGTTTCAGAGCCTTTTTCTTTGGTGTTGCAGAGTAAAGGGATTTAAATTGATTAGTTGTTTATTCATTATTATTAGTAACTATTATTAATTATTAGTCTCAGTAGTTGTGTATTACAGATGGAATAGCTACATATATTCCAGTCTGATCAAAGCTATTTGAATGTTGTGGTTTTGAATTCTGATTTTAAATTCTGAACAATTTTATTGTTCTTGTTTTATAGACAGCATTGTCCGCTACTTTGTTCGTGTTCTGCAGTGATCACCACCTCACAGCCATCACATCTCATAAGCTTTTGTTTAAGCTGATATATATGACCTTAATTTGGCATCAGGGACTCACTCGAGGAGGAAATGTAAATTTGGAAAAAAGGTGTAATGAGGAAGAAAGAAAACAGAAAACCAGTAGATCCCATGGGAAGCATTCAAGTGTGTAAGAATTAAAAGCATGTTTGTAAACCATGCAGCTTTTTTATTTCATCTATAAGCCTGTCATTCTAAAGCTGCTGGAATGTCATAGATGGATCATAAGGTGTCCCTTGGGTCTAAAGGACAAACCGGTTTTTGTCTTAATGAAGGTTTAAAGGAAGTGTCCCTAAAAAGCTTCTTTTTTATCATTACTTCCTTCAAAGATACTCACACTTAAAAATGTAAAAGGTGCTCCACACAATACGCTTTCTTTATAGAAGAACCAATTTTGGCTTCCTAAAAAACTGTATTCTTAAAAGAGATGTGAAGACCTTTTTGAAGGTTTAACCCCTTCTTGATATAAAGGTTCTTTAGCAGTCAGAAGGTTCTTCACACTCTCAGATCTCATCCAAATGTGGACCTACTGTCGCGTAAAGATGTTTAATAGTTTAGCTTTATGAAGGTTAAAATTCCTGAGAAGCCATTTATGTGCCCAGGAATCCATTTGACTTTGCTTCATTGGAAATTTAGGCTTGGGTGTAGTAGGACTCTACTTAAATCTACAGTACTGTGTAAATGTCAAGGAATTCACACTTGTGTCATTTAGCTGACACTCTTATTTTGAGTTTCTTACATTTGAATTATGTTACATAAGTAAAAGAAAGTAGGGTTAGGTATCTTACACTCTTATTGCTGTAGGGTGTTGACTTTCTCCAGCCAAGGAATTAAACTTGGGTCTGCTGCAGGGAAGGCATATGTTTTTAACTATTTCCAGTTAAAACAATAATTAAGCCTGGATGTTTCAAAAGATTTGAACTCAAGGTTTTTCAGTCTCTTTCCTTTGACATTCTCCTTTCTGTTGGAGGTAGATTTTGTTATATGCAGGCTCCTGACTTTAAAAAGGGAGAATGTTTTCTCTATCCCTGCTACTACAAGCTCAGAATGCTGCTAACTGCACTATGTAACTTTACTAAAGCAGTCAGGAAAATGCTTGTGAAAACTGGACATTTGTGTTTGTCCAGAAATGCATGTAATTATGTCCTTCTGGACATGGACAGCAAAATGTGTTAATTTCACAACTATGTGAATGGCATACCTTTTCAGGTCTCTCATTTATATGAAATGTTTTTGTTCTATTTGATTCTTGCCTTACATTGGAGCTTTGTTGAATTACTTGTCAAGATCACTTACATTCATCTTCGTGATATTGCGTGTCTTTGCCCTCTTCTTATCATTGTTGATTCCAGAATGTCTTTTCCCACATTCATTATTGCAAATCTCTTCATTTTGGTCTTGGAGGATCATTTTTGAGTCTCCAGTGTGTCCAAAACACAGCAGCTATGGTCCTTAATAATTAACTCTTACCAAACATGCAGCACATATTTACACCTGTTCTCAAGCAACTTCATTAGCTGCCAATCACCTCTCGTATTAAGTATACAATTCTTCTTCAAACCCTCAAAGCCCTACATGGTCTTGTTCCATTCTACCTTAGTGAGCGTAGCCATCCATACTGTCCATCTCATACCCTCAATTCTTCTGGCTCTGGACTTCTGACAGATCACTTAGGGCTGCTGCTCTTAACCTGTGGAATTCTTTCCCATAATCTCATCTACACTGCTCCATTCTCTCTTCCTTTAAAACACTTCAACACACTTTAGCAATGTTTTTCAAAATTATCTTTTGCTTTGTGAATCATCATTAACACGCTTTTTAATGTGAACTTATTCTTCAGGGGTGGATCAAAGTGCAAATTCCACTGCCAACCTGTAGGAAGAGGTCCAGACCAACAAATACAATTCTTGCAGGATGGTGCTTTAATGGGTTGTTTTAACTTTGAGTTTAATCTTTAAAATCAGACTGTTCAGGCTGAACATAACATGCCAAAAATCCTAGTGTCTTGACCTCATTGTTCAAGCAGCCATATGTTGTTGGGCCTTATAAAGGAATGATTGCAGTCATTGTTACTGATGTGTCAAGTTTAATTCCTCCACAGAATGTGACTCCCATTTAGAGTTCTGAACATTCATGCACACAAAGAGGAGTGACCTTGTGTAGGGGGCTACAGGGTAATATTTTGTTTATTTTTAAAATGAACAGTAAATCATATTGTGCTCTAAACCACACCAACAAGTCTGTGTCTGTTTAATGAAGAGCTAGCTGTGGTTGACAGAAATGAGTGGGCATGTATTTACAGGAAGAATTTGGGTGGCGGTTGTCTTGTGTTTGTTAGCAGCCTTGTAGTCATGCAAATGTCTAAATGAGACCTAACAACCATGTTTGCATTCACATTCCAACTCCCGGCAGACTATTATTTAAGGAGGAATAGGGGAATCGCTGTTTCTGTAAAATTCTGGGATTATTATTGTTATTGTTACTGGAAAATATTATTGTTATTAATTATAATTATTATTAGTTAGCAAATCAGTGTGCAGCTATCGCGTTACAATATTTATATTCCTCTTCCACAGGATTTTGCCATAATCCTCTCACAGATTTCAAGATACTGACAGGGCTGAGTACTTTGATTAAACTCATATCCCGATATGTTGAAGAGAAATAAGGATATACAATAAGATATAATGAGAGATATAGCTCTCTGATATATCTCTTAAATACATATAAGAGATATGATATTATGATATTGGCCATTTTTTATATCATGTACAAAATATATCTTGATATATATTTTGATATAATCAGGCTGTTTGTTCTGATTGTATAATTTGGCATTGTACATAATAATGAATGGCACCCAACCCCCAACCAACCACATAGGGTACTTCAAAAACAATTAATCAACACCTGTGGAACCACTTGAGGCAGCAGAAAAACTTCCTAGCAACTATCTAACAACACCCTAGCAACCATTAAGGAAATTCATGGCAACCACTACAAATATAGCAATCACCCAACAACCACCTGAATAACTAAGCAACACTATACTAACCACCTGTTATACATTAACAACCACAGAGCAACAGCCTAGCAAATACTTTGCGATGAGAACATAAGCTGGACAACACTACTGCTTTTCCTTCAGGTAATGCACTTTACTTACGAGGGGTGGGCAATATAGTAAAAGAGTATATCACAATATTTAAAGACATTTTTATGATACAAAGTATTTATTATGAGCAATAAACCAATATGAGCAGAACAACTGTTATTTAAAGGCTTTCCCGTACTTTTGTTGATACAGTTGTTGGTATTCAAAATGTGCTACACTTGGTGTTACGACATTGCACTAATTACTCTCTCTTTGGACAGTGCTTTTACGCATTCTGTGATATGCTAAGGAAATGTGTATAATAATGCTAAAATATATCGCAATTTCAATACAATGTCGTTATTGCCCACCCTTACTCGTTAATATTTGTCCACTGTGTCTCTTTCTTTCAGTTACTATGGCAATGCTGTCAATGGGACATGTGAGGCATGTGACCCTTCATGTGCGGAGTGCTCAGGCAGTGGGAACAACCACTGTTTGGGCTGTAGAGATGGCTACTTCCTATTGGAGCAAAAGGGGATATGTCTGCATGTGTGCCCATCCAACTACTACCCTGACACTCTGGAAAGAGTGTGCCAACAGTGCCACCCGACCTGCAAAACGTGCAAAAGTAAGACAGAGCATCCTATTTGAAGCATTATTGTAGCTGGATTTGTTGGACCTGGGGGTTAGGGGGTCCTGTTATTCCATTGGTTACTAATGAAACTTACGGGACTCACAGTAACAACTGTGGAGTGCATGGTTTTCGGTGAATATCATAACTAAAAGCTCCTCCCTATAGCAGCACTGTTCCAGTCTATCTCACACTGATGTAGCAAAACTGACAGAAGCTGAATGTGTCTTTTCGGGATGTGGAAAAGGGGGGATTGGGAGTGTGGGTGTGTTGCACACACAAGTAGAGATGGCAGAGAAACAGCCGAAGAGGGAAAAGTTGGACCATTAAAAACAATGGCATTATCTTGGCAAAGCATGTGGATGAATTTGAGGGTCAGAGCTTCTGAGGAGAACTGAAGAGAGGGGTGTGGTTGTGATGTTGTTGAATTTAAATATCAACTGTTTTCAGTCATCAACAGTCTTTTTCTGGAGGAATTTCTCTAAGCAAATCATTTTTTTACCTGAATTTACATATTATTAGTGTGTAAAGGACAGCACTGATTCACATACCAGACCTGCAGTTACATATTAAAATGTTACCATTTTAACAAAATAACTACATCCCTTAAATACATTTTATGGCAACCTCTTTTGGTATGAAAACAAACAAACAAAACAAACAGAAATATGTTTATATACTTTTCAATAGATAGTACTGACCTCTGTCTGATTTAATGTAATCTGCAGATTCGGGAATGCTGCAGTGCTCGTCCTGCTATGAGGGCTACCGGTATTTTGGAGGAATCTGCTCATCTCTTTGTCTTGCTGGAGAGTATGCTGTCTCCACGGTAATCCAAGTTCTATTACCTTCTATTAGTATTCAGGGTTGTAATGCATCTGAAATGACCCCAGCTACCAACGAGCAAATGTCCATTCAGTATTCCCATTGAATTAATATTTCTATATAATAATTTAATATACATAAATATACACACATACACACACACACACACACACACACATTTGTATATATTATATATATATATATATGTGTGTCCATGTTTAGCTGTATTTACAAAAAAAAAATCCTTAACACTAAATATTATTATGCCTCAAAAGGTTTATTTGAAGCTGTTCTGTAGGACTGTAAATCTATATAATCACTTCTTTTCACGCTAGACTTTCAGGACTTGCAGCACTAGTCTTCCAGGAGAGACTTTGTGGCAGCATATTAGTAATTGCAGTGGTGGAATGGGTTTCACAGGCCCCTACATGTTAGTGATAGAGATGAGTGAGTAAATTGGTAGCTCAGGTATTTCCTATGTTTGTATATACACACACACACACACACACACACACAGACACACACATTAAGTTCCATACTCAAATGTATACATCTCAATTTGCTCTTTAAGACTAGTATACTATATGCACTAGTTTGAATCCTTTTCATTAGTTTTGCTTTTGCTGTGTCTTTGTTATAACATCACTGGAAATGTAATATTCAGAGAAAGCAGTGGTCGCAGAAATATCATGTTCTCAGGTTCACTTAAACTATAGTAATACTCCGCTCTCTTGATGAGCAGACTCCATGTCCACCCTGTCACATGAATTATAATTATATGTAGTATTTGATGCTCTAAACCTGAAAAACAGTGTTTGGCAGCCAGTGTTACACTCAAGCTCAGTGTCAGTGTCATCTCAGTGTTATATGGCACAAAAAATGATCAGGGAAGCCTAAAATTGTGCGTTGGGTAAGAGCATTGGGAATACATTTGTGAACATACACACACACACACACACACACACACACTGTTGATCAGTGTGGCTTACAGGTCATAATCACAAATCCCTGTTTAACTGTATTTACAAAACACAGAAGTCCTAATTGAAACTATGCTGACTTTTAAACATAAAACCAGCTCAAAATACTTTTTTGCTTGTTTTTCTAAACTAAGTAATCAGTGGTGTAGTACAGACGGGACAGCATTCATTTAAAGAAAAACAATTAACATAGGGTTTATTGCTTAACACAGAAACAATTGATCAGCCAAGATTGCACTTTGTGCAAACCCCAAACTTCTTTCCAGCACACAGATAGAACAGAGAGCTTATGAACCAAAGAAACATTCAAGATTCTACTTTGTACTGGATTGAAATCATTCACTGCACCTTTAACAGCTACATCTGGGAGTAATATTTCACTGCATTATTCTTTTTCCCATGAAGGGTCCTCTCCAAGATCCATTTATTAATTGGTGAATTTCGTTCTCTTACACAGAGCCCAAAGTTGAAGTGTGTGCCATGTCACTCATCTTGTATTGAGTGTAAGGGCCCAGGGCTATACAACTGCACCAACTGTCATGTTCTACAGCGCCTCACTGAGGATCAGAGGTGTCTCTCCTGCTGTGGAGAAGACAAACTCATTGACTCCTCACCAATACCCTGGGAGTGCTGCCAATGTCATCATGGTAAAGTCCTCTGTCTACCATTAAAAATATTACTATTGATCTGTGTTAAATTTTGGTAATTCTAGCGAAGTGTGGGCAACACAAGGTGTATACTGACCCCTCTACACTGCCACACTGTGATACAATGCTTTATTCGATGCTTGCATAGCTGTTTAAGTGTGATATCAGCACACGTAAGGTTGTAATTGCTTGTCTATCATATTCTAGAGCAGAGGTACTTAACCTTTTTCACTGTGCGACCCCCTTTTAGGCTCCAGTAAATTTCGCGACCCCCCCCCCCCCCCCCAGGACAAAACAGTATCAATAACTCGTAAAATATTCCAAGTACTTTATCATATTTTCTCACTTTTTGTTTTTTTGTAGTGATGATACCCTTGAATCTGAAGCGTGTGTCGAAAAAACGATACACATTGGTTCGAATCTCTGTGCCAATGCTTGATTCGTTCTACATTGATCATGTGACCAATGACGTCCGAAGCTTCAATTTGGCACACAATAACGTGACTGCTTTAGGGAACGATTCAAAAGATAGAGAGTGAGACAGAGAGATATAGAGATTTAGAGAGATAGAGAGATAGTGAATGAGTCACAGAGGGAGAGAGACAGAGAGAATGTGAGAGAGAGAGTGGGAAAGGCACACAAACTAATAATAGTGAATATATATTTTAGAATTTGGTCTATATTAACAGATCAATAACATGGTGAAGGGAAACAAGCAGCAATGTGCAATTAGAATTGAAAGTGTAGTTTCTCCAGTTTGCCTTATCAAGATACATTCTGAGTGTAATATATATTCATTCAAAATTTATTACAGTGTTGTGTCTTTTAATATATTACATTAAATTATCCAGATATCAAAGTATTCTGCCATTTGTTTTATCATTTTTTAAACCTCAAATGTCATGTTAATGCACTGGAACAGTTTTAAGAGCTGTATTATTATTATTATTTTTTTTTTACACAAAGCACTTTCTGGTTTTGGCCATGAGATGCCGCTAATGTCCACTGTGTTATGAAGCTCCGAGTAATGAATCTTTTTTTGATACAGTTGGAAAAAGGCTTCAGTGCTTCAGAAAGCCTTGGTTTGCCATCACTATTTTTTTCTGTTCTGATGTTATATTCGACCTTCTAAAAAACGCTCCATTTTAATCCAGCCTAGATGACGTGCCGAGCCACAATGTGCATGAACCTGAATCAAGATTCAGATCGAAGAGTCGAGCAGAGCGGCGAGTGAATCAGTTTGATTCAGTGAAAAAACGTGATAAAGATGCTCTGTTTACTAAACAGTGGTTTGACAAGCCATGTCTTTCACGTGAGACACTCCATCAAGACAGAATGATACAGTGTGTCGCACATTTAGCTGACAAAACGTCTTAATTAGAGTCACGTTCACGACCACCCTAAAGTACAGGTTAAGAACCCCTGTTCTAGAGCATTGTTTCTCAACCCTGCCCTACATATTTTAGTGGCTTCCATGTTTAACACACCCACCACACACCCTGAAACGGCCTGTTAATGATTAGTAGAATCAGGTGTGTTGAGCAGAGAAAGCACCAAACTGTGCAGGGCAGGTCTCCAGAACCAGGGTTAAGAAACTCTGGTCTAGAGTACCAAGGAGTTATTGAAAAATCAAATGGAAAATGAAAAGCCTAAAATAAGCAGAAGATATGATATCCATATGTACAATAATAATAAAAAAAAAAAAACAATACAGTGAAAGTACTGTAAAGTAATACGAAAGGTAATCATTTATTGCTTTGTCTTAGACTGTCCACAAAGGATTTTTCATGTCATGTCCAACAAAAATTCATTATGAAAAGAAAAAATGTTACTTCAGTCTAAATGATGTATTGTTATATGCTTTAGAAGTACAGTTCATAAAAATCTGGTCCATTATTTGGACGGTGGCACAATATTGCAATTTTGTTGCCTCTGTACAACAAGACAGTGAAGTTGAAATAAGACAATCATTGACCAGGTTTAATTCATAGGAGTTAACAAAAATTTAGTTTTAACAAATTAGTGATTACAGCTGTTCTTTATATAGTCCCTCCCTTTTAACAGGCTCAAAAGAAATGGGAAAACTGACTGCTAAGCAGTTTTGCAGCCAAGAAGAAACAGTAATAATATACTCTGTAATAAAAGTATTGATATTTCTAAACATTACACTGTGATACTTAGACATTTTCAAAATACACTGGATTCATCACAATAAGATAAAATGCACGAATATTGCAAGATTTTAAAAACCATCAGAGAAATGTTAATATAAATAAAATGTTGCTACATTTTATTCAGTGAAACAGGGCTAATTCTTGGGATCATTTTGCATCAAAATAACAGATTTACAAGTTTAATGCACTGACTATAATATTGCCCCTACAATTGTTTCTACAATGGGCCCTTCATCCTGCTAACTGCACTATGTAACTATGTCCATTTTGATGTGGGTGGGAAAACACCCATGACAACTGCACAACACCTGTGTGTAACCTGCTTCATATTTGTGTAACATTACTTTACCACCTCAGTTCACACAGTATCTCTCAGTTTGTTTAGACAGCATGTATAAAGCTTGTTCCTTAGATGTTCAAGTTCCACTTCCCGACTGTAGGGGGAGTCCAGGAGCAAAAAACACCAATTTGAATAATGCAGCTTTATTTAAACATTCATGACATGCTCAGAAAAAGCATTGCAAAAACAAATTTTAGCATGATAAAAATAAAACATTAAATATTACAGTTATAATTATTTGAGATGTATGCCTTTAATAGAACTTTCATCTCAGGATCTCTGTAATCATATCAATAAATGCTTCCTCACAGCTCCCTCACCAGACTGGTGCGTCCTGGGTGTCAACTACAACTTTCGCAGCAGAGAGGAGGTGCCTTCAGGAAACCCCACACTTGTAGTCGTCATAGCCATATTCATGCTCCTGGCGTTAGGGTCAGTGGTTGTCCTCTTCATGCAGTGGCACCCAAAAGTGCCCTCCTTCTCCACAGTCAAATCAAAAGGCTACATCAAAGTGGACAAAGCACCCTCCTTTACCACTGCCACCCTGCGGGACAGCATTCAGGCAGAGTACTGCGACAAGACCCGAGATGAGGAGGAAGATGATGACGATGACAATGAAGATGAAATTGTGTACATGGGGCAAGATGGGGTGGTGTATAAGAAATTTAAGTATGGCCTGTTGGAACAGGATGAGGAGGACCTGGAGATGGAGTATGATGAATCCATCTATGCTTTCAGATGAAGGGGGTCAGACTGAAGTAGATGAGACTCTTTAGTAGCATGTTTCCAGTTTTGTTGGCTACCAGAAAATGTTTTATTTATTACAAGTCTATGAAGCAGAATGAAGATCATCTGAGACAAAGTATAAATAAGTACAAAGTGTCAATAAACAGTGAATATTTTGGATCATGAGACGAGTAAGCACTTTCTTGACGCATCAAACATGACTGCATTGGAAAATGTATCAACTGATAATGAAACAGAACCGTTCATTAGGGGTCCAAGCACTCAAGTAATTGTTTGGATTTTTCTTCTTCTGGATTATTCTTTTCCTGCTTTAGAAATGATCACACAGACCAACCTGTTATGGCATTAAGACATGAAATCCTCCCCCTAAACAGATATCAGCCTTTTGCTTTGTAACTCCTACCCTAAAAATGGCTTATTCCTCGAGTCATTACAAAGTCGACAGAATCACTAAGCTCCACTTTTTTGCTATTTCACATAATATACAAATCCTACTTTTTGCAAACTAGTCTAAGGATTTTTAACCAATCCTCGTGTTTGGTTCAGAATACTCAAGAGGCTGCAGGGCCGATGCCTAAAAACAAGCTGAAACCCGGCAGGCAGAATATAGCAGAAAGTCTAGAACTCACAATGAAAAGTCATCTTGATAAATTGAAAATCGTGGACGTCATCAGACGATCAGCATTCACCATGTTTCACAGGCTGATCATTGATCAATCAGGATGAAACTTGAATATTTAGTTTCTAAGCTGTGACATTAAAAAAAAACAAAAAAACATGGCCACAAAGTAACATTAATCCATAAAATTGAACTATATTTCATACAGATTTTGACTAATTAACTTAAATTCCAGACAAATTTGTCAATACAAAAATCTTAATTCATGCATAATTGTTGTTTGGAAACTTGATGGACATTTTGTTAATTGTTTTTTGTAGGTAATGTTTTTTTTTTTTAATCCTTTTTCCCCAAAACATGGTTTAACTGTGTCCAGTGAATCCTTGCTGCCTTGGAAATTCTAACTTAAATTGCAAAAACTGATCAGCTGCTGGTCTGTTCATTCCACAATTTAAAATGCTTGTTTACAATCACATTCTGATGAATTATGCAAATTCTTGTCTATATTGACCTTTAGGGAGTGTTACAGCACTCAAACATTTTCTTGTTAAAATCAATTTGTGATCAAACTATCCCAATTTACTGCCTATTGATTCAGGATTACATCTGGAATAACTTCACAAAAAATTAAATGTTTAATTCAATTATATTATTTGGATTATTATTATTATTATTATTATTATTATTATCAGCATCAGAAGATGGCTTTACTGGCCAAGTACCGTGCCGTCAGAGTCTCATCTCAAGCTCCTAGAGGAAGAATGGAGACACACAGAATCCAATGTGTCTGAAGACCTCTGTGAAGTTTCATCAAGTCCAGAGTCAACACAGCACCTACCAGGAGATTTTAGAGCACTTCATGCACTCAGCACCTGCCCACTGTGCTTCACATATAGCTCGTGAAATATTGTAATAAAAAAAAAAAACTGGATTTCTGATTTTCATAAACTTTAGGCTAAACTGATTAAAAGTACAACAAAAAAAAGAAATAAATATTTGTGTAATAAATATTAAATTACTTAATTTATTAAATTATGAACAAAAATGAACTTTTCTCACATTCTTCAAGTACACTTGTACAGAGTTTGGACAGTTTTAAAGATTAATAATCTAAACATCATACATTTACTGAGAACAATTCATGCTTACGTGCAATAAATATGATACATAATTAGTCTAATGTTTGAACCGTTGGAACGTATTCATTAACTAAAAAGTGCATTTCCTGAAGAACATATAGAGCAACTGCACTGTTTATATAATTTCCATGCTGTTTCTATGTTGCTAGGCAGTTAATATGGGGTTGTGAAGCAGATTGTGTTCATAAAATAAGGCTTGTGGAGGTCCATGAAGTTTTCTCCAAGGACCCATAACAAATGAAGTAACTTGCTTTCCAGACATGAGTTGATTTGCAAACAACTTTAATGACAGAATGTCTAGAAAATTGAGAGAGAAATTGCACGTTAATCTGAAGAGTTCAAGTGTGTTGCATCGCTTAGGCCTCCAGAAAATGAAAACACAATGACAGACAGTTCAACAGATCAAGTGTTTTTAAATATAAAGTATCGCTCATGTGATAATACCTTCAATTTGTTTACTACCTGCAGTAGTTTTCCTTTAACATTACAGACGTTTGATGGCTGGCTATCATAGTACGAAGCTAGAACTTCACTGCTCAGCGTGAGGTGGATACATGCTGGATACTAAAGTTACTATTTGGACAGTGAGACAATTGGGACAACAATATCTCAAATAGTAAAGGCTTAAAGGATTTAACAAAAATGCTGCAATGACAAATACAGCAATTTTTACAGGGTCTATTGTAGACACTGTGTCTTTGTGTATTTAGACAAACTAACACTTACACGTGTATTATTTTTAGCACCTGGATGCAAATTATTTGCAGTCAGTGACTGTCTGACCATCACTAAATGCTGAGTTTCCACCCTTGACATTCTTTGCCTGGCTTTTACTGATCACTTTCTTCTTGCTGCTTCTTGTTTGTTGGTCTTTGTGTTTAATTTTTGTCTTTAGTAAATTAATACCAGAATTCATCTCCTATCAGTAAACTACAGTGACTCAGTTCTATTGGGAGCCATACATTCTCATACCATAACACTGCCTCCTCCATATTTAACAGACGTTTCTAATGAGGGCTTTCCGTTATAGCTCTAATAAGAATTCAGAATCAACCTCCTTGTACAGAGTCAACATTACAAACTACATCACTGTCCAAATACTTATGACACAACTGTACATTTCAACATGAAAATAAAAATCAAATTTAAATCAACACAATTATGAACAGAGTGTTTGTTCGTCAAGGCAAATTTCTCAGTCTGTAGAAGGCTTTGCAAAATGTACAGAGTTTGTCAGACTTGATGTACTCCAGACACTATTCCACCCTTGTTTTTTGCCACAACAGACAAAACTGAAAATAGAAATGAACTCTCAAGGACACAAACACATTTTTGTACTAATTTTAAAAGAGACTTTAAGGACAAAAGCACTTCTTAAAGGGGGATTCTGCACTAAAATCATTGAATCATTTAGAATTGAATTTCATTTGTCACGTTCAGTAATAAGCTGTGGCACAACATTGCATCCCTGTTGCTTATTTTTCATTTTCTCACTACAATAATCTACATGTCCTGCACAAACACATCATACCACCATTGGGATCCTCCACTCTAAAGTAATAAAGAAATCACGAGTGCTGGTATAGAGGCTCAGAATTCATATCCAACTTCCAGGCAGTGATGTTTTTTTTTTTGCATCTGCCGCAAAATGCGAGTCTTTCTCAAAGGCTCCTCCCACCTTCATTACACATCATTTTTACACCTGAAGATCTCACTTTAGATTCTACTGTAGTGCTGCTGTAGGAGATGAACAGACATGTTTAGAACATATCTATGTTATTCTATGAATCTGTGCTCTATTAGTAATTGTGGGTCGGTTCTATTGGTCCATGAGTAATAAAAAGAACTGATTTTTGTTGGACATTACAAACATAAACTACTGTAGAGCATACTGGGTATTTGAATTTTGTCTCTTAGTGATTAACAGTGTTTCATTTATTTAAATAAACAAATAAACACTTATGCTTAAGGCACTGTGCTGTACATAGACATAAGCATTCAATCTTTTTTTTTTAGCAAACACATTTAAAATGTACATACCAGGCCAGCGTCATACAATACACGGGACATGGTGGATATGTACATAACAGTTTAAGCACACGATCCGAGATCATTTATCCAGTTAGAGTTCTGAGCTAAACATGTACAGTTTACTTTAAGCAGATGATACAAAAAAAAAACAACAACAACAAAAAAACAAAAAAAACATGGTTCCACCACAAGTTCTACTAAATGTGAATGTTAACTGTATCTTCTTTCATTATGAGCACTTAGGAATATACAATGCCTAAACTACCTACAATTAGTCAGGTTGCAATATACACCTATATTTATTTTTGCTAAAGCAGAATTCCACTGATTTGCTCATCATTTCCACACAATTCTATCACTGAGATGAAAAACAAAGTCATTCAGAGTGGTTTTGTTGTGAAATGCAGTCATTTACAATTGTTGTGATGAAGGTTCCCTCACAGGGAGTTTACAGAACACCCAGACAACACCTGAGACACTGTTTTACAGCGCGTTTAATTTAGAGTTGTATTCTTTAGGTGGAGGGATACATACAGGGGCACTGTGAGACAATAGTCCCCTAAGAACATACATTTTTTTTCATTTTTGACTAAAGTCACACAGCAGGTCATGCCTGTTCAGACTGAGTCACATTTCCATGGATCTTATTTTATTCTTAAGTAAGTTTTATCCCTGTTTTCCACCCAATTTAGACGTGCCAATTACCTAAGCCCCAAACTGCCAGCTGCCAACTCTTCATCACTTCTGGGCAGCCAATGAACTTGGAGACAAGCTCCAGGTCTCCAACTCCAATATGACGGCTACCCGTGCAGCCGTGGCCTGGTGGTTAGGGAACCAGCCTAGCCTTGTGATTGGAAGGTTGCCAGGTTGAATCCAGGACATGACTGATGTGCTCTTGAGGCACTGAACCCAGCTGCTCCCCAAGCGCTGGGGATGTGGCTGCCCACCGCTCCGGGCACGTGTGCTCACTGCCCCCTGGTGTGTGAATTCACCTGTGTGCATCACTGTGTGTGGATGGATTAAATACTGTGTGTCCACAACACAGTGGGAAAAAGTATAATTACTAATTACTTTACCCACTCAGAGAGCGCATAGCCTGGTTTGCTCTCTTAGCAGCATGTGCCAGGATTCAAACCTGCAATCATATCCTCGGATCATAGCGCTTGTGCATTAGACTACTGCTGCCCCTCTTTATCAAATTTTATTACGGCACATGAAAGTGTCCCAAACTGGAACTGAAAAGGTCAGATTCAAAGTGTATTTTGCCATTTACACAACAACTAATAGCACATCTGCTTTTTGAACATAACCATACCATCGTCAGCGATACATATTAGCTATGAACACAGTAGACACTTGTAAATTCAGTGGTATTTTTGGAGAGTATTAAATGTCTTTATTTGTGTGAAACTGAGATGATACACGTGACTCCATTCAACACTACTGTAAAGGAAGTTTCTCTACAATGGACCATTTCACAGCAAACCTGATGCTGAATGAGGCAGTTTACATCTCAGTGAGTGAATTATACAAAATTGTGACAATGGGTGGAGTTGTTCTTCACTTATATACATTCTGCTGATATACTGTAGTTGCCACATGGAACCACATTCACAAGCAGATTTAAATATGCAGAAAATATGGAATAATTTAACCATTATGTTTACAATCTGAAGGACACCAAAAAAAATTATAGGGGAACAGCTCTGTATTTACATACATATTTATACAACTACATGCAGATTGTTAGTCATACATTTAATTTAAAAAAAATAATAAACAACATAAAATGTGCATCTTCAAGATTTTACCCGTTAATTTATCATCTCTGTTCTTTACCTGGCTTTCTCCATCTTGGTAACTGCTTCCATCTTTTGGTACTTTCTAACAACGTTGATTTATTTTAAAGCAGAGAAATCACCATCTTCCAGTAGGTTACTGTTAGAGAGAAAGTTGCCTAGTCATTCATGAAGTAGGCTTTAGCCTGGTCATGTGACTGGTTTTGTTTCACATGGTGATATCATTGTTACAGAAAATCCAGCCGAAACAAGTCTCACTGCTGAGAAGGTGCTTTTACCCTGCTAAGTCCTTCTGCGATGTTACACAACAGTGGAAATCTATGGTTCTCGCCAAACAGCCTCTTACAGCAATACTCCAGAATCGTTCAGCCTAATCTCTCAGTACCGAATCTGTGCAGCATAGCTGCTTAGCAAGGACAACAGGTTTGATGAAGAAATTAAATGAAAAACTGCTGCCTTGAAACTATTATAATTAAACTTGGTTCTGTTATAAAAGTAGTTGGCGTCAATTTAAACCATAAACTAATGGCAAAGCTTTTATTGACTTAACTGCATCTCAGTTTGGTCAACAGTGCATGTTAAGCTGGGCTTCAAAACACAATCTGCAGCTGAGTCTGTGTCCCTCCCCCTCGTTTTGTACTGTAAATTCCCGTCTGCAGATTAGAACTCCCGCCATCACATGGGGAGGTTTTTTGACAATGGACCACAACTCTCCACGGTCAAGAATAGGAAGGTTTACCCCCTTTTGTGAGGCACTGGTCAAAGTAGTTTAAGAAAATGCCTGACTATTTTAAACTGAGTTAACACAGAATCAGTTATTTTTTCATTTTAGGTTGGTCTGATTGACATTTTTACATTGTACACTTTAAATACAGCAGACAGAGATTAGGTTAAAAAAAACAACAAAGTATTCCTTAAAATTGTACATAAATCATCCTTCGCAACAAACACTGGAATCCCCCCCTCCTTCTGTATTTTTTGTCTTCTATACAGAAAACCGAAGTTCACGCTGCAATCAGTGCCAGCACTATTTGCCAAACAGACAATGTAAACCTTTCTGCAGTCTAAAGTACAAAAATAATGATTTAATGCATATGTTACAGTGATTTTACCTGGAGAAAATGAAAGATGGGACCCAAGGACTGGGTCAATTTAGTGACCATTCAGGATTTCACTGCTCGTTGTGGGTACGGATGTCCTGAAAAAGTTGTCCTCTTTTTGAATTAAGTGTTCAGGCAAGTCCAGCCTCCTTTTTGCTTCTTCAATGTCACTGTAAATCGCTGCTTTCAACTCCTCTGTGGAATAACACACAGATTACACCGTCTGGATGTATCACTGCAGAATGGAACGACTAAGGGACGACTGAAAACAAAAAAGCTGTGAAATGCCACCTACAGCGCCTTGTGAAAGTATTCACTTCCCTGCATTAAGCATTTTGTTACATCACAACCTATAGATATTTTATTTATCTAAATTGTACGTAATGAACGTATTCACCCCCTTTTCTATGAAACCCCTAAATTGTTCTGGTGCAACCAATTACCTTCACAAGTCACATGCTTAGTGAATTAAGTGTCACATGATCTGTCTATATACACACCTTTTATGAAAGGCAACGCTATTAAGCAAGAGGCACCACTAACCAAACACCATGAAGAGCAAAAAGATCTCTGAACATGTCAGCTGTTGGGAAGTACAAATCAGGGTTGGTTTATAAAAAATATCCAAATCTCTGATCATCCCCCAAATCTCCATTATCATCAAACGGAAAGAACATAGGACCACAACAAACCTGCCAAGAGAGGGCTGCTTACCAAAACTCTCAGACCAGGCAAAGAGGCCATTTATCAGGAAGTCCAAAGGTAACCCTGAAGGAGCTGCAGAATTCCCAAGCAGAGACTAGAGTATCTATCCATACGACCACAATTAGCTGTACACTCCATAAAGCTGGACTTCATGGAAAAGTGCCCAGAAAAAAAAGCCTTTTCATACAGACACAAAAGGCTCGTTTTGAGACAAAAGACACACAGGAGACTCCCCGAATACATGGAGGAAAGTGTTTGTCAAAATTTTACATTTTGGCCACCAAGAAAATCGCTATGTCTGGTACAAAACCAACATCTCATAACCCCAAGATCATGAAACTACTGGCAGGGATGTTTTAAGCAGCAGGGACTGGGAAACTGGTCCCGAGTCAAGGGGAAGATGAATGGTGCTAAATACAGGGACATAATTGAGCAAAAGCTGTTTGGGTCTGACTTTAGGGGGGTGAATAGTTATGCATACTGAGGTTTTCTGTTATTTTGTCCTAGGTGTAGTTTGCTTCGCGATAAAAAAAAAAAAGATCAAATGTTCAAAGTTGTGGGCATGTTCTGTAAATGAAATGATGTAAACACTGAACGAAGTGAACACTTTCGCAAGGCACTCGCAAGCCTGTTTCCTAGATTCCAGAGCTGTTGTGCAATGAATTAGTACATTTTTTTTTTATCAAATGACAACCCTTTTATAATATATAGTCATATCACAAAATGAAGACCACCAACATGTTTTCATACTCTATGGGAGCACTTTGAATACACAGTCTGTATTACAACGATTGCACCTAGCGAGGATTACAAATTGCAGGACTGGAAACTTGTTCCAAGGTCCAGATTTGAAAACCTCTGGTCTATGTCGTTGGCCGTAGGCACCCACTACACACTGCAACTTTATTGTAGCTGAGACACATGTAATTTGGCTGCTTTTGAGTAATGAAGTGTAAAGTGTGAGTGTAAAGAAAGGTGTTTTACCAAGGGAACTGAATCCTCTTTCTGGGCGAATGTAGCCCACCACAGCCACACTCAGCATCTGACCATAGAAATCCTCTTTAAACTTATGGATAATATGTGTTTCCTGCAATAGAATTGGACTAGGGTTACTATAAACACACGGTAACTGTTCTAATGTAACAACACACAATCGTATTACTCAGACTCACCATTGATTTCTTGGTGTTTTTGTAATACGGGTTCCAGCCGATGCTCATCACCATCTTGTGGATGTCTCCACTGTCCACCCTTGCCCAGCCATAGTAGATGCCTGTGCAAATGTCAGCAGGAAGGTTGTCCACCACTGTCTCTGGGAAGTTTGCTGTGAGACAGGTGTAAACAGCACTGGTTAGTACATCAGCAGTAAGCCTGGTCTCTTCAAGCCTCTACTAAGGGTAAGGTCAACTGTATCCAACCGTCTCCTGACCATATATCTAGTCAATCACCTGATAGATAAGCTAGATTTGCCTCATATCTGCAGTGAAAAGCTAAATGAGCAAATGAATGTGAATCTGGCAGTTGTTCTTCATGTTATGGCAGAGCTTCAGGATGAACGGACCAACCTAAATAAAATAACTGTACTGACGCTGACAGTGAAGGAGACATTTTGGAGATACATGTTTTTGCATAACAATGGCTTTTACTGGATGATTTAGTGAATCTGTCACTTATTGTTTCATTAGGCACATCACTCCTTAAAATCAGCTCAGCCTCATCAACAACCTCTCACCCTCTGAACTGCCCACCGGTTTACCTTTCAGTGCAGTTCCAGTGGGACACATGATTGGTTTTACTGTATATTAGTAAATTAAGCGTCCGGGGCAAATGCAAACATGCAGTCAGTGTTGTGGTTGTTGAGGATTACGAGACCTCCCATTCATATTTAGACAAGGTACAGAAAGGGAGTGTCTTCCTCCACACTCATTCACAATCCTGGCAGTGCTTTAGACTGGTTTGAAAATTAAAAAAACAATAGTGAAAAATGATGAAATTGAATGGCTTCGTAGACCTCAAAATAGATCTGAAATTTCATATTGATATCTGAAATGGCTTGACATACAATGAAGTTGATTTTGCGGTAATTACACAAATGTAGTAGAACGATTTTTAAACGACATTTACATTACTGGGTAAAATTTACTTTTGCACTTCTTAGTTAAACACAGTATAAAGGAGGGTCTCTGAATGAGCGTTTTCACTCCGTGATCGGTGGGGTGGTAGGCGTGGGAGGAAAGCTGTTATATTATTAGTTCATATTAGGGCTATCACGATAATTACGTTCTCGACTTATCGAACAAGATATGGACATCAATAATGTACACGCCTCACCAGTTTTTAAGTGAAACATGCTTCGTTCTCTCGTCTGCTCTCTCACACAAACAAGGCAGTCGTTTGATTGTGTTTAAAAACACATTTTAAGTAGGACATTTAAGCTTTATTTACATCTCATGTTTCTTATTTGGAAAGTGCTCTGCTCCTTAACAGGGTGATGCATTATTATGCCATCATGTTTTATTACATGGGTGACATAAAATGGTCCTAAAATTCCAGTCCTATCATTTATCGTAATTATTTCTGGGGTAACACACTGTCCTAAAGAAAATGGTTTTCATCATCACAGGCCAGACAGGTTTCTTATTAGTTAGTACCTGAGTGGTTAGGACAGGAAATGGTCACTAAAGGTCAACTATGACATTAAGTCAAATGTGGACTTTTAAGTGCTTTGCCATGTTTTATGACCTGGACTAGGTGACAAGGTGTCTCCCGAGCTGAGGTGTCTTCAGGAGAAACATTAATGAGAAGTGAAAGCTCACTGGAAACTGACGTTTCCATTCATTCACAGATGTGCACCACTGCCCACCACTGTGATCAGCCCGTGTGTGACTCAAGGTACCTGTTGGGATTCCCAGGTCTTTACTTCCTCGACCGAAACCTCGTATCACCAGTCCCCGGCAGAAATACGGCAGGCTCCTCATGTCCACTGTTAGATGACTAGCTCTGACCACAGGTGATCGCAGAAACGAGATCCTATTAGATGTCCACAGCAGGCACAGGAGAGGAACAGCAGCGAGGAAGAGGAGAAATGGGAGGATTAGAGGGTTCTCAGGGGTTCTCGACCTTCTCCTGTGTCTTTCCTCTTCGCCTACATTCAAAATAAAAGCCCCACACAAACATTAGGCTTGTTCGAGATGAGCTGACCCTCGCCGGCCAAAAGGAGGAGGAGGACGCAACAGAACCGTCAGTCAGACAGTCGTGACCTGCGGCCGATCTCGCGGAGTTCTAGCAGAAGACGTGGATAAAATAAAAGTCCTTCTGTTATAGCAGGGAACTGAATATTATAGATAATGAAGCTGAAACCACGTTTATTTAATAACCTGTGGGTTCAGTTAAATATTCCTGGTCATTGCTGCAGGTTAAGACCAGCATTTCCAAACCCACACTGGTGACTCATGACCACAAAGTGTCAAACTGGTTTCGCATAACCAGGTGTTATGAGAAAATAATATAAATAGGCTGTAATATTTTAATGCAGTTCCTTTGACGACAGAAATTATTTTAACTGATATAAAAAAATTACTAATTTAATGCGTAATATAAACATTATTTTAAATTATTTGAATTTTTTTTTTTAAATGGTATGCATTTTCCTTGTAAAGGAATAATAATAATAATAATAATAATAATAATAATAATAATAATAATAATAATAGCATAAAATAAAGGCCTTTCTCAGATGTGTGGGAGATTTGAAAAGCCTTTTGTCTAACCTTATAAGCCTGATTTCAAAATTTCGGTTTTCAATCAAGCATAACATTTTGCCTGACATCAAACTAGCAGCTGACTCACTATCGCGAGATTATGACATAAATGTTTGACTTCAAAGTAAAAGTCAAACATTTATGTCATAATCTCGCGATAGTGAGTCAGCTGCTGGTTTCATACTGTGCAGTTGCTTCCAACGAGCTAAAAACATTAACTTTATTAATTATTATTATTATTATTATTATTATTATTATTATTATTATACAATCAAAAGACTCAATTTTTAATTATCAATTTAAATATCAGGCCACTGTTGGGAACCTTTTCTGTCGACAAAGTTACTGTATTCAAATATTACAGGCTGTAATATTTGGAAAGAAATGTTGGGTTTAACCTGCAAAAATGATAAGGAATATTTCATTTAACCCACAGGTTATTACACGTTTTAGCTTCATTATCTATAATACTGAGTTTCCTGCCAAAAACATGAGGACTTTTATTGTATGTACGTCTTCTGCTAGAACTCCGCGAGATCAGCCGCAGGTCACGTGGGTCCTCCTCCCTCGACCGCCGCCTGATAGGGTTTTGCTTAATTTCAAAGTAAAAGTACAACTTAGATGAGTTGGAGATGTTAACCATAGCGAATGAATGAATAAATGAATGAAGATAAATATCACAATAACACACTTCAAAATCAGTCAGCATTCAACCAACACACACCAAGCAAAGAGCAGCACCTCTAGGTTGCCTAAATTTGTAATGATAAAAAAAAAACTAAAACTGTAACAGCTTTGAAATTATTGTATTAATATAAATTATTGCATCGTTATTTTTATTCACTAGTCGAATTTTGTTTATCATATATTTTATTTATAATATAATAAATAATTAAGATACTTTTAGCACAAGAAAAAAAAGTAGGCAGATTCAGACAAAAGTGCGGCTTTTGTCTCATATCTTTTGTTGTTGTTGTTTTAGCTCATAATTGACCTGATCCTGTAATGTAGTTATTTAGCAAAATGTCTGTATTTGTTTGTAGAGTAAATCACTAATATTACCTTCCCCAGGAGTGGTCAATCAACAAAGATCAAGAGCAAGAAATTTTAAAGTTTGAATGGAGTCAATATAACAAAAAATGTGCATGGAATTCTGAAGACAAAAAAAAGTGGCATAATAATAATAATAATAATAATAATAATAATAATAATAATAATAATAAGAAGAAGAAGAAAAAGAAGAAAGTTAAGATCAATAGTGTGATTGCCTACTGCAATCCATTCACTAGACAGTGCAGTTCCTTCAGTATGTTTTGCTCAATAGATGGCGTTGCATTCTCTAAGCTGGTGTGGTAGAAGATCTTAAAAATGATTTGAGCTAAAATGGACTGTTTAACAGTTACCGGAAATGTTTAGATGCAGTTATTGCTGCACAAGGGGGGTGACAAAAATACTGAAAGCAACGTTTTTTTTTGTTTTTTGCCACTTTCAGATATGTAATATTGGACAATTTTCCAAGTGTAATAAATGTTTGCTTTGGTTTTGCTTCTGGTTTTAGGACTTTAGGAATCTGGAGTTTTAGGTCAAATTTAAGCTGAAAAATGGAAACAGTTCACAAACCTATTGCTTGATATATGGAAATTTATAATTTGCCTTAGCACAAGCAGTTTTCCAGAAGTAGAAATTCATCAGAAGTGGGTGTGGTTCATGACATTGATGGAGGAGCCAATGGCTGGTGAGCCTCAGCACAAGGGGTGGCAGTGTCTATATAGTTACAAAGCCTGGAAATTCAGTTGTCATGCCTAATTATAACTGGTTACATGCCTGGAACTTGATTTGCTAAACAAGGTAAAATAATTCATTTCTTAATTTTAGTTTTATGAAGAATAGAGTAAAGTAACATTAGGATTTTCTAAGATTTTATTGTGTTTTTATTTTTGATTAGAAGGCTGTGTTTAATCCTCAGTTAAAGGTGTGTAAACCTTTACAGTATACACAGTACAGTAGTATTGTGTAATCTTAATTATATAACTTGTTTTTCAGTGTGCCTTTACTGTAGCATACTTTCATAGCTCTGATGAGTCCTGCTTGACTTTATGCATAAAATGTGTTGAATTATTTAAACATAAAGACATGAAAACTAACTATGTATAAGTAGTTTGACCAGATGAGAATGGGTCCCTCCTTGTGAGCCTGATTCCTCCAAAGATTTCTTCCTCCAGCTGAGGAGTTTCTCCTTACAGCTGTGCCTTTGGCTCACCCTAGGGTTTATATCTTATTTATCCTTTGTTTCATGTGTTTTTGTTGTTCACCTTCTTATTTTTTCTTCTTATTCTCTCAGTTGTAAGAGCCCTATCCAGAAATACATTTGATTTGATAAAAACGCTTGCTTTTTCAGAAGTGCAGTAAATTAGTATGATAATTTTATATCATATATAAAACTTAAATACATTGGAGATGTTAATCATAGCGAATGAATGAATAAACGAATGAAGATAAATATCACAATAACACACTTCACAATCAGTCAGCATTCAACCAACACACACCAAGCAAAGAGCAGCACCTCTGGGTTACTTTAAATTTGTATAATGATAAAAAAAAAACTAAAAACTGTAACAACTTTGAAATTATTGTATTAATATAAATTATTGCCATCGTTATTTTATTCACTTCAATTCAATTTGTTCTTCATATATTTCTGCTATAATATAATAAATTAAGATACTTTTGCGCACAAGAAAAACAGGCAGATTCAGACAAAAAGTGCTCTCTTCTGAATGATGTAAACATCTGGAAATAAAAGCTGAAATATTTATATTTTGTCTCATATCTTTAAGTGTCAAACCCAAATATTTTCAGTCTACTGCAAAAATAATGGGATTGGCTGTTGTGTAACACTCATTAATGTGAGGTTGCTGAAAATGTAATGAACTTTTGGAATAATACAAACAAATTAAGATAAGTTGTTTTTTTATTTTATAAATATTATATATACTAATTATCATTAGACAACAATTACTATAATATATCCTCTGTATACATTCCAAATAAGGGGGTAAAAGTGTTTCCACACCCACATCACAATATGATATAATATCAGCATATTGCCCACCCCTTGGTCACCCTAATGTATGTTATGTTAAATTCAAGCTTGGCATGGTTAGATGGATAGCACATTGAGGCTGAGACACAAGTTGTTCCTCCCTCTGGTAGAGATCATTCAGTCATTGCAGACAAGGACTTTGACTGCTTCAAATACTGATATCTGTACATTGCAATGCTGCCAGTCTTCACAGTCTGTCCAGTTAGTCTTAGGGTATGATATAATTTTTGTCCTTCTCAGGGAGTGTTAGTGTGATAGCAAACCCAGAAACATTAAAATATCTGACGACTAGGTGAACCTGTTGTGGCAGGAATGATAATGACTGATGAGGACCAGGTTTGCTGTACAAAGCCCTAAAAGCGTGTATGTGCTGTTGATCAGGTTCTGTTGATGAAAAAAAGATTTGTTTTATGTTTGATGTATGGTTTATATTTATAAACACTTTCTTTTCTTTGTGTTTATATATATATATATATATATATATATATATATATATATATATATATATATATATATATATACATATGTTCTTACCAGTAATGGACGCACAAGATGCACAGTTGTTGTTGTTGTTTTAGCTCACAATTGACCTGATCTGTAATGTAGTTGTTGTAAATGTCTGTATTTGTTTTTGTAAGGTAAATCACCAATATTACCTTCCCCAGGAGTGGTCAATCAACAAAGATCAGAGCAAAAATTTTAAGTTTGAATGGAGTCAGTATTTCAAAAATTGTGCATGGAATTACGACAAAAAAAGGTGTAATAATAATAATAATAATAATAATAATAATAATAATAATAAGAAGAAGAAGAAGAAGAAGAAGAAGAAGAAGAAGAAGAAGAAAAGTTAAGATCAATAGTGTGATTGCTTACTGTAATCCCACTCACTAGACAGTGTAGTTCCTTCAGTATGTTTTGCTCAATAGAAGGCGTTGCACATTCTCTAAGCTGGTGTGGCAAAAAATGACATCACTGTAAAATTTCTGAACATTGCATAAGAACACAATCAGGGGACAACCTGAGACAGAAACAATCTCTATTTATAGAGTCCATTCTGTGATGTCATCAATGAAATCACTGGAGCATTGTCATTGGCAGGCCAACTAATCATCACAAAGCAGCAGTAATATCAACCAATCAACACTCAGCAGCAATAATACCTGCAATCAACACATTCAGCAGCAATGCTGTATCAGCACCAGAATGTAGGGTACCCAAACTGACCAACATGTTGGGGACCCAAACTTTGACTTCTGACTTCTCTCGGCTGCAGTTTAACTTTTGAGATAAAATTAAGAACACAAACAAATATTTCATTTGTGAGATGTTCAATATACTGCTGCATCTTTACAAATAGAAATATTCGTGTTCTTAATTTTGTTCAAAAGTTAAACTGCAGCCGAGAGAAGAAGAAAAGAAGATCTTAAAAATGATTTGAACTAAAATGGACTGTTTAACAGTTACCGGAAATGTTTAGATGCAGTTAGTGCTGCACAAGGGGTGACAAAATACTGAAAGCTTAGCGTTTTTGGGTTGTTTTTGCCACTCAGATATGTATCAATGGACAATTTTCCAAGTGCAATAAATGTTTGCTTTGGTTTTGCTTCTGGTTTTAGGACTTTAGGAATCTGGAGTTTTAGGTCAAATTTAAGCTGAAAAATGGAAAAGCATTCACAAAGTTGACCAGCACCAACTCCTTGATTCAGAAAAAATTTCTTGCTTGAATATATGGGGAATAATTTGCCTCATCACAAATAAGCAAATAAGTTTTCCAGAAGTCGAAATTCACCAGAAGTGGGTGTGGTTCATGACATTGATGGAGGAGCCAATGGCTGAGGTATCATATAGTTTACAAAGCCTGGAAATTCAGTTGTCATGCCTGATTTTTAAGCTTCTGGTTATGCACAGGACTTGATTTGCTAAACAAGGTAAAAATAAATTCATTCTTAATTTTAGTTTTATGAAGAATAGAGTAAAGTAACATTAGGATTTTCTGAATTTATTGTGTTTTATTTTTTGATTAAGAAGCTGTGTTTAATCCTCAGTTAAAGGGTGTGTAAACCTTTACCAGTATACACAGTACAGTGAAGAGTATTGTGTAATCTTAATTATATAACTTGTTTTTCAGTGTGCCTTTACTGTAGCATACTTTCATAGCTCTGATAGGTCTGCTTGACTTATGCATAAAATGTGTTGAATTATTTAAACATAAAGACATGAAAACTAACTATGTATAAGTAGTTTGACCAGATGAGGATGGGTCCCTCCTTGTGAGCCTGGTTCCTCCTAAGGTTTCTTCCTCAGCTCTGAGGGAGTTTCTCCTTGCAGCTGTGCCCCTTTGGCTCACTAGGGGGTTTATATCTTTCTTTATCTTTTGTTTCATGTGTTGTTCACCTTCTTATTTTTTTCTTCTTATTCTCAGTTGTAAAGAGCCCTATACAAATACATTTTGATTTGATAACATGAAAACGCTTGCTTTTTCAGAAGTGCAGTAAATTAGTATGATAATTTTATATTTTAACATTTATTTTAAAACATTTATTTGGATTTGAACTATGAATAACAGGACTGAAATCCTAATATGAGTAACGTTTTTAACCTGTGGAAAGCTTTGATCCTACCGTTTGTTGTTTGTTGTTACTGGAGTCTGGAATTTATGGCATTTGTGGTTGGTACACCTTTGGCAGCATAAGCAGTCGCACTTGTTTTACTGGCTTAGTGATGATAAAGCTGCAAAAATACATTCCTTTTGCTTATTTTCTTTGTCCTCAAACATTTGGGGTTCCAACACATTTGTTCATTAGCTGTGTCCACCCAAAGTTTTGACCACCCTGTGGGTACCCAAACTTTTGACCACCAGTGGGGTTACAAAACTTTTGCGCAAATGCTGTTTAGTCTAAAAGCTTCTCCAAGCACATAAACTCATATGAAGTCTATTCACTACTCAGGGCTGGAGGACTGGAGGGGAGACACATGCAGTGGCCGTGCACAAATCTCACACAATTTGTGCTATCACTGCATTCCTTTCCATTCATTGTGAATGAGGTAAGTTTGTATGCTGATTGTGCAAAAAAACGTAAGTCAGATCACGAAAAATTGCACGAAACTACTCTGCAAGATCTACAACTCTGCCCAATTTGGTATTTCTTAGCACAAAAAAGTGATTTTTCAAGATGCATGAATTTTTGGACATTTGTTTTCAACAGCATCTAAGCGTGAGGAATCTCTGGATTCTAGCCTCGTATACTAGCTAAGGATTTCTAAGTGAACAGCAAATCACTTTTGTAAGTTGCTCTGCTAAATGCCATAAATGTAAATGTAAGTTTCCAGACACTTGTCAATGCATTCTTATAGGAGAGTTTTGGCCACTTATTTTGATTGCATGCATTTTTTATGAAAATTATAAACACTTACCAAAATGCTGTATACAAGCACTCGATTCATGTACTGGACTAAAAGCTGTGCAATCACACAAATTATTGGTTGTTACCTTATCTAACAGCTTTCAGATATAGAGGGTGTCTCTCGGTTCTAGATAATATGGCTATATAATACGAGCTTGTTTGTCAAATTACACAACGTAACACAAGTTTTGTTTCCAGCCTTTTAGAGTTATATTCCAGTTGCTTATGTCTAAAACAAAGGCAGAATTGCCTACATTCGTCATAAACTTCGCTTCTGTGACCACGGCAAAGAAAGTTTCATTTTCAGTATAGAAACAGTCAATTTTGCATCTTCTCATTCATACAGTCAGACTAAGAACACTATATGTGTTGCAAATTTACACAGATTACCAAAAAACGTTCAGAAGATTACGACTACACTGCAAATCAGTTTCACGAATCAGTCCCCACATATAGTCGCCCATCACATTCCTGTTATATTGTCCTTGGTAACAGCGTTCATAATGTCATGGTGAAAGCGCTCGCCTTGCTCCTCTGAATAAGCTTCCCTTTGAACTTATCAAGATGAGCATCAAGGATATGCATTTTGAGTGACATCCTACAGCCCATTGCAGCATAGTTCTTTATGAGAGTCTGAACCAGTTGTGCATAGGTTTAATCTTTCTTGATCTTTTTGATCTTCACGAGAAGCTGGAAAAAACTTGGTGATGCTTCATCTGATCTGTGACTTGGACGCTTTCATCTAATAAGTTCCATTGCTTGAGCCTTGATGTCAGAAACTCAGTGTTGGACAAAGGTCTCTGATCAGATCGTTGAGGTCTTTTTGGTTAGAGTATGGCTTCTGCTCCTCAACTGCAGTCCCAGAAAGTTCTAGAAACTTCTAGCACCGAATGTATCGCAAATATTCTTTAAAACAGGTACATTTCAAAATTTCATTGTGCTGACCACAAAAGCAATGTTTACTGGGAATAACATCTTTTTTCTATTCATTTAAGGCACAAAGAATTAGGAAAACACACTTAATAACTGGAAACAAAAAAAATGGTCACGTTCTGTTATATAAGAGTCTGTCTTCACTCAAGAAACAACTATTATTGTGAGGGCTTGCCATTAGGGGTGTCATTTGTGCACTACTGGTGCTGGTCCCAAGCCCGGATAAATGGTGAGGGTTGGGTCAGGAATGGCATCCAGCCTAAAACGTATACTAAACTATAATGTGGATCATAAATATGAAGATCTGAAGAAAAAAGAAGATTTTGAAAAAAGCTGTATACAAGTAGTGCATTCAGGTTCAGGACAAATGTTTTACAGATGGAACAGAGTGAATATCTCAAAAACTGAGTCCGAAGTTAGAGAGACAAAAAAAGGGGAAAAGAAAACTGAAGGATAACAATAGTGTGATTGCCTCCTGCAATCAGAGTAATAACAAGAGAGTGCAATTGCTGCAGAAACTGTCAGTGTGAGTGCAGCTCAGCAGACGCTCAGCAGATGGTGCCAAAACATTTGCTCAATAGCCGTATCCACAATTTTTTGGCCATGTGGGGCAACAAACCTTTTGCTTATTAGCTGGTTTTAAAAGCTCCTACAAACACAGTCAGTAAACTCTCATACAAACATGGGTAATTTTGGTAATTTAATTTCTTTTTGGACAAAAGTTTCCGGACACTTTTCCATGCGTTCCTATGGGAGAGTTTTGGCACCTTTTTTTCATTTGCATGCATTTCTTATGAAAACATACCACTTAGCGAAAAGCTGTATACAAGCAATGCGTTTGTGTTCAGGACGGATGTTTCAAAGTTGGAATGGAATTGATATCTCAAAAATTGCATTATGGAGACAAAAAAGGGTAGGGAAATAATATTATTAATAATAATAATAATAATAATAATAATAATAATAATAATAATAATAATAATAATAATAATAAGATCAATAGTGTGATTGCCTACTGCAATCACCCTAATAAAAGTCTTGCCCACTGTACCGTTGTCCACTGTTGTCTGGGGGTACCTCCCTGAAATGAGTTTTTGGGATGACAACTTGGGATTTTTAAAGATCTTTTAAAGATTGTTCTTTTCACATGGGCTGTAGATTGAAAGGGGTTAACACAAGAAAATACAGAAAACAAACATTTATCTTAGTACGAACACAAATGAATGGTCTCTGTAAGGAGGTAAAGAATGAGCTGCAATGAAATTTGGAATAAAAGGAGCTGATTTAACAATATAGGCCATTAGCTAAAGCTATTAATTAGCATAGGTAAATGAGCAAATGTTTATGTATTAATGTTCATTAACATAGTTTCAGTTCCAACAGCCTAACCACAACAAACACTTGTAGTCATTGCAAACAAAGAGTTGGACTGCTTCAGACGTTGAGACCAGCAGAAGACGCCAGTATCTTAATAAAGCGAAATACTGAGCAGTCTTAGAGGCTGATTTCATTTTTTTCACTCAGTGTAAACTGAGAAATGCTCTTTTAACACCTTTCACTCACAAAGTCAATGTCAAGGGTGCCCCATATTTATCTTATATTTGTGACGGCCTGCAAAACTTGAGCCCCAGTTAAACCTGTTGTGGCAGGAATGACAGTGATGACAACTTATTTTACTGTATAACACACTAATGTGTCTAAACCTGTAAGAGTTGCTGATCATGTTTTATGTTTAGTGTGTGCTTCAGATTAAAAACCTATCTTTCATAAGTGAAGTGAATAACGTCAGAAACATGTACTTTCATGGCTAGTCAATGGCATTGAGAGCTTTGGAAAAAAGATGGAAGTGTCTTATTTATCAGGTAGCATTCTATGAACTTCTTGAGGTTCTTTGGATGCACATCTTTAAAAACTGAAACACTGAGTTTTGTGATGAGATTAAGATAAGATTCTTTCTTATGATTTTTTCATGAAGATGTGCATGTTTTCAAGCAACATTCACCCGTGGAACAGTACACCACCCTCTTGACTCAGCTAAACCCTCTGCAGGTTCCTGACAGCCATGAGGGTTTCAGTGTATCTCAGCAGCAAGTGAGCAGTTCTCTCTAAGAGTTTTCTTCACAGTTGACCTGAGCTGTCACTTCTAAATAACATTCTACAATATATAAACAAAAGCTACAACTATGTGAACATCTCCTGCAGTGTGGGTTAATTCCAGATCTTCAAACAGTTAATGGAGGAGCCAATGGTTTGTGAGTATCAGCACAAGGTGTGAGGAGTTTATAAAGCCTGGAAATTTGATTCAATTCCTAATTACCATTGCTGACATTCCTCAGACCTGATTTGCTAAACAAGGTAAAATAATTCAGTTTTTTATAAATTCAGTTTCATTTATTGGCGAATATAACTGAACTTTATGATTTGCTGAAAATATTGTGTGTTATGTTTGATTAGATTAAAATACAGTTCAGTGAAGAGTATGGTATAATATTAACTGTAGAACTTGTTTTTCAGTGCAGCTTCAGTCATGCAACCGGTAGACTTTTTTTTTCCATGAAACAACTTTTTTCCTCTTCTCAAATGATTTTTTTTAAATTTCAATATTAAACCATTAATTAAGTGGCTTTTTTGACTGTACCAAATAGATTAAGAAAGAGTAAAGACAATGTTTAAGTACAGATAAATGTTTGCTAAAGGAGTATCAAATGCCAAAGGGCTGGTTTCATTCCAATGAAATAATACTACAGTATACTAAAACATTCATTTGGCCCTAAAACATCCTTAAAGAAGTACTAACAGCAGTAAATAATACAAATGGACCTAAATCATTTTTATAAGCTGGTAAAAGCTTTTACTTCTTTGAAATATTCCTTATGCAATGACTGCAGTCAGGAGTTTACACTATGTGTCCTTTAAATTTAAATTAACCTGAAATCTTTGGCAGCATAAGCAAACTGCAAGTTCAGTGGTTCCACAATAGTTTTATTTAGTAAAAGTAGTAATAATAGAATTACTTCTAGACTAACTAGAATTACTTTACACATTCCACTTAGAAAATGTCAGTAAATGCTGAACTATACATTTTATACTGATTTTTGTGATTTAGTCAAACTTGAAAATGATTTTTATATATGTGTATATATATAAATAATGTGATATTTTGGATTTAATGAGCAATAAGCCATCTTGATCAACAGTAAAAGTAAAAAGTCTGTTATAGTCTGTTTCTGTCTCTACTCAGACCATAATTTTATCAAATTTTATTATTTTCTTTAGTGTTTATTTACATGATTATATCAAATCAGTCATTTTTAAACTATGAAAATAAAAACTGACACCACTCATATGAAATCACCCATGGTTTCCAGTCATTTACTGGTTTTAAGAAACTGGTGAATCCAGTTCATCTAGAAAACTGACAGGGAGGTCAACAGTGGACAACAGTCTCTCAAACCATTGAAAACCCCAGCTTTCTCACCTCACAGGACAACCTGGCCTAACTCTTCTGAACTGGTGAAAATGATTGGCAATATTAATCAATTTTAACCACTATTAGCTATACACAGACGCTTCTGAGTATACAGAGTATAAGAGTGGGAAAAAACGAAGATCACAGTTTTACTTGGCTCTCAGATTTAGCAAACGTATTACTTACTCAGTGTATGTGACAGAGCCACCTCTGATACACATCTCTGAAATAGCAGAAATAGCAGAAAGGGTCTAAATATGTACTCACTGAACACAAGTGTATGGTGCTAAAACACGAATGAATGAGGCCCTGGGGGGAGGCTGAGGGAGTATCAGTTACAGTGCATCTGGAATTTTATGTTAAAGCCTTTTTCTAAAATGGATTAAAAAAATTTCCATCAACATTTCACATGCAATGCCCCACGATGAGAAGTTTTTTTTTTTTAATTTTTGCAAATATATTAAAAATAAAAACACATACATAAGTCAACGCTGCTGGTCAACACAGGTGTCTGCTGTCCATTGTGTCAGATCTGGGGATCTGGTGTTCTCATCCAAGTGTGATGGCTGCCTGGCAGTTTGAAAAGAGGTTGTCACATGACTCGGAGGAAACATGTGGATGATTTCTCCCCCCTGGTGTAGAGAGCAGGGCATGTAATGTGGGAGGCTACTTAGGTGGATGGGTAATTGGCACATGTAAATTAGTAGGGGTGAAAAATGGGAAAATTATTTAAAAAAAAAGAAGAGTGGCCTCTGTCATCCATAAATGGAATAAATTTGGAACAACCAGGACTCTTATTTGTGGCCGTCCGGCCAAACTGATGGATTGTTTATATTTCACATTGTTTATATTTAAGCACAGTAGCTTCTGCTACTTTCTGAAGCTATTAGATTGAATCTCTAAAAAGTTAATATTTACACTGATGCAGAACCTTTAGCAAAAATCTAAATACCTCTCTATTTATCTATCTATCTCTACTTTAGTGTAGTAAAAATAATATGAAATGTGCTGTAATAAAATGAGTGGTGGCCACAGATTAAACGCAGCCTTTCTGCAATCTGAAGAGAGAAAAAGGAGGGATGGTTACTGTTCGAATGAGGAGATCTGAAAAATGTGGCGAAACCAAAGAGTCAGGCAGGGGAGTTTACCTGTTGAACTTCTACCATCTCTCTCTCTCTCTCTCTCTCTCTCTCTCTCTCTCTCTCTCTCTCTCTCTCTTGTGCATTCTGCCATTTTCCAATTCCCCTTTGTATTTCTGTGATCTTCTCTGTTTAGTGGTGGACTGAGCAGTGGGGAAATTTACAATACTATACCAGCTGTACCAAGCATGTCTTTTAGTCATTGTATCGGACCTGGGGACTCAGCACTTTCCTCTTAGCATATTGGCTGCCCAGCAATGAAACAATTAAAAAAAATGTTCAAAAAGAGGCAGTGGATGGCTTCAGGTGCTTGTCTTCACCCTCCTAGTTTTGGAGCATTGTGTTTGCATTGTAATTGGCACTTCCAAACAGGGAGGGACATTGAGACACTTGCTAGGTTTGAAACAAGTAAAATTTAAAAAATATAAATTAAAATGTTTGTTGTTGGACAAATCACTACAAGAATATGAAAATTGTTATAGATACATATTTATTGATGTTAAAACATTTTGAAACAATAAGCACACAGTATGTACACTCTTTTTGTATATTTCTTATCCTAATGGTTGTGGTGGGATACAAAAAAGTTGTTTAATGACTTTTTTGCTTTTGAGAATATATGACATTCTAACATATAATCTAACCACTCCAGGTAATTTACAACTGGCTCCAATCTGAAGTTCACTACAAGAGAAAACTGTTCTCCTAATGGGCTGGAAAAATATCAGACAGAGACAATTCTGGAAATTGTTGTCAGTTGGACTTCTGGTATGCATCTTCATCCTAATGCTGTCTGCGTTCATATATCGAGAGACACAGATAGACTACAGCTGGCTGGAGTTCAGAGACGATGAAACCCCAGAGGACAGCTGTAACTGTAAGAAAATTATACAGGGTGACAATGAAGAAACTGAATGTGCCAAGCTTCTGTCAATCACGAGGAGCTTCAAGAACCAAACAAAGATTGGAGATAAGCACTACATAGAGCTCACAAAAGACTGTGAAAGGTTCCGTTTGACTCGCAAGTACATTCCATTTTCCCTAAGTCCAGAGGAAGAGGCCTTCCCACTGGCATATTCCATTGTGGTCCATCACAAGGTGCAGAACTTTGAACGGCTCTTGAGATCCATCTATGCTCCTCAGAACTTTTATTGTATCCATGTGGATAAAAAGGCCCCAGAATCCACTTTGGAGGCAATCATTGCTATCGTCTCATGTTTTGATAACGTTTTCATAGCCAGTAAGCTGGAAAAGGTGGTCTATGCCAGCTGGAGTCGTGTCCAGGCCGACATGAACTGCATGACAGACCTTTACAATATCAGTGATCGTTGGAAGTACTTCATTAACCTTTGTGGTCAGGACTTTCCCCTGAAAACCAACCTGGAGATGGTACATGCCCTTAAGGGTCTGCGTGGTGGCAACAGCCTGGAGACAGAGACAATGCCTGCTTATAAGGAATTCAGATGGAAGAAGCAACACATTGTAAAAAATGGTGCCATCCACAACACTAACGTAAACAAAGAGTCACCACCCTCTGGGATAAAGATCTTTTCGGGTGGTGCATACATTGTGGTGAGCCGTGCCTACGTACGCTTTTTGTTTGAAGACGCCAAAGCTCAGGAACTGATATCATGGTCCAAAGACACCTACAGCCCAGATGAGTTCCTTTGGGCCACAATACAGCGCATGCCTGGCGTTCCTGGGTTCATCCGTGCCCACTCGAAATTTGATAGAACAGACATGAACAGCATCTCCCGGCTGATTAAATGGGCGGGCCATGAAGGAGCATATGATGCTGTATACCCACCTTGTCAGGGCATTCACATCCGTGCCATTTGTGTGTATGGCTCAGGAGACCTACAGTGGATGGTTGAGCAGGACCATTTATTTGCTAATAAGTTTGACACAGATTTTGACCCCATTGCCATGCGATGCCTGGAGAAGTATCTCAGGAACAAGGCTCTGCAAAAGTGACTGATGGACTGTATCTTTCATCTACATTAGTAACTCAGAGGTGACTGTTCACTGTTGTATGGCAGTTTTATTCCTGGATAAGATTGTACATCATTGTGCAACATATACCATTTAGCCCAATGTAAATACACTGTATGGAGTAAGTATTATCAAAGTAGTTTCATTAGGAGGTCTGAGGTTTCTGAGGAGTTTGGTGTGGTTCTCCCAGTTTCTGTGGATTTCATCTGGGTACTCTGGTTTTCTTCCACCTGAAAAAATACATACTGTAGGTCAACTGGCTCTGCTGTATGGCCCTACTGTGTGAGTGAATGGTTGTGTGTAGTACCCTGTGATGGATTGGCAACCTGACCAAGAAGAAGTGGGTAAGAAGATGGTTGTAGGGATGGATGTTTCATTCAGTCCTATTGCCACAGGCATATAAAATCATGGAACTGGCTATGTAGTCTGCTTTTACAAAACATTAATTAATTCTAAAAACATTCTGAATGAAATTCAGGGTGAAAGAGGATGCCAATTTAAGTATTAATGCAAATTCAAGAATTTGTATACATCTTTATTTATTTGTTTATTTAATGGACATTGGATCCTGTTTTATCACCAAGGAAATGTGTCTGTGTGAGGGTAATTTCAAATAAAAAAGGCTTTTATATCACTTTTAATGACCAGTACAGTTCAGAGATGTGTCCTACTGTTTTTGTAGAATTTGCCTAAATCTGAGCATATACTTTAGGTCTATACACCTCAAAATTAATCCTGTTACCTTTATCATCAGTCACATCATCAATGAACACCAGTGATCCAGTCACAGAAGTCTCCACAATGTTTGACAGTTGATGTGGATTGATTCCGATCATAAACACTTAATTTTCTTCCCATACTCAAGTTAATCTTGGTTTCATCTGTGCAAAGAAATTTTACCAGAACTTTTCAGGTTTTCAGACGGCTTCTATCAGTCCAATTTGGCCTTTTTTGTGAGGTATGTCAGTAATTTGCATCTTGAAATAAACCCTGTGTATGTAACTCTTGAAAGTTACTCTTAATTGAAGATGTTAACTATGATAACCGTTCCTCTTGAAAAGCATCTACTTTAGTTGTTTTCTGTGTTTTTTGTGTTTGTGAGCTCACCGGTGCATTCTTTTTTTTTTTTTTTTTTTTTTTGAGATTGTACTGAATTGTTTATTTGGTTACTCCTGAAGAATCTGCAATCTGATATGTTTGTTTTTCAGTTGAATTATTGCCTCCCTCACTTGTGTTAATACCTCTTTAGACCACACGCAGTGGGGAAAATAAGTATTTGATACACTGCCAATTTTACACATTTTCCCAGAATGGAGACGTCTGTCATTTTTTATGTTTTAGGTACACTTCAACTGTGAGTGACAGAATCTAAAAAAATCCAGAAAATCACACTGCATAATTTTTAAATAATTGATAATAATGATCACCTAACAACCAGCAAGAATTCTTGCTCTTACAGACCTGTTATTTTTTCATTATTGAGGTATTAAATGCACCTGTTTGAACTTGTTACCTGTATAAAACACACCTGTCCACACACTCAATCAATCATACTCTCCAACATGGCCAAGACCAAATAGCTGTCTAAGGACACCAGGAACAAAATTATATACTTATTTCATGCAATAAAATAGCTTTAATAATATTTAAATATTTAATATAATTTATTTAATAATATATATATATATAATATAAAAAAGATAAAAATGACAAACCTCTCCATTCTTTATAGGAGGAAAAACTTGCAAAAATACTAATTTTTCCTGCAGTATTAAAAGAGTTTCTATGAATATCTACCAAATATAAGTTTAGCACTTAAAATCAACTCCTTAAAAATGTAGTTAATAGAAATTTTCTTGTGAAAATATATATATATCTATGGAATTGTCTGTAGACCTCAGAGACCGGATTGTACTGAGGTCGCCAAAAGGACCATGAGAATAAAAAAAATTCTGAACCTCAGACTGGGATGAAGGTTTATCTTCCAACAGGACAACGACTCTAAACACACAATGAATATGACAAAGGAGTGGATTCAGGACAACTTTGTGAATGTCTTTGAGGGGCCCAGCCCAGTGAGAACCCAGACTTGAACCTGATTGAACATTTCTGGAGATATTTAAAAATGGCTGTGCACTGACACTGCCCATCAAATCTGATGGTGCTTGAGAAGTTCTGCAAAGAAGAATGGGAGAAACTTCCCAAAAACAGGTACCAAGCTTGTAGCATCATACTCAAAAAGACTTGAGGTTGTAATTGCTACCAAAAGTGCTTCAAGAAAGTGTTGAGCAAAGGTTGTGAATACAAATGTACATGTTATATTTTTGTGTTTTATTTTTAATAAATTAGCAAATATTTCAAACAATCTTTTCTCACTTTGTCATTGTGTGTATAATTGTGAGGGACTAAAATGAATTTAATCAATTTTGCAATAAGACTGTAACATAAAATGTGCAACAAGTGAAATGCTATGAATACTTTCCAGGTGCACTACATTCTACTTAAATGTATATTTATTTGTTAAAATGCCTACATTTAGAATTAGGTGCAACACATTAGGTGTATGGTTAGAGAGAACTTTGGAGGAGGCTAATTTATTTAAACCTCAGACGTTATTTTTGTTTGCTCTTGATTGTTAAAGTTGGATAACAACGACCAGATCTAAAATGAAGCGCTTCAATAAGAAAAACATGAGTCTGGGGAGGACTTTACAAACAATTAGAAATTAGATGTGTAAAGATCTCTCCAACAATCCTAAATGTTTGGGGGGGGGAAACCTGAAATAACCCGAGAGCATTAATTACATTTTTGTCTGCTATAAAGTGTAACAGGGTGGGTACTATGGTAATGTGTTATAGGTGATGTGTTTAATACTACTCAGTTAGAAATCATATTCAGAATCCTTTAAGTGTCAGTAAAATTGCTCTGAATGTACTGTTAGAATCATGCAGACTCTGTATCACTCTGCAGAGGCCTTGATTGTTTTATTAACAGATAAGCTGTGTGGGACTTGAGCCTGATGTGTATACACACACACACACACACACACACACACACACACACACACACACACACACACACACACACACACACAAATTACTGAATCTGCTGTGTACTGATTTTGCTTCAAGAGGACAAATTGTAACTAGCAATATGTATCATTTATGTACCATATGTATATGCAAAAGGTCCATGACAAAAGCTGCTGAGGAGATGCTTTGAAAATCACAATGCTGTTGGTTCAAAGGGCCTGGCATGATTTTTCTGGTCTGGGAATAAAATCTCCAGGAAAGTTCTTCTGGTGTCTCAGCCTTATCCATTTGACGATTACCGTCAGATCGTCAGAGTTGACATCTCACATCTCACACATCTCTCCGCTTGTTTTCTCACATGGATTTTCTGATTTTACTCTGTTTTCATTAAGAACTATTTGGACTATTTACTCATCTTGTTTTTTTAACCTGATTGTACTTTTGTGAGTCACCATTTTTCCCAAGAATCAAGCCTTGTTTTGTTCAGCATTCCCCTCCCCCACCCCAGTCATTTAACTGGCAAAACCTAGTTTGGATGCCATCTTAATTTGATTGAACCATTTTTGACCAAAGACTAAAAAACCTTACAAATCGGCAAGCCAGTAGCCAGGAGACAATTGGACGATGTGATACACCACACTGCACAACACTAAGCCCCAAAACCAACAATGAAACCAAGCATCAAGTCAGGCCCAGTGGGGCAAAAGTGACCGTGCTTTCATCACCCTGCTTCTCCTGCTAAAGTAAGTTACAATTCTTGTTATTCTGGTTCAGTCTAAAATAGAAATCATGTCTCAATTGTTTAAAAAACCTAGAATCTAGACATTTTTGCCAGTGAGGTGAGAGATTGCTTCTAGCTGACCTGAATAAGCTCACATCAGGATGGGACAGATAAAGTACGTGATTTGAGATACTACGGAAGGTCAGCCCAGCCCTGAGACCACCTCCAAGAAGGACCTGTACCTTTCAGGTCTGCTTGGTGGACAAGTCCTTGTATTTCTTTACCATAGTTGAGTGTGTTTAAGCGTTTTGTGAAATTACTCTGGATTGGGGTCTGGATTGATTTATTAACAGATAAACACATCAGGATGGGTGTGTCAGAAAAGTGCTGATATCTCTAAAAACGTAGGAGTACTGGCTCAAAATAATCAAGTGGAATAAAAAAAATAATAAACATGGTAATAAAAAATAATAACAATTGTGATTGTGAACAATTTACTGCTATTTATCTCTAGCCAACAGAGATTACTATAAATGATCAATTAAATACAAGAAGTGCTCTTTATTTTTTATTACTTCTATTTATACACACTTGTGTAGAAAATAAGTATTTTGATTTGTGGAAACCTATTGTCCACACCCAGTGACAGTGCCAGTCCAAAGTGCACATACATGCACTTTTGTAATGATTGTTCATGATACTGTTGCTTGGCTTGAATTTCTGCTCTCACGCAAAGCTCAGCGTGTCTTAAACTTTCAACACAATCACAGCAGACTTACACAATCAAATGAAATCTCTGGTAGATACCAGAAGATAATACATGCACCTTCAGACAAATATTTGCAAGTCTTTCAAGTCAAAAATCACGTGGACAGCTTAAAGTGGAAAGCTGGTAATTAAAACATTTTTGTTATATTATGTCAGACACTCATTTAAAGCCTTACACATTTTACTCATCACAAAACATTATATGAAGAATGTTAACTCTTGTGTTGTCTTAGTATTTTGTATACACCCTGTGTCCTAAGGGTAAAAAATTACCCACCTTCACTAAACCCCTAAAATAAAATAGCTTAATTGAGTTTTAAACCTTCAGGTAGATTAAAAATGACCCTAAGACAATCTTTGTACCCTGAAAGTATACAGGTTTCATGAAAATATAAACATAAAAGTTATTTTTTACTTTTTCCAATTTTGGAGACATTTTAGGAAAAGTAATCAAATTTAATGTTGAAAAAGAACAATTAAATGTGGCGTGGGAAATTTTTTATCCTTAATACAACACAAGGGTTAAGTATCATATATATGTTACATAACCTACCTGAGTTAACCTGTGATGGTATGAGCTCCCAGTTAAACCTGTTTGGGCAGAAATGCCTCACAACATTCTCTGATGCAAAGATTATTCTGATACTAAGAACCCTTTATTAGGCCTATTTATTGTATTTGTTCCACACATTTTAAGCTGTTTCTCAAAGGTGAAATGAAAAACAAACACCAGAACAAGGAAATGAATTCCAGAAATTCATCTTCAATGAAAATCCATATTTGCCTCCCAACATATCAACAGTGTACCTTTAGTCTACTGTCTTTTGCATAGAGTGTGGGTTATCATGAGAGGGAAATAGTGAGCGCTTTGGAAAACAGTGTAAATTTCTTCTTTATAGCTGTTCATTTCATTAAAAGTGTTATTGCTCTAGAAGGGCTTGGCCCTATTTTCATTCCACTGAGATCCAGGAAAACCAGATGAACATGCTGCATTTACAGAAAAAAGAAGACAAATGACGAAGTCAGGATTGGAAAAAAGGAAATGCGTGGTTAACAAAACCTCCTTACAAAGACGAGGAAGCTAAGAGCTGTAGGCTGTGGTGCGCCTGTTTGTTAAGCTAGAACTGGAGGTATATTCTGTTGAAGTGAAAGATGAAGTGAAAGATGAAGTGAAAGATGAAGTAAATGCTAAGGAAAGTAGAATCTGCGAGTGGAATATATCTTACAACTGGACAATTTGAATGTAAGTACATTGTAAGGCCTTATTATCTATAATTTTATTTTATTTTATTTTTTTTAATTGAGGAAATTTATCGAATATTACTTATATGTGAGTGGCAGAAGTGTGAGATTTGTATCTGATCCTATTTTGCAGCAAGAACTGCAGCTTAACATTTTCAGTAACTGTTGATTAGTCCTGTACATCGGATTGGAGAAATTTTATCCCATGTTTCCATACAAAACAGTTTCGTCTATGTTATGTATATGGCTTTTCTCTCATTAACTGCTTGCTTCAGATCCTTCCTCAACATTTCTATTGGATTAAGTTTAGGATACTAGCATGGCCATTGCAAAATATAGAGATCCTTTGTATGTGCCATTACACTTCCACAAATATGGGTTGTGAAGACCTTCATAGATCGCTTTTCTTTAAATAAAACAGGAATCCCAGCTATGCCTGATTTTCCTCTCTTCATCACTTTCAACTAAATTTCACTTTCAAATTATCTGCCAATTCTAAAACAAAATCACATACATTTGCCATTTACTGATATGTAATACTGAATGATTTTCTTCAAAAAATGAATTTGCAGGTGTAATATTTTGTCTCATATTACAAACATATTACTTTAATGTCTTCAACAAGCAGGCAAAAATGTAACAGTATACATATATATATATATATATTAGAGCTCTAGGCCCTGAACTGATTTCAACCAAATATCAAATTTAACTCCAGCTGAAGAATTACTATTTTCAGCCCTGAAATGGTAGACAAAGCTGTTTATGAGTCAAAGCAGTCAAATACTTTAAAATGTTTAATATTTTGAAAACAATACATTCCGTTTTCTTGGCTTCATCCTGCATCTGTAATGTGACAGTTAATACAGCTTTGTTAGTTGGGTTACTATGCAAACTAACTTCTAACACTCACAAATACAGGCAGTAAACAACAGTTTACACACATTTTATGTGTGTTTTTAATTCAAGGCTTTGAATGACTGGCACACAGAAACTAACCAAACCCGTGTGTTATTTTAAGGTTAAAAAAGACGCACACCACATTTAATTGCAGAGAAAACCCCCTTAATGAACTTTTTTAACATGAAATTTTCCTTCAGTATCTCCAAGATTGGAAAAAGTGTTATATTTCTTAATATTTCTCCCACTTTCTTAAGCTATAGAATTGCAATCTCTTATTAACATGATCATATTTACACTGATGCAGAGGTTTAACCAATAATAATAATAATAATAATAATAATAATAATAATAATAATAATAATACGTCTCTACTTTAGTGTAGAAAATAGGAGTGCTGAAATAAAAATGAGTGGTGGACACTGATTAAATACAGTCAAAAACTCAAATACTCATAAAGGCTTGCATGAAGGTTGTTCCCTCAGGCAAAGTAGATTGGAGGGTTTAAAACTCATTTAAGCACTTTTATGTTAGATGTTTAGTTTAGGCGGGTCATTTTTGACCCTTAGAACACAGGGTCTATACAGAATATTATAACAACATGAGAGTTAAGCCAGAGCGACTGCATTCTGAGCCCATTGTTTCCTCCTCCACCTCTGCTACCTGTCATATGATACACCTCCAAGTCAAAGTTGGCAAGAGTATGTTTAAAACAGTATTGAAATCTCATCTACCAGCCATTAGACTTTTGATATCCTCTGAAAAAAGATTTGAAACATATTTGATATGGACATGGTTTTGCGAAGATATCAATATTTCATTCAATTCCCTTCAAGTTTATTTATATAGCAAGATCAGAGTCTAAAGCCTATTTTGAGTAAGTCTGTGGTGACTGTGGCAAAGAAAATTTCACTCAGACCAAGAGGAAGTAAACTTGTGGTTCACACTATATATCTTAATAAATAACATAAAACAGAAATAGAAAAGTGGTCAGATAGAGTGAGATTATAAAGTGTGACAGTATAACTGATATTAAAGTAAGCCATAAGTCATGAATTTATGTGTGAAGGCAAGATACATTCTCAGTATTTTTAAAGTGGGGGATGAAACTAGTATAAAGGCCATTCAGGCCAAACAATAAGCTACACATTTAAAAATCACTGCCATAGAAGAACCACTGAAATAAAGAACCATGCACATATTAGATTGCTCAGTACATGGGCAATGTACAAGAAATGAAAAAGCAGAAATGAAGGAAAAGGAGTAAAGAGAGTCATGGGAAACAAACATACTGTAATGGTTGACATGTTTGATCAGAAGTTCAACTGTGGTGAAATTTGAACAGACTTTTTAATAGAACATAATTTGAATGCACTGGTGTTTGTGTCCTCTGTCTGTCAATGAACTCCCTTATACAAAAATAAATACAAAAATGGCCTTGTGGGTGCAACCTTACAGCATCACGTCCCACCAAGTGAACATTTTTTATGTATTGATTTAAACATTTAATTTTCACATTTCTTTATTTTAGTTGGTTTTAACTCATCTGCTGCTTCTGGTAGGACATCAATCACTATGCTGCTTTTGAGAATATATGACGTTCTAACATATAATCTAACCCCACCAGGTGATACACAACAGACTCCACTCTGAAGTTCACTACTAGAACTCCAAATGGGCTTAAAAATCAGACAGAGACAATTCTGGAAATTGTTGTCAGTTGGACTTCTGGTATGCATCTTCATCCTAATGCTGTCTGTGTTCATATATCGAGAGACACAGATAGACTACAGCTGGCTGGAGTTCAGAGACGATGAAACCCCAGAGGACAGCTGTAATTGCAAGAAAATTATACGGGGTGACAATGAAGAAACTGAATGTGCCAAGCTTCTGTCAATCACGAGGAGCTTCAAGAACCAAACAAGGATTGGAGATAAGCACTACATAGAGCTCACAAAAGACTGTGAAAGGTTCCGTTTGACTCGCAAGTACATTCCATTCATACTCAGTCTGGAAGAAGAGGCCTTCCCACTGGCATATTCCATTGTGGTCCATCACAAGGTGCAGAACTTTGAACGGCTCTTGAGATCCATCTATGCTCCTCAGAACTTTTATTGTATCCATGTGGATAAAAAGACACCAGAGTCTACTCAGGCAGCGATCAATGCCATTGTGTCCTGCTTTGATAATGTTTTCATAGCCAGTAAACTGGAAGACGTGGTCTATGCCAGCTGGAGTCGTGTCCAGGCTGACATTAACTGCATGAAGGATCTTTACCAGATTAGTGATCGCTGGAAGTACTTCATTAACCTTTGTGGTCAGGACTTACCCCTGAAAACCAACCTGGAGATGGTGCACACCATTAAGGGTCTGCGTGGTGGCAACAGTCTGGAGACAGAGACCATGCCCACTTATAAGGAGTACAGATGGAAGAAGCAACACATTGTTAAGGATGGTGCCATCCACAACACTAACGTAAACAAAGAGTCACCACCCTCCGGCATAAAGATCTTTTCAGGTGGCGCATACATTGTGGTGAGCCGTTCCTTTGCACGTTTTGTCCTTGAAGACCCAAAAGCTCAGGAACTGATTTTGTGGTCCAAAGACACCTACAGCCCAGATGAGTTCCTTTGGGCCACAATACAGCGCATGCCTGGTGTTCCAGGGTTCATCCGGGCCCACTCCAAATATGACAGAACAGACATGAACAGCATCTCCCGGCTAATTAAATGGGAATACCACGAAGGAGCAAATGATGCTGTATACCCACCGTGCCAGGGCATTCACGTTCGTGCTGTTTGTGTATATGGGGCAGGGGACCTGCAGTGGATGGTTGAGCAGGACCATTTATTTGCTAATAAGTTTGACACAGACTTTGATCCCATTGCCATGCGATGTCTGGAGAAGTATCTCAGGAACAAGGCTCTGCAAATGTGGCATTGATTTTACTGAGCTTGGCCATATTTTATTCCACGTTAGTTACTCTGAAATGTATATTGCATAAAGGAATACAATGCTCATAAGAACAATGATGAAGCCTCAGCTGAGGTTTAACTGTTGTATGGAAATTTAGCATTTAGCCCACTGTCTTTATTTTCCTGTAACAGGATAGGCTGGGTGATGCAAAGAGGTGCCATTTACTGGATTGTAGATATATTTCAGGTCAGTTGTACTTTATTTATGACACACATCTAGGTACTTAGTTCTGATTTACCTAAATGTTGCACTGTTACATCCAAAATGTAAAATTTGGATTCTAGCCTATTCAAACTAGATAAGGATATTTTCCCAATAAATAGTGAAGCATTTATGTAAGTTGTTTTGGAAAAAAGCACCCATGTAATGTTTTAAATGCGAATGTTAATGTAAATATAACTTAATCATAATGTCAGGGATCAAAAATAATGGCCTTTACATGGATAGACTGATTTATAAAAGAACAATAAGAAATGAATCATTTAGAATGATAGGGGCCATATTTATTGAGCAACACATACAGAAGTAGTGTCTCTCAGTAGGACGTTGGGTATAACGCAACATGCTAGACGTCTTGACATAGAGTTGTAGAAGTTTCTAATAGTGTCCAGTGATATACTGAATAAGCTTGAATATTGTCACTCAGGTTCGGTTAGTTCCTCTCTGAATAAGTGCATCTGCATAATGCCTTAAATATAAAATGAAACTATAAATGTAACATTACTTAAGCCATACAAATATTTATATTTATAAAGTAACAAAACTTTATACAAAATCATTATAGAATTGCGTAAAGTCAGTACACCTTAGCAAGTGTAATTTGAACTCCTAGCTGGAAAAAAAAAACTTTTTTCATTATTCACATTATTTTTTCACTATTTACATAATTAAATACCCACACTGTATGATCACACAAATGCTGCTCTAATTATTACCTAAGTGTTGCAAATATGAGTCTCTTATCTTGGCAGTTAGACAGTTCCTGACAGTTGAATGTTTGGACAGTATTTACTAAGCCTTTAAATTTGCAACAGCTGGCCTTTCCTAATGATGACTGTGAACAAGCCATATAAGCAAATTAAAGTTCAATTTAATTAACTTGGCAAAATTATCTGTGGGCTCGAATCTCGTGATACTTTTGTATGGAACTTCTTTTTGTAAAACAAACAAAAATACATTCAAAATATATATCTTGGCACTATGGAGATCATTTGAACTTCTATTCACTTAACTATTTAAAGAAACACACAATTTTACTGCGGTGCCAAACATATTCATGTCACTGCAGATGCATCTTATGAAAAGGCTTAGCACCAAATATCAGATGTTGTTACTGCTACTTGAGAAACACTTCAGTACCCTCACATAGAATATTTAAATGCTTTTTTTACAGAGGGGTTTACAACCATTTTTTTAATTTATGTTGAAAAATATTTCATGCTAATTAAACTTGTACATTCATTAATGTTATTTCAAATATGAATATTTTTCTGTGTTTGTGAGTCTCCAAAACCCAGACTAAAGTTAAACTCAGACTGAAACAATTTCTATTGGCGGTTCACTATTGTCTTATCTAACTAGGTCTAATCAATGTCTAGAAAACCATCCTTTGGTGTACAATGTTAAGTGTTTGCCAAAGCATTGTGATAATACACTTGGTAAATGAAGCTTCCTCTCAGTGATGAAGATAAACATAACATGATGAACACAATATGATACAAAATCTCACAAGCTCTAATTCCAGCCATATATTTTAAGATGTTGCTATGTAAAGGTTGGATTTGCAGATTTTGGATTTTTACATGTTCTAAATCTTATTTCAGCTCATGGATTGGAGGATGATGATGTGTTGGCATTGTCTGACGGCTGGGTGTGTGTGTGTGTGTGCAGAAAGATACTGAATTTGCTAACTAACTCAAGGGGGACTATTTTACAATAGGTGAACGCATGGTAACTTTTACAACTGTCTGTTCAACACAAATGTATATTAAACTGGACTTATGAGTTTTGCCATGTTGATGCTTTTTATCCCTTTTTTACGAAACTGTGAGGTGAGCCGAGCTATGACTTTTGTATATGTTTACACCACCAGTTAAAAACCCAATAAAAACACATGTCCTAATGGAACCTACAAGCATTCTCCCAAACATCAACATATTCATATTTTATACCATCCAAGAAAATATTGAATCCCCAGGAAATGCTACAAAAAAAACACACACACATACACACACACACACACAATCACACACACACACACATACACACACATACACACTCATTGTGCCGTAGGGAGGTCTCATTGGCTGTGGTTGAAACATAGCAGCAATGAAGCAGCTAATGCATGACTAATGAAGCATAAACATATTTAAACACTGATGCACATGAGAGATTAACAACACACACACACACACACACACACACACACACACACACACACACACACACACACACACACATATATATATATATATGTGTGTGTGTATGTACATGAGAGCTTTTGAGCAAAGAACACACTATCCCACACTCTCACACAAAGCAGATACTCAGACACACCTGTGTATTCACCTTCAGCTGAGAGTTAAACTGTGATGATGGTCTCTTGCCATCTGCCTCACTTTGCCTGTGCTCACACTTGCACTCTACTGCCAAAGCCAGTAGAGGCTGTCTGTACATTATGCAAGAAAAAGATGATCCAATTCCCATTTTCTCCTCTACAGTTTTAGCTGAAAACAAACTGAAATGTGGTTCCAGCTTTTGCCGCCCAACACCAAGTGTCTTTTCTTGAATTTATTTTGAATGGCATGTGCCGATGAACCAAATGTGTTACATCAACACAATGGCTTTTGTTTAAAAGTGCCCTGTATTTATTTTGGCATAGCTGAATAACAAGAGCTTAGTTCATAGACATTAAAAGACACAAACCTCAAGCACTCCTCCTCAAACTAAAATTCAGCTGAACCAAAATACAGCTGCTGTAAAGCTGTTACGACCCCCCGTTGTAATATTCGTTTTGTCTGCATGTTTCTGTTTTGTGTTTGTATATTTGTCTCTATTGCAGTGTGCAGTACATGTAATTGGATACCAGGGGAACTCGCTTTAAAAGAACCTTGAAAAGCTTTACCGGAGAGGCGTTTAAGGCTCCTCCCCTTAAATGACCTGGAACAACATCCTAGTCTGACCAACCCAGCACTTCCAGCATTGCATTTTATTAGCTTATTAACCTTGTTACATTTTGAAAATTCACATCTTTGCCCCCTTTTTTCACCACATTTTCCTGTCTTATAATGGAGTAGTTTTGTTGGTTTCTTTCTTTCAGGTTTAGTTAGTTTGTTCTAGTTGCTTGTTGTTTGTTGCTTTGGTACATGCTCTTCGCTAAAGCCCACTTCATCAAATTTTCATTGTTCATTCATTGATACTGTCTCTGACTGTAGAGGGTCTGGAGAGAAAGCCCACACTCATTTTCCATTACAGCCTGACCCTACAACAATGTTGACTTTTATTTATGTGCACAAAATGAACATAAACCACACCCACTAGAGAGCTTTTTGACAACTGAAGCTGGCAAAGGGGTAAAACCCAACAGGGTTAGTGCTGTTCAGGCTACAGCGCAGGGCCTTCAAGGCTGACTAAGCTTCTGCGTCAAATCCACAGCCAAGGGGCAGGTAATTCTAGTCACACGCTAGCGCAGTTTTGTTCAACTCACCTGTTAATTGCTGGGGTTATGTAGGTCTTAGAGCAGGGAAATCCACAAACTTTGCAGAAAGCTGGCACTTCAGGACCAGGGTTGCCACACTTGCCATAGCCTATGCATAGCTGCATAGGTATATATAGGTATATATGCATGGTATATATGCTGTACCCTACACCATAGCCTAATGTGCACCTGCTCAAAATGTATTTAAAAATAACTCTCTCTACAATCCAAGGAAGGCTTTCTACTAAATTTGATTGCATTCAGTGACAAGAACATTAGTGATATCAGGATGTTGAAAGATCACTGCCCCACCTTAACTCCCTGACTCATCCCAAAAGTGTTGGAATTATGCAATGGCTATATTTGCATTGTAGACATGGCAACCTCAACACTGGAAAGAAATGAGGAAGTTTCTCTACAATAATAAGTCTGTTCCGCCTCGAGCATTATGAGTTCGGTGCCTCTTTGCATCTGGTAGTGTCACAACCAATGTTGCTTATTATTGTAAATGCAAATACCAAAAGCTTTTTTGCAACTAGACTTATTTGTGAAGATATATAGTGCTGTGGTAAAGGTTTTGGCTTTCCTGAACATTTAGAAGTAATATTGACATGTTGGTCAGAAGAAAACAATTCCAGTATCACAGGTTTGGATGATGATTCTCTAAGATCTACAGACACTGTTTTGATGTTTTCAAGTCCATCACCTGACTTACTTTCATTAAGGACTGATCAGATGAACTAGAAATACTGGCCTAAGTCATTAAGCTAACACACTCCCATAATCACATTTTTATTTATACTTATTCTAGCATTCATGCTTTTTAAGCAAATGATCAGGCACAAAATAATTGAACATACTAGCCATACCAACCACACCATAAAAAGAAGTTTGGCAGAATAATCTTCATTAGTGAACCAAGACTTTACAGACTTGACTTTTCGTAGTCATCATCTTTAATACTAAAACAATAAAGCAGCTACTTAAATATCATATCAGTAACATTGTGTAGAGTTTGTATCCTAAAATATCAGCTTCAAAATCACTCTAGCTCAGTATGCTAAGTTCACTATGTAACTTTGGAGAAGCAGGCATATCTGTATCTGTTAGATTGTCCAGAAATGTATGTGGAAAGTGTGTCATTTAGTGCAAAACACAGGAACAAGAAATTCCAATTCTCATATAAGGCTGCTTTAAACAAAGAGTACATTTAATTTAATCCATATTTAAATCTATGTTTTCAATCTCATTATACATACTGTATATACAGCACCCTCCATAATTATTGGCACCCCTAGTTAAAATGTGTTAAAAGCCTTAAAATAAATATTTTTTTTTTATTGCAGAAGCATAATCTCACTCTGACAAGCTGAGAAAAAGCAACCTTCAACTCAAGTGAAAAAAAGAAAGAAGAAATCCTGATTAAGAAATCATTATTTCCCATAAAATGACCTGTTCCAAAGTTTTTGGCACCCTTATCAATTTCTTAAAAATGAATGAATTTGAACAACTGTCATTCTACTGTAGGGTATAAAGTGGATCAAAGTATCTAGGAACCTTTAATTAGTAATTCATCACTTCCTGTTTCCCTGGGGTATAAATATAGCATGCCCTTATATACAGTCAGAGCAATCATCAAAATGTTCAAAATGTCTGGAACTGTGACAAACAAGCCTGGAAAAGGAAGCAAGTGCATCTTGCCACAGTTTAGCTCCTCTGCTCTTCAGTACTTTTTAACTTATAGTCTTTATTCTTTTTATTGTTTATTGTACCTTCCATCCTAGTGTAATGTTTGTAAGTCTGTGTACTTGTTACATGTCATACATGTGTTGCTCTCACCAAGCAAAATTCCTTGTATGTGTAACATACTTGGCGAAATAAAGAGATTCTGATTCTGAAGAGAAATAAAAAGGTCTCCAAAGCTCACTGTAAGAAAACTGTATCAGATAGTAGCATCTTGGGGTTACGAGGCCTCCCAAACAACTATCAGGCGCTATCTACATGCCAACAGCTGTTTGGGAGGCATGCACGGAGAAAGCATTTTCTGAGTTATACTCAGAAGCGTTTGCCAAGCGGTACTGGGATTTTAACTGGGACTGTGTGCTTTGGTCAGATGACGCCAAGATAGAGCTTTTTTAAGTGGGTCTGATGTAACACCAAGGATGAGTATGCAGATAAACACCTCATGCCCACTGTTAAGTATGGAGGAGGATTGGTGATGCTGTGGGCCTGTTTCACCTCCAAAGGACCTGAGAACCTTGTATAGATACATAGGATTATGTACTCTTTGACATTTTGAATCAGAATCTGGGTGCCTCTGCCCAAAAGCTGAAGATGGGTCATCATTGCGTCATTGGCAAAAGGAGGTTGTAGCATGTATTAACACCAGAGGTGCCAATAATTGTGGCACACGTGATTTCATTCAAAAGATTTATTTCTTTATGTGTGATTTATTTTCCCACCAAATAAAGGCACTTGAATTAAAGCTTAGATTTTTCTCTTTTTGTGCATTTTTGTCCTATTTTATTGTATAAAAAAAGAATTTATTAGAAGCCAAAGAACACTATAACACACATCTATCTATCTATCTATCTATCTATCTATCTATCTATCTATCTATCTATCTATCTATCTATCTCTTTATATATATATCAAAAGACTCATGGGAAATGTTCCTATGTCTTTAATATAGCAGACATCAGACATCTCATGTCTCCTAGAACATGTTCATATTGACTCCTGCAATTCATATTTATTATACATTTCATTACAATACCCCACCCCACTTACAGGTTTCAGTTGAAGGTAGCCAGAAAGTCTCACAGATGACACATGATTCAAGGCATGCAACTATCCACAAGCAATGACTCACTGAGCGTTACCACCAAAAACAACAGGAGTCATAACTGGTACTTGATCCAAAACGTACACTAACATACAGTTAAAACACCTAAAGGTACATTAAAAATATTGAATTTTTTAATTGATTTTTTTTATTGTCAAGTGCAGGTTCAGCACAAAACTAGCCATCAAGACCCAACTAGACCATATTCATTGTTCCCCTGTGCACATTTTCAGATGTATATACAGTTTAGTATGACATGGCAAAGCAATCATCTTTCCTGCACGTCTCACGCTTTGCTGTTAGGACACAGTGATCTAGGTCAAAACAGGAATGCAAAGCTAGGGGCATGGAGCACAAAACTAAACATACAGTAAACAGTGAATTTTTTTTTATTCTAAATGAATTATTCTATTTCTCTTTACTTGGAAAGGAAAAGAACTGAGCAAAGACATTCTAATAACTTGAGTTCTCCACCATCCCTTGGTCTTGGACTTGGATGTCATTAGCTACATGTCCAGCCAAAGTTTATTATAAGGCAAATATTTGCTGATGTAAGCTGGAATCACTGGCACTAATTAAAGCATGATTAAGGAGAATTGGCATTTCTTGATCCTGGGCTCCCGCTACAGTCTTGAAGTGTAATTTATGCTTTGAGCCACAACCCTTTCTGGACAAACTGAAACTTATTCACCCCTGAAATTGAAATAAATAGAGTCAGAGCCAGTGTCTGGATATATTACTAATGCAAAATTAGGTAAGATAAATCTACCTCTTTTGGAGCAGGTCAACAATATACCAGATCTTTGTGTCTTTAAAGTAATCAAGTAATTAACTACTTCATTATCTGGACACAGCCTTGTAGCTAAGTCAAGTGTACAGTACACTATGACAGTAGACACAGTTAGTCCAACAAAAGAAATAAAATACACTTAATTACAGAAGAAACAAGGAATGAGCAGGTGTCCCAATACTTTTGTCCATATAATGTATGTTTGTAAGTTTGTAAACGCAGCAATCATGCAATAAGAGACTCCACTCCTATGGGGAGACTTTACAGTAGAACAGGGTTTCTTAACCTGGGGGAATGTACTTCTAGGGGGGTCGCGAATGTGACACTAATTAAGACGTTTCGTCAACTAAATGTGCGATGAATCTTATTTAAGCGCTAAACTTTTTCACACTGTATCGTTCTCAATCTTGATAGAGTGTCTCGCATGAAGGACGTGGCTTGGCACAACCACTGTTTATTAAAACAGAGCATTTTTAGAATGTTTTTTCACTGAATCAAACTGACTCACTCGCCGTTCTGCTCGACTCATCGATCTGAATCTTGATTCAGGTTCATTCACATTGTGGCTCGGCACGTCACCCAGGCTGGATTAAAATGGAGCATTTTTTAGAAGGTCGAATTGGAAGTGGGGACACAAAACGCCCGCTTCCAGGAACATCAGAACAGAAAAAAATAGTGATGGCAAACCAAGGCTTTCTGAAGCACTGAAGCTTTTTTCCAACTGTATCGAAAAAAGATTCATTACTCGGAGCTTCATAACACAGTGGACATTAGCGGCATCTCGTGGCCAAAACCAGAAAGTGCTTTGTGTATTTAGTGGACGAGGGGCTTTAAAAAAAAAAAAAAAAAAATACAGCTCTTAAAACTGTTCCAGTGCATTAACATGACATTTGAGGTTTAAAAAAACTGATAAAACTAATGGCAGAATACTTTGATATCTGGATAATTTAATGTAATATATTAAAAGACACAACACTGTAATATATTTTGAATGAATATATAATACACTCAGAATGTATCTTGATAAGGCAAACTGGAGAAACTACACTTACAATTCTAATTGCACATTGCTGCTTGTTATTGATCTGTTAATATAGACCAAATTCTAAAATATATATTCACTGTTATTCACATCCTACCAAGCCGGGTTTGTATCACTAGTACATTCTTTCTCTCTCTCTCTCTCACTCTCTCTCTCATTCTCTCTCTAGAGAGACTGACAGATTTCTAACTCTCTCTCTCACATTCTCTCTGTCTGTCTCTCCCTCTGTGACTCATTCACTATCTCTCTATCTCTCTAAATCTCTATATCTCTCTGTCTCACTCTCTATCTTTTGAATCATTCCCTAAAGCAGTTACGTGATTGTGTGCCGAAATGAAACTTCGGACGTCATTGGTCACGTGATGAATGTAGAATGAATCAAGCATTGGCACAGAGATTTGGACCAATGCGTGTAGTTTTTTCGACACACGCCTCGAAGCTTCAGATTCAAGGGTATCATCACTAGAAAAAAACAAAAAGTGAGAAAATATGATAAAGTATTTGGAATATTTTATGAGTTATTGGGGTAGGGGGATGGCAAAATTTACTGGAGCCTAAAAGGGGGTCGCACAGTGAAAAAGGTTAAAAACCTCTGCACTAGACATTTGCTGGTTGGTTGCATTCAACCCACATGATGAGTGCAGGCACTGAGGATTGAGGTCATTTACTGATGTTGGATGATTAGTTCTGGATCACTATTGCTACTCCCAAAGAAATGTTCACTCATCAAATTTCATCCAGGTTTATCAAACTGCTGCAACATAGAACTTTGTCTAAATGACACAGAGTAGCTTTCAGTGCAGTGTGCAATGCTGTGGTTTCTCAGTGTATAGTTGTTTCTTCCTGTACGCAGTATTTATACAGTATAATTATCTTCATTATATCATAGTTCAAATTACAAGCATATAGAACAGGTCTAATCACTATTGAAATATTTGAACTTGAATGCTAAGAGTCTTCCCACTGTTCAGCCAAACATGCCCCACTTCTGCCTTCATTGTCCTTTGCATGGGTGACTTAAGATCATTGTGCCACATTAAAAATAGTCCATGCAAAATACTGTGTTCTGAGCTTAACAATTTAATAAACAATTATTTTAGGCAGAGAAAATTCCTCAATCATTGTTTGTTATCGAGGTACACAAATTACACAAGAAATCGTTTCCCCCCTAAATATTCCAACTTCCCAATCCACAAACCTCTTTGAATTCTCTTCCAAATTTCAAATTTGGCGGCCTTCAAAGTCAACCCTGGCACTAATGGAGGTGTAAAAGTTGGCCTCGTTCTGTGTAAAGAGCACAGTCGGATGAAGAAGTGCAAGTGTCAGAGCACAGAGAGGGGTAGAGCGAGCCTCACTTTTTGATTAATGCTCCCTAAATTAACTGTTTACTCTACAGACTCACAACATTCTTGGATTATGATAATTTTGTGACAGGCAGAGAGATTGATGCTCAAGAGCTCGTCTTAATTAATGGATTTGTTTGTCTCCAGAGAATGGATTTTCCCCTCCCTTCGTCAATGTTTTTAACACTTTCTCTCTTGAAGATTGACTGCTATGTAATGGGACCCCCGTGTGTGTTTAGAAAAGTAGAGAAAAAGTATCTACAGCGATTAATTTGTGTTTGAAGGAGAATGGTACAAGCAGCAGTATTTGCTTTTTGAAGTTTTTTATGCAAGGTTAAAGATTAGTTTTATGGGTTTTTGTAATAAAATGACAAGAAAATGAAAGCATTGGCAGTTTAGCTGCTAATTTTGTTTGTGTGCACAGTTAAGAGGCTTTTTTTATTCAAGTTGAACGTTTCTTGACTTAAGTAACTCTCTGTTAAGGCAGTTTGTGTTCAAATGTTTACGCTCTATGATGACAGTGATAATGTGTTGTTTATATCATCAGTGTCACAAAAAAAAACTTTACAGGAGACGGAAAAATCCTTCTTATGTTTAAATGGAAGTCAATGTAAACCATTTTTCCAAGTCATTATGGAGCATTTCTCTTTGCCCATTTATCATTAAATTTAGACACAATGTAAAGAAAAACTGTAAATATAATGATATATATAAATATATATCTATATATATCTATATATATATATATATATATATATATATAAATGTTGTATGTATATTTAATATATTTTATAATATTATGCATATTTTGTATAAATTAATTGAACAAAGAAACAAATATACCCATGTATAAATGTTCTGAGGTCGCACTCCTACTGGCCCATTTGGCTCTGAAAACTTTGAAAGAGAGCAACTTTGCTGCCTCCTGCTGGACAAATGCAATCTGTTTTAGTTTTGAAGGCCTATTCTGGGTTGGATGAGAATGGGAAAGAAGGGGATCAGGTAAAATGAGGTGGCCATTTACAAGCCAGCCACACACACACACACACTTGAAGGAGAACACTAAATACCAATCCTGTTACATCAAGTAACTGACAACTCCTTTGGTTAGCATTGTGCAGACTGTCCCTACCCAACTAGAGACAGTGAACTTGAACTGTGTAATTTTTTGGGGATCAAAACAAACAAATATAATTGAAACAAACAAAAAATGAATAATCAATTCATATACAATAGCCTGTTATTTTGTTTGTTCGGTCACTGCAGTCAAGCTGCTCATTCATTCACTGTAGCCATCAAGATGGAGAAAAGAAGACGATCTGCACAAAAACATTATAAACCGTTATAGGAGAATGTGCAGTATGGCTTCACAGTGTATAGATATGAGATCATGCTCCACTGAAGCAATGAGACTCTGCAAACCACAAGAACCAGTCAAGCAAGGTGGAGGATCAGTGCAAGTGTAATTTATGACATTTACTATGAGTTGTTTTGCTTAAGGTCAGGCTTCCAGTAAGCACTCAAACTCAGCAGAAGATCAGGTCGCCCAGTCTGACAAGGTTTATTTCTTGGAGACATGGTAACATGGAACACGATGTACAACTTTTGATTCCACTCTGGGTGGCTGCCCATGATGTCCATAAGTAAATCCATCTTTAGTCAAATATGTTTACATTTTCTTGTGTCTGTGATTGTTTTCTTTTTCTAATTATGGGGCTGGGACATAAGCTGCGCACCTTCTGAATGTAAAACTAGGTGAAATCATGACCAGTTACCGGTATGAAATTATAAAGGTATGCAGCTCAGCACAAAAGAATACTAAAAACACCACCACTGTTTGCTAGTTAGGAATCAAAAAGTTTAGTCAAAAAGACTGTAACACACATAGGTGAAGGAAACCTCTACAGGAAGCAAACAAAACATTACTATCATGGAGTTATTCAGTAGCAGTAGCAGTAGCAGTAGCAGTGGGTCATCTTCAGAGATCCATGTATGGAGGCACCTTGGTCAGCACCAAGATCAATAGTTTGGTGTATCCATCGCACGTCCAGAAGGACTAGTGTTATGGTGTGGGGTGCAATTTTGTATGCCAGATCATGTGTGTGTTCCGCATTACAAGTATTTTGACATCCCAACATTTAATGAGGTGATGAGATAATGAGGTCCTGATATTATAGAGATTTTGCCTGTAAAACAGATCACGTTAGAACAGATGCAGATAAACATAAATACAGTAAAGTGGAAGAAGTTTCTGATTCTGAAGAAACTAGTTGAGATGTTGCGAGCTTGAAGAACAAAGCTTGGCTCCTGGATGCTCCCAACCAGTGCCTGGATATGTTCAATTCCATCACCAGCACATTTAATTTAACATCACTAAGCACTGTTTTACCAAACTGGGAGTTGGATGACAACACCTGGAGAATACAATGAGAATACACTCATTGTAAAATAAAAAATTGCTCAAATAAAGGAATAAAGGAATTGTGGGTTTACAGTGCTAGGAAGGAAGATAAAGGTTACCAGGAACAATAAATGATTAGACATTTAGTCTGATATATGAGCTGCACATAAAATTACCCAAAATGTCTGGAAAAGTGTTTCCATTCTGTGTCCAGTGGGTAATAAGGGTGCCTGTTAACTATATGTGGTTACAGGACTGACAGTAATGCAGTAATTTCATCCACATTACATTAAATAACATGATTGATGTGTTTGGCCTGATAAACATGTTTTGTAAGTTTCTTGCAATCACATTTATTTTGGGGGGGGTCCCCAATAAATGTTTTCTAACAGCCTCAAGGGTCTCATTCTCAGAAGGGCTTCTTATAATTATAAATACACTGAACCACCACATGTTTGCTGTTATGATACTAAAGTAATGATGGTGGTCATAATAGTAACAGTGGCAGATAATTAGGGTCCATGTCCATGTTGATATCACCAGTGTAATGGGCATGTCGGCAACTATTTACAGGAAGGGTGAGCAACTACTAAGTCCCATAGTGGGAGAGTGGGCAGCCGGTGTAAAAGGGTGGCAGGAGCCCAAGGTTTGCCTCTGAAGCAGTAATCACTAGGAATAAATCACTGATCAAAGAAATCAGTCATGAACAGCACAGATTATCTCTAAAATATCCTCGCTGTCCATCTCCATCAGTGTCAATTTTTAGTTTACTTCTATTTGAACATAGCAGCTGTTCTTCACATTGTAGGCAAGTTTCATAATAAATGCTCCTTATAAATTAAACAAAATTACTTTGAGGAAAAAAACTCTTTATTTTAATTTATGTTGGAAGAACTTATATGTAAATTAACTGAAGCATTTAACTCCATCATTTTATAACTAAGTTATAAAAGAGTTAAACTAGTAGACTAATGTTAAAGTAAGGGAAACAACTTGTTGCTAGAAGGAACCAATAGCTCTGTAGTTTTGGGACTATTGAAAAAATGTTTGACGGTTTGGGGGCTTCATCCAACTTCAGCCCAAGCCTGTTTCCTTAGCCTAACTCTTAGCTTAACCTCAGCTCTCAATTGGCATCTCTATTTGCATATTGTTAGCCTTTTTTGACTATCTCACCTCCCTCTCTCTATCTCACAGTCTCCACAGGTAATGGCTACTAAACAGTGAATCTCAGCTCCTTCGACCTGACATCATTATGTTACATTATGCCAAATCGCCTTAGGTCCAAACTCACATGCGATAACTCACGTCCCGCGCAAATTCCCAGGCAAACACAGTCAATGCAAAAACACATTTCCTGCTGTCAGCAGTGTCGCTGGTGAGAATCAATCAACCGTTCATGCATTTACACTCTTTGCATACCCTTATGTCAAAGAAAAAAAACAACAACAATAAAAAAAAAAAACGCTCCGAGACTTCTGCTCTTCTGAGGCGATTGTTCCGTCGTTCTGAAGAATCCATCAAGCCAAGTTTGATTGATAAGTCTGTCTGCGCTCACAGCAGTGAGGCTACAGCAAATGGGGTGGCAAAGCGCGAGCTGACATAATGCAAGTCTGCGCAAGTTTTGGAGACAGACTGGGAGCAACTGTGGGGGGTAAAAGTTTGATGCGACATGCTAGAAAATACACACAGGCACTCAGCGCCATGCAAGCTGGCCCCCATGTGCAATCTGCAACAAAGAAAGCCGACCTGTGCTAAAATAGCCAGGCATTCGACACTCATTTACATGGATTTGTTTTTATATTGGGCCTATTATTACTCCTACTTCTCTTTGTTTTACATTGTGCCTGTTTATTTGGCTCGGTAGGAAAAATGTCTCTGAGAATCTAGTGTAGCCTTCTCTACAAGGAAGCAGAGAGAACTGACTCAACATTCAGAAATAATTCAGCCTAATAAAACAGCCTGACATACATTTGACTTTAAAAGAATTTAATCCTGGTACTTGAATGTAACTTCACTATTTAAGGTGGAATAGAAGTTTATTCAGGTTGCAGCTTTGTGTCCCTTTAATTGGTAGCTACAGAAACGTCATTCAGCTTCACTGTTTAAGGTGTCACAGTGTCATTTTAATGTAAACATCTGCTAGCTAACTAGCCAGGCCAAAACAACGGTTTACACTTCTTGATCATGCAAAGCAGAACCAACTAGTTATGTTTTAAGTATAAAATATTTTTCTTTTTGAATTGTTTTAGAAGATTGAATTCACCATTGTGGATAAAACCAGATTTTGAATATATTTGGTGTTTATTATTGCATTTTAGAAGATCTACTCAGTCTGTGGAAGTGTGTGTGGTCAGTTGTGTGAGCCTTGAAGGGTTGCGAACCCTTACTTATTAGATCGCAGGCCACTCTTTAATCCAGCAGGCATCATTATTCTATTTTTCTATAAAAATGTGGCCAAAAATGAACTGAAACCCTCGGAGGCATTTAGCCAGAGTTTGAACATAAAACTCTTTATTTTCATTTTTATCAGCAAGACATGTCTTAACGACCAAGTTCTCCAAAAGCAAGGCCATTTTTAGGGCAGTGTAATGGATCTCACATTAGGGGCCAGCTGCACACAGAGTAACGCGGCCCCCTCCCAAATCCCGCATGGAGACTGTATGCCCCCCTTACGTAAAACACATTATTCTTTGGGGGGTATTCTTTGGGGGCACAAACACACACACACATGCCCACCCACCCACATAAGCTGTTCGCCTGTGGGACATGAAGGGGGGAAAGTGAGAGAGGGATGAGGGCCCCCTCTTCAATCTGAGTCCCTAGGAGGGCTGCCCAGCACCTGCTAACTCAGGGCAGTGCTCATCAGAAAAGCATTTAGTGCGCTCACTAACTCCAGGCCATAATTAGGGTGGGTAATTATTTACAGGCAGCGCTGGGCAGAAACTGGCCTAGCATAAACAAACAGGCAGCTCGGAGTCACACGACAAACATCGTTAGCTCGCCTCTCGTTCTCGCCCAAACAGCAAAAAACACTAGCAGCATGTAGCACCTCGCTCCCGGAGAAAAATACTTCTGGTCTGGAAATGCTGTCGTTTTTCCAAACAGCGATCACATTTTAGAACCGTTCTAACATCTGCAGTCACACACTCACACATGCAAACACACACACTCACACACACGCAAACACACACTCACACACGCACTCACACGCACACACACACACACACACACACACTCGCACTCACACGCAAACACACACTCACACACGCACTCACACACACGCACACACTCACACACATACACATGCAAACACACACACACTCATTCACTCACTCACACACACATACACGCAAACACACACACACACACACACTCACGCAAACACACTCATTCACTCACTCACTCACACACACACATGCACGCACACACACACACACACACACACACTCATGAATATGATAACGTGTGAAATGACAGATTTATTTGTGTGTGGCTCCAGGCTCTTATCTCTGGCACAGTTCATCAACTCCTCAGCACGAAGACTTTGCTAACCAACGTTAACGTCTGCACATGCTAACGCTAATTGCTGGACCATGGTTAGCTACAAAACATCTCAGAGTTTCTTCCGACTCTACTATTCGTCTTTCTTTCTTTGGTTTCATTGCCTGACTTCTGCCGGGAACATTATTTGCAAAATATAACTGAAAAGTTGAATGAATGTACATGATGTGGCCTATGCAACTAATGATTTATTCTAGACAGACAGACAGAGAGAGCGATAGAAAGACAGATAGATAGATAGACAGACAGAGAGATAGAGAGATAGGCAGACAGATAGAGAGAGCTATAGACAGGCAGACAGATAGAAATAGACAGACAGACAGACAGATAGAGAGCTATAGACAGGCAGACAGATAGAAATAGACAGACAGACAGAGAGATAGACAAGCAGACAGATATAGAGATAGACAGGCAAACAGATAAAGAGAATATTAGACAGGCAGTCAGATAGAGAGACAGACAAACAGAGAGACAGACAGACTGACAAATAGACAGATATTGTAGTTTATAGATATAATGTAAAGATAATAAGTCTGTTTAAAATTAAGTTTTGGTTTGACACATGCGTAGGATGACTTCAGCATACGGTCCGCACTTTACTAATCACAAGGTATAGCCAGGTTAGCTAAATTAGCCTCATAGTCCTGCACAGACCAGCATACGGTTGCCCTCTATTTTCAGCAATGGAAATAGAAAGATGCTGGATCAGGCAGTACAAAGATGACTGAATGGTTTGGTGGCCCCAAGTACAGTTAGCTACCTGTGTCGAGAAAACCAGGTTTAGAAACTGTTCAGGCCTGCAGTGAAACGAGGACAGTTTCTTCTGTCAGTAATCATTTGCAGCATTTAGCTGACACTCTTATCCACAGCGACTTACAACGTTACCCATGTTACATAGGTGGGCCAGAGTAGTGTTAGGAGTCTTCCTCAAGGACTTTTATTGGTGAAGCAGAGCATAGTTGCCCAGACTGGGAATGGAACCCCAGTCTCCCACATGGTGGGGTGGCTCACTGGTGGTGTAAAGTGCCAGACCAACCACGTATTAAACCATTTAGTCTGGGAATTTAGATATAGACCATGAGAACACACTCCTTGGCTTCATATTCCTCCACAACAATATTTTATTCTAACCCCATTAGGCTGACCAAATGCAGTCCTGGAACTGTATTTAGAGTCTCCCCCATATCTCCCCCAATGCTTCCATCAGTGTATTGTAGTTTGTCAGAGTACTTTGTGTGTTCAATTGTAATGTCATAAACCACTGGCAAGCCCTTCTATTTTGAAGTAAGTAGTAAGTCAACATTGATGTTTAATAAACTACATTGTGAAAGGCTAATCAGCTTCTTTAACAAGGTCTTTCAGATGTAAAGGTCTTTTGTTGCTGGCTAGATGATGTCAGACTAATTTGTATTGAATTGCTTTGGAAATTGAGCTTATCAACAAGAAACGCCTTTTAATTAATATGGTTAAATACAATGGCCCTATAAGCATCCCAAAGAGCAGTTTTAGCCTAAACTGTATTTTAGTGATGCTAGAAGAACCTTTGTTGTCCCCATGACAAAAAATATCACTGTTTACAGTGTGAATACAAACAGTTTGTTATTCAGCCCATTATCCTCAGAGGCAGCGTGATGGCTAACAGTGAGTTTAGTTTCCGTCAGTTTACAGCGATGGCATTGGTGGATTGCAGGCGTCTTCAGACCACGATTAATTTGCACGGCTCCTCTCGGTGGATGTGAGCACGAGCTGTTGCTGCAGAATCAAAGGCTAATTTAAACAGAAAGGGTTGCGCTGTTTAGCCTACTAAACAGTGTCTCTTGTGCGTATTTAATCGTGCAAGCAGTGAGAAAGATGGAGAGAGTGAGGGGAGCAGAGAGAATGGGAGTGCTCCAGATGGCTCCAAGGCTCCACAGAGAACTCGCTGGATTTTTTTCCTTTTCCCCAAGTTTTAATTAGCTGCAATAACAGTTAAGGGGAAAGTGTTTCTTAAACTTATGTTAAGGGTGGGTGGCTGTTATTCACTATAAGATGGTGGTACCTGATTCATTGTTGCAATTTAGAGGCCAATCTGACTTGTCTTGACTTTCTTGACTTGAAGGAGTGCAGATCAGTTATCCATTACAGACTGTTATTAGTGCAGATGAAAACCAAACTCATATATTTATATATAATTTTATAGAAATGATTTGTACCTATTTACAAGTGCATCTGAAAATAAAATATGGTGAAAAATTGAATTGATGTTCATAATTTCATTTATAAAGGTGAAAGAAATTGATTTTGTATTCATTATTTTGTATTCAGTATGCAATATTTCTTTATAGATTAGTACAGTTATTTGAAGAGGAAAACAAAACAGTCCAAATTATAAAAAAAGCACACATTAAGCTATGATATTTATTTATTTATTTATTTATACTGTTATCACTGTTATATTTACACCATCGAAATTTACATTCAACCAGCCCACTAGAGAAGTCCTGAAAGTGTTTCAAAGAGACCAATTGCAAAACTGTGACATAACAGTCTTGATTTGTTATATTTACACCCCTGCCCACAAGAGAAAGCCTTTGAAGGCTAAACACAGCAATAACGTCAGTTAAAATATTAACATCTGGCTTCCTCTGCCTTTGTGTCTTTGTTTACCTTTAATTTGGCCCACGTTTTTGTTTACTTCTGGTTGTACTCACATGTCTTGTTTGTCTGCCTTCTTGTCTCCAAGTGTTCATTATTCTATGCCCTGCCTGCTTGTTACCTTTATCGTCATTTATCGTTGTTACTTATACTCCTGTTTGTCTCAGCCTCTGTCAACTTGGCTGTTTTATGTTTCTGTATATGTGTATATTGTTGTTCATTCATATGCTTTTTAGTTTTGTTTTTGCTCATTTTGTTTGAAATAAAGCCTTGGACATAAGTCCAGCCTCACCATTGCATTCGTGACAGTAAAAGCACAAGTCTAAAAAGGCTAAAAGAAAACGGTAAGCAGACCAGACAGTGGAGAAAGTTCAGAGGAAGTCTTCTTTTGAAGAAATTGGATAAAAGTTCTCTGGAAAAAAGACAATGTTATATTTAATACGATATAAAAAAATGTCTAAAAATATGTTCTAATTTTTATACAAAATAAGGGGAAAATTACAAATGTTTAGGCATAAAATGGTTGAAACTAATTGTATATTCAATGTAAATGTAAAATATGATTGTGTTTGTAATGAAATCTGCAATAAAAAATCATATTTGAACCAAACTCTTTTAATAAATGTCACAGAACAATTTGAATGAGGGTTCTTTGTGAAATGCTATTGTGTGGCTTTCACTGTGAAACCCCTCCATCTTCTAAAAACATCTCTGTGACAGCATTTAAAGTAATACTCTGCAATATCCTGATCAGCACTTTTAGGGAGCTTGTCTGTTATGGGGAAGTTGACAACACAGAGACAAAAATTTTTGGACACAGATCATTTATTTCCTCTGTTGTTCTTTTATCAAGAAACTAAAATAACTGCAAGGTTGACACTTATCCACCAACACGCTGATAAGTTGTTTTCACTGATAAACTAATTAGCAGATTTACTGTTTGCGTTCAGACTTTTACCTAAATAAAGCTGCTATTTTATTCAGTTCTGAAAGCCTTTAGAGTTGGTCTCTACACATTCAAAGGTTCAACACATCCAAAGGTCCATTGTATCAACGTATTTCAACCTATCAACCAGGGACCACTTTAAATCATATAATTAAAATCGAGAGATCAATCATGTTCACACTAAGAATGTAATAAGCATTAATAGAGATGCACAAATCAGTATCAGTAATATCAATAACAACTAACAATATCAATATCAAGTAACACATCAGCTCATGTTTTTGTGACAGATGAAGAGAATACTGTGGTGAAATGGGTTTGGTAGTTTTGTTTGCTTGTATATATTTTTGATCAATTTTACTGTGAACCTAAAGATTCTTTAATAAAGGAAATTGTTCTATTTAGAAGGAGATTGTTCTATTTATGATGATAATAAAAATGAGACAATGAAAAATGGGAAAATGAGGCACAGAACATTTTCCCATTAAAATATGAACAAATTATGAAAACATAACATTTTTGGACCAAATACTCAGTACAATAATAAGCAAAATTAAATGAGTACAATATTTATACAAAGCAGAAAAAATACATTAAAAATTCTCTTGTGTTTGACTAACAATTAAGATATTCAAATTATTAGCTTTTTTATACAAATTGGTTATTTATTTAAAATAAAGAATATGCACAAGAAGCAAAAGACAGCATTTACTGGACCCCTACTGGACAGCTGCTTGTGTGGGTTGTTAGTTTGATTGTCTGGAAACCAACAAAAGTTTGTAGTACTGTTCCTGTTCAGTTTGTGTCTCTAGTGTAATTATGTGTAGAGTCTCATAGGTATAGTTTTTGTACTTATGGTTAATGTTTCATATCTAATAGCTTGAGTATTGAGGAGAACAAGCAAAGTAAGAAGTTGTACATTGTAACTTCCTGTATAACTGGAATCTCTAATGGTGGTGAGAAAATAAAACCATCACAACAACAAGATGAGTTGCAAAAATGATGCTCCTGCTACACCAGCTGAACGTAGTTTAAATGTAAACTGCACTGTTTGAGTTTACAAGTCATGGATCTCTGTTTAAGTATTCAACTCTGATTGAACAGCTGTGTTCCCACCACCTCCTCCAATGACCATAACCAACCACCATCACTGGTACTATTCACCACCACCACCACAGCAACCACTCACCAGCACTCACTAGCACAACCACTGCCCACAACCACTGCCACAACCACCCACACCACCAACACCAAGAACAACAGCCACCACTGCCCACCACCATCCAACACTATCACTACCACCACCAGTGCCCACCACCACTGCCACTGCCACCAAACCTACCAGCGCCAACCACTGCCTCCTCCACCACCACTGCCCAACATCACCACCAACAATAACAACCAATACCACCACTGCAAATTCCCTCCCCAACCAACCACCACTGATACCACCACCACACATATCAGTGCTCAACAACACGCCCACCAGCACCAACCACCACTGCCACCACCACCCATCACCACCATGAACAAAATTAAATTAAACAAGAAGAAGAAGATGGCAGTTATTGGACCTGTAAAGCTGTGCCATTTAAACTTAAATCTCCAAAACAGTTACTCTAACTATTTAAACAAACCAACTAATAAACTGATTACATTAAAATGTTATATGTGTGTGAGTTTTTCAGAGATAAACGATATCTAACCCAGTATGAGCTCACATACTGGAGCTGCCTTATCAATAATCTGAAGTCTCTTATGAGATTAAACATAAGCGTTACAAACAAAAGTCTGGCAACTATTTTGCCAAATGTTTGTGGACACTGCTTTGGACTTACCAAGGTGTAGCCAAAAAAATGTGGACACTGCTTCTGGGCTAAAGTTTAGGTACTCCACACTTTGTTTAAAAGTGTCTAGCTAATGTTTTAAGGTTTCTGTGCAGTCTAGTTTGATTCAGAGAAGTGACACTTATCTTTATAAATCAGTACAAGATCGAAGTAAAATTCAGTGAGAAAATGCATATCATGGATAGGGATTTGCCAGTGATTGCAGAAATGCAGATAGTTTCTGAGGAAACACAAAACATTAATCAGACAACACATTGACCTTACCTTATGTCTTGCTGCTCCTGCTGCTACATCTGTTTCCTCAGTAATCATAGAACATGTCTCTCTCATGAGCTGCAGGATTATAAATGAGATGCTAAAGTTTAGACACCAAGGATGACATCACAATAGAACACTGACATCTGTTCTACATTCCATACTAAAGTCAGTGGCTCAGAACTGTGTTTCCTACTTCACTGACTGTTGGACAGTTTGTACATAAAGTGCCATGAAAAGCATGCTCCCCTACTCTTGAGGGTCTCTGTTACTGCATATTTGTAATGAGAGCTTCCTTCAATATGTTGAATTACATAAAAAAACCCACATCCAACACTAAACACATATATATTGATATCATATATATATATATATATATATATATATATATATATATATGAGATATTGCACAAACCCATCCTACATGAAGATTTGTGTATCTGTGTAAAGTAAATGCCTGTTACCTGGTAACCTAAGCAACACATGAACATCACCACACCCCAATAATATCTATCTGCAGAGCTGCAGTTTCACGCCCACAGTTTCAAGCCAGTTGTATTCTGTGTATGCACTGATGCTTGTTTTAGTTTAGGCTAATGAATATTTGACTTATTTTAGGTGAGTTTCTGATATATTCATGATACATTTTGCATCGGATTACCATTGTATTCTAAACTTTATAATAAAATAACTTTTATGCTACCATTACATATATTTTAGCTTATGTGGCCTGAGTAAGTAACTACCAAGCTAGACAGATAGATAGTAATGTAACTAGTTGGCAACATTGCTCACTTTCCACTATATTTAAGCTCAGAGTTTAGCTTTATTAATATGTAGGTTATATGTAGGTAAAATTGTATTCCTATAAATATAATGTAAGTGTACACATACCCTGCACACAAAATGAAGTAGGAATGTGTACTTAAATGACAATAAGACTCAGTGATGATAAAACAGGCCGTCAGCACAAAATTCTGGCAATTTTCTTTTCTTTCTTGGCCTGGATTACCCACTTCTGGCACCAATACATCACAGTCACACTAAGCACCATTTTTATTCTTTATGGCGTTCTCTAGCCAACATTCTTTATGTCTAGTTAGCTAATGGTTCAGGCTGTCATTCAACCACTGTCCAGTGTCTGAACTGGATTGTGTCTCACATTCTTGTAACTATGCAAGTCATATTGTAACATCTTTACTGCTTGTTTGTGGGATGTACATTTGGGACAGATTTTTTCATAAAGACTAAGCTATTGTTCAGGTCCTAATTTTCACATTTTCAGTGTCAAAAATAAAAGGCAAAAACAATTTTTGAGTTTTGTTTTTGTGTGGTCTGTTATGCTTTGTAGTTATAAACAGGTGGGCCGTGAGGTGGAAAACACTGAGAATCCCTGCATTATACCTTTGCATTTTTTATGGATAATCTTGCCTTCTGATGAGTGCATTAGTGCAATCACTAATGCTCACACACACATATATGCATGCAAGCCATCACACACTAATTGAAACAAGTTTATTTAGTCCTTTACAAATCGTTTAAGGCCCTTGTCATAAATGCTGCCCTTGTGGCTTTGTTCTCTTCTCAAACACAATTAGAAGATAATATATAAATATATACATACTGCAAATGACATGCATATAACGGCTTCATTTGAAACCGGCGCAGGTCATTAGTAACCCAACAGGGCGCTGCAGAGCCGCCAGTCCCTCTCTGCCTGGCGACCAGTGGAGATTTATTTGATATTAACTCCCTAATGGCTTAGCTCCTTTTCAGGGTAAAAATATGCGCCGAAGGTCCGTCCCTAACGCCGCCATTCAGCTGAATGCTTATTTATTCACTAAACGAGGATCTAATGTTCAATGTTCCTTGGGACGCCAAGGTAGTTCCGGGGGAGGCCGACTTCCCCCTACAGCTATATACATCATTTATTTTACACATAGCCCGGTATCGCACACTGGGCAGCGAGGGGAAGAGAAACGACTTTTATGAAAATCTGAGCAGTGAGACGGTGAGCGCCGTGTGGGGACATTAAGAGTTGTGGAGGGAGAGCTGTGAGCCGGAGCCATCCAAGAGACTATTGAGGGGAATGTCTTGGTGGCTCCACAGAGAGAAAGAGAGAGAGAGAGAGAGAGAGAGAGAGAGAGAGAATGCAGCAGAAAGCCACCCACAAGCACAGCGGGCAGCGCTTGACGCCTCATAGCTAGGGTTTTGTCACGCAGGGGGTTTGAAGCTCTTGAACTCAGAGGCCTCTTAGCTTAAGCACTTATGTTTTTCTCTTGTTTTTACCAGCATGGGCTCGATAGTCTTGAGGGAAGTTACTTGGCAAACATTGTCAAGCACTGACACAGTAATAACTAAGTAACATCCAGGTTTATTTATTCATTGCTTATAATTAACCACACATTCAGATCCTTTGCTGTTTGGCAGAGCTCAGAGGGTGACAAGTGTGGTTAAGCTTTGAAGAATACATGCATTTGACCACTCCTTGAAGTTTTGTTAAAGGCAATAGCAGAGGCTGCAGCCGACGTAGAGCAAATCCTCCACAGGATTGTCCTATGAAGACTCTTTCTTAGTATCATATTGGTCAAACAGATGGAACAGTATATCGAGGCTGTGTGGTGAAACAAAACGGTCCCACCATTTGCAATTGGTACATGAAACTTGAGGGTATATTTTGGAACCAGAATTCAAAAAAAGTAAAAAAGTACATTTAAAAAAAATAAATAAATAATAATAATATATATATATATATATTGCTGCCTTCAGACCAGGGCTCTTAACGAATGTTCATAAGGGGTTGGTTTTTCCAGCTCAGTGTAACAGTTAGTGATTACCGAAGACGTAGAAAGACAGGGGATGCAGAAGCACTCGCAGGGTTGTGGATTTAATGAAGAAACAGCATGAAGTACAAATAGAACATTTTGAACAAAGGACTGACAGATAAACAAACAGGAGCTAGACGGAAACAAACTACAGAGACAACCCATGACTGAATCAAAAGGACTGACAAAGTCTGACTGCAAGGAAGGGTCTTAAATACAAGACAACATTGGGCTCACCTGGAACAAACTGATTATCAAGCAAGGTAATGGATGAGACACAGCTGGGAATGGGTGGAGCAAGAGAGAAGACAGAACCAAAACAAACATAACCTTGTACTTAGGAGTACATGGGGAGAAACTAGGAAGACAGATTTAAACAGGACTGACACATGACAGACATGACACTCTGTTTGGTGATTTACCTGCTCAAATATTCCTAATAAACCCAATAAGTTAAAAGATAAGTTGAAGCAATATTTGAGCAAGGACATGACGAAACTGAGCAGGACATAGGCCTTCCTACTGTATCCTGATACAGGTGAATTGCAAAGTTAGTTTTGAACACAAATACCTGTATTTGTTCATTAGCATTGGATGCTGATATGAAGATGGCCAGTAAAATCTATGTTGATAAACCAGAATCACTCTGGAACAACTGCATGTTGCAGAAGTACACAAGTCCCATCTTTAGTAAAGATGAAATATGGCTTTCATTTTTTATGCAAGTATAAAAGTATATTCCTATATGTATTTAATTACAAAAAGTATTTCTGTAAAAAGTGATTCTGATTTCTTGACTTTACAGATCAACTCAATCCTGACACTAAGTTTATAAATGGTTTATGCTAGAACTGCAACATCATCTGCAAAATCACACAAATGGGATTTTAATCTCTGCTTTTCAGTTCAGAACCTAAAAGTAATGTAATAAAAATACTGAATCACAGGTGATAAGACATTCTCAGCTCTGAAACCCTGAACATAAATACTGATATAAACTGCTCCCTCAGATCATCCTTTTAACAAATTTGCTTATTTACTGTTTTAGCATTTATTTGGCATCATAATTATACCATATCAGTGTTTTTAAATTACCCGGGGGCAAATCTGACACCTGAAATCAACTCCTGTTTAACTGAGTGTTAATGTCCAGTCATGTCTTCTTCTTCTTTCGGCTGCTCCCTTTAGGGGTCGCAACAGCGGATCATCTGCCTCCATCTTGCCCTATCCCCTGCCTCCTCTACTGTTACACCAACCATCTCCATGTCCACCTTCACTACATCCATAAACCTTCTCTGAGGTCTTCCTCTTCTCCTTCTGCCCGGCAGCTCCATCTCCAACAATTGGTGGTAAATCATCACATTAAACAGTTGAATAGACACATAAAACTTTAAAAACCCACAATGTAGAAGCAAATACTGGTGTGAAATCACATCCCAAAAGAGAACAAAGGGGCCTAGGGTCACCTTAATTTAGCTAAAGACAGCTGTTTTGAAACTGACAAACAGCCTCCTCTATATCCTAATAATATATATCACTAATAAATTGATGACACCAGTGGACATCAATGCAATGAGAGCTAACACAGGGGTAGGTC
>CM067515.1:9796825-9971825 GCA_034509495.1 Acestrorhynchus altus
TATGCTGCACATGCCCGGAAGGTACACTTTACAACTAGTTATTGGTGCAGGAGTTGAACGCGGGCGAAAAGCCGTCTAATGAGTCAGTGCGGCGCATCAGCGTGCTGTGTGTGTGTGTGTGTGTGTGTGCTGGCTGTTTAACTCGCGCTATGGGTTTTTAGTGGGAGCAGGTTTAATATTGATCTAAAGCTGTGCGGGATTTGTTCTTTTGCGCAGAGCCGCGTCAGTCTGTAAGCGCTGTAAGCAGCCCGCCAGGACCCGCAGTCACCAAGACACCCACAGAGCTTTTGTCCTAATTTCACACTTTTTACTTTAGTTTATAAAAACTGTTTATTGTAGTTGTGTGTTCAGTTATTTCTCTTTATTGTCTTTGTCGTTTACCATACATTATTATTATTATTATTATTATTATTATTATTATTATTATTATTATATTATTAATAATAATAACTATAATAATAATTTTTACTATTTCTTCTATAATAATAATAATCATCATCATCATCATATTTGATTTTTTTTTACAAATACACAAAGATGATATGTGTTGCGAGTTACAGGTGGGAGGTACAGGTTGTTTATATGACTGCATAATAACTATGCATAATGTCTCTCTTATATGTATATATATATATATATAGTTATATATATATATATATATGTTATATATATATATAATTGGACTGAAACATTCTCAATTATTGAATGGTTAATTATGCATAATCTTCTATATAGACTCAGTTAAAATCAGAGCAAAGAATATGAAAGTGTAGAATAAGCTCCATATTAAGGATTTTCTTAATAGCACCGTTACGTCACACAAGCTGAAACAGGTTTATTCACGAGAAACTGGATTTACAGGCTATTTTTCATGTGATATTTACGAAACGTCTGTCTAAAAAATGCAGAAATGGAGGGTATGAACTGGGCTTTTTTAGATTTCATATTGCTTTTTGTTTGTTTATTAATTTTTAAGTTGTTGTAATCAAACACAATAAGGCTAAAGAAAGGGTATTTATTTTAGTTATTAAATAGAATAAAGACATTTTAATAGTTTAATAAAGGCTGTATTATTGATAAAAACTCTTTATCTCACATCGTCTTCCTGTGATTGTTATTCAGGACTGCGCGCGCTCTCATTGGTACGGATTAAGCCCGACGAATGTGGAACGATCCCCACTCCAACACCCCCCCCACACACACCCCACCCCCCAACATCACCCACACCTCCTCCGGTTATCACCCCCCTCCTTCCCTCCATCACCCTTCTTCTCCTCATCTCTGACTCCCTCCGTCCCCATAAAGCGGCTGACTCCTTTTTACGCGCAGCTCCGTTATGCGAGTGCGCTCCGGCGAGTGCGCGCCCACGGCACGCGCGCACCAGAAGTTTAAGGAAAGAAAAGTCTCCAAGTGCTGAACGCGGTTAAGTCTAGCGCTCCTTTTTACTTGTGCTGCTCTGATTCGAGGTCTTTAAGGTCTCTGACATTCCGAAGGAACAGGAGCTTGCTGTAGCTTATCTGCTGTGGATCTGCAAGGTGATGGATGGTTATGTCTCCAGGTGGAAGACTGTCTTCAGGAGACCATCACTGACCAACTGACACTGCCTTGGGTGCTGTGGGACACTCATCTTTCAAGAAGCAGCACAACCTCCCGGACCTCTTGGTGCCATGCCTCGGCCGGGCAAGAACTCATACAGTGATCAGAAGCCACCCTACTCCTACATCTCGCTGACGGCCATGGCCATCCAGAACTCTTCAGAGAAGATGCTGCCACTGAGTGACATCTACAAGTTCATTATGGAGCGTTTCCCATATTACCGTGAGAACACACAAAGATGGCAGAACTCTCTCAGACACAACCTGTCCTTCAACGATTGCTTCATCAAGATCCCACGCCGGCCTGACCAGCCAGGCAAGGGCAGCTTCTGGGCTCTCCATCCAGACTGCGGTGACATGTTTGAGAATGGGAGCTTCCTGAGACGCCGGAAGCGCTTCAAAGTTCTGCGGCCTGAGCACAAGCCTTCCCTGCACCCGTATCACCCTCACCACCATACCCAGCAGCACCACCCACACCATCACCACCACAGCCACCACCCACATCACCCAGGCAAACTGGCTGCCGCTCATCCAGACTACCTGGGTGCCGTGGGACGACTCTCCTCACACTTCCAGAGCTATGCCCAGGCTAGTGGCTTCAAGCACCCCTTCGCCATTGAGAGCTTGATCGGCCGAGACTACAAGGGTGTGATGCCCATTGCTTCTGTCATGCATCACTTGGGCTACCCTGTGCCCACCCCAGGGCTGGGGGGTGTGGTCAACCCTGTGTGGCCCCACATGGGGGTCCTGGCTGAGCCGCCGCCCATCCCAACCGAGTACCCTCACTTTGGTGTGGCCGTCAAGGGGCTCTACCACCATGCTGGGGGCTCCAACATGCCAGCAGTGCCTGTGCCCATCAAACCCACCCCAACGCTGGCTGCCGTGCCTGCTCTGACTGGCCTGTCACGGCTGGACAGGGAGGCAACAGATCTGGTGGAGGACAAGAGTGGAGCCCTGCATGCTGCCCTGCTGTAGTCTTAATTGTGACACAGATGGTAGGTACTACGGGTGTAAACAGCATCATAATACATCAGAATGATGGGGGTTCATCAATGGATCTTCAGTATAGACCTGGGTTCTATATAGAGGCATTAGACATTTTATTTATATTAAAATAACTATTTAAATGGATAAATGATTAGTCATATAACTAGTAGATACTAGTCATATAACTAGTTGACAGCAAGAAAGAGTCAGGTGTCCTAAGGCTTGTTTGGAATGGATGAGATTGGACAACCCTGAGCTGAAGAACTGTAACCAGATTCATTCAAATGGGGGTCAGAGATTTACACCCTTAGTACCTACTGTTCAGACACTGTGGTACTAATAAAGATGCTGTGGAGTGCAATGCTTCTACTCCTGGTCAGTAGGAAGTGGGCAGAGTAACTTGGAAATCTCTTAGGTAACTCTGAAGAGTATTGTATTTATCTCTTATAGCATCATTTGAGAACTCTGAGGAATTTGATATAGAACCTGCTGAGTGTAAGATTTATTGTACTTGATGCTTAAGTAAGAAATAGCCTTGTGAACATAATTAGGATGTACAACCTGAATAATAAGTGGTTATTGATGAAAGTAGAGCCCTGACCACTCAAAAAACTACCTGAATGCAATCCTTGCCTGGTTAAACAGTTCTCCATGTACAAGGAAAACATTTTTTATATGGTTCTGAAATAGAGTACACACAAAACATGCCAGTACCATGTAAAACATTTTTGCTTAGAGTGTAAGGTACTGGACAATATTCTATTTCTTTCTTAAAAGGTCAGTTTTTCCAAATCTCGAATAATCCAACACAGTATTCTATACGAAAAGTCCAGGCGGCATTCCTGTCCGCAGAGCTGACCCACAGTTTGTTAATCTGAGCAGGTATAACAAAGGTGTGGCAACAATCATGCTTCAACTGAGCATGTGACTCTGACTGAACGACTCGTGTATACTGTAGTGTTTGGGTCAAGACTGTATAAAGTCAGAACGATAATGAATGCAGAAAGTATTTGTACATAATCCGGCATGCCTCGCATGCGTGCTTGCCTTTGTAAAGTAAAGACACTGCTCTTGAATGCACTGTGTTAGGAAGAGTCAATAATGTCATATGGAATAAATCCAAAGTCAAATGTGAATAAATTTAATATATAATTATATATACATATATGAAATAATCAAGTGCAAATTGCCATATTCTATCTTCAGAAATGCTTACTGTAAATGCAAATACTATTTTAATGTGATGTTTACTAACCTCAAACATGATTTTTACCCCACAAACAGCCTTAATTCCACATCTTAAGAAAAGACTACTATAACATATTTATTGATTTGTCATGCTGACACTGAAACAGTGGAACTCAGTAGAGACTTTTGTGTGATAATATTCTATGATTCTCTGTTTATAATGAGACATTTTGTAAAATAAATATAATTTAATTTAAGGTTGATTTCTGTCATTAATTATGTTATGTTTTTTCAAACACATGCACAGACACACACACTCACACACACACACACACACACACACACACACACACACACACACACACACACACACCCACACACGCATATCCAGTCAAAAGTTTTGCAACACCTAATATGGCTTCTGTAGTGTACATACAATATGCAGCGGCATGTTGTTAATAGATCACATCACAGCATGATGACTGCTGCAGTGTATTTGTTTTACTGGTTTACAATCCATCACAACATTATGACCACCTCCTTGTTTCTACACTCATTGTTCATTTTTATTGTCTTTTCTTACCACACAGGAGCACTTTGTATTCCTATAATTAGACTGTTGTCCATTTGTTTCTCTGCATACCTTCTTAGCCTTCTGTTACCCTGCTCTTCAATGTTCAGAACCCCACACCACCACCGTGGAACAGGAATTATTTGGGTGATGGGTCATTCTTAGTACTTCAAAGACACTGACGTGGTAGTAAAACTTTTGACTTCTTTTGACTGTGGTGTCCTGAGCATTGCACTAAACAAGCATTTACTGTGATAAAATCTTAATTATTCTAACCTATAATTTACTGTGGCAAAATTCCAATCTTGCATTTGCTGTGAGGTAATTACACCAAACTAGCACTTACTTTGGTAAAATCATACTTATTCTAATCTAGCGTTTAGTATTTGATAGTTTCTCTAAATTAGGATTTTACTCTAGCATTTACTATGTGGTAATCTCATAATTACCCTAAACTATAATTTACTGTAGTAAAATCTTATTTATTCTAACCTAGGATTTACTGTGGCAAAATCTCACTTATTCTAATCGACCGTTTCCTGTGTGGTAATATCATTATTGCGCTAAACTTGGATTTACTGTGGTAAAATATTATTCTAAACTACCATTTACTGTGGTACAGTGTTATTTATTCTAATCTAGCATTTACTGTTGAAAAAGTTTATTTATTTAAATTTATTTTTTACTGTGTGGTAATTATGCTAACTTAGCATTTACTCCGGTAAAATATTACTTATTCTAATCTAGCATTCAGTATGTGGTATTTTCTGTAAATTAGGTTTTACTTTGGTAAAAACTTTACTCTAGCATTTACTATGTGGTAATCTCACAATTGCACTAAACTATCATTAACTGTAGTAAAATCTTATTTTTTCTAAACTAGTATTTACTGTGTGGAAATCTCATTATTGCACTACACTACCATTTTCTCTTGCATGATCTTTAATGATCATGAGGCTGACAATGTGGTACATATAGAAAGTAAGTATGTTTTCTCAGAGACTGTTTATCCTCACTGCATGTACCCCTCTGTCATGAGTGGATTTAAAAAAGAAGACACGTGTTTTAGGCCAAAACCCTTCCAGGACATCATAAACACCAATAATACCAATAATACCAATAATACCAATAATAATAATAATAATAATAATAATAATAATAATAATAATAATAATAATAATAATAATAATAATAATAATAATAATAATAATAATATTCTGTAAGGGATCTGAGGAAATGAAATCTTAAAATTATGTATGTGAGTCCATACACACCACTATTGTAAACAATTCTGACGTGGTTGTTTCACACAAAACCATGAGAATAACTTTACATCTTAACTATTTATTTCAAAATGTTTCTTGAAAAGTATAACAAATTCATCATATGGCAGTGGGTTAGGTGCTGTAAAACACCTAAGACACAAGAACCCTCAGAAAGATCACTCTACTGGTTGTGAGTGAATGTTTGTGTGTGTGTGTGTGTGTGTGTGTGTGTGTGTGTGTGTGTGTGTGTGTGTGTGTGTGTATACCAACTACCCACAAGGATGCAAGAAACCAAGCTAGATCACCCCATGACTTCAAAAGCAGCCGTTTGATAAAGTCGTTTTGTCTCGTTGGTCTTGACATAATTTCACCTTTGAAGTCCATGAGCTGGTCCTCTTCACAATACAAAAGCTGCTAGTCTGGAGGCCATTCAGAGTGTGACTGTTTAGCATGGCAAAGGCACACTCATACACCTACACGCACACCCTCACACACACTCACACCAAGAGTGTACCCAACCTGCCCCTGAACAAATAATTTAGATGCACAAGTGGCCGAGTGAGGTGAAAACTACACCCACGGTGCCAGTCTTAGTCAATATTGATGAGGATAAGCCTGCCCCCCCTCTCTCTAGTCTGTTTTCTTTCACTCTCTTTAGCACCAAACTCTGTGTCCATCATGTCCCTGTACTTATGGAATTGTTTTTTTTATCATATAAAATTGATATTGCTTTTGTTTCCTGCAAAGTGTCTGCTCTACACACTGTAAGACTATTTCACATATTTCTGTTTTACATTTTAAAATAATCTTTAAAATATCTTAATCCACTGACAAATATTCTTCCTTTAGTTTTTTGTCTAGCGATACAGTGTTAAAGATTATTTTATTTCAAGATTTAATGGAGATCTTTTTGCTTTATAAATAATTTGCTACTGTATATAATGCATATAAATTTGAGTTTTCATTTGATTTTTCATCATGAATATCATTTTAGTAGACCAGTCATAATATTAACACCTGAAGATTAACACTTGCAGAAGTGAGCAACACTATCTGATTACAGTGGTATCTGTCAATAGGTGGGATCTACATATTAGGCAGTGAACAGTCAGTTCTTGAATTGGATGAGTTGGAAGCAGGAACAATGGGCAACCTTAAGGATGTGAGACTCTTCAAAAAGAGATGGCTAGATGAACTGCTGGTCCTGTGTGGTGTTCCCAGGTAGGTTGACAATGGTCAATACCTACCAAAGGTTCTGCAAGGGACCGATGAATTGGTGACATTGTCATGGGCACCCAAGGCTCATTGATCATTGACACTGTCACTGACACACATGAAGGCCCTGCCATTTTACAGAACTTAAAAGATTTGCTGCTAACATCCTGGTGCCAGATACCACAGGACACATTCAAAGAACTTGTGGAGTCCATAGTCCTTAGTGGGTCAGAGCAGTTTTGGGAGCCAGGTCTCATTTCAGAAATTATAGAGTGCATACTATACCTATGCTAAATGTGTAATAAAAGTACTAAAGTGTACCATTTTCTGTATCTATACATTAAATGTACTCAAAATCTAAACTTAACCACAACAGTAATCTGAACGTAATCTAACCCAACCCTTAGCTCAATCTTAAAATTAAAACTCAAGATAACCCTTACTCTAAACTTAACCATAAACATAATCCAGTGTGAATTTCTGCACCAGTTTCTGTCCAAACAATTGTTAAAAATTCCATATCAGGGAAGCATGCTGTGCCAGTGCTGTTCATGTACAATAGCTTGTGTGCATTTGGCAAAACAGCACCAACAGTGGACTGGAGCTCATTGTGAATCATAATGTATGTATTAAATGAGTGTGTGTAAATCATGCAAATCTGACTATATTTTTGGACTACTTACTAGTCACAAATGTGCTGGTTTATTGGTTTTGTTGATTTGGGGATATACACAATATTAGGTTTTAATGTTAAGGTTGATTGGTGGATTTTCGGCAGGCATTATTATGTCTTTTTAGTAGCTGCAAGAGACGTCTGTAACATTAATAATTGATTGATTGAATTCAATTGATAATTGAATTCTAAAAATCCCTTCAATTACAAAAATATATGAAAATACACTGCAAAAAGTGTTTTGTCCATTCAACATAAATCAATGTTTAATGTTGTAACATGCAATTGAAGTGGATTTATTGAATTTATTTTAAAATGAAAAAGAGCAAAGGAGTACTGTGCAAAAGTATGGAAACCCTATAAGATTTGAGTGCTCCAATCACTTTGACCGAGGTCTCAGACCTTAATTAGCCTGTTAGGGTTATGGCCTCACAATCATAGTTAGGAAAATCCCCAAGGACTCCTCTAACCCTGTCCCAAAACCATACCAAACCAAACCACAGCCATGGGTTCTTCTAAGCAGCTGTCTAGCACTCTGAAAATGAAAGTGGTTAAGGCCCACAAATTAAGGCTAAGATAAAAGTTCTAAGAGTGGACTGGGCATCCAAAGTCATATGAGGCAGGAGAAAACTGTTCATCTCTGTTCAAACCAAACATGTGTTCATATCCTTTTGTAGTTGGGATACTCTGACTTGACAACGTGGACAGGAGGTTTTTTTTCTTTTTATCTTCATTTTTTTCAACATGGAATCTTTTCAACATTAATTATCTGAAAATTATGATGAATGGAAGTGGGGTCATGGTGAAGTTGGGTCTGTGATGCATGTTGAGGGGGTGAATCAGATATGAGATATTAATTTTAATTATTCTGACTTCAGCGGGGCTGGAGGTGACACATTCGACATGCTCGTCCTTAATGACCAGAAAGACCCGGCCTTTGTAATGAGCAGCTTAATTCATTAGCTTCCTCATCACCGACGGCCCCAGCAACAGCACAGCAACTTAGTACGACATTATATTCCACCGGTCAGGCAGTAAATTTAGCGCAGATTGGTCATATTACAACAGAGGTATTATCTTAATTGCTTAAAACACATAATTGCACTGATAGATTCAAGGTTTTAATTCGCCTGGCTTTGGAAATTAGGCTTGTACGCCAGCTGAAAGCTCCTTTGATGGAAGAGTGCCTGTAGACCCAAGTACAATGGTCTTGACAGTGCACCATGTTAGCACTGTAGCCATAAACCACTGCTGCAGAGCTGGGTGGCTGTAGTATAATGAAGAGCTGTTCATTGAATTAACACACTACGATTCTGCTGAAAAACTAAGGGAAGTCAAAGGAAACCAAAGGTTTAGTGTGTTTCAGTTGGGCCACTTAACCAAAGCAGAGCTTAGAAGTTTATCAGAAGAACAGACCAGTTTGGTCTCAAGAAGATGTACAAATGTTACTAAAAGTGTATGTTTTACAGACACAACCCGGACATGCAGAATTTCAACAGAGAAATTTATAAAACAGTCAGTGGAATTATATTTCCTGAACCCACAACTTAAAAATAAATTTAACCTAAATTATACCCTAACATTAACCATTACGTAACCTTACCATTAATGTAACCTTACGTAACCTTACCTTACCTTTCCCTAAAGTAAAATCTACTTTTAACTCCAGTAGAATTTGAAATTCTTATTATTTCACAAATTTCTATCCATAAAAAATGAAAACATTGTTTGTCTTTATCAACAGTGGCTTCTCTAAAGGGATGGGATACATTAGACAGTAAGTGGGGGTGATGTGTTAAAAGCAGAAAACGGGCAATAATAAGCATGAGACACTTTTGCATGGGCCAAAGTGTGATGGCTAAATGACTGGATCTGCTGACTGGATCTGGTTCAAGATACCACTGGATGCTTTCAGAGGCCTTGAAGATGTCACAGATGTCACACTGAAATCCCATCACTCAGAGAACTGATTCTACTACCTGTACTTTTTAGAGTCCAGGAGTGGCATAAGGGTGGGACTAAACTCTGTAATACATGTATTTAACCAGGATTATGGAGCTATTTGAAATAAATAAGGGTGTCAGTAGAGGCATTTATCCTTCAGAGCTCTATACTGATACCAGACCAGATATTCAGGATTTTTCAGCCCCAACCTTGCACTGCTGAATGATGTTTCAGTTGGTGTGATTCATGCATTGCCATAGCCAGCTCTACAGCTACCAGCTGCTAGCATTCAGCAAAGGCATGTGGGTGTGTTCCCTCATCGTTGAGCTCCATTACTGGCCATGTGTCTCCTGCCCATACCCCTTTAATGTTAACTGAGCCAGCTCCAATAAAAACCTTGTCCAGTCTGCATTAGCTAAAGATGAGTAGGGGTCATCTGAACAATAGAGGTGATTACAATAACTCTTTCTCGGACAGCACTTTTGGATAATGAAATAGCCTTTAACAAGGTCCTCTGCTTCCACAACTTCTGCTTTAATGGTATTCAATATAGTAGATTGTCTGACATTATGCTACTTCTTATGATTATGTCTCATGAATTATTAAAGCAAAGAGTTGGTTTTTGGCCAGAATATCTTTTCACTCCTTTAGAAGGAAAAGTTCAGATACTTCAGGGACACGTCTTAAAAAATGTGAGCAATTGTGACTTTTAGACCTAGGTCTTCAGGTTGGACCATAAATGTCCAAATCTGGTCAAAACACGATAGGAAAAATTATTTCATAAACATTTAATAAAATAACATAGTAATGCAATGTTAACAGCAATGCACTGGAACATTCTTTGGCTGTTCTAGATTAAACAATTAAATATGAAAATTGCAACAGACAATAACATTTATATTTCTATGTGTGTATCAATTTAACCATGTTTCTTCCTGGCTTTGAGCTGCTGTTGTTTTCCATTTGTAAAGCTGACTGACTCCTGGTTTGGCTATCACACATGTTCACAGTCAGTGTAAATACATATTTGATTTACATATTGCATTTACATTCCATACAAACACAAGTACCAGAATGACCTCTCACTTCACATTTGATGTGTTTAGGCCTTCAGTTCTGCTTGGTCTAGACTAACTTCAGTAGATGCCATGATACAAACTGCTGATTGGGCTGTTTTCTTGGTGGGCATTCACACATTTAAACCATTTGTTGCCAACCAACTTTTAACAATGGATTAAATCAGGAACCATACACATATATACATTCAACCAATCACTGTAATCGCTTAACATGTCTGTCATATTAGTCCAGCTAGGACTGGTCTGTAAACAAATACAAGTAACAGGTAGCTGTGTTTTTTTCTGGTTTAAAAAAGCACAGAACACAAAATGTTTCTCAACTGATTTTATATCAAATTGAGAACTCAAAAAGGTTTTGATTACTTCAAACCTTGACAGAGAGGAGTGTGTATAAGACAACCTGGTGCAAAGCAATTAATTGTTATGTTTGTTTGGTTAGTATGTTTGGGAATATCCATTCATAATATAATGTAGGTGAACGATGCAGAACATTATCTTTATTGTGGAAATGCCTTTTTCTGTGTATGTTCCCATTGTTTATGTTTTTCTCCAGGTCAGAACGCAGATCATTTTGAAGTACTGAAAAAAAAAGAAACTATTTTAGTGCATAGTAAATAGTTCAAAATCTTAGCTTTCATAGCTAACTAATATAATTGCTAACAATTGTTCAGTCTTATCTGTGAAAGATAATTCCCAAAGATCTGGTTTAGACTTGAGGTGGGTAGTGTAGAGTGGGTGGAAATGGTGGTGTGATGGATTAGGCTAACTGCGATCATCCAACATCCTGACCTCCCTAACGCTCTTGTAACTGAATGCAATCAAATCCTCACAGCAATGCCCCAAAGTAGTAGAGCCAGTTACCCCCCAAAAAAAGCAGGATAAACTCTTCATTTCAGAGTAAAACTGTGAAAGAAAAGGTGTCCCAATACTTTTGTCCATTTAGTGTTAAGTTTACCTTGGTTCTTGAGGTTTGTATTCTTGTCTATTATTTTAATTAAAGAGGCATGGAAAATGTCACTATAGTGTTTATTTTGTTACAATTCATTTGAAGATAATTTTTTAAATGTCTGATTTGGTTTTGGTTTTTTGATGTGCTGTGTTGGTGTATCTGATTTGGTAAGTGTGTGTGCTGTTTTAGATATATCAGATATGATGGAATGATGTTTTGGATACATCTTATTAGGGGTGTGTATGTGCTGTTTTTTATATATCTGATTTGGTGAAATTATGTTTAGAATATATCGTATTCGGTGTGTGTTTTTGCTATTTTTGATATATCTGATTTGGTGAAAGGATGTTTTATCTGATTTGGTGAAATGATGTTTTGTTTATATCTATATAATTTTACAAGAGAAGGAAAAAAAACCTTTGTACCTCTTTGTAAAAGTAATTGGGGTGCATTTATATTAGTCCATGGTGAAATTCCATCTTGAAATTTCAACACAAAACAACAAAGAAGTGCAAAGTTTATATTATGTCCAAATGTCAAAAACAGCAAATATATAGATACAAGGTTTCTGACTCATTCAATCAATAAATAAATAGTTGACATATTTAAAAAAATAGTTCTGTATTTTTAACTGATTTAGATCTGCTTCACCTGCAGCATATGATCAGGTAATATGGACAACAATTTGATCTCTGCACTTAATAAAATAATACAAAATTCATTGACGTTTAATAGAAGTCAATGGGCAGATACTGAAATGGCTTTCCATTGGCTTCTCTTCTAAACATAACATTTTCTGTTAATTTCTAACTACAGGAATATTATTGTCCACAATTAATGACCATATGCTAGAGATATGGCAGGGAGATATTAGTTTGAAAAAGACTGGAGTATTCCTATAAGACCTTTCATTTGTGTGTGTGTGTGTGTGTGTGTGTGTGTGCGTGCGCGTGTGTGTGTGTCTCCACACCTTTATGGCATGCTCATCGTTCATGGACACTGACAATGAGTGTTCAGAGGTGCACGCATGGCTCATTTTGTAGTAATTGACTGTTTGACAGCGGTTAACAGAAAGGTCCTCCGCAGCGTCCTCTGCACATCCATCTCTCCATTAGAGCAGACACTTGGGGTTTTATTGGACTAATTAAGACTGTTTTTATTCCTGCTCAGTGCCACCCTGGACCCGACATGTGCCACCTCCCGCAGCCTGTGTGTGTGTGTACTGTAAATGGGTGCATAGGCAAGTGGGACAGAGGGACATTGTTGATATGCTACATATGTTAATTAGAATTAACTTTGATTAAACAGTTTGATTTGAGATTAGTGATTCTCTAGCTGATCCGCAAACTCGTGCCAGTGCTGTAGCTGGTAGGAAAATCATACTTTCTCTCTTGTACTGATTTCACTGTGTGATGTCTTCCAGCTAAACTCTGGTTCAGGAAATAAGATTTTGAAATTGTATTAAAGTGGAGTAATATCAAATAAAATCTATTAAATCTATTAAATCATAAAAATGACATGTTAAACTTCTGAATGCAAAATAGTGGCCAGTGACACATTATTGCAGACTACCATTAGGAAACTGTAATTGACACGATGCATTATACCTACTTTTATATGTGTAACTCAATATATATCGTCCATATCAGTTTATATATTTAATCATTTATTGTTCTTGGTAACTGTTATCTGCCTTCCCAATAACATTGTAATCCCACACTTCCTTCTGTGTGCAACTATTTTGATAATTAGTGTACTTTAAGCTTGATGTAAATTAAAGAACTAAATTAATTAATTAGCCCTGTCAATTAAGTAATTGATCAATTAATTTAATGACGCAAATTGTGTGATTAAGCTTTTTTATCCATTCCATTTCCCATTTTATCAGCTCCACTTACCATATATGAGCACTTTGTAGTTCTATATTTACATTGTAGTCCACCCATTTCTAAGCACTCTTTCACCCTCTTCTGCAGTGCTTAGGACCCCACAAGACCACCACAGAGCAGCTATTATTTGGGTGGTGGGTCATATTAAAACTGTCAGTTGGTTAAAAAAAAGTATGAAATAATTAATCACACAATTTACTTTGATTAATTAATAAGTGATCAGTTGATCAACAGTTATAAAATTAATAAATCATTAAATTGACAATGTAAATTCTGATGTAAAAAAAACAAACATGTGAAGATGTTATGGATTTTTAATGTCAAAAGTATATTGTACAAAGAGAAATTGAACAAAGGCAATGAGAACAGATTCTTACTAATTTCTTGAGTTCTGGTCATTTAATTTACTCACATTTTAGGCATATTTATATATTTTACATTTAGCAATTTTACATTGCATTGCATTACAGAACTACAATTCCTGAGCTCAATAACTTTATGGTAATAATTATGGTGATAACACAGACATAAGAAAAGATGCTAAAGAGCCTGAATTAGATTACAGTCAAGTTCAATCTCTCTGCAAATCCAGTGGAGTCTAAGGCTTAGGCGTAACACAGGCCTGGACCACCAACACACTTTCACTCTCATTCTGTTAGAGTGGGAGTAGTTCAGAGAGAGATTTGATGATGATCCCCAGAACTGCGGCCCTCCCCAGGCTAGAGGTTTTATCCAGCACCTTCACTTTGAGTGCCAGCTCCTGCAGCCCACCCTCCTGCCCCTCAGGCTCTGTGAAGAAGAAGTCTTCATTGAACACAGGGTTGCGGCAGTTCCTTATGATGGCACTGTGCTGCTGTTGCAACTTTCCAGGGGTCAAGCTCAAGGTCAGAGCACAGTGCAGTGGCCTGGGGTCAACAGATTCACGAAGACCCTCTACTGAGACCACCCGGATACGGACTGTGGAAAGATTCCCAGAGGTGTTGGAGTGGGATGCAGAGAGGCGAACACACCCCCTATGTGGGAGCAGTAGGACATGCTCACTGTGCAGTCGTTCCTGACAGTGCAGCATGTCCAGTGGGAACTGAAGAGGCAAAGCCAGGGTGGAGCAATTAAATTGCTGGGTCACTTGTTCTTGGTGATTGGCTGTTCTTGTGTTTGCCAAGCTCAGTGGTACATCTTCATGAAGTGATTCATTTGATGCCAAACTAGACATTGAAGCAATATTGTCCCCTTTGCGTCTGATTGGCCAAGAGGGAGGAGGTGAGCTGTGAGGGGAGGAGTCAGCAGAAGAAGAAGTGTCACTCTCCATGCTCCATGCCTTTAGTTGTGTAATGGAGGGAAGTTTTGGCACATCCCTGGTGGTTACTCTCTCTAATGTGTAGTTGGTCAATGTTGAGTGAAAGAGTGACTCCTTACGCCTTGTATTAGGACTTTCAAACAAACCAGACTCATAGCTTTTCAGAGAAAATGGAACTGACTTTGGTCCCCTTGGGCCTACCATGGTGCCCTTGTTCATATCTGTCTTGAAAGTGGTGATATCAAGCTTTGGCTGAGATTTCAGACCACAATCAGCTAGCTTTTCACCAAGCAGTTGTGAAACAGTATCTTCCGACACTATAACAGTACGCCTGCTTAGTCTGGGAGGCAAGAAGAAATCAGGGATTTTGTCTGGTGTCAGAACATTGTTGTGGAGTTTGTTGAGGAGGTTTGCTTTCGCTGTGATCTCCTCCGAGTTTTTGCTGACCAGCCGACTGATCTCTAGTGGAAGGCTCTCAGCAGTCTCGTGGACTTTCCGAAGAATCCACATTGTAGCAGTCAGCAACCCAACCCAGCTGTGTGTGAGAAAACACAAGTGAATGAAACTCTCCATGAGATCTAAAGGTCTCAATCATGAATACACAAGAAAGAACACTGTAAAAAGGCTTTTGAAGATAGCATCTTCAGATTGGGATCTCTGATAGGTGATAACATTTAATCTGTGACTCTTTGCAAAAGTACCACAGAAGTACCACACTATTAGAAATACGTTTTTGAAAGTACAATCCATATGTTCCATGAGAGAAATAAAATTCACATAATCAGTGGCAATCTCAACAAATGTACCATCGTCTGTAAAGGCATCTCCAGATCAGTTGGAAACTTGTCATTTACAAAAAGGCCTACTACAATGTCAAGAGCTTATTTCTTACCTCTTTGATGATGTTCTTGAACAGGTGGAAATTCTCTTTGCTATGACACACACAAATACCACTAGTTCTAAGCTGATGGTATTTATGTTCTAGTGATCTTGTTCGTCACACTGTATTACATCCATTCTAGCCAATCACAAAATGATATTTCACCTTCTAGAAATTTCTTTTTGATCTAGCTTCCCTAAGTACAGGTCCTGGACCCGTTTCCCGTGCCATGCAGCCTCATCCGACCCAAGCAAATCTGATCAGAGGTCACAAAGACATGAAGTGAGGGACATCAAAACTGGGTTGGCTTTTTAAAGGCCAGTCATGACCTCATTCATGGCCTTTATGTCTGACTGTGTGCATCTCCTGCTGGGCCTCTTGGAAATGGGTCTGATGCTGATCTGAAACCAGTTGAATAGTTTGTAGTGTCACACTGGAAAGTAAAGGAGTGAAACCTTCTATATAGTGCTTAAATGTTGTACCTTCTATGACATGTACCAATAGAGGATCCATTTAAAAATCCAAAATTATTTTTAAATGGTTCTATCCATCCCTACATTCAAACGTGTCTCCTCATGCGTAGATCATTCATTCTCACCCTAACTTTTGTTGTACGTCACCACACCCACCTCCACCCACTCTCTTTTCTTCTTCTCTTCCATTCACATTCAGCACAGGGTGGGGGTTTGTTGGGCACAGCTTCATGCACTCTGTGAACTCCTTCCTAAGGGCATGGTCTGAGTTCACCTCCCTAAGGGCATGGTCTTTACTTGCAAAGCAGTTGTTGAAACCTCTCTTCTCCTGTTCATGGTTAACTTGTTTTTGTTTGGCAGAATTAGATTGTGATTAGGGTGTATTTTTTGGTGGAGAAACACAGAACATAGATGAATAAGCCAAAAATAGTGCAAGATGCCAAACTGCTCATCAAATTAGGAACATCAAGTGTGGAAGAGCAAGGTTGTTGAATGCAATCAAATCCTCAGAACAATTTCCAAAGTAGAATGCTCAAGTAGAAAACCCTGGACAGCAGAGACAGTTACTCAAACAAAGCAGGATAAACTCTTTTTAATACTCCTGATTACAGAAGAAAAAATGAATGGCCAGGTGTCCCATTACTTTTGTCCATTTAGGATAGGATAGAACTTTATTGATCCTTTGGGAGGGTTCCCTCAGGGAAATTAAGGAAGGACATATACTGTATGTCCAAAAGTTTGTAGACACATTATAATTTAGAGCTTCTTCTGTAATCAAGGACATTGATTGTTTGTTTGATTGCAGTCACTGCTCTTCTGGGGAGACATTATACTACATAGTTGCAAAATTGCTGTAAGGATTGGCTTGCATTTAGTCCACAGGCACATTAGTGAGGTCAGGTACTGATAAAACACCACTGCCAAATGGGTTTTATGGAGCTCCATCACTCCAGAGAGAACAATTCTGGAGGCCTCTAAAATGGCTCTGGATATAGAACACTACTGTTACAGTTCCAGAAACCTTTCTCAGTACTACACCCAACCATTTTGGTAAGAATGTAGCGCCAGTGAATGGATGACAGGCCAATGTGAAGATATAGTTAGCCAATCCTCAGTGAAAGACCATACATACTCTTATGATATACAAGAGTGCCATCTTCTGGACAGGTTTCTGATGTGTCTTTTTTATGATATTACTACTTACACAAAAATGTTGGCAATATAAGCTTAAGATACATGTTAAGGTACATGTTGTTAATGCTGTTAATGCTTCCCATCCTACAGTGTATATTTACTTGTACAGCTGTTTAACAGCCAGCCAACAAATGTGTCATATGGCAAATCCAGAGGTTTTAACATTCCAGATGTTCCATAATACAGAATGCATTCAGATTCAAGTTTTGTACAACACAAAAGCGTGAAGATGGTTTATGTCTATACTTCAGTCAGCCAGTCAGGATTATGCTGGTTATACAATGGCACCTGTCAAGAGGTAGGCTATTCACAATAGGCAGCAAATGAACAGTCAGTGTTCAACAGACTGTTTTACTGAGGAGAAACATGGACTGGACTGGAACTGCATTCTCTTCAGCAATGAATCCAGGTTCTTTTTGGGATCTGATGATAGTCAGCTTTGAGTATGGAGGCCTCATAGTGAACACTTCAGTCCTGCCAAATGTGCTGCAGGATGCCATACAGAACCTGTATGCCTCCATGCCCAACCATATCTCATCTTACATCCAGGTTAAATTTGGCCCAATCAGGTAGCAGAGCCTCCTTTCAGTTGAACAGTTTTCCTTTTAATTTTAATACATTTTTCCTTTTACTCTAATAATTTACCTCTTATGTATTACATCAGTACAAGCACACATATTTCATTTGATTTCACCAACTCCTTCTTGTCAGTGAGTGCACATTCATTTTTTCCTCTGCCTGTGATGTTTTCCCAATGCCACTGGCTGCAACACAGTCCTAAAGCATGTTTAACAGTTGGAGAGGTGTTCTTTTCATAATTTGTAAAAAAAAAAAAAAAAATCTACAAATCTTGCTTAAAATAATGAAAAGAACGGTTAATCTTTAACTTTACGCCTTTTGAAGATTACTTCGTCTAATCACATATCTATTTACAGGAACAATGTTTTTGAATATGGATGAATTTTCAAAATAAAATTTTGAATTTTATTATTTTTTATATATTTTAAATCAATGTTATAGAGAAAGGGTAAATGTTTACATTTACATTTCAAGTAGGTATTTCTATTTAAAAAAAAATTCAAGTAAAACAACGGTACAAGCTTTACTATAGATGCTGTTCCTTAAACCACTGGCTGCAACACAACACTGGTTAACAGTTGGATGGGTGTTCCTTTTTTATATAACATTCTGCTCCTTTTCTTTTTCTATACATTTGTTTATTTGTAAAAACAAAATAAATAAACAAATCTACTAATCTTTCTCCAAATGAAAAGAATGCTTTATCTTTTGGAGATCAGCTCATATACTCACGTACCTGTGTAATTTTGACTAGGGCCGATCAAACTTGATTTATTATTGACAATATGTTTTTAATCAATGTCATTATCCGCAGTTATAGAGGGTAGATGTTATTTTTATCCACTCAAAGGATGGTGGGAAAAACAAAATGTCAAATAAAGGCATGAGCTTTACTACAGATGCTGTTCCTTAAACCATTGGCTGTAACACAAGCCTGCTTCACAGTTGGATGGGTTGCACTTGATTTATTATTGATTTATTATTCATTTTTATTATATATGAAAATATCAATGTCGTTTTCTGAAGAGAAACGTAAATGGTTCATGTAGTAGTTGGTGTGAAATAACGGGACGGTACAGTTCGGTACTCTTCGGTACTGTGTACAGATGGCGCTATCCTCCCTTGCGCATCCCGAAGTCCTACGTCAGCTTGGACGTAACCCAGCCCCGGCCGGAGGGCCGTCCACCCGAAGTGGCTTTACCGGAGCGCGTGCGCCGGCAGAAGGAGGCTGAAGGAGCCGGAGGACGGTGGTTTGATTTGGTCAGGTGAGTATGGTCCATACACGGGGTGACGGACACACATACCAAACCCTCACTGTACGTCCTTACTTCAGTCTGCTGTGCTGAATGTCTACGTAATGTGCGTAAACTACACGGTTTCCGTTCCGCTGCAGCTGCTGTTCCTTTACTAACCCCCGTTACTGACAGCGGCAACACACCGGCATGTCGTGGGGGTTCTCCGGTCCACCTTAAATGCGCAGCCGCCACTGATGGAGAATCCGGGTCCAGGTGCTGATCCGGCCCAGGTTTTGGCCATGTGTTGAACAAACCGCGGCAGAGCCGGTCGAAAACCTGGACCGGATCAGCGCCTGGACCCGGACTCTCCGCCTCCATTGGGCTAGAGTTTAAGGGTTTAAGGTGGAACGGAGACTTTCCCAACCAACGTGAGCTGATAAGGATGAAGCAGACTCTTTATGCCAGAATTAACCCACATATCTGAAGATGCACGTTAAGCCCAAAGTCAGAAAGGACCACATCTGTCCATTTAATGGGAGACAAACTGGCGTCTTCATTGTTTTGTCCTGGGTCACAGCTAACGCAACAGGGTTGTGCCTGTGGCTCTGGACTCAACCCCCAGCTGCTGGTCATGAATGGTCCCCATCTATCCCAACATGCTGCAGTTATGTAAGTTCAGCATGAATCCCCCCACCAGCTCTGGGACACTGGACACTCACATGCCTCCTTGTTCTGCTTCCCTGAATCTCTGTGGTCAGGAGAGTTCCAGCAGTCTCTCAGTGGAGCTTCTGTGTGAACCTCGCAGAAGATTGAAGAGCTCTTATTAAACAGTTTCGTTTACTGCCCATTTTGAGACATCATGAGACTTATTACATGAGTTATTACATGTGTGCAATATAGAAATGAATGTATGTGTTTACACTGGTCACATGTGGCATTAGCTTGATATGTAATACCCATGATCTACTGAAGCAAAAAAAATTGTAGATTTTTATTTTGTTAGTTTCAGACGCTCCTCTTTTGAGATTATAAGCACTTATGTGTCCAAACTGTGCTCTAAAAGGAGTTCCCACTCCTTCTCGCTATAATTTATCTTGCTCTCATATGCTTTCACCAAAAATCAGCAGCATCCTCCCACCTGCAACATAGACTCCCACCCATAGTCCCATAGACTTGCCTTTAATTGTGCATTTGTCTTTCTTTAAATCACTTTACAGAGCTGACGCAGTTACGCATCTGACTGTTTACAGGGTTCACCATTTCTGTAGCACCGTAACACACAACTCATGTTGGTCACATGATTGGTTGCTTTGCAGTTATTTACACTGATTATTTAGGATTTTTCTACACGTATTTGTTGTCCCTCTCCTGCATTTCCTGGACTGACTAATTGTCCACTCCTGCACATGACATTGGAATTAAGTGATATTGTGATTGGGCCCGTGAGTGCCCTGGAATGCAGACCTCTACTCTGAATGATTCCCCCCATAGTGTACCCATAGTTTGAACTCCTCTGGTGTCAGATTGAAAGCAGTTTAAAAAATAAAAACAGGGGTTTCCCTTTCCTCATTCCAGTGATGGAATGTCCACTTGGGGGACTGTTGAAGGAGGCTGTAAAGTGCTGACTGTCATGACAGTCAAATCTCAAGTGCTGCATTTCTTAAAGTCAAATTACCAGTAGAAGCTCATAGGCTTAAATACATTTAAAAAAGGGATGGAGATAGTTATCATTACATTTCTTCTAACCACGATGGTTTCTAGTCTTCAAATTCCCCAGTTCAACTGCTATTTATCTCATACATTTGAAAAGTACATTTCTCATAATACGTTGCTCAGGTGTACAACTCATGCTGCACCCAAAAAGTGGCAAAGTACTGGTGTGTTATTGGTGATATTTCATAAACGTTGATAAAACTAAGCAGTCAGCATTGACCAGTATTTTGGGCCAGCTGGTATACTGTGCAGACCCTAGTTGGGCTTTTGTCAATGTGTAGTAATAATGTCCTTATTACTGATGCTTATTATCACTGTTTTATTGCAGGTCTCTACCTTTCAGCTGGCAAGAATTATAAATTGAGAGGAATGAAGAAATTCATCTTATTACATAGAGTAATGTCGACTGGGAGGACTGTGGATCATGTTTCCTGAAGAAGAACTTTATTTTGGTGTTCCAAATCATGCTTTGGAGACTTAAGCCCTGATTGATCACCGATTGTCCCCCTCCCATTTGTTTGGAAGAATCCCTGTCACTTGTATCAACCTGCAGGGATGGGTCCGTTTATGTCTCCCTTTGATAACCTGCTATGCATGCTACTAGGTATCTCCTTCACAGTTTGGTTCACTCTGCTGCTGGTCTTCATCATTGTGCCGGCCATCTTTGGCGTGTCTTTTGGCATCCGCAAGCTCTACATGAAGACACTGCTGAAGGTGTTTGAGGTGAGTTCAGAGCAGTCTCTTGCTTAATATGATTGGATTTGCTTAAAATGTGGAGCTTTGAGAGGAGGAACTTCAAGCAGGTTCCTCCTCCCAAAACTCCACATCTCAATCTCAGTATTATAAATTTCCACCATTACTTTCTGTTTTGAATGATGATTACAAATGTGAGCTCACAACTGTCGTGGATCTATTTTTATGAAAGACTAAACACCGGCATGTGTACTCATACACAAACTGCACTGCATCTTAATGTTATGTCTTTGGTAAGTGTAGTCATACAAATGTTATGCCTCTATTGAGTCTGTGTCTGTAATAAAATAGCTAGCACTTAGGCTTTTATCTTACCTGGCAGCCTTGAGAGCACACATCTTTTTACCTGAAGTTTTGTAACTGGGCCTTTTCTCTAAGGATGGACAATCTGGTGTCCAGTTTCCTCTCCACAGAATGGATGAGCGCTGATTTCAGATTTTGGGTGGATGTTCAACCATAAACCCAGGATCCTTCTAACACACATCTGTATATTGATTAACTCTATATCTCGAAATGTGGGACAATTGGCTATTATGCTGGAAGGCCTGGGTTTCAATCAGTCCATTGGCTTTTTGTCTTGAAGGATGATTGGCTCTTTATTTGAAGGCCGGGATTTTATTCAGTTGATTGGCTCATTATTTCTTGAAGGGCCAGACTTTGTCCATAAATATGCTATATTGAACCTTACAAGATTGTTGACACATTGGGCTTTTTCCATAAATCAAACGTCACAGCTACATAAGTTTTAAGTAAAACCATCTATGTTGAATAGAAGTAAATTCCATGTTAAAACTACCTTAAACTGTAATCTAACATGTGAGTATGAACACAATGAAAACCAGGACTAAAAGGTAACTGACATAACTGACACTCTTTAGGATGTAAAAGAACTGACAATGTTCTCCAAAGTGTTGAGATGTCCAATGACATTGCACTAGTTCAGAAGAGGTGGTGGTATACATACTAGCCTTTATTCAGTACAGAAGAATATAAGCAATAAAACAATAATCTAGATTTCTTTTGATTTTACTCTAAATTAACCAGAGAAGTGTATTTGGCCCAAATATTAGTCCATGTTGTCAGGAGTGTTGAGTTGAACAGACAAAAACTAGGGAAATGGAGGTAAACACTGGTGTTGAGGATTTAATAAAATAAAGAAAAGCAAACCTGGGATACTAACACACAACTGGGATACTCAAACTAACACAAAACACTAAATCAAGACAAACAAAGGAACAGCATGGGAACAGACTTACAAACACACAAAATGCCAGAACCGCTACTGACAAACACCATGAAGGAAACAAAAGGACTGACAAAGACAGGCAGACAAAGGGTCTTAAATACAAGACAATATTGACCACACCTGGGACATGAGAATGAAGAGGTAAGGTTACAAATGAGACACAGATGCGAATGAGTGGTGAGGGAGGAGACAGAACCAAAACAAACACAAAGCATGTGCTACAGCACATGGGAAAGCAAGGGAGACGAGTCGAACAGAACTAGAACATGACAGAGACATGACATGTTTATTAAATATAATTACGATTGGAATTAATTCTATCTGTGTTAATTTGTTAATGAATACAATTAATGTGGTATTTGCAGCAAGAGATTATAATTTCTAAATCACGAAAACTCCACCGTGATATTATAATACACTAAAATGTTTTTCTTTATGACGTGCTGACCACACTTCACATTTTTTGTTTTGTTACCCGTTAAAAAATACATGGAAACACTAACACATAAATGTGTGTTTAATCATGATTGAACTCGAATTCAGAATTGTAATCGATTGACGTGACTAATTTGAATATAACTTGTAAAAAATTGGCATGTATGCTGATGCCTCACAGCATTTCTAAGGAGAGCTGTGCAGAACTAAGCAAAACTTAGCATTTCTTCCCTTTAAGGTTGAGATTTCAAGTGAATGCTAATCCAGTGTATGATAAATCTGTAATCATCAGCCTTTAAAGAGCCAATACCCAGTCTATTAAAAAATTCTGGGATCAAGTCATTTGGGTCAAAATCTTCTCTTAATGAGATGCCAACACACAGCTTAAGAGCTGCCATTTGATGTAGGTAGCCTACATTTTGCTCTTGTTCCCTTCATAAAATCATTATATGTGATGCATAATGTATCGCTGTCAAGCCAGCACTTCAGCTGTTGCTGATGTTTCCATAACACTGCAAAGATAGCGAGAGAGAGTGAGAAGGAAGGTATGAGCGCCCATAAAGGGGTGGAACAGGAACGGGTAAGAGAAGCCCTTTCCCTACAGCTGCTGGTGATTTAAAAATCATGCACACACATGCTTAAACACATTTATCAGTCACCCCTCCTTTTTCAGACTGTTATGCAAGTGCACGTGCCTCCTTGTTTTTCCTACAGACATGCATGCAACTAGTCTGTATCTGCCCTGCACTGTCCGTTCCTGAACTGGGAGGAGGGGAAATTGCTGGACTGCTTCAGGAAAGTATTGTCAGGGTGAAGTGGAAAGTGAGGGAGTTGCAAAACACATTGAACACTAGGTTTTTTTTATTAACGTATTAGTCATAATGCATAAACCATTTTGAGTTATTTGGTCATTTAAACATGTGTTGTCTGTGAAACTGATGCTAATTGTGACAGTAATGCAGTTATAGGAGTAGATAACTAATGTATGGGCCTATGCACAGGGTTTAAGGGGTTAAGGAGAAGGAAGGAAGCAGGGAAAGCTAATCCAGTTTCTACTCGGCATGCTTGACAACTGTCAATGTTAAAAATAACACAATACAAGATATTTCCACCATGCACAATATGCAGGCCTGGTGCCACAGCAAGGCCACAGGGTGCTATGCTCTTTGAATTTGTATACCATAAGCTTCTTACCAAGAAATGTAACTTTACAATCATTCAGGTGGAATTTGTTTGTATGACGTTGTTGCTGATTAATCGGTAACCGTGCTGAATTGCCTGTGACACCAAACATAATTGAAACCATTGTACACTGACACAAGCCATTGTAGCAGATTGTAGTTTGGCTCCCTTGGTTTAGTAAAACCAAGAAACTACATTTTTTACATTTTAATCCTGGTTTGCTTTGTGTTTCGAAACACTATTTAAGCTACAGCCCTGCTAAACTAGTGTCAGACAGTTAAAGTTTAAAAATGTGGGAAGGTCTACAGCAGGCTGGCAGGAGTGACATTATTTCCCGCATTTGTTTTGTTCCAGAATTTGTTTAGAAACAGACCAAGACCATCCTGCTCAGGTAGTCTCAGTCTGCTTGTTTGGTACACTACGAACTGCAGTAATATAGCAAGTGCACCATGGTTTGCTTGATGATTCTGAACACAATCAAATTTTACTTCAAGGTTATTCATGTGATCAATAATTCATATTAACATGACAATATATTTGCCAGTGCAATATTTCACATTTACAAAATGGGTACATTATATATTATCTGATGTTTGTTGAATTTAGGAAACGAATAGAAATTATACAAGACAAATGTACAAAAATGACACTGCAGAGGATGTTTTCTAATTTTCAGAATTATTAAAATGTGTAATTTGACCAGACCTGTCATAAGATTTTGTCATTGATTAATAGTGGAAAGCAGTACATGGGATCCTCCCTGTCCCAGTGTGAGATAGCATTGGATTTCACATAGTGAACTTGGCCTGTATTTATCAAAAGGCTCAGAGGCATTAAATTTCAAGGGATTCAAGCCTCTAAGACCAAAATTTAGTTGTTAGTAGCTGTAGGAGTCAAAACAATGCAGTGAAAATCTATTTCTGCTTTTTTTTTACATGAAGATCAGAGATTTAAAAGGAATCCATTTTTGGTAGTGCAGCAGCTCCACCTTCATGTTATGTAACAGGCAATGATGTCAGTCTAGAGTTGCAGAATGAACATGCCGTGGTATGCACACATCTACTTTGAGCCTCCTATAGGTTACTTGAGTAACTAGAACACTTAACCAGATTTAAGGTGTCAGTATATGCAGTGTATGTATGTGTATGAATAAGAATACTTTTCACAATATGCAATACTGTGAAGAAACATTTTAGAATGGAAAAACCTCCTTATCTGGGCAGTAAGAATTGTATTACTCAGTAAAACACTAATATTAGAATAAATAAAAATAGCATTCATACAGAAAGTAGTGGTTAATTATGATTTGGTAAATCAGTGTTGAATGCTGTTAAATCAGGGGAGCTGGTGGTGGAATTGAACACATGATATTATTTATAGCTGTATTATTCAACTCCCTATATGTACTTTTAATGGAAGTCAATGTAAACCTTTTATTCATTTTGGAGCATTTCTGTTGGTCTATTTCAGGGTTTCTTAACCCTGGTGCTGGAGGCTAGGGATGTGCAATATTGGAAACTAGATTACATTGCGATTGAAAGGATGACAAGGATTTTCACAAATTTCACCAGAAGTCAGTGATCCATAATGTCAATAATAATGCCCTCTGTGTATTAAATGTTGGAGTGAATTAAATTACATTTGGTAGACAATAACTTCTTCAGGTTGATCTGTCATGAAAAAAGAATTTTGCTTTTGTAAAAAATATTGTAACCTCAAATTAAAATTGCCCAATGTGACATTGCTTGTCTTGCGACATGAATACTGCATATTGCGACAACGATGTTGAAGCAATATAATGTGCAGCCCTATTGGAGGCACACCTGCTGTACACATTTTAGCATTTCCCCTGCTCCTAGCATATCTGATTCAATTAATAAACTCATTAACATGCCATTTCAGAGTTGCGTGAGGTGTGTTTAAGTTGGGAATTCACTAAAATGTGCAATGCAGGGGTGACTCTATTCATGGTGAATAGAAGCAATCTTTTCAACATGAAATTCTGACACAATATAAACAACTGCCAGATTGAGATTATGTTAAAAAGTGAAAAACAATATTGGTGTATCAATATGTAGTTATTATAACCGGATATTCTCCATTTGCTTTGTTTTGATGTTTGTCTGGTAGTTAGTGCTGTTGTAGCATATACTGACATTTACCTCAGAGTAAAATGCAGTCTATTTAATGTTAATGCCCAGGTTTATAAATTGCTGATACAGTGGAGATTGCAAAAAAGAATAGAAATGCAAAAACCAAAAGGACAAATATTGTTTAAGAGAACTAAACTGAGAATTCCAGATAGCTGCCAGGAAGGACAAGGACAAATACTACAACAACATCTGCAGAGACTGGAAGACTGGATTGTTTTTTAGAGGATACAGGAGATTAGAAATACATTTCAGCCACAAATTGGAACCCTAAGAGATGCAAAGGAACAGAGTCACAAAAGACCTGTACAGAAGAACCTTTAGTTCTAGAAGTCCGACAGGCCCTGAGATCAGCCACAGGAATTGACAGCATATCAGTAGAGATTGATCCTGGACCAAATCAAGCTTAAACTTTTGCTGTAAGCCCAGATGGTCAAGCTGAAGCTCTCTTACTTTGGACACATTATAACAAGAACTGATTCACTGGAAAAGATCATCATGTTCGGAAAAGAAAAAGAGGTAGAGGACGACCAGGTACAAGATGGATGGATACAATTCAAGGAATAATGAACCAACCATTCACATGTCTGAAGAGCCAAACAGAAGAAAAGACATTTTGGAGGAACATTATCCATATGGTTGCCAGGAGTTGGAATCAACTTGATTGATAATAATAATAATGTATTGTAATGGCTGAAGTATATAAATATGCTATAAATCTTATTACTATTTATAAGTGACTACAAAACGTGTTTTGAGAGATGATGAAAGTTGTGAATGTGTGTTTTTCAGTGGGCCACACTGAGAATTGAGAGAGGAGCCAAAGAGAAGAATCATCACCTGTATAAACCCTATACAAACGGTGAGTGTCCTGTATGTGTATTTGAGCAGGTATTGAACCAGCGCTGTTTGCTTTTACTCTGACTATTCATTACTATGTGTTCATCTCCTGGGGAAGTTTCCATGTGGCTGTTTGTTTTGGTGTCGTCTGGTAGGAAAATGCATTTCGCTTCACTGATGTTTGATGTCTATCTATGTACAGGTGAATACAGTATGTACACATGAAGAGCTGAACACACACTTTACAATTTAAAACCCAGTTCCACTGAATAAGAGGCATGTTTGCCTCTATTTATTAAGGGCAGATAATGAGGCATTAGTTATCATTATGTAGAACCCATTCAAAAGTTTGGAATCAATACAGATACTTATTTATGGTAACTTCTTGTAGAACAAGATGTTTTTCATTCTGAACATACATCCTGTTGTACTTATTTACATTATGAAATACTACAAGCCTTAAATAATAATCTGATGATAATATTTATATGTTATTTTGGTCAGTGATCAACTTTTCTATTGTTTCAGGCATCATAGCCAAAGAGCCCATCTCTCTGGAAGAGGAACTCAAAGAGATCCGCCGCAGTGGCAGCAACCGGGACCTGAATGCTGCCTCCTCCACAACCACGTCCACAGCTCCCACACCGTCATCCTCTGAGTTTGCCATGTCGGACATCTTCTACTTCTGCCGGCGCGGTGTGGAGAGCATCATGGACGATGAGGTGACCAAGCGCTTCACGGCTGAAGAGCTGGAGTCCTGGAACCTGCTGACACGCAGCAACTACAATTTCCAGCACATCAGCACTCGCCTCACCGTGCTGTGGGGGCTGGGTGTGGTTATCCGCTACTGTTTCCTACTGCCTCTCAGGTGAGAGCGAGGGAGAAGACAAGGACGACACGAGGGGGTTTGTCTGATTCAGCAGCTCTGTGTTCCAAAGATAACTATTTGTTATGTCAGGGGTGTTTTAGGAACAAACAGTAAGATGGATAAGTGAGGAGAATGAATGCAGTAATAATAATAATAATAATAATAATAATAATAATAATAATAATGACAACAAGAACAGACAGAACTATGTTTTATAACAATAATCAAAATATTTGTTAAAAAAAAGATTTACACCAATGAGCCATTACATTATAACCAATGATGTAACATGGGAAATGTCAATATGTTGATTATCTGGATCTATCAATGAGTGGGATCTACATATAAGTGAACAGAACATTTTTGAAGATGATTAATTGGAAGCAGGAAAAATGTTCAAATGTAAGGATCTGAGACACTTTGACGAGAACCAAATGGAGATGCTTGACAACTGGGTCAGAACATTCCCTAAATGTCAGGCAGGTCTTTGTGGTATGCATTGGTCCGTACCTACTAAAAGTGGTTCAAGGAAGGATGGTTTGCATGTAGGTGTTTGGCACCCTTCTACTGGTTTCATTTCCATGTTCTTCAGCATTCTTTCTGATTCCAGACTGTCAATTTTATATTTTTTCCCAAGTAGCAGTTATAACAACACTTTTAAAAACAATGGTGCTTCAAATGGTTCCTTGAGTAATTGTAACAGAACCACGTTTGGTTCCATGAAGAACCATGAACGTTACTCACCAACCATTCTTAAAACCCACTGACACAGTCATGTTATGCATATGCTGATGTTGCCTTCACCCTCTGATCCGAGATCAGTTGTGCTGTTTCCGGTATGCTGGTTGGGCTGTGCTGTGGGCGAGGGTAGTTAGCCCTGCATCAGTTCGAATGTGAAGCTGTGAGCTGAAGTCGAACCTGCAGGAACCCTGCTGATACAGGCTAGTCTGAGTTTAGCACATTTAACCCCAGGCTAATTCTGAGCCATATGGGGCTTCAATAGGATTAGAAGCTGCCAGGTCAGTGGCCTTAACCCACATTCTAGGACACACCCTCCAGACACAAGGGGGAACAGCTTTATAATTGAGCTCTTTTTAATCAGATGTTCTGCACTGGGGTATTGTGTGTGCTTAATTGAATTTTAAGGCAGCAGTTTGCAGGTAGGAGCTCACTCTTTTCAGAGCTCTTAGTACAGAAATTATGAGTCCATTATAGCAGGTATAATCTATGTATATGAAAATGTATATAGACAACCTTTATAAGGAATGAAAAGTTTTAAGTAGTGATGCAAACAATAACTTGGACACTAGTTGGCACTTTTCTTTCGGTTTTGTGTGTGTTTTTCAAGGCTGGTTTAAAGATAGTGTGGTAAGAGTGAACTTGGCCTTAAATTCATGAACCTTCCCAGGTTATACTATTCCAGTACATAAGGCTTGCATGTGATAGGCAGGGGTGGGTTTAAAAACCTGAGAATGATATTTAACCCTCTGATGTGTCTGCACTCCTGACATCAGGATAAAAGCAGAAATTTCACCAAAACACTTCAATAACTCTGTGTGTATCATAGAAACATAATGAACACACCCTCAGAATGTTCTACTTTTCAAATATGTAAAGGGGGAAATAAAAAAATATATGAGAGAAGTTCATGTAACTACATGCTGCAGTCTGTGAGTCACAGCACAAGCTTTCGTGACTATCCCAAATTCAGGTTTTCATATGGTAACAGCATGACTTGGCAGCCCTTGGGGTTTATGACAAAAGTATATGTGTTAAAACGCCCATTTTACTCCTATAATTGTTGTTTTCATACTGACTTTGGAGCTTTGAGATGCATGGTAATGATTCTCAGCTGGAGCTAATAAAGGCTGCCATGCATCACAGCACATGTTACACAGCGCCTCCTTCTGGAGAGAATCTGTGAAGCGGAACAGTTTTATTTTCAGGTGACATGATCCTCTAAAAATCTGACACATTTTTGAATGGACAGAGTGAATGCTGCTGATTAGCTCATATGCTAGCTAAGCCAGTAGCATATTTTATATGAAAATATGCCTGATGTTGTCTATTGATTTTGAATTGAATTGAATCAAACTAGGACCTTGTTGAAATTAGAACGATTCAGGAAATCAGTGGTGTTATCCAGCCCTAGTGTTAGGTGTAACACTTGCTCACTGAAAGACATATCTGCTTCTGTGATTTTCAGGTTAACACTAGCCATCACAGGTGTGACACTATTGGTTGTCTTCACCACCATAATTGGATGTCTACCCAATGGGAGGTAAGAGTCTTGGTTGTAAACTTACATATACTCTATAGAACATCTCTTTAAAGAGTTTTTTCTGTTTTTTCTTTATGTTTGTATTTATGTATGTATGTATTTATGCACCGATAGGATGAAGAATTTTCTCAGTGAGAAAGTGCATTTGATGTGTTACCGCATCTGTGTGAGAGCTCTTACTGCTATCATCATTTACCATCACAGGTAAGGACACACACACACACACACACACACACATGCACGTATGCACTTAGACACAAAGTAGTGATCTTTTTATATACCTTTATATACTTCCATATAGATTGATAATGATATTTATAATAATAAGTTCTTCATAGTACTTGACAGTGGTCCAAATAAAATTAAATAACAACCTAAATGTCCTTTATTATTTATTCATCAAAATTATCCTTTTTATTTTATTCTGGAATTCGAACATGTTCCTCCACACCTCAATATCTAGGACAGTGATGCCATTCACCCTGCCCCCTCTTGCTGATAACAGTCCGCATGCAAGTTGAGCTTGTACACATTGACAGGGCAGTAAACATGTCCTGGAAGCTCCTTTGGCATTTAAACTGGTGAATGTCAGCTGTTTTAGCTGGATTTCTCACTGATAATTCACCACAATATGAGATCACAGTGTTTTGATAGGGTAAGTTGCAGTTTATGTGCATCATGTCTGTAAGTCACTCTGATCCTGAGATATAAAGCCCAGAAAACATCATGTAACTGCCCATGAAATGCAGGTTTCAGGTTCTAAGAGTTAATACCCTTGATTTTGGAAGGTACAATGAATTAGTACAATGAATTAGTCCCAATACTTTTATCCATATGTGTTTAGTTATGCCAGTTTTGTGATATTTGTACTGTATTTAGATCAGTACTGTAGAGCATCTCTCTGCTTTAAACAGCTGGTTTTATTAACTTGAATGCAATGCCACACACGTTGTGTATTGATTATTGTCGCTTTATGCTATTGCTCATGTGCGAGTAATTGTCAGATGGTGCCTTAGGCACTGACCTTGTCTGCTCAGCAGCTAGAAAACACATGTGTTAAGATGCTTTAATGATCATGACTCTTTTCAAGATCTTTTCGTTCATTCATTAATCAATTAAACATGTTCTTACTCCTGTTAATCATGCATTAAGTACACATAGTGGATGAATCTGTTGGTCAGTTTCTGTGCCCATGCTCAACCAATTTCATCTGAATGGTGAATGAAATCAACAGTGGCTTATCTCTCGTTCCAATGTCAGTGGGTTTAGGAGTTCGCAGTAGTATGCAAGCTATGAAAGGAATTCTCCTGAGCTGTGTTCTGCCAGACACCATCATCACTGCTCTATTCACACAGTAAACTGTCTGTTTAGGATGTAGACTGCACTGCCCACCACTCAAGTGCCCTCATCTCTGATAGATGATGTAATTAAATTAACATTGCACTTGTACAAATTACAAGTTTTTTTTACCTCTTACTTAGTCATTAAGTTTGTTGAGTGCTCTTTAAATCCCAGCTTTATTATATTCTAAGACTTTTTATTTAGTCATTATAATGACTACAATTAGTTTCAGTATTTTATGTTGTTGTTTGATGTATAAATAATATTATGGGATTTTGGTTGGGGTGAAAAATTCTCAGATGTAGTTTTACAAGCCCATTTGGCCTTTTGCCTTTCATTGAATAGTGTGTGTAATGCCAATCTGAAAATATTAACATATATATAGGCTGTAATAGAAGAAATTGACATTTTAGTGATGTATTTTAGCATAATGAACCTAATTGTGTTCTAATTTTATTGTATCACAGTGACCTGTTGTTGTTCAATTTATGTTTAGAATGACCCTAACGGGGCAAGTCAACTGGTTGGTAAACTTGCATCTCCACTTTCTGAAGAGGTGGGCAGTCTGAAAAAAAAAGAAAGTGACAATTTGGTAAAAGAGGTTACAGGAACACAATTTTACAAGTAGATATATTTTTGCAAATATATGCCTTGTGTGACTATTGCTGAGTTGACGTTGAAGAGCCTTTCATTGGAAGTCGGTGATGTTCAGCAGCATTTAATGTTGGTCTTTATGAATGTGGATTGTTGTAGAATGTGGGATCATTGTCTGCTATGTTTCTCTCTGCTCACAACACTAAACACATGTCTCTCAACTAAACCATGAAGCCTTGAGCCACGAGGCTGTGTGAATAGCGTTTTTACACAGTCAGATAGGAGGCACAGGGGCCTCCAGGGCTTTTTTTCTACTTTCCAGGACAGTGTGTCCTCTGTGTATGTTTGTGTGTGTGTCTGCGTGTGTGAGATCGTTTTGTCCTGTGCAGGTCTGGTCTTGCTTGGAGTCAGCTGTTCTGTTACAGATAGTGAACTTTATGATTGTTACTGGTATAAAATGTAAGTGCTGTTGTTCTCTTTATCTTCTGTCGCATTGATGTTACTTCTGTGTCACCATCTAAACTTTGGTGTAAGATCTCCCATGGGCTTTATTGTTTTGTGTTGTTATTCTATTGTTCTTGCTTCGTTCTTGCTACCTTTTGCACTATAGGTTTTTGTCTAAAGAAATGTGACACATTTAGGGATGTAACATCATCAGACTAACAGATGTTGTCTTCCCTCAGACGGTCAAAAAATTCAGCCTGTAAAGAAATACACATTTTTAAAATACCATGATATAAATTGTTTCAGATTGTTGGGTCTGAGTGTGTGATTTTGGCTTGTGTAGTGTTGTGATCACAAGCGCAGTTTCAGTTTCAGAATAGGGAATGTTTTCTTATAGGAATGGATGGGGTGGAAAGGTTTGTGCACCATTATTAAATCATGATACAAATACACAAGTATACGCAACCTTTTTTCAACACACTACCAGCCACTTGGGCTACCGTAGCAACTGTCTACTGACCACTTAGCAATGCAATAGGACCCATCCAGTAATCATTTAGCCATACCTAGGGCTCTCACATAGAACGCTCTGAAGTAGATAAACGTGCATTGTTACCATGCCTAATGCAGGGTGTGGCTTAAAAGGGGTATAAAGCCCCCCAGCATTGAACTGTTTACCAGTGGAACTGCTCTTTGCAATGATCCATCCTGTACTTTTGGAATGATTTGGGTTAGGGGGGGTGCCGCTGTAAATCCTTACAGAAGTGTTCTAAAATCTAGTAGAATGTCTTAACGGGACAGTAGAAAGAGTTAATCCAACAACAACAGAATAAACCCTTGATTTCAGAAGAAACAGTGAGCAGGTGTCCCAATACTTTGGTCCAATGACTGTAGTGTATGTTTCCCCCCAAGGATATTGTATCCCCCCCTCTTTTCTAGATTGACGGCTGTTAGTCGTTAATTAACAAGTTAAATGTCATTAATGTAATACATAGCTTTATTTGTGTGTGTGTGTGTGTGTGTGTGTGTGTGTGTGTGTGTGTGTGTTTCACACAGTGAGAATAAGCCTAAGAATGGAGGAATCTGTGTCGCCAACCACACATCACCCATTGATGTCATCATACTTGCCAGTGATGGCTGCTATGCAATGGTAAGTGCGTCTTTTGTGTTTGTTTGTGTGTGTGTGTGTGTGTGTGTGTGTGTGTGTGTGTGTGTGTGTGTGTGTGTGTGTGTGTGTGTGCGATACACTGGTAAAGACAAATGTCCTCATAAACAATAGTTTTCCTTTGTCCTTTGCTGGCCTTCCTTTGCATTGTTTTGCATTCATTTACTTATTAATGTTTCCTTAGAATCCCATATTAGCTGAGTAGTTTCAGTCAGGGTGTATATTCATGTAATTGTATACTCTGTGTGTGTGTTTGTGTGTGTGTGTGTGTGTGTGTGTGTGTGTGTGTGTGTGTGGATATTAGGTCGGACAGATCCATGGAGGTCTGATGGGGGTTATCCAGAGGTCAATGGTGAAAGCTTGTCCACATATCTGGTTTGAACGCTCTGAAGTCAAAGACCGCCACCTGGTGGCCAAAAGGTAATACTGCAATACAACTAGCACAACATTTTTTGACAGCAGATTAATGATGTGATTAATTACAGATTTTGATTCTGCAAAACAACTTCATACTGTGGCCTAACCCAAAAAGACTGAAGTCTCTAGGTCCATACAGTCTCTGATGATTCCACCTGTAAAGTTAAAATTTGCACCAAAGGCAAATCAAAATAAGATTTGGAGTTTTCCAATATTTCTCCCCAGTACTATGCTACCCGTGCTGGGCATGTGTAGGGTAGCCTGTGCTTTTTCAGAATCACAACATCACTGGACAGATGAACATGCTTAGAGGAGAACAATAACTGCCAGTTCTGTTCCATCATCTAACAGATACCCACACTGGGTAACATTGTGGTGGGGTGATGGGGGAGAGGGCAAGAGCACAGAAGGCACGGAAGGCTGTGTCATCACTATGGAGAAAACCTGCAATCTCCCCATGATAGGGCGAATCCTTGGACAACCGTGTCACTGGACAGTCAATTAATTTATATTTCATTGCTGAAACATCTACTTACCTCATGTTGACAGAGGAGAATCAGATACAGCTTAGCATGACCCTGTTTTTATTTAACTTGGCACATTTTTCCCATAATTGCTTTACCAATGTTAAGTACATTATATCGTTAAATTGATAATAAGTTATGAATAATTGTTATTCATACCAATCATATTGCGGAAAACCTTTTTCTGCTCACTGCTCATCTCCGCCCCCTGCTCCTCCAAGTCTGTTCTCTTCCATCCAGCATTCTCAGACACATACCATGAAGGGGACATTAGACAGATCTTTGGAATGAAGGTGATTTAGTGTGTAAAGAGAAGAAATCAAGATCAAAATTCATTATGTTTAAATGTAGTTAAATTATTTTGTGGGGTGTCCTAATTTTTTCACATTGTATTTTTCACATCATTACATATCTCCATTTATCTAAAATATATTGGGATATGATTTGTCCATATGGCCCAGCCCAGCACTTCTTTCATGTGTTTTGCTTTTATACTTCATTAATTCTTATCTGAATTGGAAATAGAATCTACATCAGAATTTCTGGATTTTGACAGTGGATGTGAATGTGGATCAGGATCAAGGGGCAATCTAGGCATATTTTACAGGGCTTTTCCGCTACATGGCACCTACTCTATTCAACTCTACTCGGCTTTTTTGTGTTGGTATCTGCTACCTAGAACCAGGTATTCAGGATTATTCATACTGGCTTGTTTGTGGTTCTAAGTGAGCTGAGAGGGGACTCTTTGTAGAGCAATGATTGGCATGAGACAATGATCAAATCAACGCAACACAATGCAGAAATCCCGTACAATTGTTGTGCTGTTATGTACATGCTGTTTATGTTGCTAAGTTGTATTTTGAAACTGCCAGTACAGAACCAGAAACAGGGTCAGATGTAGCTTTAAAAATATGCAAACTGCAACAGCAAGTTGCATTTGTGCACTGAATAGGTCTAATGGAGGATAGTGGAGTAGTGTATACAGTTTCTGTAATAAAGTGCACGTGAAGCAGCTAAAGCAAAGGGATGTGAGATGGATTCTTGTTTAGAAGGATGATAGTCTGGGGAAAGAAGCTGTGGAGATGGCAGTTGGTCCGAGTCCATAAGGCTCTCTCTCTTGGACTCACAAAGATGGAAATTGATGCAAAGACAGTGACTGGGCTGTAAGGGGTCAGCAATGATCTTTCCCACCCTCTTCCTCTTTGTAGATGAGTAGACATCTTTTAGGGAGGGGAACTGTGTTGTTATTTTCTTTTTAAGTGAATATATTGTCTCCTCACTCTCTGGCTGGACAGGCAGGAGAAAGGTATGAGAGCTGACTAACATTTCCAATGAAATCCTTTAAATTGCCTTTAAATTTTTACCTAAAAATGAGGCAGATGTTGGAAGGTACGTTAAGTGGTCCCTGTCATTAGCTAAAATGTGTGTTTTTTAAAACATAACTGCCTTAAAAATTACAAACAGCATTGAGTTAATGCTTCTAGCTTGATTCTAACAGATTCTAACACATTTAATAATTCAACAAAGTTACAATTTTGCAGTAGAGTCTAGCAGTTTACTGTAGTGTACTGTAGCAGTGTTACAGTGTAAAAGCACCATTAGTGGATCGGGTATCCTGTTTAATGGACATATCAGCCACCTACAATACGTTAACTTCTCAGAAGGTAACAAAGCAGAGGTTAAAGTCTGCAGTTTAGCAGCTATTTTACAGCTCTGTTTTACCCACAGAAGGACCACTGACCTTTTTTTGTTTTTAAAATCTCTGAACACACCAGACTGCATTCACCACAAAATGCAATATACTAACAGTTATTTTACATCAGCAGTCAATAAAAACTCTGTCTATTGAGAATGTGTATAACTGTACACAGACACACACAATGCTTCCCCAGCAGTGTTTTGAAGTAACTGGGAGCTGAATCAAAATTCAAGAGTTCAAATGTCAAGAATTTGACATGTGCACAGTAAGTAGAGGTCACAGTTAGTCAGTGAAATTCTTTTTTTTTTTTTTTTTTTTAACTTTATTTTCATTTTTTTCCTTATTAATGGAAACACACAGTCAACAAGCCTCAATACAATCAACCTTAATTCAATCCCAAAAATAATATTGGGTGACCAAAAGAGTAACAAATGTTTCATAAGTCAGGGAAATTCTTACTTTCCTAGTCGTCCTCAAACTCTAAAGCTATTGAGACACATCACAAGTTAAGACTATACACATAAATAAATTAGAGACAAAAAAAATAAATGTCAGTAGAAAACCTACAGATATATACAAGGCAATTAAATAGAGAAGTATTGCAGTATTGTGCAATATTCTGCAAAGGGCTTTGTGATTGTCATAAAGTGCATTGTGCATTATTGGGACAGTAGTGTGACAGCAGCTGTAAATCATTGTAATGATGTGGTGTCACCGTATAGCGAGCATAGAGCACTATGATATATGATGTATGTGTGTTTGTGTGCTGGCCAGAGTTCAGTCATTCAGAGTGATGGGAACGGGCAGTGTATTGCAGTCATGCACAAACCTGTTGGCATGTAGAATGAAGAGAAACTGCATTTCAGTGTTGGGGGTTGGTACTGTCCCTGTACCTTGAGTGCCCTCCTAGTTGCTCTGATGTGGTAAATGTCCTGTATTAAGGGGAAGGTTGCTTTTAACCCTAACCCTAACCCTAACCCTAACCCTAGGCCTTGAAAAACCCTCATTTTTAAGTATGTTGAGTCTCAATCTGCAGGGACCACTGGTGGGCAGTGAAGCACTCTCTAGTGGACCCCAGACAGCAGTCCATAGGCCATTAACAGCTCTTTAAATGATACAAGTCTACATGAAAAAAAGTGATTGAGTGAAAATTGAGAGGTCAATCATACTCCACATTGATCAAATTCATTTGTCCCTCAAAATTCAACACATAATACCCCACAATGACAAAGTGAGAAAAGTTTGTTTGAAAACTTTTGCTCAGTACTTTGTTGAAGCACCTTTGGCCAAATCTTTTTGAGTATGATGCTACAAGCTTGGCACCTGTTTTTGGTAAGTTTCTCCCATTCTTCTTTGCAGAATCTCTAAAGCTCCATCAGATTGGATGGTGAGCATTGGTGCACAGCCAATTTAGAGATCTCCAGAAATGTTCAATCATGTTCAAGTCTGGGCTTTGGTTGGGCCACTCAAGGACATTCACAGAGTTGTCCTGAAGTCACTCCTTTGTTATCTTGGCTGTGTGCTTAGGGTCGTTTTCCTGTTGAAAGATAAACCTTTGTGCCAGTCTGAGGTCCAGAGTGCACTGGAGCAGGTCATCATCAAGGATGTCTCTATATATTGCTGCAGTCATGTTTCCTTTGACCCTGACTAGTCTCCCAGTTCCTGCTGCAGAAAAACATCCCCACACCATCATGCTTCACTGTAGAAATGGTATAGTCAAGGTGATGAGCAGTGCCTGGTTTTGATGCTTGGCATTGGGTCCAAAAGGTTCAGTCTATTTCCTGAGGGAACCCTCCCAAGGGATCAATAAAGTTCTATCCTTCTCATGGTCTGAGAGTCATTTAGGTGCCTTTTGATCAAACTCCAGATGGGCTGTTATGTGCCTTTTACTGAGGAGTGGCTTCTGTAAGGTTATCTTCTCTCCACAGAGCAATGTTGGAGCTCTGTCAGATTGACCATTGGGTTCTTGGTGACCTCCCTGACCAAGGCCCTCTTACCATGATCACTCAGTTTGGCCAGGCGTTCAGCTCTATGAGGAGTCCTGATGTTTCCAAACTGTATTTAAGATGTTCATCCCTAATTATACCACCTATAAACTGGTGGTCCTGTGAGGTGCAGAACCACTGTTTTAGAGTCCATGCAGGAGCTGGAGCTGCCTGAAATGTACCTTATGCTTCCCATAACCACGATTTTTATAAATATTAAAGAAGCCTTGATTCCAGCCATTAGGGGTGTAGTTTGTGCACTTCTGGTGCCGGTCCCAAGCCCAGATAAATGGTGAGGGTTGCGTCAGGAAGGGCATCCAGCGTTAAACTTGTGCCAGAACTATAATGCGGATCATAAATATGTTGATCCGCTGTGGCGACCCCTAAAGGGAGTAGCTGAAAGAAGAAGAAGAAAGAAGCCTTGTTTTGATTGTACACAACTTATTTCATAACTCATACCATTTAATTTCAGATTGAGTGATCATGTGGAGGACAAAAGCAAACTGCCGATCCTCATCTTTCCTGAAGGTGAGCTTAAGTTTTTTTTCTTCAATTCTGTTAGCTGGTGTGATTTGTACAGTACAGGTTTTCAGTGATTCCTAACTAAATCCCTGTCATGTCTTCTCATGTGTTTATTATTTAGGGCATTTTTGTTTTACTTTGGACATTTATCCAACTTTTGCTGGATTTTTTGTTAGGTACCTGCATCAACAACACCTCTGTCATGATGTTTAAGAAGGGAAGCTTTGAAATTGCCTCCACCATCTACCCTGTGGCCATAAAGGTTTGTGTCTCTTTAACAGTGAATTCAGATTTGCTGTTTTTTTTCCTAGTTTAAGAAAACCATACTGCAGTATTTAACTTTGTCAATAACTGACTCAACGAACTGCCTCTGCATTGCACAAAACATACACAAGCATAATTAAAAGTATAATTAACACAACAATATAAGATATAATAAATGAAAACAATTTAAGATTAGATGATTCAATGCTTGTTTGGGCAAGTAGAACATTAGTGATGGTGAGCAATAATTCTAAAATGACTTATAAATAATATAAGAATGAATGCAGGGATGATCCAGAATTGTTCAAAATGCTTTCCTTAATGTGTGTGTAGTATGACCCTCGGTTTGGTGATGCTTTCTGGAACAGCAGTAAGTTTGGCATGGTGAACTACCTCCTCCGTATGATGAGCAGCTGGGCAATTGTATGCAGTGTGTGGTATCTGCCCCCCATGAACCGACAGGTGAGAATTTCTACTTATTTTGTTATGATTTCAATTATCTTAGTACTCATAGAGCACATCTCCACATCAAGGACAAAGGACATCAATATGTTTCTTCACCGGGGTTATATGGATGTATTATATGTGTGCATATGTATAACCGTAAAAGCCTCTTTTTACACATGTTTATAGGCAAAATGGATTGGATGGATTAGATATAGATAAATGATTGGGTGTGTAATAGCATTTTGAACGTTTTTAACAAATGTCAAAAGTATTTTTTTTGCATTCATTTCATTATGGATGGTACAGAAAAAGCAACTCGGACTCAAATGCTTCAACATCATTTTAAAAATTACTATTTTTTATGAATTGACTTTTCATTTTAGTGCTGCATTTTAGAAGTAATGGCAACTGCCATCCATTTTAACCTGTCATCTGATGAGTCTGGAGCCTGACTCAGTTGAGAAATCCCCGTAACTGTCATTGGTGTTTGAGTTGGAGTGTTTGGCTGGTGTGCTCTGGCCTTTAGAGTTGATGGGATGTTACCATAGTGATGCTTTTTATTTCGGCTGTGATTTTTAACTCATTTCTTTGTGTTGGAATGTCATAAATACAATTGATCAGATTTTAATAACTGAGCTCAATGTGTGTTTTAATAGGAACTTGTAGAGTCCAACTACTGACTGCAGAATGCCCTCTTTAGTTTCTCTCAGGAGTTTTCCATTTAAACTTCAATTTTTGCTCTTCAATATGTAAACTTGTTTACATTTTACTGTGCTGCATCATATGATTACATACAGATTGTTGTTCAGAAAATAAAAGGATTTTTAAAGGAAAAATAGTGGTTTAGATTGGTCAACTAATAAATAAAATAGTTGATAGATTAATCAATATAAAAATAGTCATTAGTGACATCCCTACTTGACAAACATCCAGAAAAAAATAATAATTTGTGCACATTTTGTTTTTGTGTCATGTATTCACATCTCATTCGGTGTGTTCTTAATGTAGTGTAAAGTGAATTTGCATCAACTGTTCAGTATCTTAACAGTAATGAACAATTAACCTTATATTTTCAGTATTAATACTATCTTTTGCTACCTAGTTTTAACAGTTGTGGTCTCTTTCAGGTACAGTACATATGTTTCACAATTATAGACACAAACACACAAGAACGGCTGGCTCACATGACTAACGCATTCTTTGCATCTGTACTCAAATCATTCACAAATCTGACCTGAGTGGGACTTGACCTTCCTTCTTTGACTGTCTGCAGCCCATCCTCGGGCATTGATTGGAAAGGGAAGTCTAGCTTTGCATGTACACATGCAAATGTGTATCTGTTAGCAATGCATCTTCAAATCAATGTCCAGCGCTCAAGGAAAACAAAGTGGCTGGAACAATCAAATCGCTGTGTCATGGTAGGTTTTCATACTTTGAATACCAGAGTCCTAATGGAAAACACAGTTCTCATGGGTTTCACCTTTGGAAGTGGCCAAGCCATGCACATGCAATTCTAAATGCACCCTTAGAATGCATTTCAACATCTATACATCAATCAACCACCTGCATTACTACCATATGCCTGATATTTAGTAGGTGTGCATTGTGCCACCACAGCAGATTTGACCATGGACACCCCAAGACCCCTGAAAGTGTCATCTGGCATCAAGATGTTAAGAACAGATCCTTTGAGTCTTGAAAGTTGTGAGGTGGGACCACCATGGATTACATCAATAAGCCTTGGGCATCCATGACTCATTCACTGGTTGTTCTGATTGTTAAGTACAGACCACTGCATACAGGGAACACCCCGCAACACCTGTCTGATATTTTAGCAGACTTGTCCGCTTTTCCTGTTTTATCTTCTTTCAACTTCAAGAATTGACTGTACACCTGCTGCCAAATATGTAGATCCCACCCCTTGACAGATGTAACTGTAGATAATCACGTTTCAGTGTTTTCACTACATCTGTCAGTGGTACTAATGTTATGGCTGATCAGTGTATATTTGAATGCTTAGGAAAAAAAAATTGATTGCCATTTATTATTATATTGATTAGGCAGCAAGTGAATAGTTCTTGAAGGTCATATGTTAAATGGAGGAAAAATGTTAGAAGCTGAGCCACTTCAACAAGGGTCAGATCATACTGCTTAGATGACCACTGTTCAGAACCCCACCAAAAACCCAAACAGGTCTTGTTTGTGTTGTCAGTTTGCAGTAGTCTGTACAAAGTGCTTATAGAAAGGACAAAAAGTGAAATGCTGACAAGATCAGGGGCCTCTTGTTGATCCATGGTGCACCTCACAACTTACAGGACTTACAGGATCTGCTGCTAGCGTCTTGGCACCAGATACCACAGGACACTTTCAAAGGTCTTGTGGTGTCCATGTCTCAACTGGTCAAATCTGTTTCAAGCAACCTACTCAATATGAGTCCATATTGAGTAGGTATGAAGCAATATGGTGCTAATATATTGAGTAGGTATGGCGTTAATATATGTTGCTAATGTTATGGCTTATTGATAACATGTATATAAAACTGTCCACCATTTAATTTATATGTGTGTTTTTGCATTCCAGCATAAATGTATATTCTAATGGTTCTTGATTAGCTTCCAACCCACAACGTTTAATAGTTTTATCACAGTGGAGGTTTAGAGAGCATCACCTATGTATTCCACCAAATACATGCTATTGCAGGTTTGGGTTATTTCTGCAAGTTATTCTAGTCCAGCATGAAATAATTTATTACAATATTATAACTCAGCATGTGTGTATATGAGCAAGTGTGAACTCCAATCACCCTGACCATACTGGGAAAAACAGGAAAAGACTTGATGATGACAGATGATCCTTCCAGCGCTTTACATCAGTGCATAAAACAGATGGTCTCAGACTCTCTTTCTGCTCAAACAATAGAGTACTCGAGTCCAAACACTTCAAACACTTACCACAGTAAATGTCTTAAATGTTTGAAGCTCATTGTCTGGTTCTGTCTTAACAGGAAGGAGAAGATGCTGTGCAGTTTGCTAACCGAGTGAAGGCTGCCATTGCCAGGCAGGGTGGCCTGGTAGACCTGCTGTGGTGAGTCAACACCCAGAACAGAGCACACAGGTTCAGGGTTTTCAGTGAGGGCCCAAAGTATCTATGAAATAATCTTTCTGAAACTGTGGCCAACCTGCATACAGAATATGATTAAAACAGTCGCTTTATTAAAATAATACTTCATAGAGGCGATATTTAATATGAATCGAAGATCAGTTTTTTAATTCTGTGCTGCACAAACAAAATATTGGAAGCAAACAGCCACAAGAGTTAGTTGTTGTTTCCAAAATGTTAGTCTTGTTTAGATGCTCATGCTGGATTTCACATCATGTTAACCTCATAGTCCTACACCACTTGAAATATAAAGACCCTGATTTTACAAATGCATCCAAATGTGGATAAAATCAGCAGATCCCTGCATCTTTAAACCCTCCCAACAATTTGTGTTGAGGCTGCAGGAAAGGTTTTCTTTGGACAACTCTTCCATGAAGGTCATATTTGTCTTGATTTGCCACTCTAACCAACTAATAATCTTCTACACAAACCATGTTTGCTTTGTGGAGTTCAATTATCAGTGCTACACAGATGCTTCACAATGTATTCATATATAAAGCTTTGAAATATGCCACACCCAATGTTTCTTAATGTTGATTGTATACACATTATTGCCCTAAAAAGTTAAATAGGAGGTTAAATAGGGTGAGATTAATTAATCCATTTTAGAGAATTTTACTCATTTCCAACGGAATTAAATCCCAGTTTAAATGCCAAAGTAGCTTCCAGTTCATGTTTACTGCTCTGTCTACATGTACATGCTCAACCTGCACAGAGTTTCCAATTGATCAGTGAGAGGGAGAGGGGCTGATGACATCACTGACCCAAATATTGGGTTATAGTGAGAAATGAGAAGGGAGGGGCTGTTTGCCCCCTCTCTTTGCTCTCAGTGTTCAAATTTCAGAAAAAATGTCCTGAGAATAGACAATAGTGATACATAAATAATACAAATAATAAAAGACATGTTTTTAATTTGATTTGGACCAAATATGTTGAACCTGTTATAAATATAATTGTCAGTCTAATCATTAAAAATGAATCATGATCAGTTCCAAACAGGATTTTTGAGACAGAAAGTGACAAATTCAAACAAATGAAAATTACAACAAGGTTTAAACTGTAGAAAACTAATACTATACATAATGTTGTGCAAATTGCTGAAAAGAATGTTACATATCAAGCTTTTTGGGGATCTTCTACTCAGTTCTCACTGAAAATCGCTGGAGGATCCCCAGTGCAACAGTCAGTTCTCTGGAATTATTGACAATGCCGCAGCTACCTGTAGGTGGAAGCTCGAGAAAACACTCATAGCATACGTAATGTGACATAACGCTATTGAAATCTAGCCAATTCTAACTGGTGTGATCAAGGGCCTTTAAATGCACACAGTAGCTTTACTCAGTTCCCAGATTCATGTACTAGAGAACAAATGCAAAATGCTAATGTTGGGCTAACCTTAGTTTGTGGACACCTCTTCTAATGAATATACTATATAAGCACCTTTTGCTGATACAGATGTGCAAATGCACACACACAAACACACACAGCTTGACTAATCCCTGTAGATAAGTACTGCCAGCAGAATAGGACTCTCTGAGGCAAATAAACATGAACGTATTGGTGTCATTCCTAATGCCACTTATGGGCTAAAGGGGTATAAAAGCCCACAGAATTGAGCTGTGGAGCACTGAAACTGTCAATGAGCAATGAATGAGCAGGTGTGCAATATTTTCTCCATATCTTTCAGTCTAGACTAATGTTATTGGTGTGCACGTGAAAGACGTTTCTGAACTCAATGATCCATTTATTAATAAGGAGCTTTAATAAGCAGAGGGTTTTGTTGTCTGCAGGGATGGAGGCTTAAAGCGGAGTAAAGTGAAAGATACCTTCAAAGAAGAGCAGCAGAAGCTGTACAGCAGGATATTGGTGGGAACTCACGAGGACCGAAGTCGCTCCTGAGGTCATCTGAGATGAAAGAACGCGCTCGTCTGGTTCTTCTGGTGGGCTGGACTATGCTCCTGGCCCAGTCTTAAAACAGGTCTCATTTCTGTTGTCGTGGCTGAAGAAGGACTTGCTTTTCAGTTTCTGCTTGTATTGCACCCTAGCTATGATGTGTGATCCACCAAAACGAAAGAAAACATGGTTTTCAGTATAGTTTGATCACAACACCACTTTGTAAGCTCTCTCTGACCAGGTCCTCTAAGATGAAAAGGTTGATGTTAACTTTGCCAACAATCTCTTACCTGTAGATTACTGTTGCCTGCTCAGAGGGACATTTATGGCATTTTTCTTTTTTAACATTTACATTCTATTTATTATGTTCATTATTTAGTGTTTCTGTTGTGCTGTTTGAGATGTTCACAGAAAACCAAATCACACGTGTGAATTATAAACAATATGTCTTTAAAAATATCTGTTGTCATTCTTAGGTAATGCAAATTAGCCAGTACATAATGGATATGGACTACAGTTGATATTGATTATTGTTCAACATTATTTACATTTGTTTGGAAATGTGAACACCTTGATTTATCAGATATACTGGAGCATTTTGATGCTTGGTCTTAATGATCACAGAACCCACAACATTTTGCGTAATGCAGCATTTCAATGTTGCACTTTGAACCTTTTTTCGTATCTCATTTATGCTGTTTTTCACTTTTTACATTAAAACAGTCCAAAGTGGACAAAATAACCTGACATTTTGACCAACTGAAATTTTCCACAATGATTTGGTCTCAAAATTTCATGATGAATGAACCAGTAGAAATAGTCCAAAATTTCATTACTCTCAAAATGTCATGATGTAACAACAAATATAAGGTCTCCAAAATTTCAACATTTCATAATTAATAAACTATTAGAAATAGATGAACAGTATAAATTGGTGAACCAACATAAATGCTACACAATTACTTAAAATGTAATGCAAAGTTAAGCATTATATTTTTATTGCAAACATACATTTTGCAGCCCTTCCTTCCATTTTTTCAATATTGCCATTATTCATCATTTAACATGCATTTTGTTTAACTGTGACGGCTATACTGTGACATTTTTCTGATGTAACCATGAAAACGGCTCAAAGGTCTCTCCTCCCTCAGCGGAGGATTATGAAATTGCTGCATCACTGTTAGCTAACACCCAGTCTACATTTCATTATACATCAGCAAGATAAACACATGATAATGGTCAAAGAAACAGCCACCTGTCAACATTGCCACTGGTTATATGGACATGACTGATGTAGAAAAGATTGTTCCTCTGCACAAAATGGCTGTGAGTGAAAGGGTTAAAGCAGCACATGCTTTAAGGTGTTTGTCAGTGCTGATTGGTTAAGAGTTTTTTTCTGTTTGTGTATTTTTGCTCCTCCATCTAAGAATAGTGTAAATGTCTGTTCAGTTCACTGCAAAACACATTACTTGAATTAGCATAGCTCTGCATCTCTGTCCAGTTCTGAGACACCAGCCGGCCATCTCTCTGCTTTAGATCTTCACATAGAGCCTGGTAGCTGATTCAAGGAGGCATGTTTTCACACTGAGGATTGAGGAAATTATCATATTCAACACAATTGGCCTCCTTGGCACAATGCTAGTTAGTTATGTTAAACAGTCGTGCAATTTTTAAATGTTATGCATCAGTATTGCCTTAAAGTGTCTGTCTAAATGCCCAGATGAATGCCCTCTGAGATAGCATGAGCTCAAACAGGAGAAGAATACGGCTGGGTCTGGAGGGGTCCAGTTCTTTGCATGATATGGACTCGGCATCTGCCCCTACAGTTAGCCTATAGGAAGCACAGGACCCAAACAAACATTTTGTGGGCCGTTTTACGTGTATGAGTATTTGGATGCTTCATCTGAAATGTATGTATTTATGATTCTCTTCTGCTTACTCCCTCCCCCAGAGGTTCTCCTGGTATAGAGCTCTGCTTTATGAAGAGGGTCAAATGAAGATCTCTGTGAAGCTTCATGTGGAGGGATTTAGTGATCATCTGAGGCAGGGTGATTTTGAGACTGTGTTCCAATTTTTTGAAACCTTGCAAAGGTGTAGATTTGGAATGCTGCAAATGAGTGAGATAGTCAATATAAGGAAACTACCCAAACTGTTGCTTTCTAAAATATTTTTAAAGATGCCAAAGAATGCATTTATTCTATTCAGTTCTTTTTTTATGTATTAAGTGTAACGTACACACTGAAAAAGTTAGGGTTCTTCAGTAAAGAAAATGGTTCTATATAGAACTATTTACACTCAAATAACACTCTGATTGGCTGGTTTACAGCAACAGTGACAATCCACAGAACCCACATTATAACAGATTTTACCCTTTAACAAAAAGCATATATATATTCATTGGTCTTACTGGGTAATGGTGGTGATGTGTAATGTGCTGAGATTTTTGCCGATCAGCCTTTAACCTGGCTCCCACTCACTTCCCTAGGTATGACTTTCTTTAGACTTACTGGTAAAAAAAATGAGCTGTTGTTTTCCCTTTTGGCGTGTGTTGAGCTAGCAAAGTCTACAGGTGATAAGCTGCTCTCCATTATTAAGAGCACCATGTTCTCCTGAACTCCTCTTAACATTTAATTGTTTTAAGCTTTTGCTAGCGGGCTGGATTAATGTTCATTTTTTGAGTCATGTTATGGAATGGAATGGAGGTTTGGAATGGGCTGATTTACAGCTCGGGGTTATTCTGGATTATCTTTTGGAGGAGAAACAGCAGTGGCTTTGAATGCAACAATTGTCTCCAATCTGACTGAAATCATTCTGATAATAGAACTGATGAGTTAATAAAACCGGTGTGTATAGAATCTGTTTACATACACACTACAAGTAATGTGATCCAAAATGATGTTAAGTCCCATGTAGTGTACATGTTACCAAGACAATGAGCATCAATTCCAGACAGAGAAAGAGGAGCAGCACTGTGTTACCTGAGTTTTCAATTGGTGTGTCTGTTTTTTTTTTTAATTGCTTTAAAATTACAGTGGAGAACATATTTCACATGAACTCATTACAGAATAGGCAAGAGGAAGATGTTACATTCTGCAACATTATGAGGCATGTGATCTGGATGCCAGTCTCACTGCCGTGACATGAAACGTGATAGACTGATTAGAAAGAGACCTAATGAAGGTATGCAGATATTACACCCCTGTAGAACAGACCCTAAAAGCAATTTAGCTTATTCTAGTAATAATATTTGTTGCTGTTGCCTTGTACAAGCCAGGCTCTTGCACTGAGAACAACATTATCTCCAATGAGAGCATACTCAAACATTCTGATTGGGAATGCAATCAGATACTCATGTTTACATGGTTATGATTTCTCTGTTTAAAGAATAAATAGAACTATTCTGGTTTAGTTGTATGCATGGATGTATTCTATTCCAATTAAGATATCAGACTGCATGTAAATGTAGCTACTGTTAGAGGTTCACGGTTTGTCACTTCATCATTCAACTATGCCAATATAAAAATAGTTTTCCAATCCATTTAAATAATTCTGAATTGCACTAAATTAATCTAATACTTATTATTCTTGCAAGATCAGTAACTTTCTACAAACTTTGTTACATTACACTTTTTAAGATATTAATGAAAAACTAGGGCAAATTTCCCACATACTTATAATGAGTCATTGTGACATCACCATGTTTAAACTGGCTCAAACCAGCTTGAACAGGTTCTTCACTGTCACTGCCCCAATTTCATAACATTTTTGTGTTCGTGTGCACTGAATCTTTTTCTGAAAGTGAGGTGAATTCTGCTCCTACAGTGCACACCTAAAATATTTGCATAAGCTACTTTGTGCCCATCTGCTTTGATTACTACCTTGATTATAAAAACAGACTACACAGTAAAGACTTCCTAAACAAGCTTGCAAAACTTTGGATTAAGGCCTTGCTAAATAGAGAAAGGAAGTGGAAATGTAGGAGGCCTAAGTTCTCTCAGGATTGGAACAGAGCCACTATATTGGCTTTGGCCACTCAAGCATTCTGTGTGTGTGTGTGTGTGTGTGTGTGTGTGTGTGTGTGTGTGTGTGTGTGTGTGTGTGTGTGTTGACTGTGTAAATTGCTTTATACTGTAGTGACTTGACTGCTGCGGGCTCTGAAACAGCATCTTTTATCCTTCTCTTCAGGCAGTCCTAAAACTCAATCTCAGACATGTTTCCCAGACAACATCACTGAAGTGCTTCAGTTGTGGATGTGAAAACATTTAATAAAAATAAATAAATAAATAATCTGTTAGATTGAACAGTCTGTATTGCCACAATGCTTAAACCCTTCACACTTGCATGTTTAGTAAACAATGTAAAGGTCTCATTGCAACTCAAGTCAGTTTTACTACCGTATTTTCGGACTATAAGCCGCTACTTTTTTCCACACTTTAAACCATGTGGTGCAGATTTTTCTTGTTATATATATGTTATTTTCAGGTTTTTTAAAAAACCAGGTTAAACTATAGTCTGGAAAATGCGAAGTCATATGGCAGTTCTTAACATGCCTGAACAGTGTAGGACAAGGTTATAAGAACACAGCAAAATTTTCAAGTAGCCACTTTCTCAGTTCAGAAAGTGTATGCAACTGTACTTCTAGATTAATATAAAAACGGCTTCAGGAAATTTAGCAGAATGTTGTAACACACCGTTCTACTGTGCAGCCCCGCACCTTTGCAATAATGACCTTCATGTAGGAAGTGCTGCATTGTTCTTAATACAAAGTCAATATCGGAGGTTTCAAATTAGAATCCTTGCTATGCTCAGGCACTAGGAAGGTAAGGTTATACGTCTCACTTACACATATATTTTCAAACTATCACTAATGTAACATCATACAGTATTGATACATCAGCCAACAGATGCCTGTGATGGGCAGAGAGTGTCGCCTACCACCTTAGAGAAATGAGCATGTCCAATTGTGTTCTCTTAGACTCCCTCCCTTGAGCTTCCCTAACATGCGATTTTCATTTAAATATTTATTCAACCATATCAAACAGTGTGAAGAACCCAGTCTAGGGTTGGCATTCACAGAAAGCATTCACAGCACTTCACATTTTGCACATTGTGTTGTGTACAGTCTTATTTCAAAATGGATTCAATGAACTTGTCCTACAAAATTCTATACCCAATACCCCACAATGACAATGTGAAAAAAGATAAAAAAAAATCTTTGCAAACAAAAAACAATAAAACACAAAAATATCACTTACATAAGTTTTCACAGCCTTTGATGTACTTTGTTGAAGCACCTTTTGAGAATGTTGCTACACGTTTTTGGGATGGTTCGCCCATTCTTCTTTGCAGAACTTCTCAAACTCCATCAATTAGATCCATCATTAGGAGTGTCGGTGCACAGCCATTTCCAGAGATGTTCAGTCAGTTTCAAGTCTGGCTTCTGATTGGGCCACTCAAGGACATTCACAGAGTTGTCCCTAAGCTTCTTTTTTGTTTTTTATGTGTGCTTAGGGTCATTGTCCTGTTGGAAGATAACTCAGTCGAGAGAGTCCACTCTCAGAGGTCCAGAGAGTTATCATCAAGGATGTCCCTGTACATCGCTGAAGTCATCTTTCCTCGGCCCCTGTAGTCTCTCAGTTTCTGCTACAGAAAAAGATGATCAGTGGAAGCAAGATGCACCTGAGCTCAATTTTGAGTGTCATGGCAAAGGCTGTGAATACTTATTTACGTTACAGTTTTGTGTTTTTATTTTTACTAAAAGTGTGAAGTTTCAAATCAACTTTTCTCACTTTGTCATCATGGGGTATTGTGTGTAGAATTTTGAGGGGAAAATATAATCAGTCTTGAAACTGGCGCATAACAAATGTGCCAAAATTGATGCACTGTGAATACGCCGTTGCACTATATGTAAAGGACATACAATTGTAGAACATGGACCATCTACAGGTCTAGGGACCCATTAGTGAACTAATCACGGCTCTAAACATCACCAAAGGCCATAATTACCAGGCTGGCGTATAACACATTTGCACTGTCACTGCTGCAGAGGGTGCTGTTAAGAAAACAGGAAAACTCAGACTGGTACAGATTTGATGTGTGAGTGGGCTGAGGTAAGTTGACATTAGGCAATGAGGACAGAATTGTCCTGCCAAAATGTCCTTTCAGTTGCTGGAATAACAATCAGTCATTTAAAATGCCACTCTGCAGGACTTTCTCTGATTGATGGCAAGGGTGTGTGTGTGTGTGTGAGAGAAGAGAGTACAGTTTATTGTATAGATGTATTTGGGACAAAGAAGGAAAGATGAATAAATTCTTACATATTTAATCCACCTTGATGATCCAGATCAAAGTTGTCAGCTCATCAAGGGAAGATCAACTCAAGACATCTGAAGGCATCCTATGTTCTTTGGCACAGATATTACAACAGATTCTTTAATTACAGTAAATTCTGAGATGGGGACGACATTCAGTTTGTCTTTGGTGACCATGGGTCTGTTGGTAGTGTACTGGTGGTCCTTTGAGCACTTTTGGTAGGTCACTGCATACTAAACCCCAAAAGACCAAATAAATGTTTTGGAGGCAGCTCTAATCAGTTGTCTAGAACAGTGTTTGTCCTTTCTTCCTGGAGGCATCTCTACCTACATGTTTGCTTTAGCACTCAGTGCAACTCTGAAAGGGCTTGGTATTAGGCTGAACAGTTGAATCAGGAGTTATGCAGGGTAGAGCTGCCTCCAGGACCAGGGTTGAGAAACACTTGTATAGAACTAAAAGTGTCTCAGATTTTATGCTAGCCAATTTTCTCCTGCTTCAACAGGTGTGTGTGTGTGTGTGTGTGTGTGTGTGTGTGTGTGTGTGTGTGTGTGTGTGTGTGTGTGTGTGTGTGTGTGTGTGTAGTGTTGTTTTTTTGAGTTGTCAAGGATATTTCCTGTCCCTTTCTGTCTGCAAGTCTGTGTAAAGGAAGTTTAATGCTTGCCTTCAGTCTTAACAGTCTTAAAAGCTCCTTGTGATAAATGATCCTGTTGTTTCCAATCCAGCAACTGGAACTGAAGGTTGAGCAGAAGGTCATTATTTATTTCCTATTTCCTTGTTTCTAAACCATTAGTGGTTATATACATACAGGTCGTTATAAGGCAATGTTTTGTTACCTCCGTTTACCATAAGCAGCATTTATCTATACAGCGGGTGAAATAAGTATTGAACACATCACCATTTTTCTCAGTAAATATATTTCTAGAGGTGCTACTGACATGGAATTTTCACCAGATGTCGGTAACAACCCAAGTAATCGAAGAATAGATGTCCAGAAATGTAGTTATGTGTAATAATGTGGAATGGCACAGGGAAAAAGTATTGAACACGCTTACTGACATTTATTTAATACTTTGTACAAAAGCCTTTGTTGGCAATGACAGCTTCAAGATGCCTCCTGTATGGAGAAACTAGTCGCATGCATTGCTCAGGTGTGATTTTGGCCCATTCTTCCACACAAACAGTCTTCAAATCTTGAAGGTTTCATGGGCCTCTTCTATGAACTCTGATCTTTAGTTCTTTCCATAGATTTTCTATTGGATTCAAGTCAGGTGATTGGCTGGGCCTGAAACTGATTGAGAGTTCCCTTGGCTGTGTGGGGTCATTGTCATGCTGAAGGTTTCATCTTCATCATCCTGGTAGATGGCAGCCGATTTTTATCCAGAATGTCTCTGTACATTTTTCCATTCATCCTTCCTTCAATTGTTTGAAGTTTGGCAGTATCATATGCTGAAAAACAGCCCCACGCCATGATGTTCTCACCTCCAAACTTCACTGTTGGTATGGTGTTTTTGGGGTGATGTGCAGTGCCATGTGACCTCCAAACATGATGTGTATTACGGCATCCGAAGAGTTCAATTTTGGTCTCACCTGACCAGACTATATTCTCCCAGTATTCCACAGGCTTGTCTAAATGTTGTGCAGTAAACTTTAAACGAGCTACAACATGCTTTTTCTTCAGCAATGGAGTCTTGCGTGGTGAGCGTGCATACAGGCTATGGCAGTTGAGTGCATTACTTATTGTTTTCTTTGGAACAATTGTACCTGCTAATTCCAGGTCTTTCTGAAGCTCTCCACAAGTGGTCCTTGGCTCTTGAACAACTCTTCTGATAATTCCTTTCACTCTTCTGTCAGGAATCTTGTGAGGAGCACCTGGTCGTGGTCAGTTTATTGTGGATTGATGTTCTTTCCACTTCCGGATTATGGCCCCAACAGTGCTCACTGGAACATTCAGAAGTGTAGAAATCCTTCTGTAACCAATGCCATCATTATGGTTTGCAACAATAAGGTTGCGAAGGTCTTGAGAGAGCTCTTTACTTTTACTCATCATGAGATGTTTCTTGTGTGATACCAGGCCTTCATTTTGGACTGAACCAGCTGATATTAATTTGCACTGACAAGGGGAGAGAGAGTTCAGCTGGTGTCTTGGCTTTCCATGCCTTTTTGCACCTCCCTTTCTTCACGTGTTGAATACTTTTACCCTGTGACATTCACATTATTACAAATAATATCTGGACATCTATGATTTCTTTGTATGTTTGGATTACTTGGGTTGTTACCGACATCTGACATGAAATTTCATGTCAGTAGCACCTCTAGAAATATATTTACTGAGAAAAATGGTGACGTGCTCAATATTTATTTCACCCGCTGTATATATTTCAATCATCCCTGGATGGGAACCCTTCACCCTCATAGGGGCCCAATGGAATTTTCCTTGTTCTATCTATGGGCACTCCATCACTGGCAACTCCCTAGCAACACCATTTCTTCAGCATATACATATGAAAGAAAAGAAAATTATTCTAAACAGAACCATGAGCACTCAAAGAACCCTTTCCAAATGGATAATGGGCTGTAGAGGGTTCAATACAGAACCTTTTAAAAAAGGTTCAATTGTTGTGATGTCATGCCGATATTACAGAAGACTCCTATGTGGTGTCATTAGGAGCCCTTTTCAAAAAGGTTCTTTATAGAACCCTCTACAGAAGAAACCTTTCACAAGGGAAAGGGTTCTCTCAAGATACAAAGAATCCTTTATTCATGCAAAGGGTTCATTACCTGATCATGATTCTGTTTATTACAACTTTTAAAAAGGTCTTTACTAAAGAACCCTTGGAGAACCACCATTTTAAAGTGTGAATGTATTGTTACCTTTACGACAAATATGAAAAAATGGTAGCATTTCTTTTACACCATCAGGCAGCAGATTCTGAGCCACACACACACACACACACACACACAAACAGTTGACTAAATAATCTGAATCTAATAGCTTTGGTCAGGGGTGAGAATACTGATGCATTCTGGGGTAAAGGAGAGCTTATTTCCACCATCTAGCCAAGCTGTTTGTGCCAAAGGAAAATTAGCCGATGAGTTACTGCAATTAGTGCATGAGTATATCTTGGCAGTCTGTGACAACACAGTACAAAGTCTGACCAAACACATTTGCAGGCAATTCTCCGTTTGGGTGGGACTGTCAGTTTATTTCTCCTGATTGTTAAACATCTGAGGACTTTGTTCTGGTGAGTGCACACGTATGATTTGTAGAGAAAAAATGAGTAAAACAAAGTTCAACAGTTCAGTTTAACAGGGTAATTTTACAGCTACAGCAGTTACTGCAGGCATGGTAAACTAATGGTCAGATGAGCTGCCCCACCTAAATACACAAATACTATGTGGACAAAAGTATTGGGACCTCTCTCTCTCTCTCTCTTTTTTTTTTTTTTTTTTTTTTTTAATCCTGCATTTTTTGGAGTAGCTGTCTCTACTGTCTATGGTGGAAGACATTTTACTAGATTTTGGAGCATTGCTGTGAGGATCTGATTGCATTCAGCAACAACAGTGTTAATGAGGTTGGGATGTTGGATGATCACTAGCCCATCTCATCGCCAACTCCCTAAATCATCCCAAAAGATTTGGATGGCGCTCCATCTCCAGAGAACACAGTTCCACTGCTCCACAGCTCAATGCATTAGGCATGATGCAATCGGTTTGTGTTCATCTGTGTAAACACTGGGTGCACGTTAAAGGAGCTGAATGCATTATTAAAAGGGTTGTTTGCACATATATTGTTTCTTCATCCCAATAAATATGATTCATTTAAAGAGATGTTGAAACATATTGTAGATAAAAACATAAATCTTCTAAATATTTTCTAAATCTTCCATTTGTGTTTAGGTTGGAGGAGGGACCTTTCCAACTGTCTGAAATGCTTAGGGGTAACATTGTATTAAGACTGACCCCACTGTGTGGAGGCTGTACTTTAACCTGTCTAGCATCTCACTCTCAGATGTTTACATGTGCTATATTACACCCACCGAGAGTAATTAAAATAGCACATGCCAATCAGTCTTAACTTGAAAACCACCTGCCTAATATTGTGTAGGTCCTGATGCATGTACTCTCTGAGACATAACCAGCCTCAACCTTTTCAGCAGTTTATATTTTAGTAGATCTTCTAGCCCACCAAAACAACTGTGATTTGTTGAGGTGAGGACTCCTTAGGTACTGACCACCCCACAAAGCCTGATGATGTTTTGGAGATGTTCTGACCCAGTGTTTTAGCCATCACAGTGAGGTTCCTCTCAAAGTGTCTTAGATTGTTACACCATTTTTACTACTCTCAACACATCAACTTCAAGAGCTGACTGTTCACTTGCTGCATAATATGTATTATATGTATTATGCTTTATGTAATATGCACCCAGTTACATCTTTGTGGGTCCAGCTGGGATGATAGCTTCAGCGAGCTATGAGTGTGCAAGATCTACAGGCCCAGCTACAACTTTCTATAGAGAACCTATATATCTCCATGCCAAACTGTATCTGATACGGTTTTGTCAGCTGGGGGGTGTGGGGATGGTATTTTTTTTCACCTATACCAGCCCACCTGGACTTTTTCAGCCCATCCCGCCCTCGTACTGTATCCAGGCTAGAGGTGGCACAACAGGCTATGAGACAGAGCCTCCTTTAAACTGCACATTTCCCCAATAAACATCTCTTTTATTGTAAGCACTTATCTCACCCATTATACATAGAGTCACAAAGTTATGCATAACATTTGCATGTAAAATCTAAACATCCGTGCAGAGAAGCTGTGTGGAGAAACAGGACTACCCTGGAGAAAGAGTTAAGCAGGTATTTTGTACAGTGTTCAGTACAAGCTGTGAATTACAGGGAGCCCTGTACAGTACAGCCTCCACTACCAGCTTTAGTGGGCGGAGCCTCAAGCCCAAAGCCACAACAGCGCCAAAAACAGCGCCTGCTGCTGCAACCGAGCCCAGACCTGCAGCCTCTTCCTCCCCGGGATCAGTCCGCTTAGAACCGAGTCCGATTACCATGAGCAGTGGAGGAGGAAGCCCGCCGCGCCGGGTCCCGACGGGCCGGACGACCTAAGGCAGTGCGGAGCAGCTGGAGAACATGATCGACGGCTGTGTGAGAAGCGCGGAGCTCTAATTACGTCTTAACGCTGTTCTTCTCTCTGTGGAGGTAATCTCCTTCTGAACACAAACACCTCCGCGAGGACCGGCTCTGGCTTCTCGGACAGTATGGAGCTCCACACCGACGTTTTACTGGTCACCGCCAACGTCGGCTCCTTGTTTGACAACGTAAGTGTGTCCAGAATTAAGTTTATCGTTCAGACTCGACCTGTACACTCCTCAATGTTCAGACTCAACCAGACCTGTACACTCATCAATGTTCAGACTCAACCTGACCTGTAGACTCCTCAATGGTCAGACTCAACCTGACCTGTACACTCATCAATGTTCAGACTCAACCTGACTTGGAGACTCCTCAAAATCAGACTCAACCTGAGCTGTTGACTCCTCAGTGTTCAGACTCAGTTTGACCTGTTGAGTCCTCAAAATCTGACTCAACCTTACCTGTAGACTCCTCAAAATCAGACTCAACCTGACCTGTAAGCTCCTCAATGTTCAGACTCAGCCTGACCTTTAGACTCCTCGATGTTCAGACTCGACCTATAGATTCCTCAATGTTCAGACTCAGCCTGGCCTGTAGACTCAGTGTTCAGACTCGCCTTGTAGACTCCTCAATGTTCAGACTCAGCCTGGCCTTTAGACTCAGTGTTCAGGCTCGCCTTGTAGACTCCTCAATGTTCAGACTCAACCTGACCTGTAGACTCCTCAATGTTCAGACTCAAACTGACCTATACACTCCACACTGTTCAGACTCAACCTGACCTGTAGACTCATCAGTGTTCAGACTCAGTCTGACCTGTAGACTCCTCAATGTTCAGACTAAACCTGACCTGGAGACTCCTCAAAATCAGACTCGACCTGTAGATTCCTCAATGTTCAGACTCAACCTGACCTGTAGACTCCTCAGTGTTCAGACTCAACCTGACCTGTAGACTCCTCAATGTTCAGACTCAACCTGACCTGTAGACTCCTCGATGTTCAGACTCAAACTGACCTATACACTCCACACTGTTCAGACTCAACCTGACCTGTACACTCCTCAAAATGAGACTCAACCTGACCTGTAGACTCATCAGTGTTCAGACTCAGTCTGACCTGTAGACTCCTCAATGTTCAGACTCAGTCTGACCTGTGGCCTCCCCAGTGTTCAGACTCAACCTGACCTGTACACTCCTCAATGTTCAGATTCAACCTGACCTGTAGACTCCTCGACATTCAGACTCAGCCTGACATGTAGACTCCTCGACATTCAGACTCAGCCTGACATGTAGACTCCCCAGTGTTCAGACTCGACCTGTGGACTCCTCAATGTTCAGACTCGACCTGTAGACTCCTCGATGTTCAGACTCAGCCTGATCTGTACACTCCTCAATGTTCAGACTCAACCTGACCTGTAGACTCCAATGTTCAGACTCAGTCTGAGCTGTAGACTCCTCAGTGTTCAGACTCGACCTGACCTGTAGACTCCTCAATATTCAGACTCGACCTGTAGACTCAATGTTCAGACTCAACCTGATCTGTAGACTCCTCAATGTTCAGACTCGACCTGTAGATGCAATGTTCAGATTCAGCCTGACCCGTAGACTCCTCAATGTTCAGACTCAACCTGATCTGTAGACTCTTCAACGTTCAGACTTGACCTGACCTGTAGACTCCTCAATGTGCAGACTCAACCTGCCCTGTAGACTCTTCAATGTGGCTACTAATGTCTGTCAACCATCTGTCAAACTACGTTTCTCACAGCCCGACTCCGGGCTCGCACTTTCATCGTGTAAAACGACGATTATTCGAAGCAGCGCTTCATGCTTTCACACTACATCACTAGGTAGCTGAAGCGGGCTTATTATTTAATTATCCCAGTCCACCTTAAGAAATGCCACGGCGCTGGCCTGAGGCGCGTGCACGCGCACCGCTCTCTGTGCCGCCTGATTTAAGGTGGAACGGCAAAATCGAAAGCGCTTTAACTTCAGCCTCGAGTTGGACCACTCGGCTGCGGCTGATCAGAGGGGGGTAATCTGGGTCCAGGGAGTAAATGACAGGGGCCGAAGCGGGATTACTGCCCTCGGACCCGTGTTACGACAGAGCAGCTCTCTGTTACTCAGAATGACGCCTCCGAGTGACCCCGGCGTAGCTCCTTCGCGAGCGCGCCACGGCGACCAATCAGGACCGAGCATCAGCTCCGCGTGCGCACGTTCAAATTCAAACAGGAAGCCGCGGGGCCGGTGGAGCGGATCGTCACAACAACACACTTCAAAACAGCACAGATGTCCTTTAAAATATAGCATTTTACAGACACGGACGTCAGATTTTATAAGTGCTCATTATTATTGTTGGGATGTAGCTGTTTTGAACATTTTCTATGCCTGTATAGGTTTACTTATTACTCATTATTGCATTTTGTTTTGTTTTGTTATTATATTTATTGCATTTTCCCTAAAACAGCACGAGCAGCTCAGACCCAATGCAGCATGAATAATAACAATAACAGCATGTAATAAATGGCAAGGTGCATGAAGATTTTACACTTTATCATTGATTTAGACAGACTCGGCCGAGTTAGGAAGCCTGTACATCAAGGAAGAGGACAGACTTGGAGCATATGTGACATATATTCGCTGGAAATACACTCCTTCACATGATTGTGATGTGATTTGTTGATGGAACAGCATCCTCAATCCAAAAATCCTTAGGAAAGCCTTTAAAAATGTGTTTATGAAAACAAAACCTGCATTAATGGTTGTCATTAGATGAGCATAAAAGCGTTATAGATTAAAGGGATTTTTAAAAGCTCTTTTTGTATCCCCTGAATGAACAAGTCCACCGTTTACACTAATTAATGTATTCATGCAAGTGTCCTAATGCTGCATTCTCAAGACTATTCAGATCAATCTTTCAAACATATCAGCCATGTAAGTGCACATTTTATATCAAGATGGAACTTCCTGTACTCTGAAGTAAGTTGGTTTAGGCCAGGCCAAAGCAACAGATAGGAGGATAGGATAGAACTTGATCCCTTGGGAGGTTTCCCTCATGGAAATTAAGGTTCCAGCAGCATCAGTACAGTAAAGTAAGAAAAACTGGTCCTGGAGCACCAGGTTCCTCCATAGTTGATGCTGATTTCTCTGCTCTAACAGACCTACTGAACCTGGCAGTTAACAGTTGAGTTGACGAAGGTGTTCTTCAGCAGGAGGAGCACAAAAGTCTGACTGGAATCTGGCACTCTAGGACCAGGCTTGCCTACCCCAGTTTAGGTTTTTAACAGTATCAGTTATGTTTTTTGTTTTTTTTAAAAAAAATACTGTACAAATGTTGATCCACCATCAGTCCTTAAGTTCCCTGAGGGAATCCTCCCAAGGGATCAGTAAAGTTCTGTCCAATCTAATCTAATGTTTGACTGTTGTGGCATTTAATGCAGTGATCGTAACTCTGGATCAGAGTAACCTATAGACATGAAAGCCTATCTAAACATTGTGATCTCATCATTGTGTGACGAATGATGTGTGAATAATCCAGCTTGGAAATGAGCTAAAATTAACTTGTTTCCAACTGAATTAAATCTGAATTAAAACCAAAGGACCTTTGTGTGCATGTTTACTGTTAACTTGCATACAGAATGATGTCACTGACCCAGATATTGGGTTATAGAATATAATACTGATACACACATAAATAAAAATAATAAAGAATATTCAAGCATTTTTGAAGAAATTGTTATAAATATTTTTGTCAATCTAATCATTACAAATATCTCATCAAATTTATTGCATTTTTAGTTCAAAAACAATCTGGATGATCAGTGTACATGAGGATTGTAAAGTTGAAGATGTAAAGTGTTATTTAGTCCTTATGAGCAGAAAACACCAGTACATTTTTGATCAAAATATGGTAAAATTCATACAAATATTTGAATTCTCTTAATTTTGACATCTCAGATGAAGACAACTTTAAATAGTCTAGGATCTCCTGAAAATAACCTCTAGCATGCATGGCTGTCATTTATAAATACTTTTGAAATGTTCTGGTGAGTGAAAGTATTTCAAACTACTAAAACATCCCACAAAATTGGCCTAGGTTTCTAAAGTTTAAAGCAGCTGTACATACACATTTAGCATTTTGGCAAAAGTGCAATGTTTGTAATGATCCAGTGGCTAAAAATGCAAAACAGTAAGTTAAGGGACATTTTCAAGCAGTTCTATTCTGATGTCCGTTCATCATTAAGTTCATGAATGGACTACACAATGTAAAACACAGTGCTTCAAAATATGTTAAATGAAAGACAGAAAAAATGTGGTTGTGCCACGTTGTCTTGAAAGCCTAAGGAGGGCTCAGGAAAACAAGCACACATTCATCAACGTGAGTGAACCGAAGTCTTTTATTCACATACAAGTGCAACCACGAACCTAACCTGTATGAAAGCTTACTTGTTAAGTCCTTTTAGAGGGACCTTTTGTTCCCTTTATAGTCTCTTTTGCTCTCTCTTCTGTACATGAGGCCGGAAGGTCACTGTTTTCTCTTCTCATGCCAGAGAGAACCAGCCTTTATGCTGCAGGTGTTTCTGACTTGACTCTACCTTTTTTCTTCCACATTAGCATAAAAACTAAGCCATAGGATATTAGTGTTATACACGACCTCAAGAGTATTATTATAGTTCTGTTCTTGATATCTGAGAAAAAAAGGAATAGAAAGTTTAATTACATCTGTAAAATAGAACAGCTCAACACTGTAAGCTGGTACATTTAAATGCTGAGGAAGGGTTACGCAGCTCTATGTTCTCTATCATAGAAATGAGGTTTTTAGCTAGTATTAAGCTAGTTTTTAGACAGTCACTCTAGGCTTCTATCTGCAATTTATTGTAGTGAAACTGTGGAATACAGTTTTACTGCTGATGTTTCCTTTTACATGTTTACATCTTTTACATATATGTATGTTTTTTTTGTTTGTTTGTTTTTTTTGTTTGTTTTGCTTTTTGTGTTCTTTAAATTGGGGTAGAAACCCACTTTCTTTTTCTCTGCTCCTTATTCATTTTTGAGGTGTGTAGTCCTGTCTAATTGGATATAGTGCAGCACATTTTGAATAAAAATCATTGTATTATAGTGTAGGGTATAGGGTAGTGTTTGAATAGCGGACTCTGCTGCTATTGCTACATTTTTTCCTCCATGTCAGTGATAAACCATGATAAATATCATGTACAGTGAAAATGTCTTTGAATATTGGAATATAATATTCTTGATTTACTGTTTATTTTATGCAATTTGAGTCAGCCAGCATGCTGATAGCTAAGGTTTTTGCTTAGTGCAACTGAAAACCTGATGCGCAGATAACCTACTGCTCAAGCCATGGCAGATACTAGTGCATCTGAAAAAAATTGAATATTGTGGGAATTTTTTTAAATGTATGTATTTTTTTGATAATTTAATGAAAAAAAAACCCCAAATAATATATTTCACATTCATTACGTTTAAAATGATCTGTTTCAAGCATTTCAAGATTAAATAATTCAAGATTTAAAAATTTAGATTTGTAATTTAGCCGAGCCTGAATTTAAATATTGTAATAATGTGAGATTCTGCATTCCATGATTCAACAGCACAGTGTATGAAATATGTCACTTTATGTGTAATGAATCTTAAATCTGACCATATTTTTTTATGTAATTATAAACACAAATGAACCTTTTCACAACATTAAAATGTTCTGAGATGCACTAGTATATATGGATTTTTATATTAGCCTTCTGTGTAAAGCCTTATATATTGGATAAGTTATTTCCAAGCCAAAGAAATATATTCTATTACAATTTCTCAGCCAATCACATTGAGTTTAGAACTGACTGTGATAAAATAAGTCAAAGTTTAGCTGAGTTTGTAGGTTGTGTATTAACAGTTGTTATAAACCCTTGAGATATTTTTAATACTCCAGATTAGGTTACGTCTTAGGTATCGAGATATACGTCTGCAAACTGCCTAAGTGGATTTGTTGACTCTGATTAAAGCCTTCTGTAATGCTTTCTGGTAAGGAATCCTCCAGTGCCATTGGATCTTGGCATAAGATGACATGCTTTGCTCTATTCAAACAGGCTCAGAGTTGTTGTTTTAACAGTTTTTGGTCAGGACATTGGCTTCGTTGTATGTGTGTTCGTGTTATTGTGTAGGGGTGGGGGTTGCAGGTCCTACATTAGTGGAAATTTGGCCATGCACCCAGTTTCCTCTGGCCATATTTGGCCTAGAGCAAGCGCCTGTTTGGGCCCATTGTGACTATAAACAGATGGATATCTTTCCCCAGAGGATTTCACCCTCTCCTGTCTACTTTTTCTAATAGGTCAACAGTGACGCGTTAGCTATAAAAACAAACTTCCAAAAATGGTGGGGTTTCTTGTGTCCCTGCCATTAGTCTATCAGATGTGTGTAAGGTGCCCAGAGATATCTCACTAGCTATCTGTTATTGTGTGCAAAGTTCATGAAGTGGTGTGATATTATTATAGCAAGCTGTTATTATGTGTATATTGTGTGTGGTATTATTTTAGACATTTATTGCATCATTGGGTTTAGAGATTATTATTTAGATTTGAGAAAGCTGAGACCTGTGGTGTTGTCTTTTTGGTTTGCGGTGCACAATAAGGGAATATAACAGAATAGAGCATAACACTGCTAAATTAGGCAGATGGTCCATAAAGGTTTTCTCTCAGGCGCAGCATAACGTTTTGTAGCTGTATCTGTATTTAACCAGTTCCTTTGTGTAGTCATCATAATTAATGTTATATTATATCAAAAATAGATATCATACAAAATATTCCATCAATGCAGAAAAAACAAGAACATTTATTAGATATGCTTTCTGCAGGGAGTAAAATGGACAAACTTGAAAGGCACATTTATTCATCTATTAGTAAGTTGTTTTTTGATGTGTATATAGTAAGTATGTGATTTGCATATGACCTCTGCTTTTATTGGCTGGATAGGATTTCACTGGATAGTGAGATACTTGCTTCTTGCAGGGTGCGATTGGCTGGTTGAGTGGATGTTAAGCAGGTTAGTTTTTATCTTAGCAGTTTTGAGGGGTGTGCTCCATTTTATTTATACTGGATTTTTTTTTTAAATAAACATTTTGAGGTTCATGGTTTGTCATTTCCATGTACTGAATGCTCATTATTTAATTATGGCAAAGAAAATACAATTTAATATTGTAACCCATCTTTAAAAGTGTGAGTTTTGGTTTACAACCAGATTAATGATGAAGAACCGCTGGACATTAATTGTTCAGTGTTGTCTTTGCAGAGTAGAGGGATTACGTGACGTTATAAGTTAGCCCAGCTAGTTATTACTCTGTAACATAATTAGTAACCTTCAAGTTGGGGGTGGGCAATGTGGTAATATTTTACTGTATTGTGATAGATTTTGTTATTGTGAAACACAGCATTGTTGTTTCACACTAAGAAATATTGTGTATATCAGCAGTGCTTAAAGAACAGTGTAATTAGTCATGTATAATTGGGTGAAGTGCAGCATATTTTGAATACAAATCAGTGTATTATCATCACCCACCCCTACTCACATTGTGGTATTTTAGAAATGAACATAATTTGGATTACAATTATAGATTTTATAGGGCTAATTCTGCTGATAATCAAATCTTTAGTCTGAACTTACATCATTATAATGAGGTGCGTAAGCATTGGTAAAAAATAGTTCATAGATGACAAAATAAAATGACATGGGTGAATGTGCACTCATATATTTTGTCATTGATATACTTGGACACATTATACAAAAATGGTCTAAGCCGATTGTGTCCACTGAGAAGAGGCCATTTCTGAACCAGCGTGACCAGTGTCTTTCATTACGTGCTGCACTGCATGCCAGTAATTCCCCATCCAGTTCCGTGCACCATTACACGGCAGTCCTGTTGGACAAGCACTTCACTCAAATCCGCTTCATTTCTTCTCATTACTGGTTAATCTGGGTTTAAAATTCAGTTTATTCACCTGTTCTGGGTTCTGTTCTGGTCAAATATACAGTTCAAAACCTGAGTGGAGGAATAATACAACAAATAAATATTGATATATACTGGAGGGGTTATATATGGATACAGACACACAGTCACAGTACCAGTCAAAAGTTTGGACATACCTACACTCTTCAACGCAACAAAAATGTGTATACACATAACATTTATGTAACTTTTTTCTTTATTCTGCACCTTCAGCAAGATGGTCTACTGCAATACAGTGTCTCCTTTTCTATTCATTTTACATATAAAACATATAAATTGACCAAAATTGCTGTTTCATTGTGTATTAAATATCCTATTATTCAGACTTACTGACCTCCCTGATCCTTCAGCTCCCAGTTGCTTTTAAACACTGCAGTTAAATCACTTCTGTACTGGTGGTACATATTCTGGAATATTGATTTAAAATAACATTTATAACATTAATAACTTAATATATTAATATAACTTGCTATTCGGGTTAATAATATTTTGTTTTGGGTTTTTTTTCTATAGAATGTCCTCTAAGTGTATAAGTTGATATAACTTTCTATAGTGGTTATAATAACTGTATAATTTTATACATCTTTTTATACGTTGATTAATTTCTATTGTGATTTAATATAACGTTCTATACATTTCTATGTGGCTATAACTGATCACTAATAGTGATTTAATTTACTTTTTTTTTTAATTTCTGTTTAAACTTTTTGTGTTAACTTCTATAATTATATATTCTTCTATAAGTAAAATTTATAACCTACTATGCTAATAACTTTCTATAACTATAAATAACAACTTTCTAAATCTTTCTTTTTTTATTTTATTTTATTGGATTTTCTTTATCTATTGAGTATAACTTACTGTGTTAATGTAACTTTCTGCTAAACCTAAGAAAGGCAGTGTACTCTGCTCTAGCCCGCTAGTAAAACCGAACATTTTCACAATGATTCTGTTTCTGTATTGTAATTCTAAAGTAAAGATGTGGTGAGAAAATGTTCCCCTTGTGGTTTAAGCAGTTTGGGCAAAAACATCAGAAAATAGACAAACATCTGGAGAAGAAGCAGCGCAAATATAGTCAAAACACAAGAGACACAGATATCGTGTTACTGTTTTATGTTCCACTGTAAAAGATTTCCACACTGCAGACTCTAAACTTTGAACTTTGTTACCTTGCAGCTCCAGCTGTTTCTGTCATTAGTTCGGAGCTGCATCCACAGTTAGAAAGCAGCAGCTTGAACGTGAGAAATTGCGTACAATGAACACAGACAATAATATTTTGAATTCTAGTTGGTTACGTGAAAATGAATCATCAGCTGAAGTTTCGTGATTGTGACAGGCTTGGTCTTTTCACAGGAATCAGTTAAGCCAGGGATGAAAGGCTTTTAAACATTTAAAGTACCTCTGAAATGTCAGCTCTTTGGATCCAGGCCCAGCACTAGGAAATGATGCGTTGCAAATTTGGGGAACTCTCTCGAGATGAGAGATGAAGAAAGTTTCCATTGACCCACCCTTCCATTCTTTCAGCAGAAAGCAAAGGGGGGGGGGGGGGGGTGCGCAATGTGCAAATAGGTCCTTTTAGCCAATCACAGTGTGTGTGTGCTGTGAGCTCCATGCCAGTCACAGTTCAGTTTTGGTACCTTTTGAATGGGGTTCATGTTATTCAACTGGGCTTGTGGTGATTAAATTTCTGGGTGAAGAAAAACACAGTAGGATCAGAAGCATTAGCAGGTGCCCACCACTAACAGCAATAATAATAATAATAATAATAATAATAATAATAATGTTTGTATTACTATTATTATTAATATTAATATTATTATTATTATTATTATTATTATTATTATTATTATTATTATTATTATAGACAATAATAATAGCTTAAATGTTATGAAATGCAGTGGCTCTGAAAGTGTAGCTAATTAATCCAGTAGGAAAGAACAGATTTTTTAAAACCACACCAACTTGGTAATGTTTTGCTTTTGATATAAAATGTAGAATTTTTTACCTGAAATAAAACTAGTTGAAAATCTAACCTCAACAAATGTGTATAGTTATACTTTCTAAAACAATGACCTCTATGCATTTGAAGGCTTTTATTCTGCGAGTTAACTGGGGAATTGCTTTCACTGGAAAGGAAGCCTGAAGGTGCTTGATAACACATTAACATAAAAAAACAAGTAATCTCATGGGAGTTTTGCAAACTGCATAGTTCATTCCAGTGTTTCTCAACTCTGGTCCTGGGGGCACTTTGTCCTTCATATTGTAGTGGTTTATCCACTTTAATACACCCACTGCAGCTCTGAAAGCACTTGTTAGTAAGCTAACTCATTATTTTCATCAGGTGTGCTGAGAGAAGGGGAAAGCAAAAACTACAGGGCAGGGTGCCTCCAGGACCTGTTTTTTAATCACATGTATTTGATCCAGTTGAACTGTTCTGTTCTCAGATCTGCTCTGAAGAGTTGAAGAGTTTGGGTCTGTGAGCAGACAGCAACATTTATCGTGTAGGAAACGAGTGCATTGGGTCCCACCACACACACAAAGCAGACCTTCAGTTTTACAGATGAACAGATTTCATGTTATGGAGAGTTGTCAGTGGTCAGCTGGATTATGTGGGGTGTGTTCAAGTGCACTTTGCCATTCTACCTTAGGCCATGTAACTTCGTCCTTGTCAGCTTGGTGTGCCTGGGCACTTGGTATGTTGCAAGTGCAGTTTCTTTCTGTTTTGTGGTGCTCACTCGTTCCCATGGCCTGAAGAGGAGTAGATGTAAACTGATGAAAATTGTAACACGCATAACTCTCAAAATAGGGGCTTTGCGTTGTAGACAAAATACACTTGATGTTTCTGACTTACTTGTTGAGCCATCATAATGGTGGTCTTGTCAAAATATCTCTGATTCATATGCTTTCTGATTTTTCCTGCCTTCCCGCTTAGGTTTGGACAGCATGTAATGTAAATAACGAGATCCCAAGATACATATTTTTTACAAAGTATAAAATTTTACCATATTGTAATTTTGCATCTATTATGCAGGTTATCTTCTGTGTACACTTTAATTAAAAATGGTGTGGTTTTCAGGGAGATGATTCTCTGTAGAGGAGTCTCACTCAAGCTAATCCATAGAAACATTGAAATTAAAGGTTACCCTTTTTTTTTTGTTTTGCCGTTAAAGTTAAATACAGATGCTTTAACATTACAAACTTTGTTATATTGTGTCATACATCACCATTTCTCTTACGCATATTGAGATATGGTTTAGTCATATTGCTCAGCCCTATTTTTTAACACATCAGCTTTAAGAACTGACTGTTCACAACTTAGTCTTTCAGTTTCTTTGGATTCAGTTTTTTAAATTTCCTTTGCAGAAGGAAATAGAAATATGACAAAAGGACTAGTATCTACACTATGCTAAAGAGAATGATCATTCCTGACGTGTTGCTCTTCATAGCTGTCGCACAAAAACCTTTTGCGTCAGGTTTTGTCATTTTTTACACAATGTGAATCTGGTCAGGCGGCACGGTGGCGCAGTGGATAGCGCTGTTGCCTCACAGCAAGAGGTTTCTGTGTGGAGTTTGCATGTTCTCCCCGTGTTTGCGTGGGTTCCTCCGGGTACTCCGGTTTCCCCCCCACAGTCCAAAGACATGCATGATAGGTGAATTGGTGACTCTAAAGTGGCCCTTAGTGTGTGAATGTGTGTGCGTGCCCTACGATGGATTAGCGCCCTGTCTGGGGTCGTTTCCCGCCCTTGTGCTCAGAGTTGCCGGCTGGGCACCGGCTCACCCGTGACCTTATTCAGGAATAAGCGGTTCAGAAAATGGATGGATGGATGGATGAATCTGGTCATTTTTCTGTCCATTGTGTCAAAGTGTCATGATGAATGGACTAATAGAAATGCACCAAAAATGACTTGGAATCAAATGTTTTTACACTGACCTCCATTATAAGAAGGTTTGCTGCTTCTCCTGTAAATGTACCGTTTGATATCTGTACTTTCTCATATCCACGCTTTTGTACTACTTCACAGTCACTATGAATAGCTGTGTGGTTTGAAGCTGATGGTAGGACTCCCGCAATTTTTCTGGGTTCAGTGGAAATGCAAATAAACCAACACCAGCAGCTCTACCAGAAAGTCTGCCTCCTTTCTCTGCAGATTGTGAAGGAATGGCTGGTGGTGGTAGCGACATGAGCACCAGTGGGTAATTTTATGGAAACGCCTCCCAGTCATCTAAGCTAGCATAGATGCATTACTTAGTGTTGCATTGGTGTCAACTGTAATGTTAACTCTTCAGCTATGGGCTTCCAGTGTGGCATTAGCATGGTGACTCCAGGCCCGTCCCACATATCTAGTACGGCGTTAACACTTTTTAAAAGCCAGGCTGCCTGTCCCCACTGCTGTCACATCACATGAATGAAACATAACACTATTCTGAGATTCAATAGCAAGCATTCATTATCAAAAGACACACAAGCATCTGCCAGGATTTTTGTCCTACCTTTTTTCAGTGATGCTTTTTATGACACTCTTACACATTTTTTTATCAGTAGATTAGATAAAGAATTATGTCTGGTATACTGGATGTACTGGACTAGTTGCAGTGCTCTACTTAAAGAACCAAATTTGTTTTAGAATTGTTCACCAGGTATGTTCATCTCCTCCTCCCTTGCTCTTGTTGTCCTTGAACAGCAGTGTTATGCATGGCCTACCCACGCAGCTGCTCATTTTGCCCACCCATGCAAATAAACTATGCAAAGCCCCACTTGCCTAATATGGCAGATCTTGCTCACAGCTGTGCAGGTAGCACTTTTGGTTTTTAACTAGCCAAGGAGAAATGTACCTACTGACCTGCATTATGTACTGATATCTAAATATAAATGGACAGACACAGAGACGACCTGGCCATTTTACTGATCTGTCACTTTAAAACTGACCGCAGAACAGGTTCTAGTGGTGTAATAAGTCTAGCTAATAGTAGTTCGTTTTTTTTCCGGTGCAAAATAGGGCATGCAGGCATAGCACAGTGAATAATGCATGTCATGAGCTTGTTTGGTTAAAAATACACACGTTTACAGTTCTCCTTAACACTTGGTTAGCACTGAATGGAATGGAGTCATGAGATATGTGTGTGTGTGATGAACGTCTGCGGTCAGAAGTGAAGTCGGGCACAAACAGTATTAGAAAATGGGTGGAACACATACGAACACAGTAAAAAATAATAAAAATAGTAAAATAAATAAATAAATACAGCAGAAATCAGATCATTTTAGTAACATCTGTGTAGCATCACACTGACTGAGAGCAAGTGATGAAACTTGAGTCATTGGTCAAGGTGATATGGTAATACGGGTGATAGTTTATTAAAATGTTGTCCTTTTAGGGAAATTTGGCATTGCTGTATCTCCAGCATCTTTTGTTTGGTAATATAAATGGTCTTTTATCCTCAAAACAGACCTGTTTACCATGTTAGTGCACGTTCACTACAAAAAAACGTCATGTTTGATGTAGTGTTCAAACATTTGAATATTTTAACATTGATAAAACATAGAATTTAACCATGTGTTGAAAATCATGATTCAAATTCATTGAGTGTGTTTACATGCACAGAAAAAACCCCCAGAAAACTGCAGTAATTAAGGTTTTTTTCAGTCGTCTGATCTGTTTGTTTGTGTGCACAAACAGATAATGGGGAAAACTGTTTACACAAGCCAAGCAAAAATCAGATTTCACCTTTGAATTCATGCTGTGTACTCATCCCTGGATTGGAGACCGCTGCAGCTGGTCAGGAAGGGTGCATGCATTTCTCATGAGTGAGAAATCAGAGTAAGCTTTTTAGACGACCACTTAAATAATTCGAATAAATGGACAAATCTGATTATTCAGTGCATATAAACACACTCATCGTTATGTCAAAAATGTAAAATATGATAAACATTGAACCATTTGAAATTCAATTCCAACATTTTGTTATGTGTTTAGAGCACTTTACACACCAGAGTGATTCCGATGTCTGCCCGAGCTTAATCTTACACATTTTACAGTCGCTTTGGCTGAATTTGAGTCTGATATGGAAAAACTGACAGACTGACAGCATATTTTTTATGGGACCACAGATTCACCGCGGCCCATGTTGCTAATGTTTGGAGCAGGGACTCGGCTTTCAGGCTCAGCATTTCAGTTTTCAACTTTTCGATATATTCTATGCTTGACCAGGTGTTGCTCAGTTTAGAAGTTATGCCAGCTTTGCATTACAAATATTGCAGAGAATTATACTGAAATTTGGTTTGACACGAATTGGAACTCATTTCAGTAGGTGCCCTTAAAGGGACCGATTTTGGGACACAACCCTAATTAAGGCACAAAGAGAGGCTGAAAAATATGAATGTTTTTGAAACATTTAAACCCACACATTATTCACATGGACCTCAGAGAACAACTTAAAAAGTTACACTTTTAGAATAAAAAATAGGTTACAGCAAAATACAGACATTATTTTGCATTCAATGTTAGATATAAACATTAAAACGTTGTTTAAAACAGTTTAGAAACTGTTGCCAGGCGGTTGATGTAATGATTATTTCCATTGTATGAAGTAAGACAATGGGGGAGAATGATCCTAAGCAGTTTCTGAGAGTAGCATGTCTGTACTCCTCAGAAAGAGGATTGCTTTTGTCTTGACGTGTCTTTCTTTGGCTGTCTGTCTTTGAAATACATGAAATCAACATGACTTGACAGTCTCTAGTCAACACCAGTGCTTCTCATAAGCGCTTGCCAAGGTTCAGGTTACCAGTTTAATCGATGCACACGTTCTCTCCCTGCATTTTCCTAATGGCTTCACCCACTCTGCTCTGTGTCTCATACATTATTTAGCACGTTCTACGATCCATGTTGATCTTTATTTAAGCTTCCATTTATCTAAAGCTTATTAAGGTTATTAAGGAGTGAAGTGTTTGTTTGAGTGACACTATTTCAAATCAATATTAAAGGAAGCTTTTGTTTTGTTACAGAAGAACATTTGGGATTTGTGCATTTTACTCAACAGATCTGTAATGTTTCTCTGCAATCATATTCCTTATTTCAAAAGCATCGGTTCAAAAGATAAAACACTGGAAAAAGTATTGGTTTTGCAAGTATTGTCCCATTCCCATGAAGGCTGGAACAGGGAGCCAGACTCATATGCTTTTGGTTCGGAGCAGATTTTGTGTAGGCGTATGCCCCCCCACCCACACCCCCACCCCCAATTTACCTGGTGTATTTATTTGTGCGGTCACATTTGTCTTTTCAGTGTCTTTTATAAATCATATCAACATAAATCATATCAACATAGTGCTAATAGTTGAGTGCTTTTAATCATCATTTCATGAATCAGACCTGAAACTGATCACTGTGAAGTCATAGATTTATACTCCTTGTTATACTACTCCTTATAATGATTATTATTATTATTATTATTATTTTAATTATTTATTTATTTGTTTGTTTGTTTGTTTTTATTTTCATCACGTATTCCAGTAATAGCAATAATGTCACATCTGACTGATTAAAATACGGCTCAGCTTAGCCAATATCTGAGGCTTTCAAATGAACAACATTAGTTAAGACATTTTTGCTTCAGGCTTAAGCTTAACTCTTAACTGCATTGAGGTAATGTTTTGGAGCATGTCTGGTTTGTCTAGTACCTGTATGTAAAGGACGTGTGGGGAAAACAGCATTTTTTTGTGATATCTTCACAAAAGACATTCAAAAACACTGCAACTGTTATAGTTTGATTACCATTCTGATTACACATTGGAAAAATGAGTTAACGGCGAGATGAGCACATAGAACATAGCCCAACATGCCATGTTTGGAGCAAATGCAAATGAGTTATATGGTTTACGGTATCAGATTGTTTACTATGTCATAGTACGGAAAATCATTGAACAAACATCCAGAGTTTTCTCAGTCACCTACATTTCTTCCAAAAGCACTTCATTTCAAACTGGTCCCAGTTATGGAAATATTTTAGTCCTTTCCTTGGAAATAAAGCAAATAAAGAGCGGACATCACTCTTGATTAACGAGAGCTAATTGAACTCTCTCAGTGCCAATACAAATGTTTTACAGTTGGTTCCCCCTTTATCAACTAAAGGGAAAACATGGACCTGACATTAGCAAGCACGGCCTGCTGGCCTTGGTCCTTTGTGGGACAGGGTTGAAGTTTAAACTCATTACTGCCTCATTGTAAAAGTGCTCTGACACTGAAATCGGATTCTCTTGTCCTCAGGTCGGTGAAATCGAGAGCGACTGGCTCCGAGAGTTCTTCACGGTGAGAGTTCTTCTACTACCAGCCCTCCACGGATCATGTAAAGGCTCTGAACATAGTGGCTTTTGTTATATTTATAACTAATGATTCTTTCTCAGTTATAGCCTGACTAGAAGAACTGCTATATTAAGGATATTAAATATGCAAATACAGACAAGAGACGGTCTGTACACTACCGTTCACAATTTTGAAGCCATCTTCACTTCATACCCTGTAGACATGTATATGACTTTTAAACCTGACCAGAAGGCACTTTTTTCTGATATATTATTTAATGTTTCAAGTTTTCTGTGAAGGGCAAGAAGCTGAAATGACAAATAAAATGCAGTTTTCAAAAATATTCCTTGCATATTGCATTTTCAGCTTTCATGGAATTTTCCACAGCTCTGATCATCTTTCTGTAGACATATTTTTAACAGAGTCCTACTTGTTTTTTGAAACATATGAAGTTGTCCAGAGCTATCATGTTCAAAAACAAACTTATGAAATTGTGGCTGGAGGGTGAACAGAGTGATGCAGGACAGCTGCACTAATATATTTGCATTTTGTTCATTTTTCTGTATATTTTACTTACTTGAGACCTGTATGTACCATTTTACATTGTATATCTGATGTATTAATGCATATCTTTTAGATATTCATATGAAAAACTTGAGTATTGGCTTCTGCCCATAAATCCCATATTGTTGTGTCCCTACTTATTGTTTGGTTTCATATCATTAAAACTGTTGATTACAGACAGTTTAGCAGCGATTCAAACTCCAGTGGTGCATGAATGATTGAATACGATTGCTTTTTTATCATTTAAATGACAAGTCTTATCTTCCCTGACAGACCGTGCACACGTACAAACCCACCTTCATAGCCCTGCACTTCCAGGAGGTGGGTGGGAAAGACTACATGGTCAACATGGCCCACGCTGAGAACTTCTTCTGGTAGGCTTAACTCTTAGCATTTGAAGACTGCAGTGTGGGGAGCTGGTGTAGATACAAAAAAAAAATCATGAAGTATATATATTCTTCTCTTACTCAGAGCCAAAATGTATTCAGTACCAGTTTGGACACACCTACTCATGAAGAGTTGTCCTCATTTTTGCCAATTTTCTCTTTGTAGACTAGTGGTGTTGTCGTCAAAATGGATGATACAGTGACTAAAAGGGTTAAAGTTATGTATTTAATAAAAACTATGTTTGTATTTTAGATTCTTTAGAGTTGCTGCCCTTTTCCTTGATGCAGCTTTAACGCTCTTGGCATTCTCTCAAGTCATTTCATGGGGAACCACCTGGGATGTGTTTCCCACAAGCTTGAACAAGCTAGGAGTTTGTGGGCTGCTGAGAGCTTTTTAGAGCCTAAAAAAGGAAGCGTTTGTTGGAAAGAGATGTTTAAATTGAGGAAAGGTGTGCTTGAGTTACATATGTCCATACTGTTGGACATTTCACTGCCAGGATTGTTGTTGAACCTGGTGTCTGGGAGTCCGAATGATTCAGAACAAAAGTGGTCAAAGCTGCTGAATTGTAAAGAGTTGCCTCTTCCAGACTGGTTGGCTCTTCCAGACTGGTTGGCTCTTCCAGACTGGTTTGCTCTTTCAGACTGGTTGGCTCTTCCAGACTGGTTTGCTCTTTCAGACTGGTTGGCTCTTCCAGACTGGTTGGCTCTTCCAGACTGGTTTGCTCTTTCAGACTGGTTGGCTCTTCCAGACTGGTTTGCTCTTCCAGACTGGTTGGCTCTTTCAGACTGGTTGGCTCTTCCAGACTGGTTGGCTCTTCCAGACTGGTTTGCTCTTTCAGACTGGTTGGCTCTTCCAGACTGGTTTGCTCTTCCAGACTGGTTGGCTCTTTCAGACTGGTTGGCTCTTCCAGACTGGTTGGCTCTTCCAGACTGGTTGGCTCTTCCAGACTGGTTTGCTCTTCCAGACTGGTTTGCTCTTCCAGACTGGTTGGCTCTTCCAGACTGGTTTGCTCTTCCAGACTGGTTGGCTCTTCCAGACTGGTTTGCTCTTCCAGACTGGTTGGCTCTTCCAGACTGATTTGCTCTTCCAGACTGGTTGGCTCTTTCAGACTGGTTGGCTCTTCCAGACTGGTTGGATCTTCCAGACTGGTTGGCTCTTCCAGACTGGTTTTTGTCCTCTGTATGTGTGCTTTGCTAGGCTGATGGCTGATGTTTATTTCCCCTGTTCACTCCTATTGTAGGACCATTGAGTCCAGCTCAGAGATGAAGGACTTTGATCGGGGGTGTGTGTACGTAGACAGTCATTTTAAGGCAGAGGACAACTTCACGGTGAGTGTAATTTTGGTGCTAATAGCAATCTTTTGGGTGATGGTGTTATTTGACGGGTATGTCCAAAACTGCTGTCTTTGCTGTCTTACGAGTCTCAGTGTCACATAGCATTTTGGTAAAAGTGCATTTCCACTGCATGGTATTTCCACTATTGTGGTGAAAATTGTGGTATCTGGAACCAAGTGAGTCGAGTACAGACTAAAACATGAAGCAGATCGTGTAAATGCTGTTTAGGTTGCTGTGTTGTATTGTGAAGCTGCCAATATATCACCACTGTTTGTTCCTAAGACACCCCTAATAAACTCTTGTCAGACTGACGTTAACTTCTTTACTCAGTAAAGTCCCATTTTCTTTATGACATGATGTATTTTGCTCTCGCTATCAGGCTGGACATGGAGGAGATTTTGATTTCACCTTTAAATAAAGCATTGTGTAATAATTGCGACATAGAAGGGAATATACTGTCTTTTTCTAACTCAAGCTGACTTAAAAATAACAAATAGCACTCAGTTGAAGTTTGAATGGTGATAAATGATGAATGGTGGTACTAATATACTGACGGAACAAAACATTTTTATTACGCTTAATCTGTGCCCACATGTCCTGCCAAATGTTGAAAATGTACAGTTGTGGCAGAATAGAGTGACTGAAATGAATAGGCTTAATAGAAACATGGAAAACACCTTGTGGGGACGGGAGGGGGTTGTTGGAATGTCCTGGATGTATTATTAAAGGCCAGCAAAAGATGGAATATGCAAAGAAGAAATGAAACATATTTTTTTCTTCAGCTGAAATGACTAGTTGAGGTTCTTGTACCCAGTTAAAATGTCTATTTAAACCTATTTGCTGTGCTGTCACACAAACTGATGGACACTATTGGGACTGTAGCAAGTAACCCCTGCGTTTATTATTTAGGGGATTAGGGTTAACAGTTGTGCTGCATTTCATGGACCTTCGTTTGGAAAATAGACCTGGAATAAGATGGATTTCATACATAGAAATGTGGCACTTGACTTTAGAAATTGTTTAAAACGAATGCACAATAATATAGACAGTGTAAAGGGTTATATATGATGGCTGTATGAGCAGATGCAATGGATGTCCCAGTTCTTAGTTTGCATACATTAATAATGTCAGGATGTTTTGACGTACATGGCCTTCTTCAGTTGAAATTGAATGATACTGAGCTTGTGTCGAACATCTGTGTTTAAGAGCCAACACAGGCTTCAGTAAACATTAGTATTAGCCATGCTTCCATTATGGCAGGCCACATTGTGGTAAAGGTATGTATAAAGGTATGTATATGTATATGTGTGTGTGTGTGTGTGTGTGTGTGTGTGTGTGTGTGTGTGTGTGTGTGTGTGTGTGTGTGTGTGTGTATATGTATATTATATTTTCTTTGCTAATTCTCCAATCAAAGGAGACGTAGTTGATTAAGGTGTAATGATGCCTCTGTAACTTGCTCAGTCACACTTAGCAACCACTAGGTGGAGTACTGCTCCTGTGTTTATTATTTGTCTAATGTCAGACTTATCCTCAGTAGCACTTCAGAGCAAATGTTGCTCAATAACACGTCTCAGCTTGTAACCATGTAGCTCCACATCCTGTTTTATTCCTGTGAAAACAAATGCATAGGCCGTGGCTGCCACGTTTCCTCCTCAAATGAGTTGTCACTTTTGTTGTACGAGTCATTGTGAATAGTTCCTGAGAACAGAGTCAGAATAGAGGGACTGAATGACGACTGCAGCGGAACACCACAGCGGACAGATTAGCCACTGCTGGAGGGAATCCACTGTGGTCTATAATGCCTTATACTTCCTCTACTTCCACACGACCTTCAGCCACATTCAAGTCAATATGGTGATAAAAGGTGTCCCTTCAGAGAGCAGTGCAGTGGGCAGTTTGGTAGATAATTAACTCAAAGTCCAAATTTAGATGATTCTGAATTGCCCACTACTCTGTGTTTGGTTGGGTGTGTGTGTGTGAGTTTACTGCATCTGTGCATATACCTTTGGCCCACCTTCATGTCTAATGTAGGTGTTCCTGGGCAAGGAGTCATTCTCCCTTTGTGACCACTAGGGGGAGTAAAGATTAATGTGAGAACCTCATAACTATGTCACCTTATTAGATACAATATCTTTCACCTGTCAGGTCTAATACACTGTATTTAACCCCCATGACCTTGTACATTAAGCATGGTTTTCTTGTCAGTAGTTGACAGAGGCTGGAAGTGGATGCAGGGTGACTGTGGACATCTGTAGTTATAGCCGTAGCTTCCTCAGACAATTAATTTTAATATTTATACCAGAGTAAGGTGATAAAGTGGGATAAATTGAATATTCTTTATTTTAACCAAATCCTAAAACAGCCAGAATCAATTTGTACCAGTTTCCATCCTCTCTTTATGTCTATGACAAATGAAAGCTACTTTTTTGGAACTACACTGAGCCTCGTTCAAAAAGCAGTCCAGAATAAAATGCTGAAAAGCTGAAAAACTGTCTCCTCATCTTCTGCATCACTTATTGTCTTAAATGGCAAAACCCAGCATGGGTGAGAAGTTGGGTCTGGATATTATTTCTATATTTAAATCAATATACAGTAGTATGAAAAAAAAATGGACACCTCTTCTTAAAGGTTCTGTTACTGTGAATAGTTAACCACCCCCCCACACACACACACACACACACACACACACACACCCCTCCACCTCCAGGGTACAAAGATACACCCGTGGTAATTGTGAGCCTCTGTTGCAGTTGTGAACGTTGCTCCGGGGCTGAATCCACCTGAGGGTTTAAAACACAATTAAGCTATTTTATTTTAGGGGTCTCGTGAAGGCAGTCATTTTCCTCTAAGCAGCTGCCTAGCACTCTGAAAATAAAACGAGTGATGCCCTAAAGCTCTAGAAAGCTATAAGAAGATAACAGACTGTTTTAAGGTGGCCATTTGCTCATTGTGTAATGTGTCTGAGAAAGAGGTCAAAGCTATAGAAATTCTTGAAGACACTGGACTAGTGGTGCCCTGTTCTGTTGTGCAGTGAAACCTTTCCAAAAAGGATAGGATAGGATAGAACTTTATTGATTCCTTGGGAGGGTTCCCTCAGGGAAATTAAGGTTCCAGCTGCAGAATAAGTACAGAAGAAGTAGAAAAAGACATAATTTAGTAAGAAAACACTATATAAATATAAAGAATATATAATATAGAGACTATATCACAATATACAATATATATAAATAGTGCATGAGAAAAAGAGTCCTGTAGGAGGCGGTATTGCACATTATTATTATTATTATTATTATTATTATTATTATTATTATTATTATTATTATTATTATTATTATTATTATTGCACTTGAACTGTGTATTGCACCAAGTCCAGATGTGTTGTGGTTGTGGGTTGTGAGTTACTGGTTGGTTCCTATCCTTTCCCATCCCATCCTCTTCACTATCATCCCTGAATCACCCAACTATGGCTGTATCATCAACAAACTTCTGGATGTGACACAGCTCTGAGTTGTAGCAGAAGTCTGCCGTGTACAGGGTGAAGAGGAGAGGGGCCAGCACCGTGCCCTGGGGTGCTCCAGTGCTGCTGATCACAGTGTCAGACATGGTGTCCTTCAGCCTGACATACTGCGGCCTGTCTGAGGTAGCTGGAGATCCAGGTGACCAGGCATGGGTCCACTCGCATCCTGTTCAGTTTGTCCTGAAGCATAAGGGGCTGGATGGTGTTGAAAGCACTTGAAAAGTCCAGAAACAGGATCCTCACTGTGCCGTTCCCCTTATCTCGGTGCGAGTGGGCTCAGTCTGCGTCTTCCACACCAACACCTACCATGTATGCGAACTGCAGGCTATCCAGGGCATGTTGCACCTGGGGTCTGAGAAGACAGAAGAAGAACCGCTCCAATGTCTTCATCAGATGGGATGTGAGTGCCACCGGTCGGATGTCATTCAGTTCAGTTTTTTGGAACTGGAACAAAAAAGGAACTTTTTGGAAATGCATGATGTCTTCCAGAGGGTAGGAACTCTCCCCACCTGCAGGCTGAGGTTGAAGAGACATTGGAGTGGCTCACCAGTTCTGCAGCGCAGGTCTTCAGCAGTCGGGGACATACTTTGTCAGGGCCTGCTGCTTTCCTGGGGTGAAGCCTCTTCAGTTGACCTCTGACCTGGTCTCCAGTGAAGAAAGAGGTCTGTGTTGTGGTGGTGGATGGGGGGGAGGAGGAGTAGGAGGAGGTAGTTGCTGTGGTGGGTGGGTGGGGATGCGTTGAGGAAAGAAGGAGAGACTGATGCAGCAAGGGAGAGGGTGTGGGGTGGTTGAACCGGTTGAAGACGTCGTTCATTTTGTTCGCCTTCTCCACTGTTCCCCCCACAACTCTGGTCTTGGTATTGTGGCCTGTGATGGTTTTCACACCTTCCCAGGCCTCCCTCATGTTGTTGTCCTCCAGCTTCCGTTCCACCTTCCTCCTGTAGCTGTCTTTGGCCTCCCGCAGACAGCGCTATACCTCCTTCTGTGCTGCTCTAATGGACCATAATGGAGCCAACGGAAGGAAAACATTTCTACACAGGAGCACCCAAACATTTTTTATGCAACCATATAGTTCATATACTGTATATCGGGGATTGAAATTTGACTTCACATATAGTACAAATAGTGGGAGGCATGGTGACTTGGTGGTTTCAACCTTTATCTCGCAGTGCTGGGGTCTTGGGTTGAAGGCACTATCTGGATGGAGTTTCCATGAACTCCCTGAGTCTGCTGGGGTTTCCTCCAGGGTCTCTGGTTTCTTCCCACTTTTTGAACATATGCAGTGAATCAGGAAAGAATTCACAGCCCTTCACTTTTCCCCACATATTGTTACAGCCTTATTCCAAAGTGGATTCAATTCATTTCCTCATTTCAAGCTGTAGGAACATCTGATGGATAATTAGTGTAAAAGGGATGCACTTGAGCTCAATTTTGAGTGTCATGGCAAAGGCTGTGAATATTCATGTACAAGTTTTATTTATTTATTTATTTATTTATTTAATTTGTAATGAATTTGCAAAGATTTCAAACAACCTTTCCTTACCTTGACATCGTGGGGTATTGTGTTTAGAAGTTTGAGGGGGGGGGGGGGGTTGGGGTTAATTGAATCCATTTTGGAATGAGGTAACATGGCTGTAACGTAGCAAAATGTAAAAGAAAGCACTGTGAATACTTTCGGTGTGCACTGTATAATATATTCCAATATAACATATGACAATATAACTAATTACAACATCAATATATTTTAATTATAAAAGGCCAAGTTAGTGTTTGTTGGTTATTTCAAGTTATAAATATGCTACTGTAATAAAAGCCTTCTGTAGCTGTGCTGTATGATGTTTATGTAAACTGCTCTGTTAGGAAACGTGTTTTTCTGATTTGGGGTGTAAAATAAATGTCAGTGTTTGAGCTTTCTTCACATGTTTATTTGGATGCGTGTATTTTTTAATGTGTATTGACACAAACAAATAGTTGGAAGTGTCTAACTAGTTAGTCACATAGTACGTTTTGCACATTAATTTGTTTGTAAACAGCAGGTGTTCAAAACAATGTTTACCGTTTCTTTGATGGCAGAGATGTAGGATGATTGTACATTGGTTTATCAAATGGTGATTACTAACATTTTTACGGCTCAAATAGTTTTAGATGTTTATAGAAAAGCAGGTTAGTTTGTGCCCTGAACTCAGAGAAGGGGAAAATCAGTGATATTTGAGAGAGTGGCAGGGTATTAACCCAAAGCCCACCCAGGTGAGGAGTGATAGACCTTGTATGTTTTGAGTGAGTGTGTGTGCGTGTGTGTGTGTTTACGTTTGTTCCACACTCTGATGGACTGGGTTAATGTGTGGGAATGGCCGGGCAGTAGGCCGAGTCAATACGTTTAAGTCCAGATTAAAATTATTGATCAGGACCCTCAGTCTGGACATGATAAATAAACTGGGGTGTGTGTGTTTGTGTGGGGGGGGGGGGGTGAGGATATTGTTGGTGGGTTGAAAGTGTTTGGGGTTCAGAAGATGTTAATGTAGAGCAGCTGTGAGTGGGTGTAGTAGCTCTTAGTCAGCCTTTATCCCAACCACACACACACACACACACACTAATTATGTGTTATGACTTCAACACTCCTATAACAGAATACCATTGACACTAATCCTAAACAAAATTAAATGTACAATTTCTATACATTTCTATAAATAAATAAATAAAGGAAAAGTAGGAGAATAGAAATGCAAATACATGCAAACACAATTTTATAATATGCTAGCCAAGGTATGCTACACATACACCTGCAGTTGAATGTACAAGTTTGGGTAACCCTTGGTTTCATTTCATATTTCCAAGCATAATGTGCACTTCTGCACTGTACTGTTTACTTGCTTAATGTAACAAAAACAAGTCAAATGTGGAACATGTATTTTAACAGTTATCTAAAGACAGTAGAGAGAAGAGAATCTGTGAAACTGAACATTTAGTACTGCGCGACTACAGTGATAAAGCACTGGTGTCTGGTGACTTGTTGGTTTTTAGTTTATCATAATGCATTTAGTCTGGAAAGATTTTAATGATTTTAATGACCCACAAAGTCCCAACTTTAATGACTTACAAAAGTCCCAACTTTGAGTCTACTTTTTTCTTTCTTTCTTTTTTTTAAAGAATGTTGAAATGCTCCATCAATCAGCAGCCATAGGCTTATCCAGACCAAAAAAATTAAATATCAACTCTTTAATTTTTCAGTCTGATTAGAAAGGGCTTGTGTATAAAATGGACAGAGCAGCTGTTTTTGTAATGTCTGTTGATTTGTTCTATATACAAAAGTTTGGTGGAACCTGTTCCAGGTCAAGTTCCTGGTTCCTGTCATCTTGATGGTAGTACACTAGCCGCATCATAGCAATCACTTTGGATACCACTGAGTGCCACTAAGGGAACCTAGCGATCCCACAGAAACCATCAGAGATACCAGAGCAAATACCTAATGACACCCTAGCAACCTTCGGAATTCGTTAACCTGTGTAATCACTCGTTTTTTGGAAATTGCTTTTGAGCTTTTAAAGTACTTTATTTTCTTTATATTGAATATTCAAAAAGCTGAAATGGAAATATTAACATAAAACATTTTCGACTACTGCTTATTTTCAGCGCATACTTCACTCTCCACTGCAGATACACACACATACACATGCACACGCAAAGACACACACACACACACACACACACACACACACACACACACAAAATAGAGGGTCTTGTGCACACTCTGAGCTTCAACACCGATCTTCATCAATCAGGTCAGTTCAGCGTTTAATAAAAATGTATTGACTTACAAGTGATTTTTTATCAAAAGATCATTTGTACTGCTGGAGCCTCACACACACACACACACACACACACGCACACGGACACACACTCTCTCTACTGCCCAGAAAGGCAATGATCAACAACCTCCAGAAAACTGATAACAAATCAATATAGGTGGCGTGAGAGAAATGAGAAAGCAGAAGTGTGTGGAATGGGGACGTGGTTTGCTTGGGGGGGGGGGTGTTGGGCGGGGTGGCACATATGTGTAGGTGAGTCCTGTGGTATCTGGCACCAAGACATTAAAGTGGATCCCTTAAGTTGTGAGCTGGGACCACCATGATTGTGTTAATTAGCCCTGGCACCTGTTCACCTGACCACTGCATTCCAGGAACCCCCCAAAAAACCTGCATGATGTTTTGGAGATGATCAGACCTAGCTGTCTATCCATCACAGTATGGCTCTTGACAAAGTGACTTAAGCGTGACCACAATTTTTCCTTTCAACCCGTCAACTTCTATTATCAGTTTGTGCCAGGGGCAGTTAAGCATAGCCAGTGTGTTTTTGGGAGGTGGGAGGAAACTAAAGTACCCAGAGAAAATTCAGAAACAGGACTAGTATACTTTAACACTCCGATTAAAAACATGCAGTGCAGCAAGTCAGTTAACTCCCCAACTGTGAGTTCACTTCATTTAGGTCCTGCCAGCTCAGGGAATTGGAGACCTTTCAGTCACAAGCCTGGTTCACTAACCACCATTTGCATTTATTGTAGTTCTCCCAGAAGACTCAAAGGGCATGCCAAAATTAGTCTTGACCAAGGTCTGAAGTTTGAAAGGTAACAATAATTTTAAGTTAAATCATCTGGCGTTTGTCCTTCACCTACCCTGCTGAGTATAGAAAGCACTGGCAGGCAACCGATGGGATGGTGGTGGTGTGGAGGAACTTCAGCATCTGAAAAGCAGCAAGAAGGATGTGTCAGTAAAGGCCTTTTAAGGACATGTGGGAGCAGGTGATTGGTTGAGTCCTTTGATAGAACTCCCACTGACGCTTTCACGACAACGTTTTTCACAACTAAATGAGTTATTGTAGTTGCCACAAACTTCGTCCAAAGTTCACAGTGTTTTTTTGTTAACATGGAGCACAAATTTCCCATTGGTTTGTATTGGCTCCACCCAACAGGAAATTGACCATATTGGAGGTGTACATTAACTCATAGGAACGTTCTTTTGTAATGCTCTTAAAAAAAACGGCTAAGCACTGGGTTATTTATGACAAGCTGCCGCTAAACTGTTATTTTTGTTTGTTTGTTTTGTTTTTTGACAACTCTGTTTATTGGGTAGGCAAAATAGAAAGATACAAGGAACTAGATGGCCAGCATGCACATTTTAGATTTTCCCAAGCTACCCCAAAAAAGAGCCACCCAGGCCTTCCCATTATAATTATATTATATATACTTATAACCTTAACTAAACCTCCATTTACACATTTCCCAAACTGTTGTTTATTTGTTAAGTGTGTCGGTGAGGTAGTGGTGAACAGTCCCAGGTGAAAAAGTTTTAGGAGGAACAGTGATTACTGGGCTTCTGCTTTTGAACCCACTCCCTGCAGTAATGTCCAGGCTCAGGGCTGGTCAGCTGGAACGCACCGTCACATTAAACAAGCATCGCTTTAGTTACAAGATTTATTCCTGCCTCCTGGGAACGTTTTGTCACAGCTTCAGAAGCTGTGTGTGTGTGTGTGTGTGTGTGTGTGTGTGTATGTGTGTGTGTGTGTGTGTGTGTGTGTGTGTGTGTGTGTGTGTGCGCGCGCGCGCACGCGCGCAGCAGTGTGTGTTTAGGGGGTTGTCAAGTGCAAGCGCTGCAGTGCGAAGTGTCCCAGAACGGCGGGTGATTTTTCTTTGGCCTGCACTCGCAGAGGCCGCACAGGGCCTCCTGTGTTTAATCACTGTGTGATTGTTTTAATTTTCTGTCTGTATTGATCTTGGCGGGACACGATTGATGAGTGTGTGCAGGAGCAGGCAGCTAGTACATTAAAACCACTCACAGCTCTGTCAGCTCTGTGTGAGAGGGTGTGGGTAAGGGGGTGCGTCTGGACTTACTCCTTAAAAACAAGTGTATGAGTGTTTTAGGTTTCACACACTGTGTTGTCCTATTGGTGTCCGTCTGTTTCTGTTCACTGAGAAGGTGTGTTTGCCGTGAAAATGGCCAGGAGCCCCCAGCTGATCCGAAGTCCGGAAGAATAAGTTTGGGATGTAATCTTGAGTAGTTCTGGGGTAATGGGAACTATGATCAGTACAGAGAGCAATGAAATCATATCATACTGTCATATCTTATTTATTTATTTATTTATTTATTTATTTATTTATTTTTATTAAAGCAATAGAACACTGAGAACAATAGAGGGAGTGTGTTATTGTGAAATAACTGTATGGTTGTGGTCAGTGTCTGTTTCATGAGATTCACACTGTTGTTTCACAATAACACACTCCCTCTTGTGTTGTATTGCTTTTATAGAACAGTTCAGAAAACAAAATAATAATAAAAAAAATTAACCGTTGTGTTTAAAGTGTTTTTAACGTTAATATTTCCACCTCCAGGTCAAGCACATTATCTTAAAGCTTTTCGTTTCATTTTGCTCTTTCACTCAGGAATTGACATTGCTAAAGGGGTTTGTGCCATTCTTTACTTAGCAGCAGCAGCAGAGTGACGCTGTTGTTGTGGAAACAGGCTGTTGTGGTGAGATCACAGAGTCCAAACACATCTCAACGAATAGGTTTGTGCAGCCAGAAGTAACTGAGAGGTGGAGTAAATATAACTAAAGAAAGGATACTGAATAAATCGTTCTAATTGTTTAAAAATAATGTATAATATTTAATAATTAGTGCAATAATGAGACATTTCTTAGCAGTTGTTAGCAGTTTTTAGAATGTAGCATTTTAGCACAGGGTGCTACCATACCGCCTGTGAAGAATGGAGCTGGAAATGTCATCGTTTGGTGCTGATTTGCTGCTGCTCTTCATTGCAGAATCCACTTTGCATTCTTTCTAATATCGGAGAGTGTTTAAGGAAAATGTGAGGCCCTCTGCCCAGAAACTGAATCTGGAGAAGGGGTGTACGGTGCAACGTCACATTGACCCAAAACATTCAAATAAAACCACGGAGGAGCAGCTCAAAAGAATCTTCATTTGATTTGAAGCCGGATGTGCATGAAACTGTGTTGATGTTGTGATGTGCAATAAACATTACACAGCTGAAAAACGTCTGCGTGGAGGACGGGGAAAGAATTCACTTAGTCAATATCAGAGACTGGTATGACAGTTATGGGAAATGTTTAAATGAGGTTTGTTCAGCCAAATGAGGAAATATCAGCTATTAGTGCATCACAATTTCTGTTAATACCATTTTATTTGTACACATGAAGGGTTACTGTGTTCCTGTAATACTTAAAGGATGAACCAGACACTTGCAGATACCTGAGTATTTACATCAAGAATCTTGCTAAATGTGGGGAAGCTATGAGGTGTTTAGCATCAAAGCAAACAAAAATGGGATGCATTAAATGTGGTGAGGTTAAATATTAGTTCTTCTTCAAATGTTTAATATGTATCCTGTTTTTCTAATTCTGTCTTTTTGTCTTCATGAGTGTGAGTAATGGGCGCTTGTGTGCTGAAGTCAATGGGTAACAATTAGAATGATGTGAATAATTAATGATCATAATGGTGTGAAAACATCACTAATCAAGGACTCTTATTGGAATTCTGCCAGTTTGAACATTAGCAATCTGAAGGCCTTCATTGTGTGGTTTATTTACGTAAAAACCACATACTCCCGGCTAACCTTCTTGCCTCTGTTTATCTCCGCAGGCTCTGGGCAGCATGTACTTCATCCACAAGTCGCTGAAGAACATACAGCAGTATGATTTCAGTGGTAAGTCAATGTGCTGTTCTTTGGCATTATCTGTTATTTTTGCACTGGAACTGATATTTTGATTATCTAACGCGTTTCAAAATACAGTGGTGAATGACAGAAGATAGCTCTTCTTAGGATTGGCTGGTGAATTAAACCTCAAGAGGGAGCGTAGTCAAGTAAAAAACACCAGCTTGCCCCACTCTAACCCGGTTGCGTGCAGAAAAACGCATATGAAACTGAACGGCAGTCAAACACGTGGCTCTTCCATTCAGTCTGTTCAGTAGTGCAAACATTCGTCAGAAACCGTGGAACCCTTTGACAAAGCCCTTCTATATGCATTGGGTCTTTATCAGTGAACTAATAAGGCCTCACACAAAAGGGTGCAGGGTTTGCTAATCCTTTTCATCAGGGATGTACATTGTGTTATAGTTATCAGAGTCTTACTGTCTCGAGAGATTACCCGAAAGTGAGGGGAGAATTTCATTTTTTTCAACTCCATTGAAAGGAAGTAATTAGAAGTAATTAGTATAGACAGTAGTTTCTGAATCGTTATCACAATATTGTCTGATGTGTGTGGTTAAAGCAGTACAGTAACCTGATATGCTGTAATTTTAAGTCTGTTGCTTTTATACAACGTTTTGAAAGAAAGAGAGAAAATGAGTCCTGAACTTGGCATTAGATATGTACTGATACTGACAGTTAACAGTTCCTTAAGTAGCGACATCACAGTAAAAACTGCGCTTAGCATTCTTCAGCTCCACACAGATTCTCAAATTAAACTCCTTAAAAATATTTTTCATTGTCCGTTTATTCCTTTATACTTCCATTCTTAGTTTGAAATGTTGGAAACAGTTTGCTGGTTGAAAACTAGGTGAAAAAATTAGGACACGCCATGAAAACCTTTGTCTTTTTTAACATAATGCACCCATCGCATGTTTAGTCCCTGTAGAGAAGTACTGCCAAAGGAATAGCACATAAAGCCCCCTAGCATTGAGCTGTGGAGCAGCTGAACGGTGTTCTCTGGTTTGATGGAGCCTGATCCACCCAGTACTTGAGGTTGGGTGGTGATCATCCAAAAACCTGTACTCAATAACGTTCTTGTCTCTGAATGCAATCACATCCTCACAGCAATTCTCCCATATATATATATATATATATATATATATATAGAGAGAGAGAGAGAGAGAGAGAGAGAGAGAGAGAGAGAGAGAGAGAGCGAGCAATGTGCCTACATTTTTCACTACTGTGCTAATTTATATTCTCAGCCTTTATTAAATCCCTGCCAAAATAAACAGGAATCATTGTCTTTCATTTATAACGGCTCAGTCTAATCTGCACAGTTTAATGCTCTTAAGCTCAGACTCTCATTACAGCGTGCTCTCTGAGGGAATGAGGAGTTCTTCCTGGCTGTATATTCTGGTCACGACGTCTCATGAATAAGCTTTTAAGAAGAAGCCTAATAGAAGAGCCATAAAGATCAGTGTGCTGACGAATTCAGTTCCCCATTAAATTCATGTCCTATGGATCCTGCTCTCAGCAAACGCTCCAGGGGGAGCGTGGGGGGCTAACATTAGCGTATTGATTTTGTGTTTGCATGTCTGTTTCTCTCTCATTCTCTCTCTCCTTTACTTACCCCCTCTTCCCTGTTTTTCTCTCACAGCAAAGGAGTTTAAGTCCGTCTCTGGGCACAACAAGTATGTGGGCTCCATGGATGGAGTCACCACAGTGGAGAAAGAAAAATTCCCTAAGAATTTTTGGCCTGATGTGAGTTGCGCTACTTAGAACGTTCCAGAAAGTGAATCATTTAAACCCAGTGTTGTACCGCAGAGATTTAACATAATGTGACAATATTGTAATATTTTCCTTCAGATCAGATATGTTTTCATATAACATTTTAAGTCACGTTTGTCTTTACACCCAGATTAAGTGGTCAAGAAAAGGCTATATGCGGACACGGTGGATCATTCACAACCAGTAAGTTAATTTTAATGTGTGTGTGTGTGTGTGTGTGTGTGTGTGTGTGTGTGTGTGTGTGTGTGTGTGTGTGTGTGTGTGTGTGTGTGTGTGAGCGTGTGAGCGCGTGTGTGAGTGAGAAACATAGACCAAGAGAGAACAGGATGAGGAAGGAGGGGTGAAAGAGTGAGAGTTATGAGATTTAATCCATATATCAACACAAAATGACATGTAATCTACCTTCTGAACATAACAGTAGCAATGCTGTTTACATTGCTGTTTATAAATAGGTTCTGTTAAAAGAGGGAATTGCAGGAAGAACTTGGGGCCAAACCTGGTGAAAAAAAAAATCAACTGATTCATTGCATTAAAGCACTAATATACATAAAAATGTAATTCTCTACTGAAAGCTAAGTGTGTGTGTGTATTTCCTTTAGCTGTTAAATTCCTTCTTTTTGTTTTGTGCATGTGTGTGTTTTCAGAGTATTTGTGTGCCTGCATGCATGTTACCTGGCCTCACCTCCAGTGTGTGCAAAACAAAAGATGTACTTTTCTAGCCCGTCAGTGCCTGTCAGTGGATGTGTGTGTGAGTAAGCACACAGGCCCATCAGATGTGCATTAATAGGGCAGGCACGGCAGCAGGTGAAAGGAGAGTGACTGGAGGCTGAAGGGCTGCTGGGTGATAAATGAGGAAAGCCGGCAAGTTACCTGAGCTGCCCTCATGCTACCCACAGATAATAACTTGTGACAGCACTGATATACAGACATGAACACACACGCACACACACACACACACACACACACGCACATACACACACACACACACACAGGCACACACGTGTAGGCTTCAATACACCTGGCAAACATGCAGACCATGCACAGCAACAGAAATACTGATATAAAATGTTTGTGGAGTCGGGGGTGAGGTGGGGTGATCATCTCACATTCTGACCTCAGTAATGCTCTTGTTGCTGAATGCAATCAAATCCTCACAATAGAAATCATTCTTAGGACAGTAGAGACAGTTACTATAATAAAATAAAATAAAATAAAATAAAAGGATCAACTATTTTTAATACCGTTGATTTCTGTAGTAACTTCTACTCGCCGTTGATTGTGAAATGTCCTCCCTCCCAGAAATTCCACCGACTGATTTGTTGCGTATTCAGTGGGCTTTAGAATGACCCATTCTTTTGCTAATGTTTGTAAAGATAGACTGCATGACTAGCTGCTTCGTTTTATACACCCGTGGCAGACTGAATGAATCATTCTCATCATTATTATATATATCTTATTATAAAGCACTTTACTGATGTGGACTGTGTTCTACTGTTTTTATAACTATATTGCATAATTAATGTGTATGTACTTGTTTGTATTGTTTTTCAGAGGCCTGGACCTGGTGAATGTGCATCTGTTTCATGATGCGTCTAACCTCATAGCCTGCAACTCTAGTCCCTCAGTATACTCAACAAACCGACAGAAAGCACTCAGATACGTCATCAACAGGTAATAATTCAAGCGTTTATAGGAGCTGGAAAGAATGGGGAGGAGAGGACAATGAACAGTCTTTAGAATAAATGTGGAAATCATGCTGTGCTTTTTAATCAACAGATTTTTTAAATGGCAAATTATGCAATTGTTTGAAGTGAACAGGCCTCATTGTACGTTAAAAAAGTGTTGTTGTCTAACAGAAGTCAGCAGTAGCATAGAGACGCCTGCTCTGCTGACAGTAGAAAGCTGGAGCTCAAATGACTGCAGTAAAAAGTCTTGATAAGAGTCAAAGTCCTACAGGACTTTGTTGAAATGCGCTTTTATTTTGAAATTGTTTTAACCAAAAATGTCAGGATCGGGCGGACAGAACAGATGACTACGGGTGCAGAGGTCAACGCAGGGGTTGGAGATTTAATGTGAAACACAAAGCACAAATCGAACCAAATACACTGACCAATACGGGATACTAGACTGACGGAAACTAAAACATGACATAGACTAACAAAACCAAACACAACAGGTTAACAGACTAACAAAGTATAACAGTAATTATAACAGTGGACTGACCAAGACAGGATGGGACAACAGGTCCATCCATCCATTTTCTGAACCACTTATTCCTGAATAGGGTCACAGGTGAGCCGGTGCCCAGCCGGCAACTCTGAGCGCAAGGGCGGGAAACAACCCTAGACAGGGCGCTAATCCATCGTAGGACACACACTAAGGGCCACTTTAGAGTCCATGCATGTCTTTGGACTGTGGGGGAAACCGGAGTACCCGGTGGAAACCCACACGAACACGGGGACACGGGGACTCGGGGACTCGGGGACTCCACTCCACTCCACTCCACTCCACTCCACTCCACTCCACTCCACGGGGACTGCAAACTCCACTTCCCAGGTCACCCCACCCGGGGATCGAACCCAGGTCCTAAATACTAAATAACATAGGTAATAGCTGGGACAAACTAACGAGGGGGCAGGTTAGATTAGATTAGATACAGGTGGTAATGGGGAGAATGAGGGAGGAGACAAGGACAAAACAAACACAAACCATGTGCTAAGAGCACATGGGGGGAACTGACAAGGGAGACAGGACTGACAAGTGACAGACATGACAAAAAAAGTGCTTCATGTCAGTCAGGTGGCAATTTTAATTAACATTTGTTGAAGAGCATGGTGTGTTTATCATCACACATTGAATTTTTACTAGTTCTTTTAGCAGCTTCCATGATGAAGTTTAGTATATGCTTCAGCACTAACTGACCTGACCATTTGACCGACCTGTTCACTCCCCAGTTCAGACTAAGATTTTTTATTAGTGTTATGTAAATAAAATTGGTTGGGTAGGATCTCTAGTGTTGCTCTGAAAGGTCATTTATCTGTATCATCCCATTTAGTTAATACTTATGGAAATATGTATAATATTGACAATAAGAACCATCATTATTATACAGTCATTTCTGTTGTATTCATAAGAATGAGCAGGAATAACACTTATAAAAATTAGACCAGCAACAATAAGAGCAAATATGTTCCATGCAGTTATTGAATTGAAATTGTTCGTTTTATTCTTGGGCAGAGGTGTTCACAAGTCTTAAAATACAAGGCACATGTCTATAGTCCAAGTCATTGTTACATTTATGTATTTGTACCAGTAACTGTCCACTACTGTCAAGTCCGACATCTGTTTGTATGCGTCTTAAGTGCGAAATCGAGTCACTAACTAACTAACAGAGTGCCCTCTGTTCTGGGTGAGGGATTCCACTCCTCCACTCCACTGTGCAGTGATTTATAATGCCCATACTATCAGTATTTAAAGTCTGTTTAGACACCGTGTGGACGCATTGCACAGAGCGGGCATTTGAAATAAGCTTCACAACTGACAAATCTGAACAAATCAGTTCTGAGTGCATTCAGCTAATATTACAGTCCTGCTCACCATTACTGGTATTATTGGTTTGAGGTCAGGACTCATTGCTGGCCATTTTAAAACAATCCATGTTTTCCTTTTATAAATTCCTGTGTACTTTTGTAGGTGTGCTTTGGGTCATTACCGTTCTGAAGGACCCACGATCTTCGACTCGGACATTTCGCTATAATCTCTTGATAATTCTGATCTCATGATTCCTTTGATACGGTCAAGGCCTCCAGTACCAGACACAGCAAAGCAACCCCACAGCATTATGGATCCTCCACCATGCTTTACTGTTAACTCTTCTTTTCCTTATAAGCTTCATTGCCCTGTCTTTAAATACCAAGTCTTGAAACTGGAATACCAAGGTCTTTGGAGATGGCCTTATACCCTTTAGAAGTCTTGTGTTTGCTAGTAATAGCACTTCTGTCCTCAGACAGCTCCTTTGTCTTCACCATTATAACAAAAGCACAGGGCCCAACATGTGACTTCAAAACACTAAAGTCAACAGTTCATTGGCTAATTCATGTCACATGGGCACTGACACTTTATCACAGGGGATGTAAATACCAGTGTCACAGCAAGCTTTAGGTTTTTCTGTTTTTCCCTCTCATTTGTTTTTTGCTTTAATTTGTTGTTTATAATTTGCTCTTTTGTTTTAAACACAAGTGCTCTAGACAAAAAAAGCTGTTTCAGTTGTTTATTTTTTTATATTCCACAATATGTATTTAAACGTCATGGGTGCAGGACTGTATTTGTTAGGCTTTGTTTCATTCTGATCATGTTATGCTGCAGGATATCAGACAGCAGCTACAGCCCTCTGCCTTTCTTCTTGTTTGGAGATTTTAACTTCCGCCTTGACACACTAAGTCTAGTACAGGTATGTGTGAATGCCACACACACACACACACACTGTAGCACACAGGACTGATATAATACTTACCAGTTTCTCTGTGTGTTCAGAACCTCTCCACATCTGCAGAAGTTCAGACGGTGAAGAAGGACAGCAGTAACGAGGTGGAGAAAATCATCTATGAAGAGAAAGACAATGACCACAAGGTGCCTCTCCTCCCTCTGGACATATTCTTAAAGAATTGCATTAGAAGCTGTGTCCCTGCTTATCGATGCTGCATTTTTCTACTGCTGTTTTAATAAACAGCGGTTCCAAAATAAAAGACCTTTCAAATACAGCCTAAAAATGTGGGTGAAAAATATCACCTTCAATGGGGGAAAATGCAAGACCTTTCTGATAATGTCATCACACAGCATTGTAAGGCAGTTCCATCTGTGTGATCAATAAGCTACTAAAAATCAGTCTCCATAGGACAGCCCGGCTGAAGTCCCACCCTTCTTCAGCTGCAGCATACCAAGATAGCGATGAAGATTTGGGCCACATAAGTGCTGAAAGCCAGATTTCGCCCAAATACGTCTAACGCAGCTTTTCAGTCTCATCTGTTCAGACATTTTGTTAGTAAATCTTTTATTAAAATGAACCAGTGAAGAAATAACTGGGTAAAAACATTTTAATAAATGCGATTGCTGATAAAATGAGAGATGCTAAGATGACATTGCTAACGAATACTGAACTTAGACTGTACTTTGCCCAAACATATGCATAAAAACATCTCATCCATTCAGAACACACCAGGCCTACCTTTCTGCCTTCATGAAGACTAAATACTGTGGTTTAGAACAGGCTTTCTCAACCTGTGGGCCAGGGACCACCCGTGGATGTGAAGCATTCTGGTGGTCTGCAGGCCCCTGCTCAAGGGGAGGAAGTAGTCGCCACTTTAAATGATATAAGTCTGTGTGGAAAAGTAGGAAAAATGGAGAGACCAATTCTGTTCAAATGATAAATGTTATGTATTTATTAAAAGAAATGCGCAAATGACATTGCAGAAGTAACTCAAGGAGAATTAAACATTATCCGCCAATGCAGCTGTGGGCACCTGATGCAGACAACTGGTGAACGAGAGATTTAGATGTTTCTTAAACGAAGAAAGAATGCTGACACTGTTCCTCAGAAAACACGATCAACCACAAGTACAACCCAGACTACATCAGATATGATGTGAATCAAATGTGTCCGTGTTTTGAAACTAGATGAATCATCTGATGCTAGTAATGCTTCGTTGTTTTTCGTATTTGTGAGGTAAATTTGGGGCAAATATTTTATGATGCCCCTAATTCTCATGTTTTTACTGTCGGCAATAAAATGCAGGGCCTTCCTTCTGTTTATAAACAGACTTTTTCTGGTGGAAAAGGTTGAGAATCCCTTGCATAAGAAGTTTGACTTACGTCAGCTTGTCTAAACACTAATAAAAACATCTGCACAGCTGAAAGCTGAATGCTGCCACATTTTGAGTGGCCAGAACCTCTTTTACCTTCACAAAGTACTGTATGTGGTGCCATTCCATACAATGCAGTCCAGTATTGTTTAATAGCAAACTATTATCACAAAGCAGAACATTATTTGAAAACGTATGTAAAGTTTTAGCTTCAATGCTTCAAATGGTCTTTCTGCTATTTTACTTTCATTTAAAGTGAATAAAGCACACAAGATATAAAACAAACCCTGGCTGATCAAGTGCATCTGGGGTTTTGGGTAAATTCTATATGGACGTTTCTGAATAATAAAGCTAATAATAGCTGGATAATTAGTTAAATAATTGAGTAATGAATGAGGGGGGGCAATAATGGCTGAATTAAGCACGATTAAATCAAATGACATCATATAGGTCACATGCAGATGCATAAAGCAAATGTGAAGTGACACTTTTACAGAGTGCCAGCTTTGCTGTTGAGTGCACTACCTCTGCTCTTCAGGTCCTGAGAGATGATTAATTCCCTCTTGTTGTGTTCACCCAAACATAACCAGCACTCTGTCCAGCCAGATTTATGGCCGAGGAGAAGGTATTGACTTTTTGCCAGTGGAGAAAATGCGTGTCTGCATTAAGAATGCTCACGCTGAGCTGTGATTCATTTTACGTTCCAGAGTAGTTGAACTTACTCCCAGCATTTAGCAGTTTGTTCTTCAAATGCCCTACATTAACCTCTGTCTTTTCTGCGTTCCCTCTCTGTCTCTCGCTGTCCTTTCTCTCACTTCTCTCTCTTTTTTTCATTGCTTGTCATTTGTATTTCCCTGCACGTCTGACTTGATTTCTTTATCAAATATTTCCTTTCCTCCATCGGTTTCGTCTCTATTTATTTCTCTTCCTTCCACCAGCAGGTCCTTCTCCACATAGAGACTAAGCTGTTTGCCTACCTGCACCAGGCAGTGTTTAGAGAGAACAATGGAAAAGAGGTGAGAGCCCACACATTTGAAGGGACGTACGATTGTGAAGAGACCATATATTTTAGTATTTAGTAGGATCTGGTTTTATAGGGGTTTTTCCTGCTCTCCTTGCCCCACAGCTCCTGAAGTATGACAAGGAGATCAAGGCATTCCATGATGTCATCACAGAAGAGGAGATACTGTTTCCCCCAAGGTGACCAAACAGATGATCTGAATTTGCAATCATTTCTTCTGAATAGACCGGTACATTGAGAGCATTGGCGTGTACAGTATGTTGTGAGTTTATAATATAGGTGTGCTTTGTTACAGTTACCCCTACAGTGAAGACTACACTAAACCCACCCAGTACATGAACACACGATGCCCTTCCTGGTGCGATCGTATTCTCATGTCCCACAGTGCAAGAGACATCATACAGAGGGTTAGTGCTGCCTTACGACATAGTCGATAGATTTCTTGTAAAAGAATTTATGCAATCAGTTCCGTTTAATCACAGCTTTTCCTTTAGAATACTGTTGACGTAGATCATGCTTTTAGTTTTTAAGAATTGTATGTCGTCTCTTTTGTAGACATTTATTTTCACTAAGTTCTATGACACTAATTTATCTTTTACTGGTAGATTTTTTCACACGTACTTAGAAACATTGAGCGTGTTTCCTTATGAAGATTACTGTTTAATTGGATAAAGTGCAGGAAACTTTAAACATGTCTTTGCAGTACTTTATGGACAGTAATGTTGTGGTTTTTGTCTATATTTTGATACAAATTGAACATGGACCACATAGCACTGCAGCTTGGTAGGAAATATGAAATTGGAACCCTGAAGAAAAGGGTCCATCTGGGCTATCTGAATTACAGTTGGTCGGCTTTGCAGATGCATTCGAGGATTTTATGGTCAGTTAGGGCCAGGAATGGTTCGTTCCTCTCCAGCCAGTGCCGTCACTTTTCAAGTGCCCGTTTTAGCAGAGCCAGTAATCAGTAGCTAGCTGACACAAGCACGACAGAGCCCCACGAGGTGCGACAGGAGCTGTTACGGGTATTCAGATTTGAAAACAACCCCGCAGTTAACATTGATAGCAAATTACATTTTATTGCAATCACTTATTGTGATCAAATATTGTGTATGTTATACAGCTGAATTGTCACTTTCAGTTTTATCAGTGCAGTTTCACTAATTCACTTCTACGCTAGCATGCAGAATAGTTTGTACTAGTTTAAGTTGGTGTGTTTTTATTCGTTTTTCATTCACAGACGGAAGAAGGCGAGAGTAACATTGTTTATAACACACTGGGCCCGAATGTCTGCATGGGAGACCACAAGGTGAGTAACTTGAATCAATATGAATCAGTATGAATATATTTCTATTGAAAGAATGTTGAACAGAATGTTTATTATTATTTGTTTCATTAAATCGGATTTGTGCCGTATCTTTCAGCCTGTTTTCCTGTTTTTTGCACTGAAAACCAATATCCACTGACACACAGTATGGACGCATTAAAAGGTAAGTGACACCTCTGTGTGTTACTTTTATGTATGTGCTGTATCTGGTGTTTGTGTATGTGTGTGTGTTGCTTACAGCATCTCCTTTCCTCTCTGTGGAGTTATTTCCCAGTTCAGTGCACATGTTCACACATGTTCACAGCTGTTTCGAGTCGGTGAAGGGGACTCGAGGGATCACTCCTGTGCTTTGTGATAAAAAATCTGACCCTCTCGACTGTCCCTGATCTATGTTTATTGGATCCTCTGCATTTTGCTGTTTGCTACATTAGTAACACCTAGCACAGCGCCATAAAAATGCCAGTGTTCATTAATTACAGATAGCCATAGTGGGCAAGTGAGGGATATATCCTGGTCTGTTGGTCTGTATTGGCATTTTTATGGCTGTGATTTTGTTTTGCTGCCAGTTTTATGTGTGTTCTATAGGCTACAGCTGTCAGAGGTTAAGACAAGTCTTCTGGGGGCTTGTATGTCATTGTGGGAGAGGGCTCTAACAGGGCTGAGTAAAAAGGTTAGCGTTTTAAGATTGTATGACTATGAGGCAGTATAAGAATTATTAGAAACATTTTGCATTTTTCTTTAATCTAAGATGAAATTTAAATGAAGTGGCTTACCCCTACATAAAATTACTGTTGCCATTATCATACCAATTACCATAAAATTACACCATTGAAATAAAAAAAAAGAACGTTTTAACAATCTCTGTAAACAATCTTTCCATTGAGCACCATAGTTTATCATTTCTAAGCAACAAAATGGAGCTTATTCACCAGTATCGTAAAATTTTTCTTAAATTTGTTCTTGAGAAAGGTGCTAACAAAAGTCATGATGTGTTTTAAAAGTGCAGAATTGTTCATAGCTCTGCTCTTGCAACTGTTCTTGTAAATTGATCAAATTAGAAAATACTGGTAAAAGTAAAGATTTTTTGCAAAAACTGCATTAAGTGGTCTTAAGAAGAAATTTCATTTTCAGAATAGTTAACTCAGCTGAGTTCACGTGCGTTGTGAATATATGTAGGTGTATATTGAATATTTTACAGTGGCCTTTTTGGCTCAGCTAGTCTTTTAGATTTTAGGTACTTTTATAACCATTTCTTGTGCATCTCAAAAGTAGAATATCGTGGAAAAAGTTCAGTTGTTTTACAAGTTCATTGAAAAATGTAAATTGTGATATTTAACATTTATTACCCCTTAAGTGAAATATTTCAAGCTTTTTTGTTTTACTCTTGATCAGTATGGCTTATGGCTCAAATTGTGAGAATATTTAATTAGAGGAGGCAGGGATAGGGCCTGATCCGCATAGGGGATGATCCGCTGTGGCGACCCCTAAAGGGAGCAGCTGAAAAAAGAAGAAGAAAAAGAACATTAAAACCAAAAACTTGAAATATGTCACTACAATTTTTTATTTATTTATTTTTTTTTCCCCATAATGAAAATACTGCAGGGGGATTCCACAACACCCCCAACCACATTCAGAATCAATGTATTCCAGTTTTGAATGTAATTTGTCTGGGTTTTGTAAGGAAAACAGCGTAAAATGGATTACAAAAACCCTTATTAACTATTTAATTCCCACACCTTACTTAATCATGGTCATGATGTAACCATCTCATTCCCATGACTTACTGAGTTGAGGCAATGGCTTATTTTTATTTATGTGGGATGTCACCTTAAGGGCTCTGTATTTTTAAATAAATCACGATTGTCAGACATTCACATTTTTTTTCAGCAGCTTTTGGTTTTATTTGTAAAATCACCATTTTTGTGTGAATGTTTGAGTGATTTGATGAATAAACACTAACTGCCCAGACAGTGAGCTTTTTCATTCTAATTTTCATAGATACCTAAACCATTTGCACGAGGCTGTATATGTAATACATAATATCGTATGTCATTGTGTTCTGTTGGTATTTACGGCAACGGCTAAATGACCTACTTCTTAAAAACCTAGATCACCACAAACTGCCAAACTCTTTTCAAAAATGTCCAAGTAGAGGATCTCATAACAAAAATGTTGGAGTTTTAAGCTTTAGAGTGTCCTGAATTTGTGATTACTCTGTGATAAACTTCACTGTCTGCATGAACACACTAAAATACATATTACCAAAAAACACCTCAGTGCGAGTGGTCCTGGTCCTGGTCCTGGTTTGGTCATGGTTTTATTTTTTGTCTCTTTCAGGTTTGCTGGTGTGTATCAGTGAAGATAAACAAGATTTAGATCCAGCCTGCCTGGACCTCCAAACCTTTCACACTCACCCACACACACAACGAAAGGGAATGTTTTTATAAAGGTGAAAGCGACAAAAACAAACCCTTGGACTGTACAAATTGTACACTTTTACAGTTCTCAACACACTCTTGAAATATTTCTCTTCTTCCTCAGTTTAATGGAGTCTTTTGACCAAAACTTGCAGTATGTGAATGCATGCAATATTGGTTTGCATGCTTTCTCTCGGTTTCAGTTCTGCTGTCTTTCCTTGTTCACAAGCTCTGCCCACCATCTGGCCTTCATATATGGCTGGCTTTACCCACAGCTTTCAAATTTTACATCATACACTAGTACACTTATGTGTTCAGGTTAGGGTTGAACAGTATGGTTCAGAAATATATATATGTCTCAATATTTTTCAGCCTTTTGCTGATAAATGATTTAATGTCCCTGCGTTCTGTCCAAAATAATTTAAAGGAATAGTTCAACATAAAATCAAATTAGCCTGATTTATCACTGACCCTGGATGCCGTCAATCAGCCTAGACAGGTTGATTTTCTAATGGGTGCTTCTTTCTTTTACAGGAGATGTTATGGTAATGTTGCTTATAAACAGTGGACATGGACTGTCACCAGTTTCATGTCTGTAAATACACAACAATTTCTTAATTGATGTTCTTCAAAAGTTGCTTAAACAGTATTACAATAACAATAATGGCTAAAATGGTTGAGAGACTAAAGCAGTTTGTGTTCAGTTTGTTTGCAAACCATTGAAGATCTGAATGCATTTTGAGCAGGTTCACATTTTTGGGGGTGAAAGACAGAAAAAAAGGTGAAATCCATTGTTTTTTAATCCACCAAGCATCTCTTATTTGAAAGAAAAAAGTAAATGCAAGATATCACACGTGTTTTGGCTGATAGACATCATCAGATGTCATTTTATAGACACCATTTATTTTATATTTCACCAAACTATTCCTTTAATTAAAAAAAAAAAATTTTGGTTTATTTGGTTTTATATCCAAGTGTGTGTCTCCCATTGCATTTTTGCTGGGGACAGATTTGTCTGGATGGTGTCTGTTTACAGATAAAGTCCTGCCCATAGTCAAAATGAGCCAGTCAGCATGTTGGTTACGCCATGATTGAAGCTAGTGGAGAAATCCCTCCTCTATATAGAGATCAACACAAACGCAGTAGTCAGAACAAGCCGAAATATCGCATTTCTGTGCGTTATTGAGCCAAACAGTTACAAGCTATTCAAAGGATTTTGTCTTTTTAAGTGATTTTATAAGTGATTTAAAATGTTTTTGAAACAGTAATTTGACCTTGTGTTTTGAGTATTTTGTTCTCCCCTCATTCATACAGACCAGAACCAGTTTCTTTTCACTGGAAATAACTGCTTGGTGGTGTTGCAGAGTTGCCCCTGAGTGAACAGACTTGTCTAGACTTTGAGAAATCTCTCATTTATGGGCAAAAGGCTGAATTAAAAGCGCATTAATCACAGTGGCATTCATGATGTTGCCTAATTTTATATCCTAATATTTGGTTTAAATATATCATACAGATATTTGATACATCGGCCAGCACTTATGTGGGGTTCCTACTCAGGCCTCCACTCTAGCCCTTCCAGCCTGTGCGACTCTCAGTGTCTCAGCGGTGTTGTAACTCAGATATTATCAGATCAATAGAATATGTACGCAAAGACCACCAGGGATGAATTCAAAAGCCATCCGCACTGTGTGAAATATGGAAATCCCACCCAGACCAGCGCAGGCCGACAGGCCCTCGGACTTTTAATTAGAGCTTGAGCATGCTACAGAATACTAATATAGGGTTGCTTTCTTGCAGTCAGAAACAACAGACAGGTTAGGGTTCACAGCATGATATATGAATATAGGTGGGCTGCATGGACAGAATTCTTGTATTGTGATGCTGTTGCTAAATACTGAGCTATATATTTTAAGCACACTGGTGATGATGTCTAATGTGCAGTGTGGCGTGGTTAAAGATCGGCCTGCGTTATTTTAAATAAATAATTTATGTACTGATTTTTGTTGTAAACGTATGGTGCAGTGTTAGCATACGTTTTATGTATATTAATCTTCAGTGTGTTTAGTGTTGTTTGCTTGTTTGTTTGTTTGTTTTTTGGGGGGTGTTAGTTTTGTGTTGTAGGCAGAGAAAAACAAACATGCCACTATTCTAAAATGGGAACAGATCCAACCATTGTCTAGGTCAGTCCAACACCTCATTCAGCCAGTCAGGAACTTCTGAAGGCAGTCATTAGTTGGATGGAGAGGGTGGATTAAGGTTGGAGGGAGCAAGGTTTATAGACCACTGACTTTTAAAATGGTTCAAGAATTGCATTTTGCCTCAGTGGAGCATCATCACTGTCAGCAAAACCCGGTTTCTGGTATGAATTTGTAACTTTAAGGAGGAGAATTCACATTTTAACTTAATGATTACATACTTAAAATGATTGGAATCATTCTGATATAATCGTGATTAAAAATACTCTGTTGTAAAGAAACTCACCTCTTGTTTAGGGTAGTTGTGAATGGAATGAGACGTTTGAAGAGTTTGATATATCTTAAATCTACATCTCCAAAAATATTTAGACAAAACAGAAGGATACAGGTCAGATGTGGGTATTTCAGATCCAGCAGGTTAAAATCCACCCCAGGATTTTGTTCTGACAGCCTGGCTGTGCTGTGGCTGAGCTTGTCTGATGTTCAGGATCCTGCTTTACCATAGTTTTGAGAAGGTTTTGGTTAAAAACAGAAATGTTTTAATGGTGGCAGGTTATGTTCGGAGTGCTTTGAAAGAAATTTTTTTTTTGTTTATTTGTTTGTTTTTTACTCTTTTTTTAGTTTGTTTTGAAAGCATTTGCAGGTTCACTGGTAGTTTATGGAAATACACATGTTATTAATGTATCAGGATTTCCATATTCTTAAAATGTACCCATAATATAAAGGGCTGCTGGTTCTCCCAAATGATCAGAATCTTGAAGCAGTAAAGATATCTGTTTATTGTCCAGCACTGCTGTTGCCTTGATAAAAGTTGAGGCGAATGTAGTGTGAAGTGGCAGTCATTCTCATTTTCCCAGCCGCAATCTCTTTTGCTTGCCTTGGTTGCTTTTCTTTATTGATGAACTTTTTGTGCGATGGTGCCCAGAGTTTGTTCCTCTTAGGCAATTCATAACTGTATGCTGGCTTTTCTATGATATTCCAACAGACTGTGAATAGCCTTCGATATATTCCTTTCTAAGTTATGTCGCAGTTTCTCATTGTAATTTCTGATTTGTCTCACTTGTATATACCAGGGCAGATGTAGAGGGTTTTAAGAATTATAGTAAAGAAATATTTTTTAATATATGTATAAAATATATGGGTAATATGAGAGTTTAACTTCGTGTGACTTACAAACGTTCTATCACATCATGGATCTTTAGACGCAACAATTTAAAGATTAGCCCACATGCCGGGTCCCGTCACTAGTGGATATTTCTTTATGTCAAAAGCAAGCAATCTGATCCACTCATCGTCAACATTAAGTATAATTTAAGTGGGTACAAAGTGATTATACAGATCTGACAAGGGAGTCATTAGTTCAACTGGACTAAAATGTATTGATTTAATCCATGTAATCTGAATGACTGCCCACCAAACCAGGAATTCTCGAATCAGTAGCAGATCAATGATTTAAGTGCGTGGGTTAAATTACGTGGCCCGTTTGTCAATAATGGACTTGTTGGAGTTGATTCATGGTGTGTTCGACATAATATATTGCTCTCAAGGGCATCGTTCTGAACCAAAGTTCAATACGGGGCCGTGATGTTGGTGAATGAGGAGTACTCGTTTGTTTGCCGCTGGCAAATTTTGAACACTACGGTTTTGCGAAAGTGTAATTTATATTTTTGTACATAAGCAGCGATCATAAGGCACTGTTCGTAGCTTCCAATCTGCTCAGGCTTAAGTAGCTATTCACATTTGCACTTCATGGGGATCTGTTTTATTTTACTCGGTCACCAGTGTGTGTGTTTATTTAGGACCACTCAAAAGATTTGTTTGTTGTTCAGTATCATTTAAAGTAGAGGATTGTTTGATTCTTATATGAATACCACACATATTACAATGCTAACAACCTGCAAGCATGGCTTAAGGCTTTGGTCCAAATTAAATGAGGTAACTAATCCTCCTTAAAGTGAAATGGATTTAGAGATTTTTCTTTAATGTTTATTTAAAATTTTCTTAAATGTGAAAGTCTTAAACATGGCTTTTTTTAAATGATGTTAAAAGTAGAAAAAGACTGATCATGTGACTTTGCTAAAAACAAACGAAAAAAAAACATTGACACTGGTATGCTGTCAGGTGATTTTTACATATCCTCATATCTTACCAGGAAAAACTTATAGCACTGAACTGTATTAGTGCAGTAATGTCTGTTTACAATTGCCCTGTTAATGTCCAGCGTTCAGTAAAAATAGATATAAAGAATAAAAATAAAAGTGTAGTATTGTCATTCAGGTGACATTTACTTTGCAAGTTGATGTGGTTTATGAATTGGTAACGGTGCAATAGTGCCATGTTTACTTATTCATAAACAAGGATTGTGGTATAAAATGTATTATTGCCACAATACTGTTTCCTGTAATACACCCCTTTAGGATTGTTTTCAATTAATGTGTTGTGTTTGCATTACCGGTTACTGTTCATTTAAAATCACAACAAACCCAGTCTGTCATGAAATTTACTGGGAATGCAAACATGACACTATGACATTATTGGAATTATTATTTGAACATTATTGGAATTGACCACGTACAATATCTGTTTATGACACGCTTATGTCAGTGTAATTTAGCAAGGTCACAGGCTTTTAAAGCTAGCAAAAACCTGACTTTTGTCCAAAACAAATGAAGAATTCAGTCTTCCAAGCTCAGGGTGGATTGAACTCTCGTTGTGTTTCGTTTCATTTGCTCAGACAGAGAGAACTGAGCAATGTGTACTGATCAGTGACATTTAAGAGGCTGTGAAAGAGAAGGACCACTTAAATCCTGGGTTGTCGAAGCTTGGGTCTTCACCATTAACACATTTGAGAAGATTAATGGTGCTGTGATGTGGCAGGTTCAGATTTCTGTTGAGTGCTGGGCCAAAGGGAAAGATGTCAATAGTGGAATGGGATTTGGTGTGAGGAAATGGTTTCAATGGTTCCACGGGACATAAAATGACTTTATCAATCATTTCCATAGCCTAAAACACTCAACCCAGATATAATAATAGCTAATGTATTGATATCACAAGTATGTAACAATGTATTGTTGCAGTCCTAATCTAAAACGAGCTCCTTATCCTTACTCATACAGCTCTGCAGGTGTACAGGGATAACTGTGCCAAATGTTTTTTTTTTGTTTGTTTGTTTTTATGTTTTTTGTTTTTTTTAATTCTTTCTCTTTTTTAGTTTCATGTTTAGCACCTTTGACATGATTTAGCAGTTAATAAACGTCTATCTTAGACAGCCCTGCATTGAGCATTTTTCTCAACTGCATTTCTCATCGGCTGAAAGCTATGAAACGTTGTTTGTCTGTATCTCTGCTAAAGCTAACAGTTTATCTACGATCCCTGTCATTCTACATGATTATAACAGAAATGAATGTTTCTCTTTTTCAAAATGATATGTTAATATGAACTGTATGTTTTAATTCCTTATAAAGTGTATATATTCATATAATCATAACCTGTGTGTTTTGTCTTTTATACCAATAAAGTTGTAAAAGACTCTGGATGTAAAACCATTATTTAAAGGTTACTGTTCTCAAGTGAGAATAAGAAATGTTCTAACAAGCACTTTTATTTCTTAAACTTTAAAAACTTTTATGAAAGTTTAAAACATTCTTTAATTTAATGATCCCCAAAAATGGGTTTTAGTAAAAATGCTTTCCAAGTTATTTGATTGAATCAGGTGGTATGGAAGTGCTCCAGAAACAGGGTTGGCATAGTTTCTCCAGGAGTAGGGTTTGCAAGGTAGCTCTCCAGAAACAGGGTTGGGAAGGTTGCTCTTTGGTTAGCTTTCCAGAGTCAGAGTTGGGACAGATGCTCTTCAGAAGTAGCATTAGGAAGGTAGCGCTACAAGATTAGGGTTGGGGAAGGTCAAAAATTGCTCTACAGGAGTAGGGCTGGGACAATGGCTCTCTAGAAGCAGGTTTAGAAGGTGGCTTTCAAGATACAGGGTTGGGAAGGTCTCTCCCCAGGGAAGGTAGTTCTTCAGGATATGGTCGAATCTCCGTTAGCAGGGTAGGAAGGGAAGCTTACTGAGGAAGGACAAGTGGTGAACTGACACCAGGGTCCAGTGCATCCAAATCTCATTGAAGCTAGCCTGGCCTAATTTGAAAGAAGAGTCCTGTACACACACACATTGCTGAATTATTTCTGACTATGTCTTGTGGCTCAACATCAGGGAGGTGTTTTCTTTTTCTTTTTTTCCACTTAGAAAATCAACAAAACGTGTGACATTTAGAAAAGGGTGCAGAAATGCAGATCAGCAACTTTCAATTTATTTGATGTTCCAGTACTGTGTCCAAACAGTTGCCTAATAACATTTGACTCGAACTCAGATCTCGTCAGCTGGCATACAGTAGAGAACAATATATCAGGCTGCGGTTCCTAATGATTTTATCTACAGTGTCAAGAAATGATAAAGGACTGTGTCAGAGTTCATCTACTTAGTTACGACTGTGTGTAAGCAATATTTGGAAAAGTGGTCAGTAACCATCATCGCAGTTCAGCTTTGCCTTGACATGTACAGATGCTATGAATAATGTGTTTACTCACTGCTGCATTACCCCAACAGGTGTTCTTGAAATGCATCCAGATAGCTTTATGTGGGCTTATCAGTAAGAGGGTGTTACTGCATGACTTACAGATACAGTTTGTATTGTTAGTGATATTGACATCCTTTCTGACATGGGAGAACAAAGGTGACTAAAAATATCATTGTTCACAATAACGTTCATAAGCATTTCAAAAGTAGGACATTAAGTCGAAGGATTCACTCGGTATGAGAAAATGTAGCTTACAAATGTACATTTAAATGTAGGAACTGTTAAGGATGTGCTTGCCTTTAAATGAAATATACGTTGCAGTTGGAATTTGTAAGCTGGGGAAATACTATATGGACAAAAGTATTGGTCCAGGGGAGGCTTTGTTCCTTTTTTGGAGATTTTTGGAGAATTTCATTGTATTTGGCACTGAGGTCAGGATGTCACATGATCACCACCCCACCTTATACCCAACTCATAGCAAATGCATTTCATGGAGCGCCAACATTCCAGAGAACAGTTCCACTACTTTTTATACCCCTCTAGCCCATGCCTGGCTTTAGGCATGGTGGCAATAGGATCATGTTTATCTGCTACAGAGAATCGTGTTCCATTGGCACTACTTCTCTCCGGGGATTGGACAAGCTGTATGTGTGCATATACATACATATACACAGATTTTCGGCTTGGCTGATTGATTGCGTCTGATGTCAATGATGAATCATATAAATTTAATTTTTCAATCAAACTCTTGCCCCAAAGAGTTGTTTGAGTGATGCCATAAAAGAACCCCTTTTGGTTCCCTAAAAAAGGTTTTAAAAAGGTACATGATTTAAAATGTATAGTTACGGCATTGCACCAAGGTCCATCTGTTGAACCGTCTGCTGAGGATAGTTAAACATTTCAATAAAACCATTAAATAAATGTTTGAAAGTAAACATATACCTGGGTTCCTCACATGTGGCCATGAAACGCTCATATCTAGCACACATTGGCAGTTTTCCTGCTCAAGCTCACCTGATTCCACTTACCTGCTCATTGTCAGGGTCAGCAAAGTAGATTTGTTTAGCCTGTGCTAGACAGTTTCAAAAGATGTCCCTCTCGACCTTCTTTAACTGTTGTTTCCTCCACACATTTCCTCCATTCACATTTAACTCTTAAAGGTTACATACACTATATGACCAAATGTTTGTGGACACCCCTTTTAATGAATGCATTCATTCCACGCATGGGCTACAGGGGTATAAAGCACAGGAGGGCTCAATATACGTCCCCCACTGACTCTCGGATGCTGCTTTTGGGTAGTGTATGTCTAGGCATGGCTCTACAACACATTGCATCACAAGACATTTTGCCCAGTTGACGGACTTTGAGAGAGGTTGCATCATTAGACTGACAGAAGCAGAACAGTAGATTTGAATTGCCTGCAACCTAGGCCGTTCCATCCAAGCCACCATTGCCATTGTACGTAATCGTGTTGTAAATGTGAACACTGGGCTGCTACTGTCTGGTAGCTTGTTGTCTTTGGTGATGAATCCACATTCTGTTTGGCATCTGCCATTATTTGGGATCAACTATGGAGGCCTTTTGTTAAGCATTTCAATCCTGTCTTTCTTTTGGCTTTGTTTTCTCTGGAATGACAAATGCTCTATCCATTAAAATTTGGGATAAGCTGGGAAGGTTGGGATGGGGTCAGGTGGTGGTCATCCAACATCCTAACCACAGAAATGCTCTTGTCACTAGATGCAAGCAAATCCACACAACAGTGCTCCAGAATCTAGAAGAAAGCCTTCCCTGGACAATAGAGACTCCAACAAAAGCAGTAAAATCTATTTGGTTTTGGAAAAAAGCAATGTGTCCCAAGTGTCCTAATACTATTGTCCATATAGTATATTATTGCCATTTGATATTAAAATACCTGAAATCTCCTGCTCCACGCTTCCCTTCTCACCCGGACTGCACAGCGTTGTGTTCCTTTAAATGAGAACAAGCCCCACCGTCCTCAGCTACCAGTTTACTTCACCTTGAGTTTATCATCTTGTACACACAAACTCTCTCTCTCTCTCTCTCTCTCTCTCTCTCTCTCTCTCTCTCTCTCCTAGCTATAGTTTGGAGTCTTAGTGTTTCTAGCTACTCAAATCAGCTTACCATAATACGTTTCTCCTTGACCACTGAGCCAACAAAGAAGCATTTCCATCTACAAGATTTTGTTGCACAGTTTCAGTTTAATTATTTATTGACTCAGCTCATCATAGCATAACCGAGACGTGCTTTACAGTTTGGTATGTTTAAAGATCCCTCTTGTGACCAAAATCCAATAAATAATAGACATATTCTTGGACGTTATGTACATATACAGTATGCAGGGGCCGAAACACGAACTAGAAATCTGTGTGTGGAGTACACTGTTGGTAATAAACACGGTGCTCCTGAACTCCTTGTAGTCTGAGGTAAAAGTGAAGCTTGTCTAATGCATGAATGGACGTCTGTATTTCAAACTTGTAAACACCAGAGGTGGGGAGCAGTTAAGGGGAGTTAAGAGGAGTAGTTAAGTGTTTCCAATGATGGTCATTTAAATGTAAATGTATCAGCTCTGTTAGCATTTATTGGATAATTCTGCCTTCCATTCTGCTCTATTGGTTCAGTAGCTGCATTGCATTGTTCTTGTTCCAGGCTCTCACTTTCAAGGTTTAGCTTTTTATTTTAAGCCCATGTCCGGGAGCACTTCCATTTTTAAGAATGTAGGGCTTCTTTCAGGTTCATTCCTAGAAATGAAGGTGTTACAGATTGTTCTTTGAGTGAGGACAGATGCTGGATGTATTATGACGATCCACTGCAGGCCTGTAGCAGCCTTTTCTCTTGCTACGTTTTACTCAGGTTGGTTTTTCAAGCTGGTCTTTAATTTAAAAAAGTGATGCAATGAATAAAATACACCAACACAGTTATTACCAAAGTTAATTTAACTGCAATGCAAAATTGTGTTGGTGCAAAATGTATTGTTTATGTGACAATTATGCATATAATACACGTTTGAGTAAACTTAATGCATCACATTTCACTAAGGAGATAATACTTTTACTCAAGTAAACCTGTTATTTTGTTACTAATGGTTCTCTGAGCGATGCCATGGAGGAACCATTTTGGTTCCATAAAGGGCCAACTAGAATGCTTTATAAGTTCTTTACACTCACACATTTCTATTTCAAACACTGTACTTCTATGGCATCACTCAACGAGCCCTTTGTAGCACTTTTATTGTAGGTGTAGGTCTTAACCTATTCTGCCCACCTCTGGTAAACACTGCAGCTTTATGAGTGTGTGTGTGTGTGTGTGTGTGTGTGTGTGTGTGTGTGTGTGTGTGTTGTATCAGACATGGTGTGGTCCCAGACGCAGAACAGAGAACGCTCTGCGGTGTTTGCGCAGCAGCAGACGGATCTTCTCATCATCTGAGTCAGGGTCCAGTGGTTTGTTGTACTCCTCATCCTCCAGCTCATTTTCAGAACCATCCCGGCCACTCTCTGCTCGGCTGGCCTGTGTGGAGCTAGGTTCAGACGCACTCTTCTTACGCCACTTTGTACGCCGGTTCTGGAACCACACCTGAGGAGAACAGACAAGCTTCATGACACAAGTACAAGTATGTGGTGAAAAAGAGCATAGCCATCAAATTAAATAAAACACACACTCAACAGTGCACACCAGTACACACAATGTTCACATATTCAACACAGTCCTATTAATTACCATCATTATGGACGAGTGTAACCATGTTGAATGGCTTTACGAAGCAGATACGGTCACACGTCCACAAGTATAATATGCAATTATTTATGTAAAGATTAAGTAGTTGATAGACCATCAATGGAGCAATCTACTGTCATACAATCAGCAATGACTATTTGATGGTGTATTTAACTAGTGATCAGGGAGCACCATGGTGTGAAGTCCCGGACACAAACCTGATACATCCAGAAAGACGGAGAGAAGGAAAAAAAAACGTAACTAATTAAATAATAAATTAAAACAATACATAATTGTAATGTTGTATTAAGGAGTACTTCTATAGGTCTTCATATATATAATCACATTTTGACACAATGTAAAGAACTTCACATTATGTCACAAATTCAAAATAATACATATTGTAAAATATATATACTGTATGTAGTAAATGTACTATATATAATCATTGCTCCCCTTTTTAATTTTTTTAATCATTTAAATCGGGAAGTTGTTTGTTATACTGTGTTCATATTCAAACTATCAAACTATAATGAAGTAATATTAGACCAAAGAATTCTTACAGTAGTGAATAAGACATCTACAACGTGTTGTGTATAGGAAGTAGCTGCATATAAAAAAAAATATATATTGTTATATTGATGATTTAACCATGTACACAATGTATAAATGTCATGTTTTAGGTATTGTAATTTAATACAATGCAAATAAATAAATAAATAAACAAATAAATAAATAAATAAATAAAACAAACCCTTAAACCTACAGATGCCATCTTGGATAGTAAGTATAATAAGGAATAAATGTAGGTGTAGTAAGGAAAAGAGAATTTTTTGTTTTGTACTGGGTAGAACTGTTCCAGGTGAACATTCATATTATAAATGAAAGCATATTAATCATATTTTGTATTTTTAAAAGCCAGTGAATTGCAGTGCTTGCAAGTAGTGTTCTCGAGGGTAACATCTGTCTTTTAACTAAATTATCTGTAATGGTTCATCAGACAGAAATGATATTTTACTTTCATATCGGTTTTTAATACAGTTTATTTTTGGTTACTTTCTTAAACTAGCAAATACTAACTTCAGAATCGAAAGAGGAAGCACAGCACAGCACATATACTCAGTATATTTATGAAACACTAATTCTTACAGTATTGAACAAGACATCTAAAATGTGTTTTATAATAAATCACTGGATGTAAAATAACTAATATTGTAAAACCCTAAAAGGAATGTTTTATTAACTGTAATTTGATACATAGAAAAAGAAATATAACACTTAAATCTACAGATTTACTTACTAATTTTAAGACTCCATTGACATTATTCTGCAACAAATATAATTTATTCAGTAAAGAAATGAATGTAGTTATGGAAGTCATAAGTTACAATATGGGCCCTAATATAAGTAATATCCAGTGATACATAATCTTAACCTAATCTGCTGCATGAATCTGCTGAAATCGAGTAAATACCAAAAAGATATTCTGATATAGGTTTTACCAGCACTTTGTCTCAGGTTTAGTTTTGAAAATTATTTTGAAAGTTAAAATTATTATTATTATTATTATTATTGTTGTTATTATTATTATTATTATTATTATTATTATTATTATTATTATTGTTATTATTATTATTATTATTATTATTATTATTATTATTATTATTATTATTATTATTGCCTGAGCATCTGGGTACAGGCTCTGCCTGCAACAGTGTTGTAAAGCCTTATTGTTTTTGGAATATTTACTATTATTAGAATTTAGAAATTAGAATTTTGTGAAATTTGGTATGAACATGAATGATTTAATTTTACACGTTTACTACTGGCATGTTTGACTTCACCCAACAATTAGACTACTCTTTTGTAGATGATTCATCATATTCTCTTAGCGTAAATCAACTTAAGACACGTGTTATTAAATTGTGAAGGAATTATGTCAAAAAAGACCAGAATGCCGGTCAACTGAATGACTTGAGATGCAATGCCAGTACAGGATGTTAATATATCTTGCTGAATCTTGTTTTGATCAACCACAAATTATGCATGGTTAATAATGTCTCTGTTCTAATTACAAAAATATAGTTAATTTGAGTCATAGATATAGCACCACCTATTGGAAGTCATGGTTATTTGCAGATTTTGGTAGGTTTCATATTTGGATTTAACTGAAGTTCAGGTGAAACTATATTTGACCCAAACTTTCAGCAGTTCGGTTTGCCCCAACTACTCCTTGCACTGTGCAAGGGCCTTTCGTCTCCACTTAGGAGGACCCCTTATAATAATAATAATAATAATAATAATAATAATAATAATAATAATAATAATAACGATAATAATAATGATCACAATAATATTAATAATAATAATAATAATAATAATAATGATAATAATAACGATAATAATAATAATCATAATAATAATAAGAACAATTATTTTTATTATTATTATTATTCATAATAATCATCATCATCATCATGGTGTTTTTGTTTTTTTATTTGATATTTTGGTGTTGTTACTGTTTATATTATTATTTGTAAGTGTAAGGAAATATGTTGATTTTTATGTCCGTGGAAATCAACTGTCCATTTGGAAAATTAACCAAATCGTTAATGGTGTGTCTGCAGTATTTGACTGCGTTCTCTTACTTTGACCTGTGACTCGGTCATGCCCAGGGAATATGCCAGCCGTGCTCTCTCGGGTCCTGCTAAGTACTTGGTCTGCTCAAACGTTTTCTCCAGGGCGAAGATCTGGTGTCCACTGAATGTGGGTCTTGTGTGTTTCTTTCTGCCAACCGTCTCTGCAGGATGGCCGATGTCTGCTGATCGAACAGAACAGATTTATTCATATTCACACTATTTATCAGACATCCTCTCCATGTGAAACCGATTTCCCTGATTCTGTATCTTCTGCTGTATCTCATGGATTGCTGATGTTCATTACACTGTTGGGGGCATTAGAGGTGTTAAACCGCTGAAAGAGTTTTATTTAACCAGAACTTTCTTGATGGTTCTGTATGATTTGGGATGATTAAGCTTAAAACTGATTGTGAATTTCCATATTGTTCCTGTCAGTAAAAATCAGACATTCTTCTCCAGAAAGAGATTAATTTGATAGTAAGTATAAAAATGTGGTTGTAGTAAGGAAAAGATAACGTTTTGACTGAATGGATATGTTCCAGGTGAACATTCATACTTATTATAAATGAAAGCATACTAATTATATTTTGTATTTTTAACTGCAAATGCATTGCATTGCTGATCACAAGTACTATCATCTCAATGTTAACATCTGACTATCATCTAATTTATCTGTGAAGACGCATCAAACAGAAACTATATTTTGCCTTCAGATCTGTTTTCAATACAGATATTTTGGTTTATTTCCTAGTAAATTCTAGTAAATACAAACATTAAAAGCTATTCATTTTAATTTAAATTATTTAAAATAGAAATAAAAAGGGACTTTATTAATCTATAATATAATTCATCTTAAAACAGGTAATAAATAAATTAAATTAAACTCATAAATAGGTTCATTAGATAATTAATTTTGTAATAATAAGAGATAATAATTTAAATAATAGAATAACTATTTATAGAGTTATTTATAGATACCCGAGTTGGATACATAGATTAGTATGTAATTGGATTAATATGATCTTGCATTTTGTAATAAATAATAAATATTGAGTTGAATTAAGTAGATATATTAATTTAATATTATATATCATATGAAATGTACATAAATATACACCCACACTTTTGCTGAGTCAAAGTAAGTTTTTACATAAAGATGAATTGACAATTGGCACTTTTGCAACTAGTATTCCTGACATTCAGCAGTTGTTAACACATTTAATACTTTATCATATTCATTTTTAAAATGTCTTGTTAGTTTTTATTGCATTTTTATTGCATTTTATTATATTTATGTATTTAAATATAGTATTTTTATACTAGATTTTCAGGAAACCTGTACAAATTCAGTTCAATAATTCAGATTTCTTACTGTTACTGCACTGTTGCCTTCCCCCTCTCCAGTCATACCCTCCATCCGCCCAGCAACTGCTGCTTCGTCCTTTCATCCCTGGGCATTCTGCGCTGGCTTTGGGGAAAGTGCTCAGTCCTGCAGGGGCATAATCCCGATTATAATACACCCCTGGATTGGACATGGCTGTGCCGAAGCTGCCCATGGTGGAATATCCTGGGATCAGAGTGGTGTTAGTGGGGGCTCCCATCATAGAGCGACTCAGGATGTCACTGATGCCGTGGGGGGTGCCTGTCTGCAGCTGGGCATTGAGGTTGGTAGGGCCAAGCTTGTAAAAGGAGTTAGACACCGAGTATTGGCACACGGGTGCCTTGATGTCCGAGGGGAACTGGTTCAGACTGTTGTTGAAGAGGAAAGTCCCAGAGAGATTGGGCTCCATGGGAACCAGTGTCTGTCCCTCTTCTTTGTCCAGTAACGACAGCTCCAGGGTGAATGCTTGATGAAGACTTGAATCACATCAAACGTCCCCAGGTGATTTGGTCCAATTCAGATACCCCTCCTGAAGAACACTGGTCTTTCTGTTAACTTTCTGGAAGGTTTTGCTGGTCCTTCCAGAAGGGTCCTCAAGGTTCCTTAGGCTTGGAGAATCTCACCACTAGTTTTTCCAGTTCTGCTTAAGTGGTGCCTTAAAATACTTGGTCCCTACTTGAAATCTCTTGCTTTTCTACCACTTTCACCTGTTTTGTTCCATGTTTTGTATGCTGGAGTTCAACAGCAAAGCTAACAGCAGATATCCTGCCACCTTTAACCTAGAAGCACTCTTACTTCTGACCACAGATGCCCTCAAGCCAGCTCCTTGCTCTTGGGTCATAAATAAGAACTACCTTACACATATGTGACCCTTTCTTGATAACCATGGTCAACATTAGACTGCTGTGTCTGGATTGGGCAAGTGTGGAGAATGAAGGAGCATTTCATTGGTCACTGTGTGGGACGGCATTTGTTGATTGGCTGACAGCAGATTAATGGCTTTTTGAAGTGGCAGGGTGGGAATGAGTGAGTTTTTGATGGCGCTCCCTGCCCCGGTTTGTGGAGGAGCAGTTATAGATGGGAACGGAAAGAGATGGGACTTTAGCGGACTTTCACGGCTGCCTGGACTTCATTTCACCTGTTCTTGGTAAATGCTGGTTTTATTCTGATAGCAGGATTGTGTGCTACAATCTGGAAGCAAACTGCTATTTGAGGAATAGATTTAAGACTGCACTTGTCATTCTGCAGTATGCTGCATCTGATGATACAAACATTAATGCTTCTTCTTTTTCCCCCAGAAGGTATTGCTGGGAAATCTATGAAATGTTTACTGTGCAAATCAAATCAAGAACACATAACGAATAAAGATATAACCCCCCTGGTGAGCAAGACAAAGGGCGACCATGGCAAGGAAAAACTCCCTCAGAGCTGGAGGAAGAAACCTTGAAGAGGATCCAGACTCACAATGGGGAACTCGTCCTCCTGTGGTCAAAGTTCTCATACATTATTTATACGGGGACACTGGACCACCACATGTCTGCTGTAATGCTCAGCTGTCATGAAAATGTCGGTTTGATGGTGGTCCATGTAAATTTCATCTTAGTTGGTGACGGCATGTGGACAACTAGTCCAAGGCAGGGTCTTCAGCTAATTGAAGTCCAGTAGCAATGTGGAACATAGAACACATATGGACAATCACAGCAAATGCAGCAAAGACTGGCGATATAACGTCATTATGGACAGAAAATATATCTCACACGAAAAGCATCTATTGAACAAAAAAACAAGTTTGTTCAAAACTGCAACTGCAGCCAAAGCAATTCTTAAATTTCAATGAAAGTAAATGTAAAAATATTTTATTCTGAGTCATATTGGAGCATTTCTATTGGTCCATGAACACATGGGCTGCTGCTGTATTTTAATGAAATTAAAATATGAAGAAATAGAGTTCTGCTACTTATTCTGAAACCATATCACTATAATTTTCATATTCTATATTCTACATTATAACACTTCATAACATGTTCTCTGACACCCTGAAAACCTCAAAGAATGACGGACGTCCAAGACATTTAGTGAATATAAATGCAGTATTTTTCAGGAGAATATGTCAAACTTGACTCATTGGTCCACCAGCCCAGCAAAAAAATTTTGCCAAAAAGAGTTTGGCAGTGGAATCTTAAATCAAATCATGTAATGTCTATATTGTAAGAACATAATATGATTATTCAGCTTATTTTAGTGTTTGTATGAATTCTGTGTACACTGTGAGTAAAGGGTTCTATAGAGGGTAAGTAATTCAGGGCAGTCATAGTTTGGTGCTATATCCAGAGCTCTCCTTGGCTCTAGGTACTAGAAAAATAGAAGACAAATCTGGGAAATGTATAATTTTCTGTAAAAATGTAGAGGTTTCAAATCAATATTCAAATCAGTGTAACACACACTTATAGCCAGTTAGACACACCAAGGGAGACTGAACAGTGTCCAGTGAACAGGTGAACAAGAGAACAATAAAATCTACTTTTGCTTTGTTAATTATTTCAAGACACGAATTGAAATTAGAACTGAATTAGGAGTACTTGAAGTGCTCCAGCCACAACATCCTAGCCATGACAGAAGACTGCATGCAACAAAAAATAGCCAGTTTGTTGGTTGCCTATAAATACATCATTGTGAATTTTTTAACGGTAGCTTAATGTCTTTTTTTTTTACTTTTACATTTCAAGACACAAGTTAATATTAAAGGATCTGATTTAGCAATGCCTGCTATAAAGGCTATTTATTAGTGTTGTTAAATGAGCGTTAATGTATTCCCATTCAGTCAACCCTTTCTTTTACAGTCCGCTAGGTTCTAAATTATAACCAGGTAAATGCAAGGAACAAACTCTAAAGTACCAGGTGATTATTTTGTATAGCAAGATGGGGAGTACCAAGACAATCTATATAAATGATACTGAAATGTTTCATGGATTTTAGGCATTGATCAGAGGTACATACATGGGCAACATGATAATATGCACAACTATATCATGAGACTGTAGGTAAATTAACTCTAGGTTTAAGAGGAATATGGTGAAATACCTGAGAACTGAAACCTGAGACCTGGATGACCATTCAGAGTCCCAAAGTGGTAATTATAAACAGTTTTCACTATTTCACAGTAAACTGATATGTTTAAATATAAAATTAAAAGGAAAGTCTCAGAGTTCTACATATGGGGTATCTACAGTCCCTGACATAAGTTCTGTCACTTATCCATGTTGTGGAAACAGAAGCTCATAACCTGACTTTAAATTCATCCATTGGTTTCAGGGATGACTCATATGAAAGCTGAAACCCTCCCAAATCAGGTTTAATTTACGAAAATAAATTTGCTTCACTGCAGAAATATTGATCATTTAATGAACACAGAAAGGTCAAATTTTGGCAAGACAAAAGTTTTGTCGCCCACAGAAAGTAATGTGAAAATCAAACAAATAATTTACTTCAAACACAAAGATATTTGAAGCTTATTTTTCTATGTCTGTGTTGAATTATGTGTGCTTAAGTGCTTGTTTGTTTTTTTTACCTACCAAAAGTACGCGCCTCCAGGAACATAATCTGGGTGTGTTTTTTCTTCCTTCCTTACCTCGTGTTTATCTAATTCATTCTTTCCGGTTGAGTGAACGCTGTGCACGAATGGCTGCCGCTGCTCTCCAGTGTTTGTTGTTTGTTTTGTTTTGTTTGTTGTTTATTTGTTTTGTGTTTTGTAAAGCGTCCTTGAGTGTCCAGAAAGGCGCTTAATAAATAAAATGTATTATTATTATTATTATTATTATTATTATTATTATTATATGTTTCATAATATTGGTGAATGAAGTTGTGGTGCTATTAGAGCCATTTTTAATATTTTGTGTGACTTCCATGAGCTTGAAGGTGCTCCAAGGTGCTCCATGCGGTTTGACAATGACTGATACAATTTACTGATGAAGTCATCAGGAATAGCAAAGAATGCAGTCTTACATGCCTCCCAGAGTTCATCAAGATTCTTTGGTTTTGTCTTCCAAGCTTCCTCTTTCATCCTACCCCAAATATGCTCAATGATGTTCATGTCTGGTGACTGGGCTGGCCAGTCCTGGTGCACCTTGATCTTCTTCGCCTCGAGGAACTCCAGTAGGTCTCCTGCAGTATTTGAGGTGTCTGTGGTGTAATTCAACTGAAGATTCATCTAAGAAATCCATCTTCTGCCACTTTTCCAGCATCCATCCATTTAGCAGGCTGTGACTTTTTTAATTGCCTTTTGTTTAGTGTTGGCTTCTGGGCACTGATTCGACCATGGAGGCCATTTCGAGACAGAATCCTACAAACTGTTCTAGTTGACACAGGGACTTGAGGTGACCAGGCCTGGTGGAGCTCTGCTGCAGTGGAAAAGGGGCTGGCTTTGGATTTTCTAATCAGCAAACGTTCCTCCTGAGCAGTTGTGTTGCGGGCTCTGCCAGACCTGGGTTTGTCAAAAACAGCTCCAGTCTCTTCAAATCTTTTTTTAATTCTTTGTAATTGACGCTGAGACACATTAAAGGTGCCACCTCTGCAGTGGATCTGGTCTTCAGCCTCTTGATAATCAAGACTTTGGTCGCAGGGTGGATTTTTGGCTTGTTGTCAGAAGTCAAGTTGCAGTTCAAGTGAAGGTCTGGGGTGCTGGAGTTCTTTTTATACACACCCACTAATTAACCGATCACTAAGTGAGCACAGGTGAGGCTGTAAAATAAGATTGGGTGCATTATATGACAAGGCGACAAAACTTTTGTCTTGCCAAAATCTGACCTTTCTGTGCTCATTAAATGATCAATATTTCTGCAGAGAAGCAAATTTATTTTCGTAAATTAAACCTGATTTGTGAGGGTTTCAGCTTTCATATGAGTCATTTCTAAAACTAATGGATGAATTTAAAGTCAGGCTATGAGCTTTTGTTTCCACAACATGGATAAGTGACAGAACTTATGTCAGGGACTGTATACAGCTATAGCTCATGTGGTTAAAGTACAAACACCTAATTATTTACTGTCACATGGTGTTTAGTCCTGATTTAGCTAACAAATATAAATGAATGTAAATATAAATATTGTACTACATATATTGAAATAGAGAAGGAGATGGAGAAAAACAGTGACACCACTGTAAAAACATTCTATTCAAATAAGAAAACTGAAAAACCAGGGATTGTTTCTATGGTTTTATTGGATGTTTACCACATAGTTAAAAAAATAGACACTACAAGGACTGTAAAGGAAAGAAGCATTCTTCACAAGTCTCGCCTGTTTATTTTTCCTGTTTATAATTCCTGTATGTTACAGTTTACAATATTCCGATTCAGATATGTCCAGATCAAACTGTGTTATAAAATGAAATGGTACAGATCAGAGGGTTCTCCCTCTTTTCCACCTCACAGCCCACCTGCTCATAAGAAAGTATAATGACCCAAGGAAACAAAACTCCACTTTTAATGTAAAGTTGTTCTTGCCTTTTATTTCTCAAATGAACATTAGACGACAAGTCTAGTTACAAAATGTGCACTTCTTTAATTCTGTTTTTAAATTCATCTCTATATGTCCATACACACTGGTGGTCCCCAGTCCCCAACCCTGCTATAGATGACAACGAATTCACTTTGTCCTTAAGGCTTCGAAGTTCTGTCAACAACACAGACACACTTCACTGAACACCTGTACATACCATCACATTATCCAGGTTTGTACTTCACACTTAGCTGCTCAATACCTAGAACCTGAGTGACATTTAGATGGTGTAGGTTAGACTTGTTACCTATCGTCTTGCTATGCAACATAATTACCTGGCACATTGTACCGTTTACCTGGTTAATACCTAGAACTTAGAGAACTGTAAATTATTATTACATGATTTTCTCACACACACACACACACACACACACACACACACACACACTCACTCTATATATATATATATATATATATATATATATATATATATATATATATATATATATATATATATATATGACCTGAATGATCACTAGGCAATGGCTAAACAAGTGTGCACTGAAGGGCACCTTCTTCAACCTTCTTTCTGAATAAACCTGCGTGTGTGTCCCCCCCCCCCCCCCCCCCCCCATACTCTGCCTTTACTTTAAACTATTTTATATTCAGTCCATTATGAGTCAGGTTGCAAGTTTCATGCATTTATTGATTTGATCTTTCTTAATGAATAAATTATATTAATTTACATTCCATTCAACCCAAATAAATGTTCTCTTGGGGTTTTAACTGCAAATTTTAAAATGTCCATGGCAGGATTTCTTTAATCGCTATAACCACTAATGCTGATGCAACCACCTTGTAATGTGGCACAATGATTTGCATGTATAAGATGCAATACATACTTAAATTCACTGGTGTATAATTATTGCGTCTATCAAAAATTCCTATTTCAACTGGGCAGAGCTTATTATTACATTATATCAGTACAATGCACAATGTGAACTCCACATAACTCCACCCTGTTAATATACTATAATATATGCATTATACGACCCTCTAGTATATGAACATATGTATCAAATAACTCATAAATGCTAATAATATTACAGCTCCAACACTGACTATTGATGAATGAGGTAGACAGCAGCTATAGAGTGTAGATGTACACCTATATAATGTTCTATAACATAAATGGAGAATGTGAAGTGGCCAGTGTGTGGAAGCACAAGGCATAGGCTTGTAATAGTGGATGGTGCATGTACTCTACTGCATGTACTAAGTTGATTACATACTGATTCTAAAATGAACATCATTACTGCACTCTACAAACCTCTTCTTGGCTTCTTTAGTGAAGACAATGACTCTATATAGACCCATGACAACCCAAAGAAGTAACTCTTGTCTGGAAGCAAAGAGTTTGTTATTCACAAACTGAGAAACCCATCTCTGTCTGCTAGTTTTGATTTTTGGCCACAATTCTGATGAGAATTTCCTGTAGATTTGTTCCTGTAGAATCCTCTCAAACACCCTGCAGGTATTTATGGCCAAATCACCTTGTATAAAAGGGCTGGTCATCAGTTTGACTACCACTGTACACATGCAAGGTGCTATTTTTTGTCTGGTGAGCTTATTTTGAAATGATGTGCTTGTTTGGAAAGGGCCATCAGCTGTACTTCTATGTTTACTGGTAAATGGGGGGTCAAGGCCGAGGACTTGGCCTGAGGTATGCAGTCATTAGGTCTTAAAATAAACAAATTAAATTAGCAGATTACATAAACAGATTAAATAAAAATGCTTTGTAGGCTTGTTAGAGTTGCTGCTTCCCCTACTGAAAAAAATGAGTAAACCAAAAGGCATTGCTTCTTTTGATGTGATGTAATTAGAGTAGAAATGATGTGCACATTAGAATTAAATTGAGTGCATATATTTCAGTGCTTATTACTAGAGTGCATATACAGCCTTTTGCCTGAAGGGGGCGACAGATGACAACAGTGTTTACAGTTCACAGCTGAGGGGCTGCAGTTTCTCTGAAAGCTCTTGTCCTAAAGATAATTCATTCATTCAAATGTAATAAACGATTTCAATGGCTTTGCATGTTTCAAAGTATGTCTTAACAAAACTAGTGGAAACTTTAAACTCACAGGAGTTTACAGTCAGTGTTTGGAAGCGTAGACAGAACTAGAAATATAGGTTGTAGATAAAAGACTGGGTGGCATTTTGTAAACCTCCGATGATTATAAAACCTGTTCGACAGCAGGAGAACACTGTCAGGACCTGTGTTTTTGATCGTCATCTAAAGGTTATTGTATTCCTTTAGATTTGCCCTGGAGCTATCAACTGCTGATGCTGCAGCTTTTAGTCACACTGTCAGAAACAGCATGAAAATATTTAACTGCTTAGTTTGGTTTAAGGCATGTGAGGGTGATGCGTGTTGTTAACGCTATGCTAAATAATTCGTTTGATAAGCTACTCATTCACTACAATAACTGAGGTAATGCTAATCTCCAGTGTAAGGTGCAAAAAAAATGGTATTAGCTATTTACAACAAGCCATTCACCAGACAGTACAGCTTCACCACCTTCACCAAACACTAAGTATAACAACTCACTCCAACATCAGCTGAATAAAAGATTGTATATGTATTTCATAGAGTTTCATGAAAGAGCACCTTTCCAACTGTTTGTGTTTGTGTTGCAGCCAATACCATGTGGAAAATTTCACTGCTACAGGGTAAAATGGATTCAGTTAAATACTAGAAAAGTTTGAAAGCAAACATCACACCATCTGTAAAAAAGAAATAAATGAATGAATAAATAAATTAAATAAAAAAACTGATGAAAGATGAAAAGATAATGGCTTCTACAACAGGCAAATGATACTAAACTAGGGTGGCCTTTTTGTACACATCAGTGCTCCCTAGGGTTGTGTGGCCGGGGTGTACAATATGATGTAAAAATCTTTTTCTTTTCTTTTTTTTTTACAATAAAATATAAATAAATGATTTTTTTTTTAGTTTAAAAAAAGAAGCAGAAGAAAACTGTAAATTTATTTTATTAATAGTTTTTCTGTTTTTTTTTGTTTTTTTTAAAATCCCAAAAACAGGACATCTGGTCACCCTAACTAAACACACCTCAAAATCTATAATGGACTACTCCAAGATGTGCAGAGGGACGTTTTTGTCATGGCTCTCAAAGTTCTTCAATTCAAACATCATAGAAAATCTGTGGAAAGACCTCAAAAGAGTAGTGCATGCTGGGCAGACCAGCAATCTCACAGCACATTTTGAATGGAAGAATGGACCAAAATCCCCCAAATAAGATTTTAGCTGCTCCAAAAAAAAATGTACAAGCTGGGAAATTGGCCAAAGTACTGAACATGCAAGGTACTCAAACGTTTTCTTCAGACCCTTTTCCTTTATTATTTTTAAACAGTAAAAAATTAAAATGGAAAGAAATTGAATTATTAACACATGTTTAATCTTTAACTTTTGGCATCTTTTAGAAAGCTTTTCTTTTTACATTGGGTACCATTCTTTGGAAGACGAATGCTGAGGACCTGGTGTGTACATATGCCTACACACCCACATGCCAGATCACAAACAATGCATATCTGAATGTATTTATGCAGCATGCTCAAGTTGCAGAACTTGTCTTAAAGACATTTTAATTCTGTGAACAGTCCAGTCTGTTGAATCTTTATACGTAAAATGGAACCAAACCAACCATACATATAATTTTTGATATTTTGTGTGTTATAAACCATTGCTGACATAACAATTCAGTTACAAAAACAGCCTATTTTGATTTCATCACTTTTGTAATGTCATAAACACTCCTGTAGGTGTAACTTATAGGTGTCCTGATACTTTTGCCAATATAGTGTATCTGCTCATTCAGTTGGTTTAAGTTTAGCCCCACCCACTCATAATTTTTACAGAATGTTCTAGCCCTGCCTGAACTTTTAATGAATCTTAAAGTCACAGTAACAAAAACATTTCATTCAAGATGATCAAGACAGGTTGAGAAATGGCTATTTTGAGTCACAACAATTGAGAAACCCATCTACAAGACATTTTCCTTGTATTTAAAGAATTGTTTAAACAGGCAAGTGGTTCTTTGTTTCAACTTACATTTACATTTACATTTATGACCTTTGGCAGAAGCTCTATTCCAGAGCAACTTAAGTGCTTTGCTGTTCACTCAGAAAATATCCTTAGCTAGTCTGTAAAGGACAGAATGTAGAGATGCTTAGCTGGATGCTGCCAAATACAAATGTCAGAATAGAGACCTTGATATCCAATTCTTATCATACTACACTTTGCTTAGATTTCATACCCCAATATCCCATGTCTGGCATAGTGTCAATAGGTTAATTCATATCTGCTCCAGAGAGTCCTATTTTATTGGCAATACTTCTTTACAGTGTCTAGACAGGCTACACATCAGCAATGGGTGCAAGTAGATGAATGCATTCATTAGAAGGGGTGTCCACAAACATTTGGAAATACAGTGATTCGAAGAATACAGTTAGAAAAATACAGGTTTGATATCTTTTCAGCAGTTGTGCTAATATTACATGTATTTTTTTTAAAGAATGTTCCAGCAAATAATATCATTTACACAACATACTTACACTTATTCTAAATATAGTTTAAGAAGTTTGGCTTATTTAATTGGCAAATCTACAAGTCAAATGTTGCTAACAACTAATGTAGGTCTCTGTTACCTATATATCATTACTACAAAATAGGTTTGATCAACTTTATTATTATTATTATTATTATTATTATTATTATTATTATTATTATTATTATTATTATTATTATTATTTTAAGATTTATTACTCAGATAAATGGCTGCACAACTCATTTTCACAGATTCCTGCATTCTGACACTTTTCAGAGGGACTTTCCAATACAGTAACACTAACCCAGTCTGTGTGATTCCTATAGTGAGGACAAGCACGCCAAACCATCTCTCTTTACAGGAAAACAGCTGTGAAACCAGTTCACTCCTGGAAGTGAGAAAATGGGTATAGTTATAACTGTAATGTAGGTGTAATGTTTGAAATCACTAATCGAAACAAAGACAGCAGCAATGACGTTATAAAGCACCTGTCCAGGCATGCCCTAAGCAAATGGGTGGGAAAACTAAGAACAGAGAGGCATTATCTCAGTCACCTGATCCACCAGTTCCTCAGGAGTAACCATTCCAAAAGTGGAAAGGAAAAGGAAACTTTCTGACTGAAATACGTTTCTGAGCTAAGGAAAACCTAGAATTCCAAACAGGTCACTTGGGAATTTTTGGCTTCCGTACTTTCCCCAACAGCTGGTAGCCCAGCCCCTTTCCTTTTTCTTTCTGTGTACTTTACGTTTTCTTCTCCCAGTAGAAGAAGATGGTTAATTTTGGCTTCAAAGGCAGGGGAAACACCAAGACTTAGGAGTTCTTCATTATTATAAACAGTGCACAGGGCTGTGTTGAGCTTCGACACTTTGTTGGGTGAAGAAAGAGGAACTATGAGTGAGTATACTGTTCATATCTGATCATAACATAGCTTGGTGCACTTTCCACAGATGGTGTAATTTGATTAATTAGTGCAGTTTTCAGCTTCTGTAAACTGATCCATAGATTTTGTGAAGACTAGGGCTGACATATTGACATACCGGTGCTTTCAACTCTTTGAGGATCTTTGAGAATTGATTTTCACACAAATAAATCAATAGTAAATGTTGTAATTATTGAATATGTGTTCTTTTATTAATGATTATGAATGTATTTTGATGCTAAAAAGGTAAACTTGTCATTCCACTCTCCACTCATGCTTCTCATATAAACAGACTGAATGCACGTTCTGTAACAGTAGAGACAGTTACTCCAACAGAGGTCAGGATCTTTGATTTAGAAGAAACAATAAATAAGCGAGTGTCCCAGCACCTTTGTTCAGATAGTGTATTTCTTTTTAATACTCTAAAACTGTGTTATATTGTTTGACATTTATAAAATAGTGCTCTTCAAGGGTTCTTAATGGCCGAGGTTCTATAGAAAACATGACAACCCAAAGAACCCTTTGAATGTGAATTTTTTTTATGTGGTTTAATGGATCTTCTTGTACATGGAAAGCCTACTGTGTAATTATATGGCTATGAAAACATTTAAATATATCACCAAATGGGTTCTGCTATTGTCCACTATTGCTACAAGTAAAAGTAAACTAACAAATTTAACAAAAGCTTAGCTATACCACACTCCACATGACCCTAATCACACAATTTCCTAATACCTCATTGGTGCATCCAGACTGCATTTAAAAATATTTTTTTAATCACATATCTGATCTTTCAAATCCTTCATTCTTTTTTCTTTAAAATGAAACAAGAAAGAAAATTATCATTGCATTTACATTTAAATTTGCCATTTACATTTACCATCCAGAGAGGCATCAAGCTTAGATCCTTCCAAATACACGTCAGAATGGAGTTGTCGATAATAAATCTAAAGACATTTTCCTAATAACTCCCTACTAAAATAGGCTTTTTACATGTAGTGTTTCACCTTTTTATCATATTATACCCTTTTGTTATTGCTGATCGAACTGAACACCACAGTGAACTATTCCTTTTACCAGTGTTGTTGATGTTGACTGTCCTTTCATTTCCAGAGAAGCATGATCGTGTTTGTGGAAGCCGTTGCCTGGGGCCAATGACTTTCCTTCCAGATGTGAAAGGACAGCTTGTTACCATTTGCCACGGAGGACATCTTGCTTTGAGAGATACCTCCTGCTTCATGCATGGCCTAGTGTTCATCAGCCGCCCAGTAAAGGTAGAGGAGAAAATTTCAATATGCATCAAAAGCACAGTCCCATTCTATGATGGAGCACTCCATGTGGGTTTCACCAACCACTGTCCCAATGCCAAGCTGATCCCACCATCTGCAATTCCGGACCTGAGAGAGACCCCTGGATACTGCGTGGTGCGTGTTCCTGAGGAGACGTGCCAAACTGGAGCAAACATAAAGTTCTGGCTGAACCATGCAGCCTATGTGCTGATTCAGGGAACAGACGGGAAGAAATTTTACAAGATGGCTAAAGGACTAGTAAAACTAAATGAGCCACTGTATGTTTTCTTGGATCTGTATGGGAGCACCAGTGCAGTGAGTCTTCTGGGTAATATGTCCAAATTACTACCCTGTTTTTATTTTCATTTATTTACTTTAAACATTGCATCCATTAATATGATACTTTTTGTATTCCAGGTTCAAAAAAAGGGGCTCGGACGTCATGCCCTAATCTTCCATCAGATCCAGACCAGTCTGATAGCAGTGAAACGAAAGTGAAACAGCAAGGACTGGTCAAGACAAGAGAGGGTAAACAGAATAAACAGAATAAATAAACAGAATAAATATGTGCAATCTGAGGAGGAAAAATAAATAATAACTAACTAAATAACTAACTCTGAGACTAAATAACTCTGAGGAAGGAAATAACTTAGTGGAGGTACGTGTGTGAATAGTTTGCAGTTTGTTGGAACCCTGAGAGGTATATAAAGTGCGATGTTTGCTTCATATTGTTGTTTAGGAAAGCGTTGGTGACTTATGAGAGTCAATATGTGATATGTGGGATTTAGGGTTTTGAAGTTTGAAGTGATTTGAAGTTGGATCTGGAATAGCCTGAGGGAAGAAGCTCAGTCTCATCCTTTCTGTGGTGGATCTCAGTGAGTGGAACCGCTTTCCTGATGGCAGCAAAGCGAAAAGCCCATTGTTAGGATGACTGAGGTCCTTCACGATCTTCATGGTTTTCGACCAGCACCCGTTTGGTGCCGTTTCCAAACCAGGCCACAGAGTTTCTCTTGAGGATGTTCTCGATGGTGCAGGATTAGAAGTTCCACAGTACCGCGGAAGGCAGTCTGAAGTCCCTAAGGCATCTGAGGAAGTAGAGACGCTGATGGGCTTTCTTTGCCAGGATGTTGGCGGTCTTGCGAGATGTTGACTCCAATGTATTGGAAGCTTTCTACCCTCTCTATTTCTGCACCATTGAGTCGTACTGGTTGGTAGCTCCTCACCTGTCTCCTGCTGCAGTCTACTATCAGCTCCTTGGTTTTGTTGATATTGAGCAGGAGATTGTTGCCCAGGCACCAGTTTCCCAGGTGTGCAATCTCTTCTAGGTAGGTGTTGGAGCTTGAAGTGGCTACGCAGTCATGGGTGTACAAGGAGTACAGTAGGGGTGATAGAACACAGCCCTGAGGAGCACCAATGCTGAGGGTGACAGTGGGTGAGACATGGTTTCCCACTCACACTGTTTGTGGTCTGTTGGTGAGGAAGCTGGAGATCGTTGTGTTACATTTGGTACTGTAGACTATTGTAGTTGTACCTTGCAAACTAGCATCTAACTTCTCATCAGTGGAGAGCTTCTCTCCATAGAGCTGTTCTGTTCTTGTGTATAAGTAAGGAATAAGTAAATAGCCAGTCAGTAGAATAACAAGGTAACTGAAATGCAAGAGTAGTGATTCTTGTGGTTCTGAATCCCATTACTTTCCACACTTCAGTACAAGGGTATTTGATTCAAATTCTGTATGGTCCAGACAAAGACTTTATGGTCCAGAACATCATAATGTCTAACATTTTATGAAGCCAACAATTGAATGTAATCTCAAATTACAAGTACAATTACAAATTATAGTTCAATATATTTCAATAATCTTTACAACATCTCACTTCTCCTGGTGGATACAGGACTCTCCCATATATTGATAATGGGTCCCTGACATCTGCAAATGATATGCAATATGCTGGAAATGAAATGGATCAGTAAGAGAAAATGAATCAGAAAGATTTCAGAGACAGACATATAGATTGCCCATGCAACTCTATGTAGATGAATGCATTCATTATAAGGGGGTCCCACACACATTTGGACATATAGTGATCAGTGGCAAGCTTATCAAGTAAACAATGAGTATATTGAAAGAAAAGGAACATTGAAAGAACATGCCTGGCATTAACACTGGAATTTTGGAAGCTGTTCAAATGCAACATGCCCTTTTGAAATGCATTTGTGGTATATTTGTCATTTTTGAACAGGTACTAGAAGATCTTCCAGAGAAGCATCAACATGGCAAACAGGTCTTGCTCCATCCAGTGTTACTCCAGTAGTATCTACACAAGGACCAGTCCAAATCCAGACTTCAAACAGCAGAGATCTAAATAGAAAGCTTCAGTCTTCTTTGGTAAAAAATACTATTGAATAACTGGAATGACAATTGAGTTTCTGTTTTGATATGTATATCGTATGGTACCCTTGAGTCCCACCGTCTGCAAAATGTATGCCATGTCCTACTCAGTCCATGTTTCACTGTCACCTGCAGGAGGAGATGGATGTCACATCTTTGCTGCAAGAGTTTCAGCAGCAGAATCTCAGCCCCAGTTTGGTCCAAGTGGTCATCTGCAGAAAAAAACTGCTCAAGGATGCCATTGACACTCTATCCAACAAGAACTTCTCCTGGACTAAAACCCCTCAAATCAGGTTTATTGATGAACCTGCTTTGGACCATGGTGGGCCAAGAAGGGAGTTTTTTAGGTACTACATTTTTACTCTAGAAAGTATAAATAAAATAGAATTGAAGCCAGTGGGTCCAGGTCCACCCACACATAACCATTACCCATCATTTCTTAATTTACATAAGAACACAAAACCAAAAGCGCAATGAAATGCATAATCTTCATTATACATCAAGGGAAATACTTCAGGCCATTTTTTTTTTACTTTTGATCAGACTGATTACCTGATTATCATCAACGCCCTATGTGACGTTTGTGCAGTCTGTGGTGGTACAGGGTGCATGTTATCTGTTATGTAACAATGCAGTTCTTCATGCATCTTGTGTCATCTTTTGCCATGTGAAAGTATTTGTATTTGGCTTTTTTTTCCATATTTTGTTACATTACAACCTGTATGTAAATGTTTTTTTTTTAATTGCATGCATTTTTTTTGTTGTTTGCTTAACAATACAAAACAAGAGCAAATGTTCAAAGTTGTAGGCATTTTAAACGACGCAAGCCTTCAAATATCAAAAATGCAGAGGAGGTGAATACTTTCACAAAACACTTTCACAAACACTGTCATTAAATATTCTAATAATGCAAGATACTGGCTTTCTGATTTTCACGAGATCTAAGCCATACTGATCAAAAGTAAAGCTGCAAAGGCTTCAAATATTTCACTTTATGTGTAAGGTGTACATACATTATATAGACACTGAAAAATGCAGGTGTTTTTTATTTTGTTTTACATTTCCTTCCCATTCTTTTCAGACTGCTGATGATTGAGGTGCAAAGCAGACTTGGCATTTTTGAGGGCAAACCTGGAAATCTTTTCTTCACCTATGATCAGAGTGCTTTGCAGCAGCACAAATATGAGCAGGCTGGGAAGCTTGTAGCTTGGTCTGTAGTTCATGGTGGACCAGGACTAAAGGCCCTAGACCCTTGTCTTTACCAGCTGATGTGTGGTCAAGAGATCCAGCTGACAGATTTTGACTGGCACCTCATACCAGATGCGGATGTCCAAGGAAAAGTACAAAAAGTGAATGTCTGCTGATCTATCTTGCTTTCTTATTCACCTATTTTGAGTCTAACCATCTAACAATCATCTGTCTATGTCTTAAGATTTTGTCCTGTAGGAAAACTGCACAAATTCAGGAGCTGCAAAGAGAACTGGGAGACTGGATCTGTGAGTGTGGGTTTCCAGGAATTTATGGACCACAACTTTCCATCCAAGACATCCCAAACATTTACTCCTATGTTGTGAAGCACTACATTTATCTCAGGTAAGCTCTTTTCAAATGATGTGCATTTAATTCAAATCCAAATCCAAATTATATTTTAGATGTATTCTCAAGCAATTTTGATGTTATAATCTCATAACTCATATCTCAACCAGGGTGTCAAACATGATCAATCAGTTCACAGAAGGTCTGAACTCATGTGGAAGGCTGTGGGACAGGGTGAAGGAAAACTGGGTAAATTTCCTGCCAATTTTTATCAATATGAGTGAACCCATGTCCAGAGCTGCGTTCAGGGCTCTCTTCCAAATCAACTGGAGTAAGGAAGGGACCAAGATGAAAGAGGAAGAAGAGACCATCAACTGCTGGGAGCTGGTTCTAAAGATGATTGAGGGTGAGCATCCTACAGTAACATGCAAATGCTTATGAAACCCCCTTCTAATGAATGCCTTCAGCTATTTTAAGCTGCACCACTTGCTATCATCTGGCAAATGCACACACACAGCTTGTCTAGTTCCTGTAGATGGGTACTACCAATACAATAGGACTCTCTGGAGCAGAGAAAAATAAACCTATTTGCACCATGCCAAATTCCAAGAGTGGGCTAGAGGAACTGTGCTCTCTGGAATGATTGTGGTCCATTCTGTACTTTTGGGATGACCTGCAGAGTTAGTCATATAAAATAATTTTCATTTTCTCAATTTCAGAAGAAGGAGTGAATGAGCAGGTGTCCCAGTACATTTATCCATCTAGTGTATTTTGGAGGTGCATTGTGTCCATGTACATTCTTTGTTCAATAAATTAAACAAAGTGAATACCACAGCATACTGAAGCTATCAGGTTCAGGGAGAACCACTTGATTTTAAAAAAGAGATATGGTTTCAAAAAGTACCATTTTCCCCCAATCCTAACAGTCCATGCAGCAGAAACAACCCATAAACTGTTTTTGGGACGTCCCAAACCTAGAGACTGAAATTTCTGCCCATTCTTCTTTGCAAAATAGCACAAGCTCAATCAGAACCTCCATCCCAGTCTTTTGGGGCCTCTAACAGGTTTTCCTCTAGGATTGCCCATCCATCTTCCCATCAGCTCTGACCAGCTTCCATGTCCCTATTGAAGAAAATAATCCCTATAGCATGATGCTGCCACCACCATGTTTCATGCTGGGGATGGTGTGTTCAGGGTGTTGTGTGGGGTTAGTTTTCTACCACATATAGCATTTTGCATTTAGTCTCCTACATAGCTACATTTTGCAGTTTTGTCTCCTATATGGCTTGTGGCACAATACAAACATGACTCCTTAAGGCTTGCTTGCAAAATTACACACACGTGGACTCTGTTTACTAATTAGGTGTCACCTAAAGGCAGTTGGTCAGACTGGATTTTATTTAGGGGTTGAATGTAAATGCATGCCACACTTTTCAAATTTGTATTTATTAAAAGTCTTGTTTTCTTTTTACTTCACAAACATTTGCTATGTTGCGTTGGTCTATCACATAATATCCCAAAAAAGTATATTTAAGTTTGTGAGAAAAATTTTCATTTGTGATAAAATGAAAAAAATGTGGAAAAGTATGAATACTTTTTCATGGCATTGTACCATATATTTCCATATAATGAAGCAGCAACTAGCTACTCAGTTACACTGCACCAAATGAAGACTCCACATCCAACACAATATCCAACACAATGTTAAAAGTAAAACATGTTAATAGAATGCATGTGTGTGTGTGCCCTACGATGGATTAGCGCCCTGTCTAGGGTTGTTTCCCACCATTGCGCTCAGAGTTGCCGGCTGGGCACCGGCTCACCCGTGACCCTATTCAGGAATAAGCGGTTTGGAAAATGAATGAATGAATGAATGTTAATAGAAATATGAACAACTGTACATTTCACATGCTTCATATTAATACCTTGTAGTTTCACAACACTGTAAGTTAATGTGTATATACTCTGTATTTATTATGTGTATCTGAAAGATAATTAAAATATAACATAATTAGTTATATTTTCTCATTTTCTCCACAGATAAAGAAACAGAACTACATTTCGAAGAGCTCCTTGTTTTTATTACGGCAACAGATGAAGTTCCCACACTGGGGTTTTCCCCAAAACCCAGCATCAATTTCTACCAACCAGAGGCACGTGGTTGTCGTCTACCATATGCATCCACATGCACAATGGGACTGTACCTACCCAGAGGAATCAGAAGTCAAGCACAACTCAATGCAATGCTGCTGAGAGCAGTCAGTGATTCTGCAGGGTTTGGTCAAGCGTAGGATTGTATTATGACTGTTTATGACTCAATTCCTCAGCAGTATTGGCCATGCCATAATTAACAATTCTGTTACAACAGATCAAATAAGAATTATTATTCGTTATTATATGGTTTGCATATTATAACTCTGTTTACTGAAGTAGGAAATCACTTGGATGCCAAAATTCTCCTGAAATATGCTGGGCAGGAACCAGCATGACATCCACAATGCTGCAAGAGAAGAGTTTTGGAAAGAGAAGAAACCCCACGTAGAATACATTCTGAAGTCGATCAAGGACAGTGTTACTGATGGAAAGCCCCAAAAGCCATTTGAGTACCAATTGCACCCCCATATGGACGTTGGTAGAGCATTTGTTTGGTTATGTGCAATATTAGACTATGTTTATTTATAACACATGGACGGCAAAGTTGTGTTACAACATATCATCATAATAGTGGAGATCTTAAAAGCAAATGAAAGGGTAATATAGTTGGAATTCATTTGTGAGAGAAGTCCTTTTGCTCATTTATTTCACCAACAGTGGGGAATTCCACCAGTTGAGGGGAAGTAAGCTAAGCCATTCAGAGTGAAAAATATCAGTGATGTTAATAAAATGGTGTAAAATATGTTTTATTTGGGCACTATTTTGTTAGAAGTGTTAAGTTGTAAATTGAAAAAGTTCAGTTGTAAAAAGGAAATACTGTATTATTTTAATAATGTAATGTATATGTAAATATTTGTACATTATTACTTTTATATAGTACCAACAATTTGGGCCTCGCTTTGTTTAAAAATAAAAAAAATAAAATATGCAGATTAATTATACTGTGTTACTTCACTGAATATCATTTTACCTACAGTGTGAATTTGTCCTCAACAATAGATGATCTATAAAATGCCAGTTATCACTATCAGTGTAGCTTTCATTTCTTTGTTTCCTGTTCATTTTTATCTGAATGAATCCCATTCCTCACATTCTTCAGTCCCCCAGGTTCTCAATAGTGACCCGTGTAGCGTCTTGCCCTGCCTTGTTGAAATATCTGTCATTTGTTATGCTTTTCCTCTTTAAAGGGAACTGATAGGATGAACACAATCCAGCTGCTAGGAATGTCATGTGTGACCTACCTGCATGTGAGCGTTGTTTGACCACAGAGTTAGTCCAGTTAAATGATTACTGTTACTGCAAAATATGGAAAATGAGCAAAATGAAAAAAAGGAAAACTTTTACTGGACTCTTTTGATCTGATCTCTTTTTCAGTGTGTAAATTATTTTACTCGAATCGCAAAATATCCAGAAATGATGCAACATCATCTGCCAAACTACACTGTAGTACACAAGAGTTTGTAATATTTTAACTGATACCTTTTGTCAACAGTTTGTTAGCTTGGATTTTGCTTCAGTATTGGAGTAGAATTAGTGAAAAATACTTTATAACCCATAAAATTATTTTTAAAGCCTTCATAACAGCACAGAAAATAACGTCAAACAAGGGATGACCTGGGAAATTTCTGTGTGGAGTTTGTCTAGGGTTGTTTCCCGCCCTTGCGCTCAGAGTTGCTGGCTGGGCACCGGCTCCCCCCCGTGACCCTATTCAGGAATAAGCGGTACAGAAAATGGATGGATGGATATATACGCGTGTGTGTGTGTGTGTGTGTGTGTGTGTGTGTGTGTGTGTGTGTGTGAGATAAATGACACTACATGGTGAGTGCGCCGCTAGTGGTTAAATATTAAGTTCATCTTGTGTAGCTCCGCCTAATTTAATGATGAAGTACAAAGGATTTTTTCATGTATTATGTAGCAACTGGCAGCTTTCTAACGTTAACACCCTTGTTGTTTGCCAACGTAGGAAGCAGAGAAAGCTCTGACTGACTGCTTTCTACCCTCCTCACTCCTCACTAAGCTCCACCTCCACATGCTCCTTCTTACTCATGGTCACCAAATCCGATTTGGACTTAATTGGGTTCATTTTTCTGTAAGGTCGCTTACGAACATGGCTAGTGTTTTTTGGTGGTGTAGTTGCTTACTTGGGGTTGCTTCCTGATCCTGTCTCGGATCCTTTCCACTACACCTTTCTAATAAAGTGAAACGTTCCATCCACAACTCCCTAGTGGTTCCCTCCTCCCCTTATCTGTACAAATAAAAACTGTGCCTCTGCTGGTCCATCCATGATGGAGTTTCTTTATCTGGTTTGTTAACCATGCCAGCAACTAAATATGGTAAAAAGTACAAAGAGACAGAAAGAGTCCAGAAAGACTGGATTTAGTCTCAAGTGAGGGACGGTGTTGCCTTGTCAAAGCGTCCTATCATAGTGTAAATTTATAGGTAAAGCTGCCTAAATTAAGTAGGCTAAAAGAGAAGCCATTAGGAGAATCCCGGTAGGCCACTATGGCTGTGAGCTGCAGAGACCCAATCAAACCAATCAACACTGACCCCACTCCATCGGATAAACATATGTGCATTAAACAAACATGCATTTTCAAACATCCTGGGTGAGCAGGAAGGACTGTTTTAAGCACCACCATAAAACGTCGTTAGATATCATGAACAGATGTAGCTGCTCTGTGTTTGCTGTGCAAATATAAAGCTTGCAATAATATTCGGCCCCTCTATGTGAGCCTTCCACGCATCTATGTCTCCCACCAGAAGAACAACAGGCCAGCAGACAGCAGGGAGTTTCCAGAGCTTGCTTGTGCATTACTTGCACACGTGTTGTTCAGACTGTGATAAGACAGGAGGCCAACTGGGTATACATGACCAACTGCTGCAGCGGTGCTGCGTAAACACATTCAACTAGTCTGAGAGCTTCGTTTCCCAGCAGACAGGGCTCCAGTCTACCCCTCCACACACACCCAGTCCAGGCCAGGAGCAGGCCTCCTTCACCTGCAACAGGTCAACTCGTGCTTTAACATGAAAAAGCTGTTTGAAGGACTTGGCAGCTGCAGCCACATGTTTAGTCTGGACCTAAGTGTTGGCCTAAGTGTAGTCCTGGGCTTCTCAGCAGACAAGCTTTTACTGGCAGAGAAAGCTGTCATATGTGTGTGTCCAGTCTGTCAGACAGGACAATGCTACAGGACCCTTTTTCTCATGCACTATTATCTATATTGTATATTGTATATTGTATATAATATAATCTTTATATTATATATTCTATATATTTATATAGTGCTTCTTACTAAATTATTTTTCTACTTCTGTACTGTACTGATGCTGAATTCCATGCTGTACTGGAGCCTTAATTTCCCTGAAGGAACCCTCCCAAGGGATCAATAAAGTTCTATTCTATTCTATTCTATTCTATTCTATTCTATTCTATTCTATTCCGTAGCCTGTGATGGGGATGTTTTGTTATTGGTTTGATGACAGCAGAATTATCTACACTGTTCTCAGTGATTTTCCATTCTTACAGACGTGGTTTCCCACCACCCGTACTGCGGCACCACCCCCCGCGTGCTCACTGAGCCTGAAGGAAAGGGGTGTGAAATGAAGTGACCTAACCCTAGAACACAAGCCTGAGTGTTTTCATTCTGAGTCTTAAAGGTACAGCTGGAGAAACACAAGTGAAAGTAATAAGAGAGTAAACATAAAATTAAATAAGTAAAAGTAAATAAGTAAATTAAATAAGTACAAGTAAATAAGTAAATAAAATAAGTAAATAATAAAAAAGTAAAATAAAAAAATAAGTAAATAAAATAAGTAAATAAGTAAAATTAGAAAAATAAATTAAATAAGCAAATTAAAAAAATAAAGTAAATAAGTAAATAAAAATAAGTAAATAAGTAAAATACAATAATTACATAAGTAAAATCAAAAATAAATAAATAAAATAAGTAAATAAGTAAAATGAATAAGTCAATAAGTGAAGTAAATAAAGTAAATTAGTAAAATAAATAAGTAAAACTAATTAATTCATTAATAAAACAAGTCGATAAGTAAACAAGTAATCTACTTGTGTCTGTCTATATCTGGTCTATATCTTTTTCTACGATTAGGGTGGAATTTATGTTGCATTAAGCCCTGATAAGTGCTGAGCTCTATAGCTTTATTATGAGTTTCATAAAACATCTCAAACACTTCAACACTGATATCATTTTCACATTAAACCCATGCAATATTTTTTCAGTTCCACATTTTACCGTGAAAATATGGGAAATAACACACTCAGCTCTGGTATTAAAATCACTGACAGGTGAAGTTGATAACACTGATTACTGTGGCAGCACTTCTCTCAGTGATTTTCCACTCTGTAGTTGTGTTTTCCCCGCCCCTTCTCCGGCTTGCCCCGCCTCCTGCGCAGCAGCTGCACGTGATGGAATACGCTGGAAGTGTGAGTGTGACGTGAGCTTTCATTATAGGAGATGTATGGAATAGCTCATATTTTAGTAGAAATGTGCATCAGCCAAATGTCCTGAAGATCAGTGGAAAATGAACAGTCGAGTCTCATTCTCCTGATTTATATTCATACAGAACAGATACCTGAATTACAGACTGAACAGAAACAAGCACTAATCTGTGTATTTTATGAGTGCACTTATAAAACAGCATGAATTTCAGTCAAACACATTTTTTCTTTGCTTATTCTTTGCTAAAATACCAGATGTGTTGAAGAAAAATAGCACCAGAAAAAAAAAAGCCATACTGAGATGTCTAGATGACTAGCTCACATCACGAGCAGCTCTTGTGGGACTTCCCTGTATGTAGTGGTCAGTAACTTCCAAAAGTACCTTCAAACAGTTTTCCTTTAAGTAGACACACATACTAACAGTGGAATGCTATAGGGTGTGTATTAGTCATGCTAAACTAAGGTACTTAGTTTCTATCCCTGAGGGTTGGGAAAACGTTTGGAAATTCTCCAGAGTTGAGGGTTGGGATATTTTTGGAAATTCACAGGAATTTAAAGGAAGACTCTTGCAGTTAAATGAAACAGGGTTAGGCAATCCTAAACATGGACATTAACATGTGACAGGAAATGCAGGAATCTGCCACTCCAGGACTTTACAAGCTCAGACTTTCTTTTCCCTGCCACACATCAGTGTTTAGACTTTCAGACCCCAATGACTGTCATCTGCTATTAAAAACAAGAATTTAGGCCTCCTTAGTTTCTACTCATAGTTTATCATTGAAATAAATGGTCTGAAACCCTCAGAAATAGATGTGATATTATGTTAAACAATGAACACTGTTGAATTGTATTGTCATTCATATATAAACTAAAATACAATAATATTTAGTTGTAACTGATTATAGAATAGGATGTAATGCAGGCCTTGTCTGTTGTGTTGGTCTTGTGTGTTGGTCCATAATTACACAAACATTTACAGATGACCTTATCAGTGCATTTCAATGACTGACTTTTAACTTGGAAATAGACATAAACCTCAAAGAACTGGATTTTCTGTGTGTGTGTGTGTGTGTGTGTGTGTGTGTGTGTGTGTGTGTGTGTGTTGTGTGTAAACTATGTCACTATTAATTTGTGATATCTAAAATACTAAATAATGGAATACAGGTTCACCACAATATTAACATCACTGACAGCTGAAGTGAAAATCATTGATTTTCTACATCCACAGCGGTGTCAATCAAGGGTTGGGGTACACATGTTAGGTTGCAAATTAAAAAGAAGCCTCAGAGGCCAGAAATAAGCAGGATGGTTGTTTCAACAAATCGGCTGCAGTCTAGGCTGTTCCATCCAAGCTTTTACATGAGGGCACGTACACAGTGAACAGAATCCAGGTTCTGTTTGGGCTCCAAAGATGGTTTGAGGTGGGAGGTGTGAAGTGCTGAGTGCTTCAACTGCCTTTGCAGCCCCAGCTGCTGGGGGGGGAGCCATCTCATATGATGACTGGTCACCCCTGTATTAATAAGAGTTATTCGACAGCCGAAATAGACATCCTTGTGGTCAGCGTGTGCGTTTTTCCTCTCAGGACAGGGCTGGCATTTCCCCGCAGGATAATGCTCTTCCACATACAACCATGGTTTCCCAGGAATGTCTCCACCAGATTGCAACAATTCCTTGGCTTGCTTGGTCACCAGATTTATATCCAATCAACTTTTAACATGTATGATTGAACAACTGAACAGTCACTTATTTTCATTGATGTTTCATTGATATTTTCATTGATATGGAAGGGATGCTATCAAGCTTGATGTCCTGAGCCACTTTGATATGCGTCAAATTTTCATTATAAGAAGAGTTTGAGCAGCTTCAAAACAAAGCTTATAAGAACTCCTAGTCAACTGTGGTAGGTAACTACTGGCAATGGTCTGAAGAGGTACAACTAATGATGTAATATACAACATACATGTATGTAATATACAAAAATTTGATGGAACATTACAGCTACTGTGTAGCTGCAGTAGAAGGTTGCCCGAGTCCTATTTTCTTGTTCTCTACACTGGAACACTATGTCTGATAAAGAGATTCGATGGAATTTGTGAAAAGCAAGACATAGTATTGATATTCCCCTACAGTACAGTAAAAAATAAAGGTGCAATGCAGAGCTAGTGTAGGTCTAGAAACCTCCTGACATTAAAACAAATTATGCAAAAATGAAAGTAGTGTGTGATTTCTGAGAAATCACGGGAATGTGGTGGTTTATCTCAGATCATAAAATATCTCCACATTATCTCTAAAGATAAGCTTTGTTTTTCTCCTAACCTTGTCTCATAGTGAAAGCGAAACTTCAAATTCTTGCCACAGGTTGTTTTGAACTGACCACGTTCATGTTAGGTCAAGTACAAGTAAAACATTTACCCGTATATATTATTATTGAAAACAGCCAATAAATGAATGACGATAATAGAATTTATATATTTGTATGACTTAATGTCTATTGACATGGTTTGGACATGTGCTGAGGAGGAATAGTGGATATATTGGACAAAGAATGTTGGAGATGAGCTGCAGCAGGAAGAAGAGGAAGACCTCAGAGAAGGTTTACAGGACATATGAAGGTGGACATGGAGATGGTTGGTGTAACAGTAGAGGAGGTGATAGGCAAGATGGAGGCAGATGAGCCGCCACAGCGGAGCAGGAGAAAGAAGAAGAAGAAGAAGTAGGAACTTCATGTCTACATGTTTTTTATTGTTTATAAGAACCAAAAAAACAACAACTTTATAATTTATATTCAGTAACTTGAATGGAACTATTGGAAATTGGAAATATTGGATCCAGACCTTAAATTGGATCTAAATATGCACACTTTTTTCCAATGAAAGTTGAGAAGGGTTTTCCTTTTCATGTAAACTTCTGTTTTAGTCAGTGATGACAGTGATGAATTTCTATCATATATTATGTAACACATAATTATTTTAATATCTTAATGTATATCTGAAATTTAAGGCCCATATTTGAAAATGGCCAATTTCACAAAAAAAAAAAAAAGAATATATATATATATATATATATATATATATATATATATAAACACTATATAAACACACTATATATACTATATAAACACACACACACACACACACACACATACATATATTGCCATATATCAGATTCTGTATGGGTGATTACATTCATATGGAAACCTGACAGATGTGACTGTACTATGGCTTTTAAACAATAAAGAAGATAAAAAGGTTATGGCTGTAAGTAACTTACAGTAGTGTGGTGTGTAAAGTGAGATATGAAGATCAAAGAGCAGGAAGAGCCATGTCCTAACAATAAAAACAATAAAAGAGATCAAACATAAAAAGTGCATTTGTGTCTAACTATACTTGAAGGAGTGTTTTAGTGTCTTGCATAATAAATTGGACTGTAAACTAATAGGTTGCTGTCCTTTTTATTTTATTATTTGTATGTGTTTAGTTCTTGTTTCAGTTTAAGTCATCAGGGGGATGGGGGTGACGTGATATTAATAGAATGGGGGACAATATGCTGCCAACGTTCCTTTATTCACTGAAAATCCTGTTGAAGTTTGACAGCTCAACTCTTTTCACTGAATCATTGTGTTCTGTACATGCAGACTAGACTGTAAGTAGACACTCAAATGACAGGACTGCAGTAACATGAGTTTAAAGATGCCATAGAATGCATTTATTCAGTATTTTAAGTTGTTCTTTGGTAGATAAGATCTGAATTTGTTTGGAGTAAAAAATATGCAGGTGTTGTTTAGAAGCCTATTTATAATCCTGTTATTTTGCCTGAGAATTTGTCTTTAATGGAGGGTGTGCGGAAGGAAAAGAGATGTTGTTGACTGGTTGGCATAACTTAGTTAAGCACTGTAACAAATAAAAACAAACAAACAAAAACATACGTTTTGCAATGAGTCTTGAATCTTACCAGATAAAGTTGCTGTCCTCTCTGTGTTTCTTTGCAGTGCCACAATAGAAAGGAGCACTGCCATGTTCCTGGGATGTCCACCAGTGGTTAAGCAGAGCATTTAACAAATGCCACTTTTTGTTGCTCATTTTACATTACAATATATTAATTTATCTTGATTTCATTAAGTTAATATTTTTCATCCACCAGAGCATCAAAAACAACATTAACAATGTTTTATATCAGGCTTGGACATTTTTTCTCACAGTTATCTGTGAGGAAATGTGATTGAAGTGATTATACTCTAGTTAGAACTTGTATCCAATGCTGGACCAGCAATGGCAAACAGTCAACAGGGTGCTCAGCCAATATATGCTTGCTACTGTATCTGAGTTGCAGTTGACTAGCTTTTCTTTACTCTGATTCCAGCCTTTAAGCCACTCTCCGGTGGCCAACACAATTCTTAGCTTGTTATTTGAGTGATGGTTCGCCCATTTGGCTAGAGGTAACCTTTAGCCTTTTTAGCCTTGCTTACAGAAGATGTTGCAAGTAATCTCAAGCCAGGAAGGGGACTGGGTTATATCAAATCCTGGGCTCTTATAGATAACAGTGTTTGAGGTTCACAGTTTGTTACTTCCATGTACAGAACTCTCAATATTCAACTATGCCAAGATCACTTTTTGTTTATTTTTTTCACAGTTCTAAAAGAAATAACAAAGCCATACTTAATTTTTACCTAAGTACTTTAAAATTGAGTATTTGTACCTAAGAACCTGTGTACCTCCCCCACCTCTGGGGTTGGGTTGTGTTTATGTTAGGTGTAGGTCATGGTTAGGGTTGGGGTAAGAGTTAAGTTTAGGTTTAGGTTGAGGTGTGAGTTTAGTTGATGAAATCACACTGGTTGTTTTGTAACACTGATGACTTGATGCCACACTGCTTGCTGCACTGCTCATTTGAGGTTTGAGGTGAGGGACGTGGTAAACCTTCCGTTTGTTCCTCTTGAGGTTTTCTGTTACAGATTTTGAAGTGTGTTTAGAATCATCAGTCTGCTGTAGAAGCCATTCTCTCTTTTCATCATTAAATGTATTCTTTCCTCTACCTATAAAATGTTTCTTGTGCCACTGGCTGCAACATAAACTTAATTTATTTCCCTGAGGGAACCCTCCCAAGGGATCAAAAAAGTTCTATCCTAAACAGTTCTGTGTTTTAATGGATATTTATTTTGCACATGAGCAGTAAGCAGCTACGTGGTTCACAGTTTATCTTTATTTTTTTAATTTGTTTTCAGGGACAGTTTTTAATTATAAAAAAAATACAGTTAGTTTTCTAGAGTGGAATATTCTACTCAAAGATTAAGATTTCATTTTAATTTTAACTTAATTTAATATTAAGACACATTAAAACAGTTGAAAAGGGCAATGATAGGGATCACTGGGATAAGTGTCCAGGATTCTAGAGAGCCTGACCACGACCTCTGACTACAAGTCATAAATGAAGGGAGAATGCCAACATGCCTGGTAATCATTATCTATTGAATTTGGGCAGCGTGGACAAATATGACATTGAATGTATCTCATATAGTGCAGTTTATGTGTTGTAATGTGAGTTCTATGAATAATTGTATATTATATTAACATAAATTATACAACTTGCGAAGCAAAAAGTGCCAAGCATTATAACTCATCTTGACCACACTTATCACACTAAGATTCATTTCCCCAAACACATGTAGCTTTTTTAACAGCTCAGTCGGAGAGATGTGTTGTTAGACATATTCTATACAACAGAGAAATCAAATGATGAATCACTGAACAGAAGTGACATGTTTGGTATCTTTCAAATGCAAAATAACATTACTTACTTCACTCTATGAATACAAACAAATGTCTCTTACCTTCGCATGATACGTGGTATCATTTCACACATCATGGACCAGTTTAACACATTCACAAGTAAATTATTGCTCCCTGTAATTGTAATGCTATCTGTAATAAAGCTGATTGTTGTCTCACATTCATAGCTGAACATTTGGATCCCCTGAAGGGATCAAAGCAGAATAAGTGTTATGTTATGCTTGTGATAATTATCAGTTTTAGAAAGGGGATTTATTATGGCTGATCAAAAAAAAAATCATAAAGTAATTAGTTGCACCAAAGACTTTGATTTAGTATCCGCCACAGAATTGGATTAAACATCTACCACAGACTTGGAGTAAACATCCACCTGGTTGTGTGATAAATGCTGACTTCAGTAAATAGAATAAAAACATAGAAACAAACAAAGCTCTTTATCAAGATGAAAATGATTAACTTTACATTATTACATTGTTTTCACAAGCATATTTTATTTAAATTTCAGCTGATGCACAGCTGTCTAGATGTTTTCTTCAGAAAAAAACGGGAAGAGTCTTCCATCCATCCATTCTCTGTACCACTTATTCCTGAATAGGGTCACGGGGGAGCTGGTGCCCAGCCGGCAACTCTGAGCACAAACAACCCTTACATACACATACACACACTAAGGGGCTCTTTAGAGTCACCAATTCACCTACCATGCATGTCTTTGGATTGTGGGGGGAAAACAGAATACCCAGAGGAAACCCACACAAACACAGGGAGAACATGCAAACTCCACACAGAAGCTTCCCAGGTCACCCCAGCCGGGGATCAAACCCAGGTCCTTCTTGCTGTGAGGTAATCCACTGCTCCACCATGCTGCCTGAACTAAGAAACAAAAACAATGTTCTTAAATGCTTTTTATTGATTATTTAATGATTTTTTTAAGCTGTAGTTTCTGAATTTGTCTAAGGCAAGTGTGAGATGAGCGTAAGGTTAAGAAAATATATTCAAAAACATATAGTTTCATATATTTTAAGAATACCAATTGTTTTTAGACTTTAAGAGAAATGTTAACAAAATTTTCTTAAGATTCGACCAAACCTCTCTCTGCATTGTCTGCAGTCACAGCTGCCTCTGCTTTATTGCAAACACTTACGCAAGAAAAAAGCACATCTTAGAAGAGTTCTTTCTTCAAACACTTTAGTGAATCCAGCTCCTGATGTAAACACTGAACGCAAACAAACTTTTACACTATCAGACACGATAACTGCATTGTTTATTAATTATGACCAGATGCCCATATTTTTTTCCATATTATCATAATTATTATATTATTCCATATTATTAAAACCAGAACATCATCTTATTTCATTATTTCTTAGCTCATACAACAGAAACTCTGACTAATCCAGACATTTCCTGTTTTGAAACAGCAGCAGTCTTAGAAATGGAAATATACAGAATAACCTGTTAAATACATTCACATGCTGAATTTTGTATGCAGACATGTATAAGATCATTCTTTCTTTAGTCCTACAGTTGGTAATTTCACATTGTTGCATTGTTGTTTTATACACACATATAGCATATGAGATCACATCCCAACATGATGATTGTTTGAAAGCATGATGACTATTCGTCTCTAGGAATTTCTGGTGTACACAGTAGATCATAGGATTGATAGTGTTTGTGAGCATTTGTTTCCAGTCAGGTGAATAAACATATATACACCTCACCACAATAATTAGAAAAGATACATTCCATCTGGGAACACATACATATATATACAAGTTCCCTGGGGGATTGTATACATGGGCACACACACACACACACACACACAGGAGATGGTGTCATGTGGACTGGGAGCAGGCCAGCAGTAGCAGTGGTAGAAGCTGGTAGCTGATTTGGCCTCTTTTGAAAGTGGGTACTTTTCCAAGCTCAGCTCTAAGCCACGCCCACTCGCGTCTCCGACCTATTATGAGTAATGTTTTGGGTTCAAACCAGAAGCACGTGCGCGGCGTCCTATAAAACACTCACAGTTTCACTGCTAGTGAATCTATTACTGCTCACATTACCTGAGCTCAACCGTCTCTCTCAACCAACTGATTACAGAGCGAGCTGAAGATGGGAGTCAACAGTCAGAGTAAGACTTCTTTTATAACCCTTATCATTTTAATCCTACAACACTGTGTATTAGTGTGGTGTTTATTTATTTACACAGTACTGGACAGTCTCATTAATAGACGAGATGATTTTACTGCAGTATAATATTGTCTATTACAAATGCTACAGTAGTACTGTAGTGCAGCATGTCTCAGTACAATACTACAACGGTATTTCAACAATGCTCTTGTACAACATGTGTAGTATAGTATGTTTTTAAAAATACTGTAGTATAGTAATATACTGTATATATACTACAGTGCACTGTAGGAAAGTATAGTATAATGTATACTGTAGCATATTACAGTAGAATTATTATATTATAATGCACTTTAGTAAAGGCTCATTAGTATATTGGTATGGTATTTTAAGCACTAAACAAAATTGTATATTATATTCTAGTACATTATCCATCCATCCATCCATCCATCCATTTCCTGAACTGCTAATATTATATTATATTATATTATATTATATTATATTATATTATATTATATTATATTATATTATAATGTAGTATAGTACCAAAGTGCAGTAATTTATCATTAAAATATTAGTAGGTTACTAATTTGTTTTGTTTGTTTGCTAGTGTTTTTTTTTTTTTTTTTTTTTTAATATGATAGTGTAGTATATACTGTCATATACTACAGTATAATGCACTATAGTAAAGTCACATTGTTGTACTGGTATGGTATTGTAATACTACAGTACTATGTGGTATAGCATATAATATTACTGATATTACTATCACAAATGTTTGTACTATTTATAGTGCAGTTCTTACTATTACTTTTAATTATATTTTGTACAAAAAATCAGAACATTGGCTTGGCAGACCAAAATACTTCACACATAGATACATTTGAATGAACCTGAAAGAGTCTGCTTCAGCTCAGACTGATGCACGTGCCATAAGTCAGTTATGACGTTCCTCTGCTGGTTACAGGATGCAGCTGAAGTAATCATATTGACTGTGTATTACCAGATTGAGTCATGTGATGACACTGTACTGTAGCATCTATTGCATCTAAGATTGCATCTAAGCATTGACTAAGATTGAACATCTGATATCAACTTCTCATAGCCATGTCTGAAAGATAGCAACACTAAACTGAAGTATTATAAATGTGTTATAGAAGTAGTAATTATAGAGGCTCACACTGCTAAAGGCATGCTCACACTAGCACACCCTCTACTGGTAAATCATATAGCACCAGCATAGCATAGTCAGGCACATGTCTTTGGCAAGGGACCAAGAGTATTTTAACTGTTATTAGCTGATTCTAACTCTAAGTGTTAATGTGTTACACCAAGGGTCTCAGCTCAGCTGTGACTGTGGAAGTGGCTGCTTGGGTCCAATGACTTTCCATTCAGAAGCCAAGGGGCAGCTAGTGACCCTGAGCGAAGATGGCCGACGTGCAACCAGAGACACCTCGTCCTTCCGCCATGGCCTGATCTTCAGCAGCCGACCACTGAAAATCCAGGAGAAAGTGCATGTGCGTATCGAGCACTCTGTGATGGGCTGGCATGGAGCTTTACGAGTTGGCTTCACCAGCGTGGCACCCGGATCCAGAGCTGTGCCTTCTCTGGCCATTCCCGAGCTGACAGACTCTCCTGGATACTGGGCCATTCCGGTACCAGAGCAGCAGTGCCTGCCAGGATCAGAGGTCCTTTTCTGGGTCAGTCATGGTGGATGCCTGTATGTTCAGACAGCTGATGGACAGAAGCACAGGATGAGAACAAGAGTGGACAAGCACAAGCCGATCTGGGTGATGATTGACGTTTATGGGCAGACCAACACAGTCCTATTACTCGGTCAGTTTACAAATACTGTGAACTTAATAGATTCAAGGATGTACTGCAGGATGTAACCATGATTTGAGAAAATAATGGTGATATGATGTATGATGTTGCGGTACATATGATGTAGCTGACAGCTCTGCTTTTTTACAGGATCCATGAAGAAGTGCCTGTTCTTCACACGCAGGTCATGCCCTGTGCCCACAATCGAACCTACAGAGGAGACCTGTGGTTACAGTGATGTTCCTGTTGAGATACTAGAGAGGATGATTAAACAGAACAGCCTAGAAGAACCTGAGAATCGAAGTAACCCCAGTCTTAGCTACTGCCAGAGCAACAGGCAGAGCACATGTAAGAGCTTATACTACTAAGAACTTTCTATTGTCCATATTTTCAAACTAGTAACACTTAGTTCATTATGATGTTGACATGTTAATGTCTTATGGTACACATTTCAATTTAATACCAAGTGACACCACTTGGAGTACCATAGCAGCCACCTAGGAATTCCTTAGATATACCATTAGATATACCACATAGCATTCATTTAACAACACTTAAGCCACCACCTGAAACACCATAACAACCCCAAGAGCAACCACCTGAAACACTTTACTCATCACCCTAGCAACCACTTAGTATAAGATAGCAGTCACCTAGGAACACCTTAGCAATCACCTTTCCATTCATAGCAGCCACCTAGGAACATCATAGCATTCACTTCATAACACTTCAGAAACCACCTGAAATACCATGACAACCCCCCCAGAACAACCACCTCAAACAACCAATGCTAGCAACTCCCATGTATAAAATAGCACCTAGGAGCACCCACTTAGCAAGCACATGGCACATTTTACCATCCATCTGAACTACCATAACAACCACCTGGCATACTTTAGCTACCACTGGGTTCAACACACCTGAAGATTAACTCTAAAATAATAATAGTCTGCACCTTTAAATTTGTTTTTATGTGTTTGTTTATTCTGTGCTTATATGTCCTTTTTTCTTTGTCTTCTCAGGTGAAGACAGAATGGAAGATTGTGTTGTGTGTTACTCTAACACTGCAAATGTGATGCTGACTTGTGGACATCAGTGTGTGTGCTCTCAGTGTGCCTTGAGGGTCTTCAGTGAATTTGGAACGTGTCCGCTGTGTCGACATTGCTTACTCTAACGACCGCACATAGCTGAAAGTGGGATAACATACTGTATGTATTCTGGTCTTTTATTTTGACCAGAAAAAATGGTCCAGAATGACGTTCAATAAAGCCATTTTACATTGACAGCCACTGTAAATTTGCCAGGTTTGTGTTTCTGCTGTAATGTAGCTGCTTTGGACAGTTTTGGTCCTACAGCAATAATATAGATGTGGCTGTATCTCAGAGCTATTTCTCCCTATAATGCACTTTTAAAACAGAGTAACCACTACAAAAAACAGCTTTGCTGAAATGTTCAAGACCTCTGGAATGCTGCATTTCTAATACACTTGTCATTTTTTGTGTTTATTTGTACAAATGAGTTGTGTACAGTCAGTGTTGTGTAAATGTATTAACTATATTTATGTATTTATATGTATTAAAGCACTGTGTGAACTTTTATGCTGTGCGTGTTTCTTTTATTCATATACACCCTGCAACAGATTCCAGTTTTTCCACACTTTAGGTGTCAGTATTGCACAAGTTAAAAAGACTCATCAAAGTTGTTCCACTGAATAATTTAAATGGATTTTAAGTCATAAAAAAAATCCAACTTCACCTCTACCCATTGCCATGTATAATCCTTAATGTGGAGTGAGGTTTGGACATTTCCCCTCATGACGACAATGCAACTAACAGGTCTCTGACAGCAGGATGAATCTCGTTCAAAACTGACTAATGAAGCTCTGTCTGGTTCACAATGCATACATCACGGATTCAGAGGGAGAATGTGTGCTCATGTTTTTCTGAGAAGTGCCCAGGAAGGGTTTGTGATTAAGAATATCTTTCCCAACCTACCAACCAACATACAACTTGGATGTATATTGAAGCATCCAGGTTGAGTTATATGATGTTTGTTTTAAAGATTAGAATAACCCATATGGAAATCTGCTGTATGACATTACATTACATTACAGTTGCGCCATTTAGCAGACGCCCTTATCCAGAGCGACTTACAAAAGTGCTTTGCTGTTTGCTTAGAGCATCCTTAGCTAGTAGACAAGGCTGGAATCTAGAGATTCCACACGTTTAGACCATGTTGAAATAAAAGTCTTTATGGAGTTAAGTACTCCTGAAACAGATGAGTCTTCAGTCTGCGTTTGAAGACAGTGAGGGACTCAGCTGTTCGGACTCCCAGGGGAAGTTTGTTCCACAATTTTGGTGCCAGAACAGAAAAGAGTCTGGATGCATGTTTGCCTTGCATTCTGAGGGATGGTGGGTCAAGCCGAGCTGTACTGGAAGCTCGAAGGGCTTCAAGACAATACACAGATTTATAAATATAGAACATATATTAAAATGTATGGTTTTCCCTTATATCCAACATACATACTATATTACATATGCATTACATATATATTCTGCTCCTCAATACAGAACACAGTACAATGGACACAAGTGTCTCTGCAGTTGCCTTCAGAGGTTTAGAGTAACACTTGCCAGACATTATGAAAACATAACTCTTTATACAGAAGCAGAAAAGCAGGAATTTAATGGCTGACTTTTCAAAGAAAGAAATGATAAACATCTGGCCTTGACAGGGAGGTAAACCAGCTCTGGAACTGGTTGTTCGGCCCACCAACCCTAACTGACAAAAGTCACGACTGTGAAACTGTTAGAATAGTCGGAAAACAGTGTTTGAAACTGTGTTAAACAACTGGAAAACTGTGCTTAGTTAGCACTGTGCTTGTTATTAGCCATCAATTTGTCTTTAGCTTGCCAAGTAGAAAGCTGGTAGAGTAAAGAGTGGTATTAGTGTTACATTAGAGACACTCCAACTAAAACGTAGCAAGTTTAAATATTAAAGTTTTCAAAAAGTAGTTTTGCTGTTATGGTCCCTCCAAGGGCTCATATAACCAACTTCACTGTAATAGTAATATGGTGATATGTGTATTCTTTTTTTATGTCTGTGCCAGCCAGCATCACACTGGCTATTGATGTGGGCACAGAGTGCCATCTACCCACCCAGAGAAAGCATGGCCAATTTTGCTCTCTCGGACTCCGGCTGCTGGACGACCCAGTGTTCGAACCTGCAACCCTCAGATTACATTGTACATTAGCCACTTGAAGCTGAACATTAAACTTGTTTTACTGCTATGGTATCATGTATATTGGCACCATATAACCATTTTCCAAGTCGAGACACTGCAGATTGAGCTGAAGAACACAGGCAGAGGGCAGCAGAGGGCAGCAGATGCAAGTTTAAGGGCAGGTCTGAGGGCCTGAGACTTCAGTGCATGACTGGTGAACCGTTTTAAAGTCATTCCTCTGTAGAAATGGACTTTCCCTGATAACTGTCAAAGTACATGATACTATCTAAGATGACATAATGAGGCATAATTACAGTCCTGAGTTTAATAATTTAGCTGTGCATAGGAGAAGTGAGATACTGAAGAAAAAGGGAAGGGAAAGGGGGAAAGAGAGGGCTATGACCTTTAGTTGTTGATTACGCAGCTGGGCTGTTAAACATTTATTTTGGATGGCAGGACAAGAGAGAGAGAGAGAGAGAGTGTGAGAGAGAGAGAGAGCAAGAGAGAGAGAGAGAGAGAGAGAGAGAGAGAGTAGAATGTATCAAGTCCTCAGTATATGCCAGAGTGTCAGGCCAAGAGGTAGAGTGTGACAGAGGAGGAGAGAAAGCGACAGACTATTTTGGAGTTACTTTACACTGTCTGGACTGTTTTTACACAAAGGAATAACCACCAAAAACATTCAGCCAAGCTCCGAAACTCTCAACACCCTACACTGTGAGTATACAGCCTCCTCTTCCATTGCTGCTGTCAGCATTTACAGTTCTACCAGGTCAGCTGTATACTGTGTTGGGCCTTAGAACTTTGCCATGGTGGAGAACTTCTCACTTCCCAGAATTTTATGTGACTAATGAGGTAAATGTTTATCATATTCACAAAACATAGAGTTCCCCCTCCGACATAATTTAGAAGTATAATGTCTGATTTCAATGGATAACGTTTCTGAGCTAGCAGTTTAATCTAATAAGTCAGAGAATGTGTGACTAGTAGCAGTGTCATTTCCTCAAACAAATCCAAAAGCTACCCAAACACTTTTTTGCATAATAGTGAGTATCTGCTGTGACCTGGTGGTTAAGGAACCAGCCTTGTGACTGGAAGGTTGCTGGTTTTAATCCCTGAACTGGCAGGAAGGGCACTGACTGAAGTGCCCTTGAGCAAGGCACTGAACTCCCCAGCTGCTCCCTGGGCTAGGGCTGCCCACCACTCTGCTCATGTGTGCTCAGGTGTGTGAATTCACTAGTGTGTATGTGTGTATCACTGTGTACTAATGGGTAATATGTGTGTGTGTATGTATATATATATATATATATATATATATATATATATATATATATATATATATATGTGTGTGTGATGAAATTGTGACAGTGTAATTACAGCAACGACCAGATTTACATTGTATCAAACAGTAAATATGGTGAAAATGGATGAACATGGAGATAAAAAAGTATATGTGTACACCCCAGGATCCCCAGATGGACCCTTTTCTTACTGAAGCAGCAATTAGCATATATGTAAGGCTTTATCATAACACTGTACCTTAAAAAACCTACATTGCTTAAGCCTCGTGGCTCATTTTTGTGTAGAAAAAATGTCAATACTTAATTCTAAAACGATTCAGTTGTTTGCAATAACACCACTCATTTCTGAAGGCCACGGCACATATGATCAAGTCTAATGTAAGCTACTCTTGTATTGGCAGCTCAGTTGAATGATGCATTGTCAGATGTTTGAAGGTTGTGCCACATTAGTAGAAGGTCGATAGGAGAAATGATCTTGCCCTTAGAGATTTGAATGTAGATAAGGCATATATTGAGAAGTGAGAAGGGCCCTCGTTGACTGGAACCTCTGATGAGGTTCATAGGCAAAGCCACATTTACACAGAACCCACTTCATGTAACCAACCTTTCCTGAGAAGGTTCTTCTAAGGTGCAAAGTACATGCTAGCTTGATTGCTGTCTTGCTCTTATCTGTTAAGAGTAAAGAAGAATCCCATGTTGTTTACACAGAGGTGAACAGCTCGCTTTTCGACAGGCTTGCCCGCTCACAACATGTTGTCTGAATCTGCTAAACCTAATCTGTTATGGCTGGATATCAACATCTGTCTCAGTTTTAGATGTTTTTAATCAATTGTGTTCTCTCATACTCTATCAGCCCAACATTACATTTAGGATATTAAGTTCTGTTTTTCTTCTCTCGGAGTGTTGATGATGACACTGAAGTTGAGTTTAGTTAGAGAGCTTCATGCTTGGTTGAGTCACGTTAAGTGCTCTTACAGGATTTCATTTTTAATGCCTGGGTTGCCGCCAATCGTTCTCCCAGTTGTAGACAGGAATAGCTAATAGCAGTTTGAGATGAAGGCAGGTTGGCAGTTGATTAGCAGAGTTGTAGCTGTAATCGAGGCTCATAGATGGAACATAAGGGGCCACTAAACCATGGTGCCAGCCTGGAGCTGGACCAGGCCCTGGAAAATATGAGGGTGTGTGTGATCTCTTCCAGCTGTGTAAAATCACATCGACTTTAACACTATTTGATTGCATGCAATAGTGCCACTTGTTTTTGAAAGCCACAGCAAAGACAGTCAGGTCTAATATAAACTACTCTAGTCTTGGCAGCTCAGTTGAATGATTTAGTGTTAGATGAGTACAGTTGTCTATGGGATAAATGATCTTGACCTTGGAGAGTTGAATGTAGATGAGATTTTTAATGAAAAGTGAGACTGGCCCTCTTTCTTTGGGCTCCATTGGGAAATGCCAAGATTACTTATTACCTTAAAAATGGTGTTGGCAAATCATTTAAGGACATCTAGAGCAAAACTTTCATCACATAAAATAGAGACGTGAATTAGGTTTAGGATTATGGCTGTCCAGATAGTTTCTTAATGATGATCATCAGACAATACTGGTCTAAATTGATCGGATATTTATGTTTCTACACATAATACAGTGCCACGAATTAAGTAAAGTGTCATGTTAATTAACACGTAAGTCCAATCAATTAATTTTTAGTGAACAGCTTACACACTCCCTGACAAAAACTAATGCACCAAGAATGTGTAGATGGAATCAAACAAAACTTGTCCTGTGTGAGTGTAATTATGATATATGTAAGTGATTACAATAATAGGGTGAAAGAATACGTTTATTGGGGAAAACTCTACAATTGAAAGGAGGCTCTAGGACTTGGTTAGACCACCTCCAGCGTGGATAAATGATACAGTTGGACATGGATGCATACAGGTTCCATATGGCATCCTGCAACACATTTGCTCACAGATGTTGCAGCTGGGCCTGTAGATCCTGCACACTCATTGTTTGCCAAAGCTGGCTTCCCAGCGGGTCCCATAAATGCTGGATGTCCTGCGCATCATTGAGCTGTCCCTCATATGTGATGGATCCCGAGATCATGACACCAGTAGTTGAGGCAGTGAACCAGTCCACAGCAAAGCCAGGATTTAAATATTCTCCATGAGGTCTCCACGCTCAAACGCTCCTGCCCAGGATAATGGGCACATGATACCAAATGTTCTTTTTGGTGAAATGACCATCCTGCTCCTTTCAGTCCAATGATGACTGCTGTAAGCTTTATAGTGTGGTTAATATATTTTACTCCAGTCTAATTGACCTCCCTGACCATTCTGCTTCCATATGCACTATGAATGGGTTTTCTATAGCATGGATTTTGCACATGCCATGTTATTTGTGCCAGGCTCATTTCTTAGCTGACTGCTAAAGTCACTCCAAAGTCCGCTAACCTGGTCCTAGCATTCCTGTACCCTACATGTTTTAGTGCTTTTCCTGCACCCAACACACCTGATCTAACTAATCAGTCCCTTAACAAGCCTTTTCGGAGTTGTAGAGGGTGTGTTACAGCAGGGATTCACTAAAACATGCAAGGCAGGGGGGCACCAGGACCAGGTTTGAGAAACATAGTAGGTGCTTGTATTCAAGCTGTTCACATTATTGTTCCAGTGTTAAAGTCAGCAAAATTACAAAGCCTATTTATATATCAAAGAACTACTTATAATATCCAATAACTACATATATTGAGTACTATAATATAAACGATAAAGTATGAATGTCAAATGCACCTTAAAATAAAGAATAATTCTTAATCATTTGTTCAAAAGTGACCATTTATACATTTAAAAAGCAAAAATAACTGAAGGCTGCTTTTTAAAAGCCCATCAACTGGGTGCAGTGGCATCATTCCATGAATCTGCAATGGTCAGTCAGGAGCTTTTTCTGAAATGTTTATCTGAGGCAGATTCGCCCATGAGAAAGTCTGAGGGTGCATGCTTTTCTGAAAGGCCTCCCCTGTACAGTGTAGGGGTCCACTCCCAGCACCAGATCAAACGCTCACTGTGGGTTTCAAACAGTGAGGGGAAATGGATTCATTTGTTCTCCTGATTCTGAAACACAGGAGGGCGTTGGCTCTGAGAACACTCGGGAGGTTCTATTATTTCCAGCTGTGTGTGTGTCTATGTGTGTGACGGATGGAAACTATTACAGAGCCCCCAACTCGTTAGGCACTGTGAGGTGTGTGTTTCTGGTTTGTGTGGAGCAGCACACAACAGAGAGGCCCAAAATGGACACACACACACACACACACACACACACACACACACACACACACACACACACACACACACACACACACACTCACACACAGAGACTGAGTTACCAAATCAAAGCAGATTTGTAGACGCCCCCAACCCAAAACAGAACTCTCTCTCTCTCTCTCTCTCTCTCTCTCTCTCTCTCTCATTCTCTGATTTGTTCTCCTCTCATTCACCAGCAACTTCATCTTACAGTGAGTAGCAGTTTCTCTCCTCTTGCCTTGCATTTACACAGATCTCACACTTAACCTGTACATTTCACCTCACATTCATTCATTGTCTAAAGTGTGGCTCTACTAATACTAATGTTTTGTTGTTGAATTGTTGTTTTTTCTGGTTTGCTGGTCTGGGGTTTTTTTTTTTGTCATAGTGGGGAAACTGGTTCATTATGACAGGCTTGGTGATCTGTGCTTATGCTCTGGAGGTAAAACACACCAAAAAAATGTCTTCTTCCAAACTCCAGCAGCAATCTCTGGACAGATCGAGCACCACTAGTTTAGAAGTAATTGACTATGCACTTAATCTGCATTACTTACAGTACACATGAAGGTTCTCACGGTCCTAACCTTCATCTCACTCTATGACAGGAATAGTGACAGCTCCAGGGTTAGCTGACCTGCTGTGTTATGTGAGAGGAACTGGTAGCTCAACCTGATTCTCTGGCTTCCATAGGTTTTAGCTTGTCCACTGGGATGCCAGTCCCATATGCTGAGCAGAGCAATGCTGTATGGATGCTATTGTTTTACTGACTAGTTGCATTGTGTGGAAGTCCAGAATGAATGGAAGTGGTGTGTGAAGCTGTGTGTGAAACATGTCTGATATTTTCTCATATTACATATGGTAGTAATTGCACAATACGTGTCCTCTTGTGTGGACACTATACTGGGACGCTTTGGTTAAGAATATTAACAGGAGATTTATTACTCAGTTAATATATTCGCCACTAGTCATTACGGATTTGTGTCCCAATCAGTTTGAAGTGGAACAGTTGGACATTTGTTGGACATACCTTTTGTCAGCACTATATTTTATATGGCGTTCTAACCCGGAGAAGGCACCTCACTGTTAAAGGTAAATATTTGCCAGAGTGGTTAACAAGATTCAAAATCCATATTCATTCTTACGTAACAATGAACCATGCCCATATTTTTTCTCCCTGGTGGGCAGTGGCCGGTTGTCAATCAAAACAGTCTCTGTGGTGGTGATATTTCAGTGGTGATGTAATCCATAGCCATTTTTCTCAAATAACTTCTTGATGATAGGGCTGAATCCTCTCTCGTGGCTTTCCCAAAGATGGATATACCGGATGTAAAGCTATTTAATGCCTTAAAGTGCTGTTATGTACAATTGTATTGTATTTATTATATGTATTGATATTTATTGTACAAGCAATTGTACAATACAAAGGTTTCAACCTCAGCCTGGCACTTTTCCAGGGGGTCAGTCATTTTTAATATGAATTATTCTGTCTTTAAAGTGTGAGTAAATTCATCTACAACCATTTTCACACTCGCACTCCTTACAGTATTTGGTTGAACTTGTTTTTCCAACAAAAAAACATTTAATGCTTATAAAACACACTTGGCTTTTTTTCAAGGGAGGTGTCTGTAAATCCGCCTCCGTTAAATTTCTCCATAGTGAGGAATTTTCTTTCTATTATGTAGGGATGGGTTGCAGCCTTTCAAATGCTGATGGTTGCTTGCCATGGCAACATAGGAAGCAGAGAATCACTGACTGACTGCACATATGTTCGTGACCCCATAGGACACATTTATTACACATGCTGAGTTGGTGGGAGATACTGGGGTTGGAGGGACCTTTTTAAAGGGATATCAACTTATGTTGTTAATTACTTCATGATTTTAACTTTGTTTTAATAAATGGACCAGAGACTGTCAAAATAAGAGCATAGTTGTTCATTTCAATGGATAGACTCTGCCGATGTGTTAGGGCAATGCTTCCTTTGCTGTGTAATTAGTCTGATTCTGATTACTGTAGTCACTCTCATTTGAGTTTAAGGTCATTTCCATAATCCACTCAGAACTTGTTTAGGCTAGTGTAGTGACTGCTGTCTTGTATCTCGGATATTGTAAATGAATGAGAACCTTGGTTTGTTATGGCAAATCCAGGTATAATTTGTGGTCAATCTTGTTTATTTTCTGCTTGTTTAATAAAAATAAAATACTGATGTATTAACCAATTCATTACCACTAGACACTGGCACTAGAAAGCCTGCATGCACACTTAAGCACTGTTTTAAATGGTCTGAGCACAAATTAGCAAGATTTGCATAGGCAGTCTTTATGAAAGCCAAAAACATTACCAGGAAAAGAGTAAGTGTGTGTGTGTGTGTGTGTGTGTGTGTGTGTGTGTGGGTGTGGGTATGTGTGTCTGAGGATCTCTCACTCCAGTGCTGCTGGGACTGACAGGCAGGATGATGTGCTCCCAGCAGGCCACTGAGCCTGGATGATGTCCAACTAACCCCTCTAACACTGCTCTTCTCTCCTCTCCTTCACTCATCCCTCTCTCCTCTCCTTTACTCATCATTCCAATGCTCTCCTTTCGTCATTCATTCCTCTCCCCTCTCCCACTCACACAGACTCAACTGTCTGTCCTCCTTACAGTGACTCATAATAACCTTATTCTCTTCTCTTCTCTTCTCTTCTCTTCTCTTCTCTTCTCTTCTCTTCTCTTTATTATTCTTCTCTTTTCTTCTGAGCATTTAATTGTTATCTTTATTTCTCTTCTGATATCTTTTTATCTCTTGATTTCTTTATTGTTATCTTTACATTTCTTATCTTCTGAGCTCTTAAATGTTCTCTTTACTTTTCTTGTCTTCTGAACACTTCATTCTTCTCTTCTCTTCTCTTCTCTTCTCTTCTCTTCTCTTCTCTTATCTTCTCTTCTTGTCTCTTCTCTTCTGAGCTCTCAATTGTTCTTCACTCCTCTTTTGAGCTCTTAATTGTTCCTCTCCTCTTCTGAGCTTGTAATTATCTTTAGTTTTCTTATCTTCTAAGCTCTTAATTTTTCTTCTCTTCTCTTCTCTTCTCTTCTCTTCTCTTCTCTTCTCTTCTCTTCTCTTCTCTTCTCCCTTTTTACCTCTGGGCTCTTTTCATTTATTCTCTTCTCTTCTTGGATCTTAATTGCTCTTCTCTTCTGAGATCTTCATTCTTCTTCTTTATATTTTTCTGACATCTTAATATTTATCTTCTCTCCTCAGTTCTCCATTGCTCTTCTCTTCTTTTCTGAGCACTTCTTTTCTTTTCTTTTCTTTTCTTTTTTGCCTTTTTCCTTCTCCCTTCCCTCTGTTCAAGTAATATCTGGGCAGTTTAACAAAAACAACCATTTCACACACACACACACACACACACACACACACACACACACACACACACACACACACACGGTATCAGGGTACACCACACTGGCCTGGTTGCACTGTCTCTGTCCAAACCGCTGAATTATTAAAAAGTTGCTGACTCCTACTGCTCTGTGCTGGAACCTAACACACACACACACACACACACACACACACACACACACACACACACACACACACACACACACACACACAAAAGCACACAGTTGAAATTAGAGAAACAGTCAATAAGTAATCAAGAGGCTCTACATTGCATGTCAACACACCTTTCATTACACACAAATGATATGCATCTGCACAGACTGTAAATACAGATTGTGTGTGTGTGTGTGTGTGTGTGTGTGTGTCTGCTGTAATCTGTAATGTGCTCTGTGCTGTTTGATAGTGTGTCGTGTGTGTACATGCACATGAATGGAAGATGGCTTGAGCAGGGTCACCTGAACCCTCAGTTGTGTAATGCATTGTCTACATGGCAGAAACTGTCTGAGCTTTACTGTGTGAAATCTGTCCTTTTAGACTGGTGTCCTAGCAGCCACTGGCAAAGTCGTCCTGTCAGCTTCCCAGCCAAAATCCTGTTTACTTCATTATCCAGTCCAGTTTGTTTTTCTCACCAAAATTCTTTGAGTAAACTGGAAAGCCAGGTTTAAATGAGCCATGACTGTTGAAACGATGCAAGGACTGTTAGCATGCGAGCCTTCCTTCAAGCTATTTCTAAGTCCAGTTTTGCATCAGTTCATTGCACATTATACACATTACAAACCATATATCATAATCATAACTTTATTATGCTTCATGCATAAATCCAGCTAGTTCACTACATTAAACAAGAAGGTAATGAAATCATGTTAAAGGAAAATGATAAGATAGTAATATAAATAAAATTATTAAAAATGAAATATATTACATGTCCCAATGTTTGAGGACATCCCTTCTAATTCAGCTACTTTAAGCTGACCCAATGCTGACACAGATGTGCAAATGCACACACAGCATGTCTAGTCTTTGTAGAAAAATACTGCCAGGCCGGATTCTCTGGAGCAGATAAGCATGAACCTACTGACACCAAGCCAAATGCCAGGTGAGCACTAAGGGGTATAAAGCTTCCCAGCATTGACCTGTGGAGCAGTGGAGCAGAAGTGTGGAATGATGTTCTGTGGAATGATGCCATTCCATCCAATACCTTTGTGAAGTGTTGTGATCACCAAACACCAATGACCTCCTATCACTAGTCAATGAATGCAATCATATCCTCACAGCAGTACCCCCAAAGTCTAGTGAACGAACCAATGAGACAGTTACTCCAGCAAAAGTAGAAACTCTTTTTGTATATATAAGTATTATATAAATGTTGTATATATTATTTATTTTAATTAATAAATTGTTAATGTTGAAAAATGAACTATCAGTTTCTACTAAAAGCAACAATCTAGAACATTTCACTGACATGTAAACAAAGTCATTCTGATGGTTTGATGTGAAGTGCTGGATTAATACAGTGCCAGATGTCTTTACAGGGTGGTGACACAAACCAGGCGTGACCATTTAATTGTCCCAGCCAGTGGATATTAAACCACCAGTGAACCCACACTGGTTTTGTGGAGCAGCACAACCCTTCCATTGAGCTTCAAGAGAATCAGTGGAGTCAGGTACTTATGTTGGACGGTAAACCCTGTTCACAGTCTATGTTCCTGTGCATCCCACAGGCTTTCAGTGGGCTTCAAGTCAGGAATCATGCAACAAACTTGGCAAATGATTCCTGGATGGACGTCTATTTGCTTGCATCCGCACTCTGTCTGCAGTGTGTGTTCATGGCACTCTTGTGTCTGACAGAAATCTGAACTGAGTTCAGAAAACCAAACACTAAACCAAGTGAAAAGTTGCGCTGAAGTGAAATTCCAGAATGAACATAGGTCATGCTGGAATTTGAGCTCCGTTCCCACTTTCCTCTGGACTTGTTGGGATGAGAGTTAATTTCATGTATCTATGCCAGCAATGTTATCAAAGCTGCTTATCTACTGGCTGTGCACAGCCAACTCGGATGTGGTCCAGCTAGCCCTGCTGTTAAGGCCAAGTGGAGTCTTTTCACGGTTTCAGCCTGAAATAAACTGTGATCTCATTACTAGTTTTACTGAGTTGCCTTTTTAACCCCTTAAGGATTTAGCCTATCCAGGAAATACTATGAATCATGCAGTAACTGCAATGGAACTAACATGGTTCTTAAGTAAGGCCCAGCTGTGTCCTACCTGAGGTTTAAAGGTGTGCCACATTCATTTAAATTTAATCACATTTACCTTTAAATCCTGGAGGGCTAAAAAAGCAACAACAAAAAAACAGAATTAGAACAGATGTTTTTACATTAATTTGTCTCTGGTTTGACAAGTATCATTCCATGACTGTTTCCCAAAGGAATTGCCTTGTCAGCAAAATCTCCAACACAAAGTTTGCTTTAAGCCCACACTGCAGTAGTTGAATCTTGCCAAAACAATCCAGTGTGCAAAAGTGACCATTTGAAAAAACAGGTTATATAAACTATGAAATATTCTGAATACTTTCTCTACATACTCTAAATAAAAGTACTCAAACAACAGTCTTAAACCTTTTGGTCTGTGATATGAAGTAGTTCGGTAGCCTTTTATAAGCTCTATGTGGCTATAGGCCTTAAAGGGAGTTGCCAGGTCCCAAAAAATTAAATCTGCACACAAAGTTTCCTTTAAACCCATATAGCTGTAGCTGAAACCAGTCCAGTTTTATGGTAGCCATTTAAAGAAGCATGTATGAGCTACTATCTTTCTAAATCATCTCCCAAAATAAACAAAACACAAAGAGCCTAACTGCATTTTGAACGTCATTAGCTCTCAAAAGAGCCGTTTTGACAGCTGTCTATCAGCTGTACATGGCTGCAGTCTCAACAAGGGGTTGCCAAGTCTGCAAAATCTGTCCAAGATAACTGGAAACCTGTCCAACAGTAGCTGAAAGTATGCATCACATTCATTCATTGTGCCACTTAATCTTTTTTACATTTCTGGCCATAAATCCTAAAACAAAAGGATGGAAAAATGATGGTACCACCCCAGTGACAGAGTGTGTACCCAAAAAAGTTTAGTACCATTTACTAAACAGTTGTCCTCAGACTATTGTATACAATTTCAATCTCTTTGAAATCTTTGATTTCCAATCACATGTGTAATATATTTCAAGTCATATAACAATCAAAGTATGCAGTATTTCACATTTAACATCTGTCTGCCAACCTCAGTAGTGCACTGTATCTAAATTAGTGGGTGAGGTTGGATGTGTGTAGTCATGTTAGGTTGCGTAAGACTAATGGTCATGGAAGGGATTGGCTATTCATTGCAAAAAGCTTTAATGACCTGTAATGTGCAATTGCATCCGGGTGATGCCCTTACATGCTGAAAGTCTAATCTCGACTCTATGAATGAAGCATGCATGAGAATAGTGCTGACGCAGCGTATAGTCCTACATGCAACAAGGTTGCTGAACAAGGCTGATGTTTTGGTATAACAGAAGAACTTCTTCAGGATGATGTCAGTGTTTTGCTGAGTCACTTGGAGAAGCATTTGTTGCTGTTGTTTTCTGAGTCCTGGTTCAGCTTAGAGAAAAACAGAGGGAGTGACTGGAGGCAGAAGGCAAAGGTTAAGAGGGTGGAGGTAGTTTTGTGTTTGACTTCCCTCGCAGCACAAGCCTTTGTTGTGAAATGTCACCTTATGAACACAAAGGCCTCGCCAGCTATTCAGAGTCTCCCTTGCAAAGCAGTGAGCCAGCCAGTGGTGGACATTGTCGTTACCATGGTGACCCACGACAACAGGGCAGTCCTTTGCTGGGCAGTAAAATGGGAGGGGTTAGAGAAAGAGTTACTCTGTCTGGGGAGTGGATAGAGGTTAAGCAGACGGAGAGAGAGAGAGAGAGAGAGAGAGAGAGAGAGAGAGAGAGAGAGAGAGAGAAAGTAGCCAGACAGTGAGATCAGAGAGAGAGAGAAGAGAGAGAGAAGCACCTGGGCTTAGGCAGGTTGGACTTGCAGGCAGCTTTGAGGCAAACAGCACCCTGGAGATTGTGTGTGTATGTGTGTGTATGTGTGTGTGTGTGTATGTGTGTGTGTGTGTCAGTGTGTTTTCCTAAGGATTTTTTTGCATGGTAGTACCATCACGTACACATCACACATACCGGTAAGTTCAGTTTCACACACTTCGCACTGTGACACACTCCTCACTCACTTCAGCTGTGGTCATCAGTTCTTCACTCTGAATGAGGTGGTTCAGATCAGTAGCTCTGTCTCTCTACGACTCTCTGTCTCGGAGGGTTAGTGAACTTTCAGGGAAAAAATAGCATCTGAATTCTGAAGGTTCATTGAGTTGTTCGGTTTTCATGGCCCTGAGATTTTATTTAGTCCGATTTGCATAGTGGGAGATCTGGCATGTGAGAAGTGGGGTGGATGATATCACAAGGCATACATTATGATATACTAGTACATCTCAAAAAATTAGAATATTGTGAAAAAGGTTTTTGATAATTTAATTCAAAAATTAAACTCATATTTTCTATTAATTTAAAGCAATATAATTCAAGCTTTTTGTTTTAAAGTTACTATGATTAGTAATCTATCAAAATCTGAATTGGATTTCTGGCTTTCATGAACTACAAGCCAAACCAATCAATGGTAAAGCAAAAAAGGCTTGAAAAGTCACTTTATGTGATCTCAAAGGAGTTTTTTAAGGATGTTCTCATTTTTGTATAAGAATGTATTTGTCTAATGTTTTTTTTTTTTGTTAGAGTTTGCTGACTGATATGACATTCCAAAAACAGAAGAATAATTACTGATGTTATCAGTAACATATTAACAAAACTGCAGGTTGCCAGTATCTGCTGATATCACCAGCCAATCAATATATTGGTTAAGCTCTATAAATGATGTCACATTACATTGCATATGTTACAGATTTTTCTGAATGTATTGCGGATATTGTCATAAACTAAAGAATGCTGACTGCTTCAATTCAAGGAGAACAAAAGAATGATCTTAAAGTGACATACACTATATGTCCATATGTTTGTGGACATCCTGTCTAATGAAAGCATTCGGCTTACAGATGTGCAAATGTACATACATTATTTTAATTAAGAAAAAGCAGATGAACACAAACTTACTAGCAGTATATCTAATGCCATGCATGAGGTAGAAGGAAATAGAGCCACATTGTACATTGTTATTTTGTAGCCTGACCAAGTGTTAACCTTGGTTTCTCTAAAGAAATCTGCATGTGCATTGTGTTGGATAGCCCTCAGCAGCTCTCCATGACTGTAAAATGTGTGAGCGTTTCAAGTGAAGTAGGAGTGGTCCCTCTCCTCATATGGTTGCTGAAGGAAGGACTTTCTGCTTGGAAAGGTCAGAGTTTAATCTCATTGCATATTTCCTGCCCTTTAAAATGTCTGTCTTACCTCCGGTGGGAAGGTAAATGCGGTCAGTGGATGCCGGTGTCAAGACCATTAGAATGTACAAGGCAGACGAAGGAATGAGAGGGGTGTGTGTGTGTATATGTGTGTGTGAATGAGACCAGAGGGCCTCATCTCTCACCTCAAACTCAGCACCATTAGAAAGATTTCTGCAGCACATGCTGATCTCTCTGAGAATCTGTAGGACCTGGTTTTCTCACGCAGGACCTGTGTGTGTGTGTGTGTGTGTGTCCATGTGTATGTATTACTCTCATGCAATGAATATATTTGTCACTTTGTTGTACTGTATGTTAAATACTGTTTTTCACATATACGTATTGTAAAATACTCTAGCTACAAAAGATGCCCAACAATGTATTTATTCAGTATTTTAAATTTGAGATAAAAAGTAAGTATAAGGGCTAGGCAATATGGACATAAATACATGGCAATATATGATATACAGTACAATATATGATGGGGAAAAAACAAAGTGAACAAATTAGGACACCTGATCAAAACTTTCTTCTGTCTTTTTTACTATATTTAAACATAATGAAATATGATCATTTCTTATTCTTATCTTAAATGGGGTGAAAATACTCACAGTCAAACAGGCCTTTTTCAATAAAACTCTTCAATTTCACTTTTAAGGTTCAAAAAAGATGAACTTTGCTTTAATTGGTTAGTTGAGGATCTCACTGAGACAGCTCACAGATTAGAACTGTAAAAGAACTTGTTATAAATTGTAGCAAGGCCAAGCTGGGTTAGCATTCAGCATCTTCAGCTGTTTCCAGAGGTTTCTGTGCACCAGTTAACAGCAGTGGTGTTAGCCTAGCATTAACCTAGCCTAGCATTAGCTTCTTAAGCCAACCAGGCTTCTGGAAACTACAACAAAGCTGGTTTCTGTTGACCTCTCTTGCATTTTTAGCCATTGCAGAGGCATCTGCTCTCCAGATAACCACGTTGCATTGGATTTTAGCCTTTTCAGCTGCTCCTGAGGACATCATTGATGTTTGCGTTGATTGGTGTCAATATAGTATAATGACTGTTATGTATCAGTTTTGGGAATCAACCCTATTTTACAGCTCTGCTTTGTTTATGTTGGATCTCCTTTTCAACAAAGAGGCAACCATGGTTGAGGTTCATGGTTTGTCAATTCCATGTACCAAACTCTCCTAATTCATCTGTTCAAAGATAAATATAGTTGTCCACTTTAGGGCACCTTTAAGTGTGAAATATGTCAGCTTTCGTTATCACCAGAAGGTGTAGATTTATTAGCTGCGTAATACAAACACACTCCTTTGAGCAATGACAGGCAGGTGTTTCAAAACCAGAAATGTAGGAGTAGCATCTAGTCACCTTAATGTGATCCCGCCTGTGGAACAAAGGTGCTTGGCTCCTCGCTATCGAGTGGTATGCACTGTCTGTCTCTTCCCTCCTGAGCAGAACATAGAACCATACATGGAGCTGAGATGGGCCTGTCTCTGATTAATGTGTGTATCCTTTAATAACGGCTGATTGTAAGCAGACGCAGGACCTTGTATGGTCTTGGCCTGTGTTGCTGTTGCATGTCTGGGCCAAAGTATAAAGGGGAGGTGTGTGAATGCACGTGTGCGAAGTGAGAAAAAGAGAGAGAGGATTATACTGTTTGAAAAAGAAAGGGAGTGTCTGGAAGTGAGGGAAATGGTAGAGAGAAGATGGAGAGGATGATTTGAACGAAATGTGTGGAGAATCACAGTTGCTTTTCCTTTCTAAACTGTGGGTCAAGTGCTTTGGACCACACACTAAGAAACAGACCCTCTTAATTTTACACCATGAAACACTCTTTAAAGCAGCAGTGATTTTTTTTTAAAGGGAGCATTACGTATATTTGTGAATGGATTCAAGAGTAAAGTGTAAAACTGTCCTAGGTTTTTATCTCGAGCGGCTCTATTCGAGAAGAGAGGAGTCTGAGATGGTGGTTATGGTTATAGTGGCAGGCAGCCCCTTCACCCTCTCAATGGCCAGAGCAGCCCACCAGGATTTTTCCCAGTTCTGCTGATGGCCAGTCCATCACTGGTTGTACAATAAAAAAATGCAAGTGTTTTTAACTTTATATCTTTCATCATGCTCCACAAAATCATCTATATTCAGTATCCAGTATGACCACATTTGAACATGTTGACCAGCATGACCAGTAAGACAAGCTGGTTGAACAGCATAACCAGCAAGACCACACGTGTCGACCAGCATGATCAAAATCAAATGCATCATATGCTATACTGGTCAAAAGCTGGTTAACCCGCTAGTTTACCAGTAGGGTATATTTCTGCCGGGTTGACCAGCTTTATATCATTTCACTTTGACCATTAAAGACCGGCTGAGACCCCCTGAAACAGCAACCAAAACCTGGTCTTTAGCTGAATTTTGAAGCACTTCTTTCCCACTTCATGTGGGAATGTTTTGAACTGAATTAGGAATTTTGTGAATGATTTTTGTGTAATTATAATAGCTTTCCTTGTAGTTTTACTATTGTTGTTTTGTTTTTTTTCATAGTTAATGCAGTCATGAATCCCATTGCCTGTTTTCAATGGGTCTGTTGAACTCACACAGATACACGCAGTCTCATTTGAATACACTGCAAGGAAATAGCCAGGATTTTTTCTTGCCCTTCATTTGCTAAACAAACTAGGACAGACATTTGAGTGTTTCAGATATTGTCGCAGACAAACAGTGTGAATAAATGAATTTACGTTGATCAACCTGTGGGCCGGGGACCACAAGTGAGCCATGAAGCACTCTCTAGGCAGTAGACCATAATGGGTCAGAAATGGCACTTTAAATCACATCACAAGTCTGAGTGAAAATTAACAGATTTAGAACATTTTCCCAGAGGTCTTCATATAGTGTGATTTTTTTAGATTCTGCCTTTCAGAGGTGAAGTATACGTATGTTAGAAATTACAGACCTCTCAATTCTTTATAGGTGGAAAAACTTGCAAAACTGGCAGTGCATGAAACACTTATTTCCCACACTGTACATACAATTTTCAGACAGAATTAAAGAAGTCATTTTGTTCATAGACATGTTTGATGTTAGCAATGTCTCTTCCCTGCTTGTTTATGAAGACATGCTATTTTTAAGCTGTTGTTCAGGTCCACATTCTGTATACAAGCTTACAGAAATGAACAACCACTAGTTTGTCCTTATGTATTCTGTTATGACTCTGATATAAACTGAACAAATGAGTAATCCTGAGACTCATGCATTAATATGTGTTGTATAAACATGCTTTCCTTTTCTTAAAACAGCAGTTTATTTCTGCTGATCTATTTGGACAAACCAGATGATTCATCCAGCTCATCCTTTCCAGTGCAACAAACAAAACAGTTGAAGTTCAGGACATGTTCCCAACACTACTGAAGATGGACTGAAACACATGTTACAGTTTGTGTACAGGATGGAGAATGCTGGCCTTGTGCATTTACTGGACATTAGAGAGACAATGTACCAGGGGATATAAAAAACTTTAGCCACATTCTCAAAAAAGGTTATTTAAGGATTTTAGAAAAGGCAGCAGTTCCCTATAGTGCCATGAGAAGTCAGAAGGACATTTTAATCCTTAATGTTTTTTTTTATGTGATGAAAAACATGTTGTAGATGTTTCTTACACTATTGTCAGTTACCCTTTTTAGACTCGACCAATTAAACCTTAGGTACACAACATAATGTTTAAAGTTGTAACAGTTTATAAAATACTATAATCTCAAACTTCCCCATTGAGTCTTTTGATGCCACACAACTAGGAATCATACATTACATGAATTCAAACTGGTGCTGAACCTAACCAAACATGCTTAATCCAAAAAAAACAACAAGAGTACAACAATGTCATTGTTTGTGCTGCCAATTACATTGACCCAAAATGTTAGAAACCCAGACTACATGGCTAGATTACACTCAGAGTTAGATTTTTAAAAAATGTAATGTTTGAAATGCTCTGATGGGTCTCAAATGAGATTGGGAGGCAAAAAAAACAAAAAACAACTACTCAGTTCTCACTCTAACTATTGTCTCTGATGAAAAAAGCTGCTAGACTAGAGCGAACCAAATAGAGATCTAAAATCAGGCTTACAAATTATGTAGTGTAGCCCTGACCTCTAATCCTAACCTGCAATACTTTACTAAAGTCAGAGACCAGCCATTATTTATTTAATTTCCAGATTGGAAAAATTAAAAAGACCAAAAAGAAGAACATTTGCAGATCAAACTAATGCATATCTTGACAACAATTCAAATCAAATAAAGGGTCTCTAAATTTTACTCTGCTGCATGTTAGATTGTGCATTTAATGAAAGTGTTTAGGATCAACTTGATAAAGACAAACAATGGCTCTTCCAAACATGAGCAGTCCCAGGTCCGAGACCAATCACAGAGGCCTTAGAATCAGCGTACATTTGTCACAGCATGAAGTGGTGCTCAATGAACGTGCCTTCCTCAGCATAAAGTTTATTTCTTTTGGTTAGCTGAGGTTGAGGTTCCAAAAGAAGAAACTATTTAATTATTAAACAGACAATTAATGAACTGGTTGACTCATTGTGACATGGTAACTTTTGAGAAACTAGCTATAGACAAACTCAAGCAGAGCTTGGCTAGCAGACCATTTCATGAACTTTTGACTGTGTCTTGCTGGTGGTCCATGTTGGTGGTCTACTGGCTATGCCAGGGGAGAAGGGGGATGAAGTAAGATATGTGATGAATTTCCACAAGGTTTGACTCAGTCAGTTCTCTCATTTGCCATCCAACTAACTGTTGCATTGTGGTTCTGCTCATTCCTCTTGGGTTTCTGGGGTTAAATAAGGACAACGTTCACTCCTCCTTGGGTGCACTTACTATTGTTGCAAAGGTCACTTGGCTCCATTGGACATGGGTTTGCTTAAGGACGGAGGGACAATGGCAAATGGTCATTAAGATTGTGCCTTTAACATAGTTTTGTTAGCCACTGTTTCCAACTGAAAGAGTAGAAAATCTAGTCTGGGAAGCTGGGGATTGCGTTTTTGTCTCTTTTGAGGTTGGTACAATAGTGGTAAGCTAAGAATGGATGTCAGATAGACAAATTAACTGCCTCATTCTTTGTGTGACTGTCTTTTTTACGAAATGTCCAAAACAAGCTAGATTAGTCAAGTTAGCACAGTCCTTTAGGAGATGTAACTGAAAGCTTGCACTTTAGTACAAGTGCTGACGCTTCCCTACAGCTGGTCTCACATCAGATTCACATTCTAAAACCTACTTTAGGCCATTAATACTTAGATAAGGGGAATGACTGTGAGGCAGCTTTTTTAAAAGCTCCTTTGATTGTAGAAGGACCATAAAAGTGTCAATAAAAATCGAATTAAGCTTAGAACATGTCAGTTAGTGTTGGTTAAAGGACGTTGTCCACCTCTGTATTTTGACAGTTTAATGATATGAGCATTTCAGCGAAACTGAATGGGTGTGAATCTCATTCATGTAATGTTGGTCTTGTTCCCAGACCGCTGACTACATATCCTATCAGAACTTATGATGATGTTATACGTTACTCTGGAAAAATGTGTTTCGTTGGGATGTTCCTCAAAGGAAGCTGTGAATTGTTTGGTTGCGAAAGCTGTGGAACAAAGACGTTTATCAGTTCTATTTAAAGGGAGTATCATAGAGAGCTGGAGTGATGTTATAACTGGCCTCCTCAACCTAAAACCTGCTCCCTCTAACCCAGACCATCTGGGAGAAAGTGTGGAAAGGATGACAGAGTAAATAACAAAGGAGAACATTACAGCCATGATGTCATTCACGTTTAGATTATTTGCTTTCCTTTCCAGTTTTATTGACAAAGGTTTAAGAGTAACATTAACTCTTAGAAGTGTTACAGTTTGATTTATTTAACCCTTTAATATCCTTACCAAGAATAAAATATGGATTTTTGTATTTTTATTAGCTTGAGGCATTGATAAAAAACATGTAAAAACTACCACACATTTTTAAATGGTACTTTAATCAGAATACAATCCACAAATACAAACATTTAAAGTCTAATATCATGTGAACATGAATTCTTGTAGCTTTCTAAAGGTTGGTGTTGGAGTTAATTTCACCAAAAACAATCACATGTTAAGTGATTTACTTGTTACTGACTGCCTGTACACATGAGAAATGAAAAAAGGTATTACTACCTAATACCTTTACCTGTATTACTTACCTCTAGTTGATTTTAGCCCAACACACCTCTGCCAATTGCAGCACCATCTGGTTGAGTTAGCACCTTTACCAGTGAGATTCTGACTCAAAATGTGCCCTACCAAACCATTGAGCAGAATGTTAAAGGAATAAAACGAACCATCAAGTTACATATTTAATTACAGTAGAAGACAGAAGACATGAACTTCATTACTCAATTTAATTATCAATACTTTATTACTTTATTACTGGAATATCTTCTTCTTTCGGCTGCTCCCTTTAGGGGTCGCCACAGCGGATCATCTGCCTCAGTCTTGTCCTATCCCCTGCCTCCTCCACTGTTACACCAACCATCCTTCTAACCTGCCTTCCTCCTCTCCTCAATAATCTTCAACCTACAGTAGTCCAATTTCCACCGGCACCCTGCTGGTCAACAGCACTGGAGACGTTGTTAACCAGGGCCTTGACCCATCCGGTATGGCAGTCATATTTGTGATCTGCATTATAGTTTTGGCAAAAGTTTTACACCGAGTGCCCTCCCTGACGCAACCTTCACCATTTATCCGGGCTTGGGACCGGCACCTGAACTGCCTCTAATGGCTGGTTTATTACTGGAATATCTGAATATATATATAATGTAAATATAATGCAGTTTTGGACTGAAGCCAAAGAGTCATAGAGCAGTTTTAACTAAACTCTTCTCCTAAATACAAAAAATGAATTTAGCTGTACATACGGGATTATTGATTATTGGACCTGCAATTTGGACAGAACTCCTAGTGCTGCTGGAGCTGGGAAATTGAGTTGTTCACGCATTGGTAATAGAATTTACATGACTGGAATCCTGAAGATCTTCAGGGGAAAACCACTCAGGAAAACTGATGAAGTCAGTACAACAGAGGCACATTCATTATAAAAGCAGTAATAAAGGAAAGGTCAAATGCAAAATACTGGTCGTATTATCAAATTGGAAAATAACTGGAGGAAATGAGCTGAAAGTATCATATCATGTCATCGTGTCTTGTATCATCTTCCCTCAGGCACCAAATGAACCTGCATCACCAGTCAGTATGACATGAGGACATGATTTGTGATTCAGTTTATAACAAGGAGAGCATATCCCTGTATCTCAGTAACGGAAACTTTACAGAAGTATGAAAACACTTGGAATGAGAATGTAAAGTGATTTCATTCAAAGTCTCTCTGGACCATTTCTGTTGGTCCATTCATCATCAAACTTTGATACTATGCACAGATTAAAAGTGAAAAATTACCCAAATAGATTGATTATACACAAACAATTTTTTGGACAATATATTGTCCCAGAAATAAATACCATAAATAATATTGCCATTTTATCACCATTTAATCCACTGGTATAGTGATAATATAATAGGATAATATTATAATTACACCCTTTTAAAGAGCTGTGAACTTTAAATTATTAACAATATTCAGATATTTTTAAATATTTTAAACAAATTAAACATCAAATTAAACTGCTATTTTTAAGCAAAGTTGATGTACCAGCTTATTCATGTTAATGTGCTCTCCTATTAAGAAAACATATTGGGCAATATTTGGGTCAGCAAAAATTATATCTTTGATATCTTCATATATTGTAAGTTAAGTGAAAAATATAAATACTTTGACAAGCCTACAAATCGAGATACAAAAAAAGGTTTTTGCTCAACAGCAAAAATAGTTCAGTTGACCAATTCAAATCCAGTTGTGAAGCTCATTGCAAATAATATTTTCACAGCTCTTCATTTTTGCAGATTTTGTTGTTACAGCTTTATTCCAAAATTGATAAAAAAAATCAGAAAAGCTTGTTTGAAATCTTTGCAAATTTATTACAAATAAAACACAAAAATATAACATGTACATAAGTATTCACAGCCTTGCCATGACACTCAGAATTGAGCTCAGGTGCATCTTATTTCCACTGATCATTCTTCAGATGTTTCTACAGCTTGATGGGACACCTGTGGTAAATTCAGTTGATTGGACTGGATTTGGAAAGGCACACACATGCTGCGGGGATGTTTTTCCTCAGCAGGAACTGGGAGACTAGTCAGGGTTGAGGGAAACATGACTGCAGCAATATACAGAGACATTGTTGATGATGACCTGCTCCAGGGCACTCTGGACCTCAAACTGGGATGAAGGTTTATCTTCCAACAGGACATCGACCATAAGCACACAGCCAAGATAACAACGGAATGGCTTCAGGACAACTCTGAACAACTCAGGACAACTCTCAGAGCCCAGACTTGAACCTGATTGAACATCTCTGGAGATCAATCAATGTGCACCATCACACCCCATCCAATCTGATGGAGTTTGAGAGGTTCTGCAAAGAAGAATGGGAGAAACTTCCCAAAAACAGGTGCCAAGCTTCCAGCATCAGACTCAAAAAGACTCAAGGCTGTAATTGCTGCTGAATGTGCTTCAACAAAGTATAGATCAAATGCTGTGAATACTAATGTACATTATATTTTTATGTTTTATTTTATTATATACATTTGCAAAGATGCCAAACAAACTTTTTGTCATTATGGGGTATTGTGTGTAGATTTTGGGTGAAAAATGAATGCTTTCTGGATGCACTGTATATCCCAAAACAAATCTCCCACACTCTTACACTTGTCGTTTTATCATACACTTACACACTAGTGATTGAGGGCATGTGCAAGTGATTTAACCACTGATGAAGCTCTGAGGACCCCTCAGGCCTCACCTTCATTAGCCAAACTCTTTGTCCTAGTCCAACCTGTTACCTCTTGCAGCTGGTATGCATGACTGCTGCTCACTAAACAGTCCCATATTACTGTCTGATGTTAGTGGCGGAACCAGGAGTCCATAAAACAGACTTGAACACTAATTAGTTTTCATTTGCTGCACAACAGATTTCCGGCTTGCCCCTCTGTTCTTGTAAAAATGAAGCTTTAATTACATTACAATTAAGAGGAGATGAAGCATCTGGTGTGAGTTTTCCATGATACTTTTCTGGCTGATCCTTAATGGATGGCTGATATTATTCACAATACAGTCCATATAGGAAAATAAGCTGCAAAAACCCAAAACAGTGTTTCTCTGATGTCACAAGTGCGAGCTCATTTACATATCTCTGCCCATTCAGCCATCCAGAGTTTAGCCCCACCATTCATACTTCAGTTTGCATTAAAATTATGATATTTTTAAGTGGGTAAGGCCTGTTTGGTCTGAGTAACATGGAGCATCTTTTTAATTTTGGAGCCCAAGTTAACTGGCAGAGACTATATCTATGCAGAAGAAAATAACCTGGGGGAGGAATAGTTTAAAACTAAACTGCACCCATCACAACACAGGACATTTTCTTATTTACAAATATGCAAAGATTTATTATGAGTATGAAAAATCATCATCTAATGAAATGTGTAAAAAAAACCTCAAATTAACTTAAAATCATTAAGTAACTAATTATGTCTTTTTGAGCTAACATAGTTAAGTTCTCCTAAGTCTCTCTTTAGTTGTGCATCAAAAACATTACTAAAAGATCTGCAGCTGAGGTATCGCGGAAGATGTTTAGTCTCCCTGTCTCCCCATCCTTCAATTTGTTTACTGTTTATTCCCATCTACAAGCCAGAAGTCTTATTACATGGCTCTCCCAGACTGGGAGGTATTTGACAATGGTGCCCTTACTGGGATGTGATTATGATCGCCTCACACTTTATGAACAGCAGTTAGACCATAGGGCCACCCTAGAACTGTGAAATTACACTACATTAAAACACAATTAAGTTGATTTACCTTTCTGTTTTTTTCTTGGACACAGAACATCACATAGAATCATAGCTCAAGAGTGCAACTGTACTCCCTGTATGTCAAAAAAGAAGAGCTCATAATTTCAAATACCATCAACATCACAGGCCTCTTTTTCTGGAGGTTTGAGAATAAGAATGTATTTGTAGTTGACCAACGAAGACAGTACTTCAAAATGGGAGTAAGGAGAAGTTAGTCTAAACTATGTTGTGTTAAATGAATAGGCACTCTGTAATTATTGCTTAATCATTTTGCAATATGGCCTGCTTTTATTTCATTTTATTTAAATGTGAAATTAAAGCATAGTTATTAACCTAGAATTGTCAATTTAGAGGGATATTATAATGGCCTTGTAAACCCATGATTAATCTTGAGCAAAACAGAAGTTGGTCATTAACTGGTAACTAATAACTACTCTGTTAATCAGGATCTACAGTGGATTAAGCATTTTTCCATTGGACTTGTATTTGCTCTCAGTCTTGTCTCCACCTCGGGTTAAAGAGGACTTATCTTTTCCTCAAGACCACTTAAGTGTCTATGTGTTTAGACTCAAGTGTTATTTTTAGTTTTCTGTGTCAGGAGAAGTACATTTTAATGGTGTAGTAATTAGCACAATCACAAGGGCATTATATTGTCACACCTAACTTAAGTGTTACCAGAAATATCTCACACAGGCCATTTCAGTCTTCTTCAGTATTAAATACACTGCAAGAACAAACAGAACCTGAGTGTCATAGAGCTTCAAAGACACTGTCCCGCATGTGCTGGACAGCCAAGTGGCCGTGGCAGAGCTCAGAGAGACGTGTCTGATATCTCTGCCAAGTTTACAGCATGTGGCTCCATGACATTCCGGAGGCCACTGTTCCGCATCAGACCAGGAAACATCTTAACCCCCCTGCACTCCATATAGGGCCTGCTGGATAAATAAAGGCCAGAAGGTTTAGATGATGCTGTACACAAGAACATCCAGAGCTGATGCTTTACACAAAAATGTCCATAAATGCTAATATCAGACCAGTCCTGCTTGTCTTCTTAGGAATCAGAAGCTGGAATGGGATCAATAGGCTAGAGCAGGAAATACGACTGTAGATTACAGTCTGACAGCACAGGAGAAGAAAAAACTGTGAATTAAAACTTTGGGGACAACAAATTTTGGATTTGTTAATTATGTAGATATATTTTACAACACAGCCTTCATTAATATGAAGTATAAAAATAATTGAGATTGTAGTAAAAACTAAATGTCCAAATATTTGTGGACACCCCTACTAATGAATATATTCAGCTTTAATATACTTTAAGTTGGACCCATTGCTGACACAGATGTGCAGTTGCACTGACACAGCTTGTCTAGTCCCTGTAGAGAAGTATTACCAATACAATAGGACTGGGATTCCCCAGTCCATATAAGGATGCTTTTCACTGCCTTTAAGCTGTTCACTGTGTAACAGTAGACAGTTGCAACTTGGTTCACATTGCAGTAGGGTATGAGTTTAAAACAATAAGGAAAATTGAATAAACCCCTTAAATTTTTTGTCTAACCAAAGTTTATGTTCCTTTATTTTGAATGGAGAGTTTTGCAAGTACAGCCTGTAGTATGGTACATACACTGATACAGGGAATATGCCCTCTCGAATAAGTTTTAAGTAGCAATGATACAAAAAGGCAATAATAAAATTACAAGATAAAAAAGCCTTGTTCATTTTGAGATTTCAGTTTCACCCACTTAGGCCATGTTTCAGCATTCAGGCCTTAGGCTGGTCCTTTAGTTGCTGTGTGCCATTAGCACTTGCCTTAGTCAGATACCAATCAGCGTGATCTAAGCATTGCAAGTTTCTACAACTTGCTGAAGGCTTGGGGGGGAATATTCATATTTGTGAATTGTGGTAAGGCATTAATAAATTGATTTTATGTCCATTTACTGTAACAGGCACTCCACAAATAAATTGATCAGCTTAGCAACTGAATTTCACTCAGTAGCAGTAATGCCAGTGCACAAAACCTGGCAGGCAAAATGCCAACCAATCAGCAGGCAGCAGCAGTAACGCCGATCAATCAGCACTCAGCAGTAGCAATGCCAACCAATCAGCATGCAGCAGCAGTAGTGCCGACAATCAGCATTCAACAGTAGTAATGCCAACCAATAAGCATGCAGCAGCAGTAGCACCAACCAATCAGCACCTCACAGCAGTAATTCTTTCACATTTTATAGGAAAACTATTACACTGTGTACAAGCGCACCAATTTGGTTAAGAACAGATGTTTTACAGTTGGAATTGATTTGATAACTCCAAAATTGTGGCCAGAGTTAGGGAGATAAAAAATGGGTGCAATAATAATAAAAAGAAAATTGACGGATAGCAAAAGTGTGATTACCTACTATGATCACATTAAAAACAGTAAGAGGTCCCTAGGTGTGACGTGCAGGAAGTGAAACTACCAACAATATATTGACAAAGTTCAAATTTTCAACAATATGATTAGTCCTTTGACTAAAGAATGGCCTGGTAGAAACACCCGTGATGAACTTCTGAATAACTGAGGTTGTGAATGTCTGAGGCTGAGCTCTGCTGTTGATGTGTTTCAGATGGGATGCGGGTTTGGTTAGATGTATGAGTGCTATA
>CM067515.1:9974325-10026825 GCA_034509495.1 Acestrorhynchus altus
GGAAAATGCTACTGGAAATCTAGCAAAACTGAGTGGTGTTTCTTAGATACCTGACTGGTTTCCATGGCTGCCATACTGGGAAGGAAATTAAGTAAAACATTAGGTCTTTTGGTCAACCATGGTAACCTTTAGCTGGTGACAGACATAAAAGTCTTTATTTTAACTTGATCTTAAATGGAAGCTTTGATATGCCTACATCCATTCGAAATTGCAGCCAGATACAAATCACCATGGTGACACCTCGCACAGTTGTACATCGTAATGTCTTGCTATAGTGCCTTGGATTTTTCCTGCTTCCAACACATGACAACTTCAACAATATACCTGCTGCTGATATTTGCCTCCCCTGAACAGGTGCCTCTGAAATCAAATAATCACTTACTATTCACTTCTCTTTACTTCACAGCTAATGGTTTGGCTGATGTATTTGCTCAATATCGCTGTAGCATACACACATAATGTAAACATTAGAGTAGTGGTCCCTAATAGACAAAAATCACATTCATGACATTCACTTTTCTGACCGCAACTTTACCTTTTCAAGACTTCAAATCATTTCCATGCTCCATCCACCTGTAATAGGGAGAATAGCGCTATTGCTATTGCTATGCCATCATTGCTATTCTGGGCTCAGCATGCTGCTTAACTGCACTATGTAACTTTGGTCAAGCATGCAGCAGAAATGGTTGCCACTGTTGCATAACCCTGCATATCCCATGTCCTCTTTGGTTAAAATCTTGTGATATTACTGTACTGTTTCAGGCCACATGCTTCATTCACTTTCATTGCTGGAGTTGTATCTCCCAGCTTGTCCTGAAATGTATGTGTAATGTCCTTTAGTTGTGACTCAAAGCACAAATTACACTTTCCAAATGTAGGGGAGCGCAGAAGCCAGAAATAGCAATGGTGCTTTTTATAATGCTGTGACACAAGAACAAAGGAAAAAATACATTTTCACTTCATGGTAGTGGAAGTGTGCAGCGAAACATGTGTGAATCTGAAACTAAGTGTGTTTTTTGTGCTTTCTACAGACAGTGAACCTGAGATCTTCTTAGAAGGAAAGAACTGGAACCATTGCAGATGACATGCAGCCTCAGGTAGAGTAGTACATATATGCAACCAGTGGAACCACTTATTGGCTTATGTGGAGGTTCTTCATAAATCCATGTCACCAAAAATACCACTGAAACACTTTTAAGGTTCTTTTTAAGATATCACTTGAAGGAACAGCTTTCATCATGTAGAGCCTAATTGTTTTAGAAAGAAATATACACCCAAGAAACATTTTCTGCTGATAAATTACGTTGTTGTTCCAAACCTCGTTAGTGCGCCCCCATGTGGTCATAATTTCAGCTCTGTTGTGCCCATGCCTTCATTCATGATGAATCAGAGAGGATTTTTGCTCTATTTTGTAAGCTGTGATCCTTCAAATGGTAATGCTTTCATTGGTTGTGACAGAGACATACAAAGCAGAGAAGACTCTGATTGGTTCATTTCTCCACTGCTTGCTAGTCACTAAGCCCTTCCTTCACTGACCCATTATCATCCCTCTAAATGTGATGAGTGGAGTGAGACCTGCTGATATTAGGGATGGCTGTACTATTTAAACATTTTAAGTATCATTGACTGAAGATATGGTGATCATCATAGTGATAAACCTCAGTGTTACATTACTGTTAAAGTTCTTTACGTTTACCTAAAATCTCATACAGGCTTGTGATGTTGGCTACACTGATTCAACAGGCAGCTAAAATAAACAGACCCTATGGCTAAGCCTGGAAATCATTTCCAGATTTCTAACAATGCATTTAAGGTTTGTTAATCTTGGTATAAAGATTATTTCTTTTAAAGGTGAAGAATACGTTTTCTACATCAAAGCATATTTAATGTCTAAGAAAACATCCCAGCTTGTTCCGAGCCTTTTTTGGCCCTGGACTCCAAAATGCTCTTAAACCTGACCTGCTTTGCACTTTTCATGATTTTGAAACTTGCCAATGTTGGCGGTTTGCTATGAAAGCTTGAAAGATCCCTTAGAAAACAACACTAAATAATATTAAATCTAAACATCAAAGATATATAGATAGAGAGAGAGAGAGAGAGAGAGAGAGAGAGAGAGAGAGAGAGAATTTATGGATTAGGTTCTGCTGTAAGTGAAGAAAAGCCCTTAGTCGCTGGTCCCTTGACTCACAAAAGCATCTTCATGATTTAGCAAGATACGATTTCACCATCTGTGAGAACACGGGAATCTTCCCATGACCTCTGGAGTTCAAACTGAGAAAGAGTTTACAAATCAGGTCACAGTAAGAAAGAGAGAGAGAGAGAGAGAGAGAGAGAGAGAGAGAGAGGCCATGGAGAAAATGAGAGTAAAAGATAGAAAGAAAAACCTTCAGCTATACACAGAAATATACACTTATCCTGTCTTCAAGTCCTCAGAAGTTTCTGCTTATGACTGTGGAGCTCGTAAATACAACACGATTTATGATTCAAGAGGTTTGTGGAGGAATCAGTATCACCCTGGGGAAAATGCTTTTTTTTTGTTTACATTTGTACTTTTCTGTTGTCAAGAGAACAAGTTCATTTGTCCTGGCTGCACAATGAACATTATGTGAGAAATGCTTTTATCCAGAGAGAAGCATCACAGGCAGTTATTTGTCTCAATTTATTAAAAATTCAATGCAGCCAAGCCAAGATCTAGACCCTCATAGGATCTAACTTATATTTGAATGCAGTCCCTTATTCTGTACACTAGTAGCAGTCTAGTAGTTTTATCAACATGTTATGTTATCAATAGAACGTCTAATCAATTTACAATGACATAATTTAATATATTTCAACAATATTTATTTTCAAAAAAATGGACCAGTTACAAATAACAAACACTGTAAATAGATGTTCATTTACCACTTTATACATAAACAGTTCCATGTTGAGCATTATGACTAGTCCCATTCATATTTCAACCACTCTGCTCATTTTTAACATTTACCACGTACTACACTCTCATGTGCTACACATATTACTACAACTACTGGATACCATCCATCCATTCTAATAGACACCTGATAACAAAAATAACTATGTATTTAGTTCCCGGTCTGGATAGGACAGCTTCTGGGTGTGGACACAGATTGTGGTCTGCCTATTAGTGACAATGTTCTACAACGTTCAGGTGCTGCTGAACTTTATTTACTGACACACTCCCAACTCCAAAGCTCAAGGCCCATTCATGTGTGCTTATCTTGTATATTTGATAGGCATTGTCATGCCATAAAACTGAAGTTCACATAATCTTGTATTAATTTTAGTGCAGATGGCAAGCAGGTGAGCAAAATTCCCAAACCGTGCTGGAGGCTGGTCCTCCAGGACTAGAATTTCAGAACCCTGCCATAGAGTACCAGTTCTGTTTTTTATTTGCTTGTTTGTTTGTTTTTACTGAATTGTGTGATTTCAACTGTCATGTTTAAGCAACTATCAAAAAGTTCTTAAGGGAACCAAAAGGGGATCGTCTATAAGCATGTAGTTCAGTGCATTTAGTATCAGGATTATATCTGGATACATCTTGTAAACACACCAAGATGCATTTAAACAGATATAAATCTGATCACTTACTTTGACACTTAAGCAACTTGCTGTAACAATACAAACACATCTATCTCTGCTAGATGCATTCCACAACCCAAACTCCTCCCAGTACAAAAGAAACTCTTCCCAGCATACCCGAATCTCCTCCCCATACCATGCCTCCCTTACCTTTTGCAAATGTAATTAAATGTTGCCCAACTCATGCAAATATTAGTACGCCAGTCCACATCTGTAAAGATCACCACCAATCTTCACTTCAAACAACTGGCTACCACTTAATGAGCAGATTTGCATATTTTGTCCCACACAGCGATCAGATTTCAGTCTTGACTATTCAGAGAAGCAAAATACTACCAAGAACAAATGAATCAAAACTGGTCAGGATACAATCCAGATACATCACATGACGTGATAAGGTGTAAACAAATCTGCCAAGAGCTCCCAATAACCCTTTTGGCCGCTTTGCTTTTAAAAGTGCAGACTTGTAATTAGAGGAGAAAGTTGGTACACAACTGACAACCATCATTGACCTCCTTTTGACCCTGCTGGCCACATGCCACACCTCAAGGGGGGGTCTGAATGAGATGGGCCTGTAAATGGACAGTAATGAGCTTCTCCTGTTCTGGCCCCCTAAAGAGCACAGCCACAATAGGGCCTTTCTCCTAGCTCTGGAAGATAGATGGCACAGAGCAAGAGGGTGGAGTGGCATTAAATAGATTAGAAGGTCTTCCTCTTACTCTTACACCTACAAAATAAGGGTCAATTAGAAGAGAGAAGAAGAGAGAGGAGGACAAAAAGTTTTACAGGTCCTACACCAGACGAATTCCTAAAGATTTTTAAAGCCACCAAGAACCACTTTAGACTTTACTATATTTAGTCCAGTCTGCGTAATTTCCTACAGCTCTCCTAAAGCATGCTCTAGTGTGCTTTCGATTTATTCTCATGCCTAGTGCAGGCATGGGCTAGAGGGGTGTAAGCATTGAGCTGTGTAGCAGTGGAACTGTGGAACTCCATCCAGTACTTTTGGGAAAAGTTGGAAAATTGAGGTGGTGGAGTAGTAATCATCCAGCATCCCAACCTCATTAACACTCTCATTGCTGAATGCAATAAAATTCTCACAGCAATGCCCCCAAAATCTAGTAGTTATCCTTCCCTGGACAGTAGAGACTTTTAACCAAAGCAGGATGAACTCTTTAATACCCTTGAATTTAGAAGAAATAGTGAGTGTGCGGCTGTCCCAATACTTTTGTCCATATAGCGTGTTCAGGACTTCTGAGGTTGATCAGGATACTAAAAAGAAATAACAAGAAAACACACAAACTGCATTCTAATATCTAATATCTAATATCTAATATCATTTCCTATATTCCAAATGACCGATATCACTGTAGTAGCAGCTCTGATCTAATCTGTGTTCTCCTCAGTGAGGCTGTTGGTAAATGAAGTGCTCCTTGAGCCCGGACAGTAGAAGTAGAAGTAGAATCTTTGAGGAAAAACCTTTAAAACAGATGTCTGAACGATTATTTTCTCCAAGTTCTCCCCATACTTCTACCATACTGCTGTAATCAATATCCCCAGCGCCAGCTTCGAGAGCTCCAGCCAGAGCTCCAACCAGCTATTTCAAATACCATCACTAGATGTGCTGCTGCAGCTCCTCACAGCTTGCTGTTTGGGCAGGTTAAGCGATGCCAAACCGAACCTGAAGTGACAGAACATCAAATGAAAATGTGAAAGAACGTGCATTAACAAAATCTTCTCTTTTCTGCAGAGGATGGTGGTATGCGACCATCTAAATGGTTCGCAGATTGTTTTCTCGGATGAAAGTCGACCCGGAAATGCTCTCTCTCCAGACATGACCCAGGAGGTAGTGGTGATCTCCCCAGGGCTCCCTACACCTCCCCTGAGCCCCTATTACAAAACTGCTGCTTCTGCACCTCCTCAAAACAAAGTGAGACCACCCACATTATTCACTTTACACTGAATATGTGCCACTGATCTGACGGTTATCATATTCAGATTTTTAAAATTTGATTCATAAATGATGTGTACATCATGAACAACAGAATATACTAGTACATCCAAAAAATTAATACTGTGAAAAAGGTCTTCACAAATTTTACTCATATATCTTATATTTATTTACACTTAGAGTGATATTTTTCAAGCTTTGTTGTTTTAAGGTTGACACTGTGATTAGTGATTCAGATTTGAATTAAAATTCATGAGTTATAAGCCAAACTGATCAAGAGAAAACAAAAAAAAAGGGTTTAAAATAAGACCCTTTTGAATGAAATTGTGATCAATAATGAGCTTTTTAATGATATTCAAATTTTTTTCATGGACATATTTTAGAAGTTTTATGCAATATTGTAGAAATTATGAACAAGTTATAAAATGATCAAAAATGTAGAGTTGTTAGTTGTTCAGAACGAGTTTCTTATCATTTTGGATATTAATTTTATTTATTTAACTTAATTGTAAAATCCATGCAGCTTCAACATACATCTCGGTTAATCATTCTGCACACAGCAAACTAATTGAGGCGTGTAAAGTTGCACACCAACCTTTGAATGGTGACTTTGATGTAAATATCTTCAGTATATATTTTTTTTTATATCCAAAAAATGACAAAGGTTATATGATGGATAAAAAACTACCTGTCAAATGACCTGAGATTTTCTTTCTCAAATTAATTATCTCATGATAAATATCTCACAATAATTATCTTCAGATAATTTTTTTGGAACTAATGGAATGATTGGAATTATTCTAATTGAAACTTTACACTTTATTTGGTATAACATATTTTAAAATGTCGTTTGGAGGAAGCCGTTCAGAATAAAGTGCTATACAGTGGTCAATTTTAGTTTGATTCATTAGTTTGAATCATTGATTCTCAACTTCCAACACTCTTGAAAAAAAAAAGGATAACAGACTTGGAGGGTGTAATAATGAGTGAAAGATTGCTTAATTGGAATATTTTTGCCACCTACAGGGCAGAGTAGGTATTGAACTTAACTTTTTCCTGTATACTGTATATTGAGGTAATTACATTAGAACAATAGATTACTAGAAGTATGTAGAGTTCATAATTTTTATCAATTAACTTGAGAAAATAAATAACAATGTTCAGTATTGTTACATTTATTATAGATACCCCATGATATTTTCCTTTTGGGGGCAATTTTGTAAAGATATTTCACTGTGTACTGCACGACAATTGTCTCTGGATAATTATAATTAACATAGTTTAAGGGGGAAATAAACATTTTTACCCATTGTAGACAAAACTTGTCATTTTGCCCCTTTCATTTCTGTAAATAAATCTCATCATTAAAAAATAAAAAAGTCTTTTAATTACTTTTAAATGATGAAGTAGTTAAAAATACCATATTTCACTGAATTGCTTACTGAATATTTGGTTTTTATATTGGAGACCTGTTACCACAATAGCAGCACCTCTGAAGTGTGTAAACTACAAACGCCTGTTGTAGAAGTGTAAGAAGTGCAGTTGTGCCCTCTTCTGGTTATGTTCAGAAGCACAGGTCTTTCTTAGTAGTGTGTAAAATTTCATTATTTGACAGATGATCAGTTTATAATCTTTAATAATCCATTCACTTTTTCCCAGTGTTCTCTTGTGTGTTAAATGTGTCTCAGTGTATGAAATGTAAGAGGTGTTCAGTTTTCCACTGGACTGACTGTCTTTCAGGTGGTGGAGGTGAATGGTTCCGGTGGTGGAGGAGAAGTCCCACTTCCCAGTTTTGGTTCTTACTATGGGCCCAGTCAGTCGCATGGTGCGTTTGTGACGTGCAGAACCTCTGCAGTCCAATCTTACAATTAATAAATAATATGTTAACCATACAGTTGGCTTTAAAATTGGAAAAAGGTATGTTTAAAAAGTATTTCATCTGTTTCTAAAAGGTCATCTTGCCTATATCATTTTCTTATCATTTTATACATTATATTAATGGATAAAATATGCCGTTTGGAGGAAGCCATTCAGAATAAAGTGCGATACAGTGGTCAATTTTCAGTAGAATAGTATGAATCATTGATTTTCAACTTCCAACACTCCTGAAAAAAATGGACAACAGACTTGGAGGGTGTAATAATGAGTGAAAGACTGCTTAATTGGAATATTTGTGCCACCTACAGGGCAGAGTAGGTATTGAACTTAACTTTACCCAACTTAAAATTGGACAAAGGTATGTTTGACAAAAGTATTTCATGTGTTTCTAAAAAGGCCATCTTGAAGCCTTTGCAGATTTAATTTTCTTGTCATTTTATCCATTATATTAATTGTATTTGATGAAATATAAATTATATTACACTACTATATGGATAGGGCTGCCCACCACTCCAGGCACGTGTGCTCACTTCCCCGTGGTGTGTGAAGTCACTAGTGTGTATGTGTGTATCACTGTGTGAGGATGGGTTACATGCAGAGGATTAATTTTCCGTGTGTGCACAACACAGTGGGTTAAAAAAGTATAATTACTAATTACTATTACTTAGTATTGAAATGTAGCTCATTAAATCAAGTGGAGAAATTCTGCTGATCGTGTGTTTCCGGCAGAGCCAAGTGTCTAATACTGTAGGGAAACCTGTGAACTGACAATAAATATTATTCATTACATAACTAACCATGTAATAAAGTAATCAAATAATTATAGATTGTAAATCATAAGTTGACATGAAAATGTAATTAAACTGCAGATCCTATCATTAAATAGGGTCAATTTTCAATGCACTTGAATATCCAGGTTTGCATAACATAACTATGATATACCGTGATCTTATCTTGCAGATGGATTATCTAATGGTGGGCTACGTTCTTCCACTCTGCCTCGCACTGCCACCACCAGAGAGGAGAGACTCATCAAGTACTCTGGGATTGGCCCCGTAGATGAGACAGGAATGCCGATCGCATCCCGATCTGTGAGGATTCACACTCTAAATAGTGCACTATGTACCATACTGTATACCAGCCTGCTACCTAGAATACTGCTCTGTCTTTTTCTTCACACTCACAGATCTCTACTGACCTCTACAATAAAAACATCACCGTAGAAGGAAAAAAACATCTTTCAATAGACATTTCCATGCAAATCTATTGGTTCATTGTTTTAAATGTTGGGACAACAGCTGCCAGCTTTAAATGATGTACAAAAGTTAATTGTGGTTCTATTCAGTAGCTCTGTTTTCTGAAATGCAGCTTGCTTTCTTCCTCTGTATTTCAATACCAGAGTGTGAACAAACCCAAGGACTGGTACAGAAGCATGTTTAGACAGATCCACAAGAAACCAGAGGGTATGTATGTGCGCGCGCGCACACACACACACACACACACTTACTGTCTGATACACAGAAAGATAATTATTTTACTATGCTTTCCATTTAGAGTATATAATTTTTTTTCAGATTAATAATGTAATAGTTAATTATGCTTGTATTTGATATAACATTCTGTATTCTGTACTGATGAGTTTATTTCCAATACTTTTTATGGCACACAGTCACGCAGACACAGCTGTACACACAGGAATATCTCATTCATCAAAATTTAATCATAACAAAATACCCAAACACTGTAATTTTTTTGTTTCAGTAAGCTATGAGATATAAAATTACACCATACCTTTGTTACTGCTGGATATAATTGCTTCTCCTAAGGGCCAAACCTCAATGCTTTGAACTAGAGAGCCCACATCTCACACACTTCCTTAGCTCTGAATGGAAGTCAGTGAGTGTTTATTTGTCCATAGAAAGTGGAACCCAATAGGCTTTTACTGACAATGGGCTGAATTCTTGATCAAATACTCCATTGTTGCTCCTCCATGCTAACATTCCCCTTTGGTTCTCTGGTTGCCTGATCCAGACCCACCCTTCTTATGTATTCTACGGCATCGTCCAAAGTGGGAGACAGAGACTGATCTCAGATCAGCCAAATATAACTATTTAACTTTAATTAGAATTGCATATTTTACAGACATTTGAATCCAAGAGAAAGATTAATGTCAACATCTGGATGGTTTCATGAATTGCTATGAGGCAAATATCAGCAGGCATCCAACTATTCTATCACACAGTTCTAAGCTTGATTAATGAACCTGACCTGAGCTACTGACAGATCTCTGCTGTCTGTCAACAAGCTATTTTTTATGAACTTATTATTGCTATGACTTAACATAAGTGTCCAGAATTAATCATTCAACATCAGTACCCAACCCCACTAATGCTCTTGTGGCTGAATGCAATCAAATCCAAATCCAGCTTGTTTTTTTTAAGAAAATTTTAAGAAAAACAGAGCCTGGTACTCCTTCTCATATAACCCTGATACCCTCAGATCTTTAGAAACTTTGGAATCTTTTGGATGTGTAGTGTATTCAGCCTTCTCTGTTCTCTGTTCTTGCATGGTTGAATGAGGCCGTGAGCAACTGTGTAAAGCTGACACCTTATTCAATCACCAGACATACAGCAGCTTGCTATCAGTTACTGGTGCTCCCTGAGGGAAGGGAAATGGGTTTGGAACTCAGGTTAAGTGGTCTGCTTAAGGCCAAAAAGACAGTGTCAAAGGAGAGGAAACATAAGATCTATTCCATGATTTCTACTCAGAATAGACCCGCCACCATATGGTTGCCAGTCAGTTAGACTAGCCGGGGTACACACATTAAGGTTTCTCATTAGAGTGTAACATTTTACTGGTAGACAAATTCCTTGAGATGTCATCTCTATGAAAGGGGAGCTGAAATATGAACATGATCTGGAACTTTGGAAACAGTGCCTTATTCCTGTTTCTCTTTTCTCCTTCAGAGACAGACACTGACTGGAAAGAACGTAAGTAGACACTTTTGACAAATGTAATGTTATTGTTTTAGCAAAGTTTGAGAAGCAACTACAACAAATTGAATGTCCTCAGCAGCACATTTAGGTCCATATCAACCAGTGACTTTACAATGAAAATGAGAGTAAAGTGCTGGCCTTTTATAGGGATGAGCTTAAGGCCTTCAGACAATTGTGTGAAAACTAAAAAGTTACATGACTGTATTGTACATTTCTATCTCGTTATCTCTGTTCAGGGAGATTTTCCCCCAGCCCTCCTGTAGAGTCCAACCAGGAGCATGGACATGGACCAGAAAAAGACCCTTTCACCCTTACACAGCACGGAGCCCTTCCTGACTGGTGAGAGAGTGAGAGAGTTTGTGTGGGAGAAATTTCAGATATGATATTAGAATATAAGATATTGAGGATTGATATTGCAATTTCATATTTGACAGATATTTCATATCTGACAGAAGTTTCCCTAAACCTAAAAAAGGCAGGGGTTCTATATAGAATCTCAGTGACTCAAAAGAGCACTTTGGATGCTTAATGGTCAAAGAGTTACTGGATAGGTTTTTTGATAGATGGTTCTATATTATATATGTCTAGAAGTTTTTGAACACCCCTTCTACAGAAAGCATCATTAAGCTGTTGAGCAGTGTGTTTTCTGGAATGATGGTGCTCCATGCAATACTTTTGGGATGAGTTGGGGAGTTGAGAAAGAAATGGTGTGATGATTATCCAACAACCTTGCGTAACAAATATTCTTGTTGCTAAATGCAATCAAATCCTTTCAGTAATGCGCCAAAATCTAGTAGAAAGCCTTATTAAAAGCCTTGTTATTTAGCTATTTCAACAAAAGCATGATAAACTCTTTTAATATATAAAATAGCAAGCACACGTTTTAATACAGACACAGGCATATAGTAGATTCCTGCTTGAACTTGCTTGCTGTTGTGTTCTTGTATGAGGTGTGAAATAATGTCTTTATGGTGAAATAACACCCAAACAAAAGAGAAAATGCTGTCTCACCCACCCACCTGATGAGGTAAAGAGTTGCAAAACACACACAAACTGAAACCGAATTCAGTAACAGGGCCTTTAGCCATGTGTTTGGGAATATAGTGAGTGGTAGATGAAGAGTAGGAGAAAAAAAGAAAGACAAAAAAAGCGACAGCAGGCAGGTTGGGATCTGTAGCTGCAGGTTCTGACAATGAGAGTGTGATAAAGTATCTGTGTGTGTGTGTGTGTGTGTGTGTGTGTGTGTGTGTGTGTGTGTGTGTGTGTGTATTATGTTTCAGGGCTGATCTGGACAATGTTGTGAAGATTCCAGAGCCAAAGAGCATTTTCGACTTTGAGCCGGGACAGGGAAGTGCAGTAGAGGATCGTAACCAGGTAAGATACATTGAATGAAGCTGTTTTATAGTACACGGAGTTTGTACACATGTTTGGAATCCATATTTGAAATCAAATAAAACCACTTTGGTTGCAGATTAATGTGTAAATGTTAGAAGAAGCTACAAAAATACAGAAATGTTAGTTTTGTAAAAAAAAATATATAGTTATAAATGTTATATAAAATTAATATTCAGACTCCACTGAGGTCTTCTGAGATGAGTGGTTTTATGCTCCAAAAAACAGCTGAAATTCATTTTTGTATATCAGCTGATAACAATATATGTTAAATGCTCAAAAGTACTGGAAAAGAAAAAGGTTATCTTGCTATTTTTGGGGTATCTGTCCAGGGACTGCTTTCCCCTACATTCTGGAGCTCTTCACTGAGGATCTGAACTGAAGTGTTGGGCTGTATATAGGCCTTGAGGCTTGGACTTCAATATAGTTTATATATACAGTACTATTAACACATTCTGTATGAACCAAAATAGACAAAATGTCCATACTAGTAGAGAATTTTTGCCTGTTGGTCATGTGTTCTTAATTACAGACACATTATTTTGTAAGATTGTCCTGTGAAGAGTGTAGGTGTTGTACTGTATGTCTCTGTATTAAAGGCTTAAACAGGAAATGTGTTTTTATTTTGTCTCTTAGAAACAAATAGTGATTCACAATATAACAGCAAACTAAATAGCATTTACTTCATAGCACAACAATCGTCTGATTGTGTTGTGTGGAGTGATTATTCTCTGTGGCCAATCAGTGCTCTGCAAGATTTTCATTTTCAAGATGGTCACATTTTAATCCCTATTTTGCTCAGCTGGATCTGCGAGCAAGCAAATGCAAAAATAGCACCTGGTTCTAGGTACCAGGTTTCAAATTTGCCTAACGGAGAAGCAAAGGTTTGAGTAGAATCGAGTAGAGTATTGTAGGTGCCACAGGCAAGTTTCAGAAGACAGTCAGGTATAGCAAGGCAGATCCATATTCAGAAAATCAGGAACAGAGGAACCCATCAAGATAGCAAGCTCTGTCAAATATTTTACTGCAAACGTACAGCACATTACTGGCTACTAGCTGCATTACTTTCACAGTAATGTAGCATTCCATACTCAAGGTTCCACCGAGCCAAGGAGACAATGCTGAATCTTCCCAACAGGGGGAGACATGGTAAAAAGCTTGTAGTTACAGTCTGCTTGCAGTCCACTTGTAGTTATATCCCAGATAATATGCCCTTGTGGGGCCTGTATGAGTAGCCCAACTGGGGACCAGAAAGTTTTGTCCATGGTTCAGTGTTGGCCCCACATATGGGTGCCCACCAGGGTCCTGATGAAACCAGGAGGGGTCCACATATGGGTTGAACACAGCACCTACACCTTTAACATTGTACCTAGATCAGACCCATGTTAAAGTAAGGTGGGTTGTAGTCAAGGGGTCCATCTGGGAGGCCCAACTGTGTCCCAGTAACATGTACAAATCATGCCTACCTGCAACCCACCAAGCCCACATTCCACAAACCTGAGCACCATTTGAGCATGGTGGCTGGGGTGTTTCTTCAAAACTGTGTTGTGCATCTGCTCCCAAAATATTACAATTACATAATATAACAGTAAGCTGAGAGATGTTTCTTAGTTCTCACTAAAATGGAAAATCTTGTCAAAATGATTCTATATTCAGTAGATGTCTGATGACTAGATGATGAACTTGAGGTAAAATGAGAAAATACAGCAGTATTTTCAGTGGAGGTGACAAATATTGTAGTCTCTTCGTTGTAAAGAAAATCATGAAAACAGGGCTGTAAACTGAGCCAATTACAAAACCAACAAATCCCACGGTTACATGACAGTCTTGACTCCTTATATTCATAGCCCCGGAATTGATGTAGAAAAAGCAGTTCAAAACTGGTGACATGGCTAAACACAATGGCCAATGGAGGCTCCAACTGGCTAAGAGGGCTAAGGTACTGACACTATGGCCAAAGGATCTCAGGTTCAAATTCTGGGCCACGCTGCTTCCCCATGAGCAGCCGGAGCCTGAAAGAGCACAACTGACTGTGTTCTCTCTGGGTGGTTGATGCTGCTCTCTTTCCATCAGTACCACTGTGATGCTGATGTATCAGAGCTGAAGATCTGATTCTTTCCTGGCTGTCCAGTGATGCTGCATTGACAGAACATTGAAAAGTGGAGGTGTCATGTAACTGTGGAGGCATGTGCCTGTCCTCACCCTTCTATGGTCAGATTCGTTGGCACTACTAAATTGTGAAAAAGGGGATATATTTTGACAAAAAATAAAGTGTTAATGCTCCGGACAGTAATGGGAATGAGTGGCTATTGATAAATGACAAGACATTATCAACTCTTCTCCACAATGTCTGTGGCTTAGTCTGAAAAACACAGTAACATAAAAGGTTCAATTCTAAGCATTAAAATTACAAGTGAACTTGTGGAAGGAAATAAACGGGAATGTTGAATGTGGGTCCTACAATGTACTTTCTTCGAATAGTCAGTTTCATTGTGTTGCTGTTGTGTGACTGTGTACTTTGTTACTACCTATGACATTTCAGTAAGGAGGTTAGGCTTTAGCTCTTTCACTCACAAGCTTCCTTTAAGGATTAGTTTCGGTGTTTATCTGTAAATGCCTGAGTGCTGAGGCTATGCTGCCTGCCCATTCTTTATTAGTGGAGCTTTGCAGATGTGGTCATTTGTCTTGAGGCACACCTTACAGGTGCTTTCCAAGACATTTCATCATTGCAGGAATGGAAAGAATAGATGCTACTGTGGTCTTCACTTTAGATCTCTGGATCAGGGGTGCAGTTTTAGATGTGTGTAGAGTGCTCTCTGGTGGATGGGACTTAATGAAACTTGTGTGATGCACAGTTGCACTGTCAGTAACAGGCGGAGAGCAGCAGTACACTGGGTGAAGTCAGTTTTAGTATTAGTCAATACAGATGATACAGAGAAACATTCACTACAGTACAGGTGATGCAGGTTTCGGTCTGAGATAGGTATGCTAGGTAATTCATTTTTTCAGAAATCAAGACAAAAGATATACTAAATACTATTACCAAACCTCTGTTTGGAGCTGTATGTGTGCATTTGACATCTGTGTCAGCAACGTGTGCGACTTAAAATAATTGAACAAATTTACTAGAAGAGGTTTCCACAAATATTTGGAGAAAGGTGTTATTTTTTTGGGGACATTTACAAAATATTACATGCACCATTTGACCAAATATTAGTATGTAGGTGTGCACTTTCTTAATAAAGAGTGCATAAAATAGTGTACCACAAAGTACACTAAGTACATTTGTTAGTATAGTAAGTAAATGTATATAAGAATGAGGCTAATCTATGACATCTGGTGTATTGGACATATGCTATATGTTGGTTATGAGAATATAGGCTACAGTTGCTCAACATGAGCACAAAGCAGGATTACAATGTCCAGAACTGGAGTTCATACAGGGGCTAACAGTCATGAAGCTCATTAGAGATCTTTGCAGAAGCTTGAGAGGCTTATGATGGTGGACCACCTTCAATAACCTCACATTAGGATTGCCTTCCTCTACTATGTTAAGATATTTTATTCCACACGGTGTCTTGGTTGGATGCTCTTAAAGGTTTTTTTTAAAGTGAAGTAAATGGTTCCGTATAGACTGATGATTCTAATTTTTCATCTGCCTAAAGGGATCTTTAGGTCCAGGTACTCAGAAAGCCTTATAAACAGGATTGAACCCCTGGTCCTGGAGGCCCACTGTCCCTCACCTTTTTGTGATCGGGCTGCTTTGACATGCTTGCTTTAAGTCAATGTGGAGTTGGTAATGAATTGATCAGTTGGGTCAGGTGTGCTTTGAAGCAGGGAAGCATTAAATTGCTCTGGATAGGGGCACCAGAGTTGAAGACCACTGGTTTAGAGTGTGAGTGAAAGGTAATCTAACAATGTTTTTTGTTTTAATTCAAGTACATTTAGTATGTAACTATTTGAAGTGGTCTATGCCTTCACAAATTACATGGCCTCTTCAAAATGTCATGCTAAATCGAATGCTAAATTTGATTGCAAATTCTAGATTTAGCACCCGATCTGACTTTAGCATCAGATCTGTGAAAAAAGTAACATCTGTAATATCAGTGCGTGGTCACTGGTTCTCTGCTGACCGTGGGAATCCTGTTCTATTCTACACATTCAAAGCTTTCCCCATGTCTTCATTATCCCAGCTCTTCGCATGAACTGCCTTCACATTATTCCCATTTCTTTTCTTTTTTTTTTTGCTCTGAATGCTGGCACATGCTCAGGAATGTAGCCGTCCTCCAAACTGTCCTCGCCTCCTCACGTAGAGCGAGTTGCCCGCTGAGTTGTAAATGTGATTGAATTGTTTCCAGTTTAAGGAGCTGGCAGGTTTCCCTTTTCATTCAGAGCAAAGCAAACATACCTCTCTTTTATATGGTCATGTTGGTGTTTTGAAAGCTCAAGGGCTTTAGGAAATAGTTGTGTAATGAGACCCTGTTAAATACCCTGCTTCTGAGCAACTTTTACAGTTCATATCAGACATTTGTCTTAAATGATAAATAGTTTTGTGAGTTGCTGAATTTGACACTACTTGAGCTTAAACAAACACTAGGTAAACAAACAAACCAAATGGACAACTAACAAACACACAAACACCATCTACATGGACTAACATCACAAACCTTCAACAAGGACTCACAAAGACAGGCTGAGACAGAGAGTCTGAAACACAAACACAACATTAACCACACCTGGCACATGATAACCAGGGGGCAGGGTTACAAAAGAGACCCAGCTTGTGAGGGGCGGAGCAAGGGAGGAGTCAAGGACAAAACAAACACAGGTGAACAGGACTGACATGTGACACACCCTAGCCACAAGCAAACATGCTAGTCCCAATACACTGTGATACAGTTCTAGATAGCAAGCATATATCGGATCTGCCTGATTTATAAGGTCAGCTCCCTGCGGACTGTCTGCCAATGTTGGTCCACCTTCAGATCACACATGATTATTCTCCTGTGAAGAAGAGCTAACTAGGTTTTAATCTCCTCTAAGAGATTTAGAAAATATTTCAAACAATCAAACAAGCCTGATATCAATGTTATAGATGCTGTGCTAGATAGAAATCATTAACTAAACTGATTTATTACACATAATGAAATATAGAGAAATGAATAAATTGGATAATGAGGGATAAAAAGTGGCATTTTGTTTAATATTCTGTTTAACCACTGGTGTACCACCAACCAGTGAACCACCAGCTTTGCAGTGGTTTGCTATCCTGATATCAGGGGTTAGATAGAGTGATTTTTTTGTATATGTTCATCCATTTCAGCATCTTTATTCTAGGGCAAAAAATGCTACGGTTCTATAGACAGAATTATACTGTGGACACCAAAAATATTGACAATGTAGCAAAGAATTATTACTTATTATTGCAAACGTTTGCAGTATAAGATTCCCTTGCTTGTAATCTACATTCGATTTCTAATGCTCCCTCGCAAAACTAGCAAACAGCAATCTTTGGAGAGCAAGCCTGTCTTGACAGATTCATTGCGAGGGATTTTGTGTTACTGTGATTTTTTTAGCTGACCTAGTTCTTTAAGTACGAAATTTTATGAAGTTAAGTATCTTTATCAGGATCTTGTTACATTTTGAGCGACTCTTGTCACAGCGCTACGTTTTCTGGGCCAGTACAGGTTGTGTTCCAGGGAAAGGAAGAAACAGATTCATTGTTCTTTCCCTCCCTCTGCAGGGCTGCGTCAGACAGAGCAGTCTTGTGATAGCGATTAGGCCTGTTATCCGAGTTATCCGCTGTCTGATTCAAAAGCATTTCACAGTTTCACAGCCCGGCCTTTAGACAGCAGCCCGGAATCTTCCTGTATGTGATTTAACGTATTTTGAGATGCTTTTTCAAGATGAAATCTTCACGAGATGATTTGATTGCAGAGATGACTGCAAAGCGGCTGCCCTGGCACTGGAGAGCGTTCCACTTGCCAAGGTATTTCAGAGACAGCCAGGAGAAAGGAAAAGTGATGCCTGAGAGCTTGCTTCTTGGGCTTTTTGAAAGGCGGTGTGTTACATGATCCTATCAGTCTGCTTGTTTGAGTGTAATGATGTTGCCCTTTAAAGGCTGATTACAGAGTGCTCTTAGAGTTCTACTGTGGATGAGCAAAGAGGGGGCCAATCAGACAAACTTCAGGAGACTCTTCTGAGCTCATCATTTTGGAGTGTACATGAGATCACTGGAAACTGTATGACATTTAGAAATGGGTCCATGATTTTTGTGTCTGCCTCTTATCTGTCTGTGTGCTTATCATTCTGACTCTGTTGGGTCCTATTGCTGGATGCTTTCAGAATATAGAGCATAGAATATAGAGTTTATATTCCACAGGATCTGGCATTGATTTGTTAAACGAATAGACTAAGGAAGAGTAAATCAAGTTTGCTCAGTTTTCCCATCACTTCTAAGACAAGACATGTTTGCTTCTGTAGCTGTTGTTTTGCACTAAATATCTAAAAGCCTAATGTACACACTTAAGAACGAGGGCTCTTTAGTAAATGTAAGAAAATGGTTCTATATAGAACCATGAACACTAAAAAAACCCTTTGCATGATTAAGGGGTTCTTTGCATCTTGAAAGGGTTCTTCAGATTAAATAAGACCTACCAAATCCGCATGCTCACTTGACAAAAAAATGATCTGGGCAATCAGAATTTCTGAGTTCCAAGTAGGAAATTTTAAATGGATCACCCTCAAAAATTGGTTTTCCTACTGAGAAAGTTGTGAGTTTGAATTCAAGATGGCTACGCCACACATTAACAGTAGTAAATGCAGTTGCATTATACTGTTTATTAGCACTTCTGTCTATTTGTGTCTAATTAAATTAGTCATACACTCAGTACTGGGTCCATGGTTTTCGGATGTGTGAAGTACTGAAGTACTGTTATCAAACTGTTATCAGGTCTCAAAGCTGACCCGTGACAGTGCTAACAATGATAACTTTTTCTGAATGTTTATCTGAAACACAGTCAACTGTGACAACATTCCCAGGTCTGACTGTAGGCTTTCGAGCTAAAAGGAACACAGCATAAAAGCTTGGCAGTGTACAGAAAGCTCCAGTTCCACATGCTGCATTTTACTGTGGTACAACCTGGTCATGCTTGTGTCCTAATTCCTCTTCTAGCAAATTTAAATGAATTAAAAGAGACATCAGCAATTTTGTTCTGTCTGGTTCACCAGTTAGATGCTCAAGGGAGATTTTCAGAGGCCTCCCAAGTGGTGCAGTTGTCTAAGCACTACTGTTTTTCGATCCTTTGATGCCACAGGCTTCCATTCCACAAACAGACTTCCAAGAAAGCATAACTGACCTCACTCTCTCTGGGTGGGTAGGGTGACCCTCCCTTTCACTGATTACTTTGAATACCGATAGGCAATGCAGCCATCTGTTATGTGACTAAACAGTAATGGCAGTTAGTGCTCGCCTCACGTTGCATGTTGAGCTGTTCAATGACTGTACACTAGCTAGGAATAGTTCTTCGAAAAGATTAGGAAAGACATGCTATCTTTCAGCATCCCTATGTGGTATTATGAGATAGTGGGAGATCTCACTAGAGAGTGAAATTTAACTCAATTGTGAAATCAGGACATTTTAAACACAGCTACATGGATTTCATCTCAGCATTTTGCCTGTCTGATGCCAATACATGTCTTACCATGGATTTCCTCTTAATTTTGATGGATCATCTGCTTCTTTCCGTGACACTGATATGTGATACAGGTTAACTGTGCTTTTATTCTTGTTTTCAGTCACTAAGGCAACCGTCAGTGCACTGCCCTGCTGAGAAATCCCACTCCCCCTCCATTGAGGTGAGTGTCTTCCCACACTGCCCTGAGTTGAGCAGCTAAAACAGCAGTAGCAGCCATTTAGAAGCACCAAGTTTGTCCATACTTTATTCTAACATACATTCATCATTCTGTCTTCTCTATATCGACATTTTTTGCCAAAATAAAAAGCGTTAAGTGTTTCAACAGTTTTGAGTGCAGCCCAGTGAAAGAGTGTGTTATTCAGTTGTTAGATGAGCTGCTGTTATTTTGTCATCTAAGAAGAGTGGTCAAAACTGTAACAGCAGGCTTAATCATTACAGTTCACCAGTCAGATTTTCCGATCTGATTGCTTTTCATATTTGCTGATTCATGTCACGGCCCTGAATGTGGTGCTGCCATGCAGTCTGCTTTGGAGTCAGAGCTGACCCGTTTTGAGGCGGAGCTGGAGTCCGACATCCGCGGCATTGAGAAGAAGATATCCCTGAAGCAGCAGCAGCGTCAAGGCAGGGGTGAGGTACTGACCCTTCCCCATTTCCCAAACACTCCGACACTCTCTGCCTGCATTTCCTTAAACCTGCTGAGTTTCTTGCTTTCGTCTGCATGCTTAAACATTTTCACTATTTCTTACACCAATATATGGACAAAAGAATTGGGACGCCTGCCCATTCTTTGTTTCTTGTGAAATCAAGGATATTAAAACTGTCTCTACTCTCCAGGGAAGGCTTTCTGTTAGGTTTTGGAACTTTGCTGTGAGGATTTGATTGGATGATTTGATTGAGGTTGGATGATCTCCTGAAATTGTCCAAAAAGTAATTCCATCATTCCAGAGAACACAGTTCCACTGCTCCACAGCTCATTATTTAGGGGCTTTATGTCCCTGGAATTAGGCATGGTGTTAATGTGTACCTACATTTTTGGCACGTCTGTGTCAGCAATGGGTGCAACTTAATGCATTAATGTAGCTCAGTGCATTCATTAAAAGGAATGTCCACAGATGCTCTGGTACATCTGCTGTTGATGTAAAGGTTCTTTATAAGGTGCTGTAAGAAAATAGCCTGTTTAATAAGGGACAAAGAGGTTGGAAACCCATGGCACAGTGAAACATGAAAAAAGGGATCTGCTGAGAATGTAATTAAATACAAGAAAAATGTGGGACATGGATGGAATTTGCCTGCTTTGTGTCCTGCTGTGTTTTTTGTTGTTTGAGTCTTTACTGTCCAGTACTAGATTCTGGAGCATTGCTGTAAGGTTGGATGATCACCGCCCCACCTCAACCTCATATATTCACAGTTATCTCAGGATCTCACAGTTGTGTCAGGTGCTTGTTGGAGTAATGGAAGCACTAACATCATTGTTAAGGAAAAGGTTTGAGTGTAAGGGGTTTAATATTACATTGACTGAGAATTGTATTCAGATTATTCATAATATCTGACTTAATATTCTCACATTTTAACCAGTGCAGAAGTAAAATTTTGATTTATTTATTTTAAGCCGCAATCCAAAAAGAATTTAGGTTTGGCCCCTTTTTCAGTGTTTTGCAAAGATGCCGTATGAGCTATGTTAATAGAGGAGTAGTTCCTCCATTTAGTCTATTACTCAGAACCACTAAAAATATGGTGGTTACATAATAACGTTTGAATAATAATGACTGAATGGTGAGCCTAGAGTTTAAGGGGTTAATCTCTTTCTCATATGACTGAACAGCCTGCAACCTTACTGTGAACTCAGGGCTTACAACGATGGCCCACCATGTTCAGATGACTGCGTGTGTGGGAGAGAGAGAGCGAGAGAGAGAGAGCGAGAGAGCGAGAGAGAGAGAGAGAGAGTATTATTAGAGTATCAGAGTTTTTTTTAGAGAAGAGATGATTCACTTGAGACTGTAACTAATTTCTCGTTACACTACTATATTTGGACTGAAAGCCTAGTCTGTAATTCAGCTCTCAGAATCTCTTAATTGATTCCAGTTCAAAATCCTCACCAGTCTAGACTGTAGAGGTCTCCTGTTGCACTGTGCTATTCATCAAAAGATTAAAAAAATGTCTTGCTTTGGCCATTTTCCTGCTTGGTCAGCATCTAAGCTCAATGGATGTTTTCCCCGAGCGGCAGCTGTGCATGTTGACCCTTTTGTTTCCCTTCCCACTCCATGTGTTAATAGAGAGCCAAAAGTCAGACCAGTGGGCCACCAATCTCTCGCACGATTTGGAACAGCCTGTTCATATTTACCCTACATGCTCAACCTCTCAATCCCTGTTTACTCTGCTTGTTTCATCATGTCTGCATTTCTGTGAATGAGATTCGGTGGCTGTTGCTACTGATTCATGGACTGTTACACCCTTAACTGTTTACAGAAAAACTACACCCAAAAACTTCCGAGTGAGAGAGAGAGAGAGAGTTGAGTATGATTCATTGGCATAGTCATAATCATATGATCCTGTAATTCGTTGTCCTCAAAGTTGGTCTGAAAGCAATAGAGAGTCTAAACGAAACATGCCATAAGACATGTTTGTGTCACATTTGCTTCCTGAGGTTCTCACTGGAGCTACAAGTATTCTAAACCTTTAGCCACCTGTTAACATTGGACACGCTTGCCTCAAATCTCAGGAATTCTTCAAGGCATTGTTATGTACTTTCTGATTCTGATACTCCATTTGTAAAAAAGGAGTCTTTAGTGTTTATCCATTAGCTTTCAATACCCCTGAACAAAGCGTTAGAAACAAACATGTTGTCAATATGGGGGCATGGTGGTAGAAAGTATGTTCAAGCATTACAAAACCAACAGCACACCATAAAACCTGGCCACCAGCTAACACATTAGTCATGATACAACCATACAATATAGTACTATTATGGTACAGTTACAAGAAGTAAATTAAATACAGTTAGAAATGCTGTATCATACTCTGTAGTTCTCATGTCTCATAGCTCATGTTTCTAAAAAGGGAAGTTGGCAAATAATGATGAGATTGTTGTTTTTGACTTGTTGTTTATGATTGGCTCCCTATTAAGAAGGGTACATGGGGTGAATAATGACATTTCTCATGTGTTTGTGACTGTAGCATTCAGAGGCTGTCCACAAGCACCCAAATATTTGTCTTTCCTGTGTGTTTTTGACCTCCTGTCCACACAAACACAGTTTTTGAAGAAAACACAGCATGTGCCAACTAAGGACTGGGTCTACCTTTCATTATAAAAAAGCTACTAAAGCTCCACGTCCACTTATCCACTTCTCAAGGTTCAAGGTTCAAGGATCAACTTTCACGTACATAGTTATACACAGTACAACATGCAGTGAAATGCTTCTTTGCCCTAAAATTGGAAATTGGAAAAATTGGAAAAACCAGAATGCACACAAACAACCTGACCTTTGATCTTCTAAAGAGAAGATGCATGGGGTGCTTCCTAAAGGTGCATTGTTCGTTAATAGTAACTAGTTTTTGTACATAGTCTGCAATGTAGATAAAAGTATCCATAATATTTACTTAGACATGGTTAGTTTTTGAGTGTGAAAATGGAGGAGCTACTCACACCTGGAAAAATGAGACAAAAAATGGTTGACCATGATAAAATTGCAGCAGCAATGACATCAGTTATCACTTCCTATTAGTACTGTTTCTCATACCTGGTTCTGGGGCCCTCCAGCCCTGCACAATTTAGTGGACTCCCTGTTCCCAACACATCTCATTCAAGTATCAGCTCATTACCAAGCCCTTTCAAACTTGCAGGGGCTGTGTTAAAGCAGGATTTAAACTCATCTGGTGCCAAATTATACCACTTCTTGAACAATCTGGTAGTACTCCCTGCTGGGCTGGAATGGCATGACCACTCAAGTTTTAGGGATTGTTTTGCATTATTGTGTGCCAGAGAGATTTTCAGAAACAATATTAAAGACGGAGAGAAAAAACTCCACAAAAAGACCTTGCTCTGATTTGTTTGCATGATTTTGTTACCTCTTAAAACAACAACAGATTGAACCTGTGCTTGTGTAGGACCCAGGGGACCAGTACAGCTCACTGGGCGGGAGTTAGAACCACCAGCCCCTCTCACTTTTCACTGTGCTGTTCTCAAACACTCTGTTTCTGGTGTGTAGAGGAGGTGGACAGATAAGTGAGCTGGACTTACTGTGGTTTTGTGTTCACAGGGCGCTAAGAGCCACACTCCAGGAGCTGGATCTGCTGGGAAAGGACCAGACATCAGGTGTGTATCACTCTGTGTGTGTGTTTAGAGTAAAAACAAAGATGAAATGTACTTTCTTTACCTACAGGTTACATTTACCCTCTGCACTAATTCAAAGCCTGACAGTGTAGTTAATAGGTATGTCATATTATGTACATTTGAAAAGTGATGCACTGAAATTATTATATTATAATAAAAATATGTGAACACAGTATATGTCAGTGCAATTCTGCCCGAAAGTAAGTCAGTGAAAGAAAATAATGTTTTGGTGATGAAGTGAAATATATATTGAAATCATGACCATTTGGTGCATCATCATCATCATCATCATCATCATCATATGACTGTGTCTCCTGCTGTGATTGGTTAATTGTTGACTTTTGCTGGCCTGCAGCCCAAATGCCTCAACCCCTGCTGTGTGTGTGTGTGTGTGTGTGTGTGTGTGTGTGTGTGTGTGTGTGTGTGTGTGTGTGTGTGTGTGTGTGAGTGAGGTCAAGCTGAGGATGTCTGAAAATCAGTGACTCTTTCTTACATGCTTGACCTACTGGTCACTCCCAATTTAGTGTGACAGTTTTCCTAGAAATTCTTGTTCCAGTGGCTGTCAAACACACTTTCCTTACATCTACACTCTAAGCAGGTGACATAATCTGTGTGTGAGAGGACTGAATGAGCATATTTGCTACAGTATATGGACAAAAGAATTGGGACACCTGCTTATTTATTGCGTCTTACAAAATCTAGGGTATTAAAAAGGATTTATCCTGCTTTTGTTGGAGTAACCATCTCAACTGTCCAAGAAAGACTTTCTTTATATCCCTCTAGCTCATGTCTGGCATTAGGCATGGTGTCAATAGTTTTATATTTATCTGATGCAGAGGGTCCTATTCTATTGGCATTATTTCTTTGGCAAATTCAAATCACATGAAAAATGTGGCGTCACTTCAAAGATCATCAGATGAAGTATGAGTGAGATATAATTTGTATAATACAGCACAACAATTTTGAACTGATAACTTCTGAAGTTTGGAAATGTACCCGTGGTCATAGTTTGCATAGTTTGCATGGCCATAGTTTGTCTTTAGGCTGTTTGATCAACTCACAGACAGTATATATATATATATATATATATATGTGCGTGTGTGTGTGTGTGTGTGTGTGGTTTTATGTATGTATTTTATGTTTTATTGGACATTAATTATAAAAAAATCTACAGAGGACTAAAATGTGTTATCCAGATAAAGTGAGACTGAGTATTAACATCGTTTTATACATCTATTTGCCAAATAGACTTTCGAACAGTCGTGTATCTTCCTCTATCTCTGGCACGTTCTTTAGACTCTGTCTGTGCAGAATATATTGCTAAGATGACCTTGTTTGTTTAGGCCCTCTCCTCTCCCACTACGTTCACTCCCTCCACTGCCAAAACACCATAAATGCTGCTGTTGCCACAGAAATGTGCAGCACAACGAGCTCTGTGAGGTGAAGAGTGTGTGGAGAGTTTTACTGCTTCCTCCAGTCTAGAATATTCTCCCAGCCTTTGGGGGAAACCTGTAAGAACACATGCTCTCCCAGGAGCCGGCCCACTCATCACATTCAGCTAGACAACTGCTAAGGGCTGTGATCTCACAATGGTATCCATTATGATTGCAATTCAATGCACAGTTTCCATATAGCACCCTTTGTGCACTCTTTGTACCTCACAGTCATACAGTCATACACTACCAACCACATGGGCTATCATAGCAACTACTAGGAAAGACCATACCAACCGCCATAGCAACCACCTGGAACACTGGAACAACTACTGAATTACCATGGCAACCACCCAAGCAACTAACTGGAAACACCATACCAACCATCTTAGGACCCACCTGAAATATCATAGCAAACAATATACCTGGGTCACCTTAACAAACACCTGAAGTACTTTTACTATCACCCCAGCAACCACCTGATTTTCCAAAGCACCTGATTTGCAACACCATAGCATCCACCTAAAAATATCATTGCAAACCAAAGAATTACCACAGAAAGTACAATAACCTAGCAACCACCTCTGCTGCAGTTTAAGCCTAGTGGTCACAGCACAGCATGTATTTTCAGGAAATATGCTTTTGTAGTTTAGTTTCTTAAGAAAGTAATTCAGTGCAGCATGACCTCACTCATGTTCTTGAATGCATAAAGCAATCCAGTTGAAGGCCTTCCCAAAAGTGTAGAGTTGAATTTACAAACATTTTCAGTGAAATGTTTTTGTCCATCCTTCGTGCCTTTAAGGAAGAGCAGAACTGACCTCAGATAAGCAGCTTGCTGCCATTAGCTGGACGAGACGGCAGTGTTTAATAACAAGACTTTCCGAGTCTGATTATGTAATGATAAGCCCATTGTCTAAACCACATCGTTAAGCAGAGGTGTGTCCTGTAGGTCTTGTGAGTGAAATCATCTGTGCTTGCTTTGGATCTTTCCATAACGATAATCTTTCCTTATGCATTTGGGAAGCTGCTGTTTATCAGCTTTGTTTTGGACTTTTGCATGAGGGTCTGCAGTTGGGTCAGTGAAAGCAGGTCTGCATGACAAATGTGGGTGCTGGAAGTGTGTGTCCACTTCCAGATATGTGTGTGTTTGTGTACTTGTGTATGTTATTAATATCATGTCAAATTGCATCAAGTATCCAGAACACAGGCATGTCAACTGGGCCACCAGGGGGTCCTGAGTGTGTTTTTTTGAAGATTTTTACAATATTGTTTTTAAGAAAAGAGCAGTCAGTTCAGAGTATTATGTGATGTATAAATACTGTTTGTGACTTTGGATTGTATGAAAAATTTACCACCTCTTTACCTAAGAATATGACTCTAATGGACAAAGAAAATGAGGACATCATCTTTAATCGGTTGTTTACATCACCACGACAGCTTACATGAGACACAGCATAGCACTGCTTAGTTTATAACATTGTGAACATGGTATTTATAGTTTGTTTTTGCGGGGTCCTTTCAGCACAGTGTATTGACCAAGCTGAAAAGTCTAGAAACCTGATACCTATTCACTTCACTGTTACTGGTGAGTGGTTAACTCTAGTCTGAGGAAGTTCAGTTTGTTTTTCGAGGATGCAGACAGTGAAGAGATGGTAATGACCAATCGCTTAGTGTTAGTTTCAGCCTTGCATGGACACCAGCTTCCTTACCTGGCTTTTGCTTCCTTGCTAAAGATGTTATAAATGAAGATACCAGCCACTGGTTGAAATATAAATGAGTTATCAAAATGTTTAGAAATGAATCATCAAAAAGACAGATTATTAAAGGTCAGAAATCACTGTAATCATTGTTGTTTTTATTTCCTATGTTAAATGTGCCACTCCGGTTTGATTTCACAAAATCAGTATTTTTGACTGGGCATATTTAAGTACTGCACCACTCAGGCATAATTCAGACTATATACTATTACCCTATTCACATTTCTTTGCTTGTTTTTTTTCAGCTATTTGACTGGAGATAAAAATCAAGTGCCAAAAGACGGAGGTGGTGCCCTTCTTAAGTGTCCCGCAGTCCCTTACTCCACTGTTCGTCCAGAACTAGAGACCAGCATCACACATGCTAATGGTAAGAATTGGCCTTTTGCTGTGAGCTTAAGTATTTATGTATATTATTTTAAGCAAAGTTGACCTGATACCCCTTTCTATTTTATGACAGAGATATTTCTATCTTGCAATATTCTCTGATACCAATATTTCCTAGTAAAAAACTATACATTTTAAAGTGATCTGTGTTGAATTCAAACTGTTTATTTTAGATAAGCATCTTAAGGTGGTCATGCTGCTGTTTTTTTACTTTCTTTATTTGTTCATCATTGAATCCAGGGTTTTCTGCTGATATTGGCTCAATTCCAATAGTAATTGATAAAAATGTACCATCTCTAGCTACTGTTGCTTACATAGATCAGCCAAAGCATTCACACCACCTGCATAATATTGATTAGGTGCTACAGCAGATCTGAACATTCAAGGCATGGACTCCACGAGACCTCTGAAGGCATCTTGTGGTATATAGCAGCACTTTAGCAACAGATTCTTTAAGTCCTGTGCATTGTGAGGTTTTTAGTTGGTTTATTTTATGAACCACTTCTGGTAGGTACTGACCACTGCATATCAGGAACACCCCTCAAGACCTTCCGTTTTAGAAATGCTCTGACTCGTCTTGGCTTCTAATGCTTGACCATTTTTCCTGCTTTTAACACTTTATGGTGATTCAAACTGACTTGAACACAACCAGCAGATGGCTTATTTCCCTCCCAGTAGCTATTTCCGTACCCTGGGGTAGTTTTAAAAGGCTTTACAAATCCACAGGCATCTGTCCAATTACTTAATACTGCACTGAATGGAAGAACTTTGCAACCTTTCACACCATTACATCATTTACAATGATCTTTTCCTCATTATTGTTTTAGATTTCCTCACCTCAGGTGGTATTCCATGGAGCAGTTGAGTAGAGCAGGAGTGGGAAGAGAGGAAAGAGTGAAGGTGGAAGTCTTGATTATAGATTAGCTTGAGCCAGTTGTTTTTCTTGGAGATTAATGTGGAGAGAAAGTGAGAGAGTGCAAGAGAGAGCAGTAGAGAAACACTGCCACTGTAAACACAGCATGATGTCTGCTGAGCTGGAGACTGATCAACTATTTGGCCGACCCTTTCCAAGTGCCTTAAAGCATGGCTAACTTTCTTCCACAGTCCTTAAGTCTGCTTTTCACTTTGTTACTCAGCGGTTTACTCTGTTCTTAATCATTTGTGTGACTAAGTGTGAACAGGGCAGACTACAGTGTTGGAAATTAGCATTCCTAAAATTAGCATACCTGACAACGAATTTAGCATACTTGACAACAGTGGTCTCCATACCTGGTCCTGGAGGCCCATTGCCCAGCACATTTTGTGTTTCCCTTGCTTTGACACATCATGTTAATAAGTTGATTCGTTGGTTCAGGTGTGCTGGGATCAGGGTTGGGGACCACGGTCTTACAACACAGTTACCAAAAAGACTGATCAGCAATAACATAACAAAACCAGACGGGTAAAGGGAATAACACTGATTATCTGGTTCCGTTAGCACCTGTCAATGGGGATCTAAATATTAGGTCCAAGTAAAAAAATGAAATCAAAGCAGGGACAATAGGCAAACAAAAATCTGAGACTTGGAAAGAGTTTCTGTAAAACATGGGGCAGTAAGGGCAACCAGTAATTTGGCAATACAGACACCTAACACTCACTGAATCTCACAGCCCCACCTCATAACATTTATAGAATCTACTTCTTCATCTTGTTGACCAATTCCACACGACACCGTCAGAGGTCTTTTTGACTATACAGTGTGTGGAACTCAATTGCTTTGGAATTACATGATAATCTGGGTAATCCTCTCTTTCTTCTCTCAGACAGAACAGTGTGTGTGTCTGCAGATATGGACTTCCCACCAAAAAGAGAAGAGAAGAAGGTATGGTTGGTCTGGGTTCTGGATCTGGTCTTATTGGATGTCCTCAGCAAACTTGTCTAATGGTGGGGTTTTGTGTATCATCACAGATGAAAGCAGCAAGAGCCAAATTCAGTTTTCAAGCACAGTCACCCAAGTGAGTATATCAGCGCTGTCAAATGAGGGAACATTCAGAAAAAAGCTCCATGTGGAACATTCTGTTAATCTATTCTCATCAAAGCCTGGAACTGTCTTCTCAGTCTTTTTGAGGCTGCTTCATATTTTCATGCCATAAATCTAAACTGTTCTCTATTCTCATATTGAAATAACAAAAATGTACCCAGATAGAACTGCAAAACGCAGTATGCAGTTCTGTCTCAGGCACATGTGTACATGATTACAAGTGTGGTCTGATTACACTTGGTCTTGGCAAAAATGGGCATAAATGTGCTTCCCACGTTGCTGTTTAAAAATACTTTCAGAAGCTACTTTTGCATCTGATGGTGAGAGATCATTATCTGCTAGACATGCCTCTACAATGCATGTGAAGACTTTTTCCCCAATTGACAGACGTTTGGGGGCAATGATTGGACTGAGAGAAGCAGGATGTTATTTTTGACGAGTAGCAATAACCAACAAGTGTACTTTATTTCATTTTATTATGATTAACATTAATATTCATTATAAAGGCTCCTGAGTGGCAGCCATCATGGGCCATATCATTGAGTCAATAATATTAGTGGTGCTGTTGTTTTCATGTGAGGAAGAAGGCCCTTCTAGTGACGTTGTACTGTGCCTGGCTTAATGTGACTCAGTACTGGTAGGGGTGAACAAAACTAGTGGATGAGCATTTAATTGCAGAGAAAAATGTGAAACAATCTCTCAAACGACTACTTACAGTGTAGTAAAACAGCAGCCTTGGAACCAAAAATGCACATACATCCTTTCCCTCTGTTGAATGATGCTCCCAGATAGACAGGGCACTGACAGCTGATCAGAACATTCTTATTGCAGACTGAATGTTCATAGAAAAGCATGAACTACTAAAATGCAATGCTTCTAAATCTGCTGTTGTTTGAGGCTCCAACTAAAAACCCTGTGGATGTCTTGCAATACTGGCTTTTCCAATAGATGGCAATGTTTACACATTTTTGAAGTGTGAAAAAGCAGGGAATTAGCACTGTGGTGTAAGTATTTGGAATATACACACGGACCATTCCAGACATAACAAGCATTTAGCAAGAACAATGTCAGTCAAGGGTAATGAAAACTGAGGAGGCCCTGCTCAGTTTACTGTATTTAACAAGGGCTACATTTAATACCTTTAACAATGTGTATCTGTGTTCTACAACTACTCCAAATTCCCACCCACTGATGTTCCCTGTTTGATAACTGCCACTTTGCCCTGTATGGAACCAGTATCAGGTAGCACTGGTGAAGATAAAAGGGCTGTGCAGCAGATTTGTTGTAATCATTGCATTCCTACACCTGTTTGTTGTGTGTTCATTTTGAAGAACACCTGGATTTTTGGACCCCACGGGAATCAGATTTCACTCTCAGGATACCAAAAGCAGGGCTTTGTTTTAGCTCTTTTGCAGGTTGACTGATATTGATCCTTGTTAACGGAGACACTTGTTTGTACAATTAAATTCATTTATTTCTGATTTGATCACAATTCTAATGACTACTACTATTTCTAATTTTAAGTCATAATAAATTAATTCTTTTATTCTATCTTTTATTGTTTCAAATATGTTGATAGTACTATTTTGTATAACTGAAACATTTTATTTATTTGTAATTTTGTGGATGAGAAACGAATTCATTTATATAATTAATACTGTTATTTTAGCGATTTTCTACATTTATTGGGTCTAAATTGACTAGTTGACATTGTTGTATTCAAATTTTATTATTGCTTTGTTTATTTTTATTATAGCTTTTATATTGTAAATGTATCCTCTTTTCATTTATTCTTTTTCATTGTATTAATGTTGGGCCTAAAATGCCACCTAATTAGGTTTTAATTCCATAGGGAGCTGACCCTGCAGAAAGGAGATGTTGTGTACATCCATCGCCAGGTCGATGCCAACTGGTACGAAGGAGAACATCATGGCAGAGCAGGAATCTTCCCCACCAGCTATGTGGAGGTTTGTTTGAATATAATGTGAAGTTCAGAGCCCTTTGTTGTTGTCGTTTAAGTACGCCTCAGGCTAAGCCTCACCCTTCCTTCCTTTCCTGCTCAGATTATTCCCCCGACTGAGAAACCCGTCCCGATAAAGTCTCCCACTGTTCAGGTGCTGGAGTACGGAGAAGCCGTGGCCCTTTTCAACTTCAACGCTGATCTGCCTGTGGAATTGTCATTCCGGAAGGTGACACACAGTTGTTATTGCTACAAAAAACCCACCATGTTGCTTTAACAAAGTAGTGGTGTTGTATTTAGCATTCTGGGAATTCTAGGATTAGAATAAAAGAGAACCAAGAAAACAATACATTTAGAACAGGGCAGTCTGAAGCAGATTCGCATGAACCTATTGGCACCAAGCCTAATGTTGGGTGTGGGCTAGTCGGGCACAGACAAGCTTTGAAGCAGTGGACGTGTGTTCCCTGTTATAACGGTGCTCTGTCCACTACTTTTCGGGGAGTTGGGGATGAGTGGGGTGGTGTTCATCAAACATCCTGACCTCACTCTTGTCAATTGAATCAAATTCTCATAGCAATGCTTCAGATTTTAGTAGAAAGCTTTCCCTGGAAAGTTACTCCAACAAAAGAGAAGTACAAAGTGTCCTAATATAATATTTATGAACAATCATTATATTTATTATTGTGCTAATAATAAGATTTATTAAACAGTCTACAGGTGAGGAAGAGTTTTTTTTTTTTTTTATTTTGAGTTTACAATTTTAATACTCTTTCTCTTTCAGGGAGAAGTGATTTCTATAACCAGGCGGGTGGACGATCACTGGCTGGAGGGTCGCATTCCGGGCACCAATCGCAGCGGAATTTTCCCAGTCAACTATGTCCAGGTCAACAAAATGCCACGCACCAAACTGGCTGATGATATTTCGACCACCCCACTATCTCCTATTGCCACAGAGCCTCGCAGTCCAGGCAGACCCCTGCACTCTCCCCTTTCCCTCTCCCCCACACCCTCCCCTCACAGTCCTCAGCCTCAGCTTTTTTCCAACATACACTCTGGCCAGTCACGCTCACCTATCTCACCCACACAGTCCGCCACTGCCAAACAGACGTTTGCATATTCGCCTGGCCCCGCCTCACCCACCCCACTCAACAGCCACTGGAGTGGATCACTGCAGCCTTCAGCTCACAGATCATTGGACAGAGAAGTGAGGTCGCCCGTGTCTCCATCCAATCATGTGCTCCCGTCTACCCAGGGTCCGGGACTGGCTGCGAACTCTAACCCTCGACCTTCATATACCACTCAGGTATGAAAATTAGTGATGCTTAAAAAAAATTATTGGTTCTGTCTCCCAACTCCCAACTAAAATAGAGGTTCAGATTTTTTATGCCTCTGAGACTCCCTGTTGTCACACATCCAGCTAAATTAGAGATTCTGACTGGTTATTGCTCTGAGATTGGCTATCCATTCATTGCGTTAGCCCCAGGCAAAAAAGAGATGCTGATTGGTCCTGCATCTGAGTTTGGCTGTCTGTTTCCTTGCCCCCTGCTAAAATAGAGATTCTGATTGGTTCTTCCTCTGAGTTTGTCTCTCTATTGCCTTGCCCTCAGCTAAAACAGGGATTCTGATTCTGGTTCTGCCTCCTTTGCTATCCTGTCTGAGCTGTAATGGCTTAAAACATCCATGGCTGCCAGAGAAGCTTGATCAGCCTTTAGTAAAAACTGTCTAACATAACCCGTGTAACATTTTTATGCAGGATGGGATCAGAACAGATTCTCCCCAGCATTACAGACATGTAAAAACTCCACCGTCGGCACAGTCCCCTGTCAACAGCAGCACTACTGTAATTCCTCGGCAGCCGTGAGTTCTACTTAACTTTACTCCTTTATTGTGTCTATGAACTGAAGGAGCGATTCCAGGACTGTTATATGCAGATTTTCAACCACCCCTGGGAAATGTATTCCTAACCTTCCTACTCTCTTCCTACTCTCCCCTCCCTATGAGTTCTTTCAGGTATAAGGCCGTATACAACTACAAACCCCAGAACCGAGATGAGCTGGAGCTGAGGGAGGGGGACATCGTCCAGGTGATGGAGAAGTGTGATGACGGCTGGTTTGTAGGTAATGTCCCATTTAAGTAACAAACACATAACAAACTACACTGGAGCATAGGGACAGCTGTGATCCCAGAGGCAGTTTCGGTGGAACCTGTTCCCTTATTGCATATTTTATTTGACAAAACAGGACTGAACATGTGAAAGCACTCAATAAATGGGAGTGAATGGAGCTAAATGCCTGCATGTTGTAAATAGCATTAACTGAATATTCTTCAAGTAGGGATGGGCATCATTGACACTTTTTTGCACAAGAGCTCCATTGATCCTTGATCACTTTGGGCTCATTAGGGATCCACCATCAGAGATCACTAATCAACCATCATTTCTGAGGCACAGGTATGGTAGGGCCTAGTGGACCTAAGCCCACATCACATACAGCATATAACCCGCCCACTCAAAATGATTCAGATGGACTTTTATTCTCAAAATTAAAAATAAACAAACCAAAAATAATCCTAACTATGTTGGCTTGGGCCTCAGCTCCCAACAAAAATTAATTTAAATTGAGATAATGACAATGATTATGGAGGAAAGAAATCTACTTTTGGTTAATCATGCACCAGGAACATTAATACTTTTCTTTAGAGCAGACTTATCAGGAGGGTTAAAACAAACAAGATGCTTGGCTTTTCTGCCCTCTAAAGGACAATACCAGTCACAACAAGACAGCACTTTTAGACATTACATTACAGGTTTATATAACCCATTTAGCTGCGGTTGTTCATTTGCTGATTTGGATTTTTGGATCTCTTCTCTCCACAGGTACGTCTGAGAGGACCCATGCTTTTGGAACATTCCCTGGCAACTATGTGGCACCTGTGTGAACGCTCTTTACACACCTTAATTGACTGTTTGGCAAGCACATCTCCCACTGCTGCAGGCCTGCTCACCAATTAACAATTTGGTTCACTCACACACACCCCAACCCTCATATACTCATGTCTCACAGTCATCACATCCTTCATGGTTCAGCTCCAGAACAAGTTTGCATGCCATTCACATTTACATCACCTGTGTGTGTGAGCTGTCACCACCCCCCTCCTTGGCTAGTAAACACTGTGTGGGATGAATGAAGAGTATCCAAGAATCACCTCACCATCACCATGCTCACTGACTGACCTAAATCTCCATGGATGCCTTCTGGACTGGAGTATCACCATAGGAATCAATATGACTTGCTTGATCACATGAACTTTTCCATAACCAAGCTCACGCTTAATTTGCGACACAGTTCGGGGTGAATACCATGATGAGCTTCTGGCTTGGTTTACACTTGGTTTAAAAATGAACTCCATCCTGCCTTTCAGATTAGTAAAACGCAGCCCTGTGAAAACTCCACACCACGAGGAGGAAATCCTTCTGACGTAATCCACGCAGCAGCATTCTGCAGATATGATCAAGACCAACTAATGCTAGAGCTTCACCTAAATGCAGTTTTTTATCTCCTCTATCGCTTTATCACCACTCTTTATGTGTTTATGATGGACAGTGGATGGACTAGGATATGGGTAACAGAATGTTATGTAGTACTAAGGGTTTCAAACACCAACAACATGCCGTACACTATATGTACAAATACTTGTGGACACTGGACACCCCACCTAATTAATGCCTTCACCATTGCTGACACAGATGTGCAAATGCACACACAGCTTGTCTAGTCTCTAGAGAAGTACTGCCAATAGAATATGACTCTCTGGAGCAGATAAACATGAACCTACTGGCACCATGCCATCCAGCATCCTGAGCTCACTAATGCTCTTGTTGCTGAACGCGTCACAGGAATCCTCCAAAATCTAGTAGAAATTCATTCTTTGGATAGGATCTCTAATCCAGTTACTCCAACAGAAGAAGCAACAATTTTTATGACCTTTTCTCATACGGAACAATGAATAAGCAGGTGTCACAAAACTTATGTTTATATAGTGCACTTGCACTGGCTGTTCCTGTACCTGTACCAGCACAAGGACATACCTCTACCATGTGAGAACATTCCAAATAATATCCAGCCATCATTGATCCTGTAAGCGCCAACTGGTGGGCTACAGTTAGTAATTGTAAATGTAGTACATAATTGGTGTTTCTTGTAAAATGGCCAATGAGTGCACATATATGGTGCCAGTTGATTTATAATTCTAAAATATCAGACAAGCTAATGATTTCTTATTATAAAAGTCATGATTTGAAAGTTAAAGAGGCACAAAATGTGACCAAACACTACATCTGTTGTAAACATGCCTCACTTCCTATAGCAGGGTGGCAGTAGTCTCAAGAATGAGATTGTACATTTACTAAAGTCTATAAATTTCACCTTTCTGGTGATTGTTCTTGAAGGTAGGAGGAAAGACTGGCTGATTGAAATATCCCCTGCTGCTGGCTAATGCAGAAAATAATATTACTGAAAGCTGAAAATCACATTGGTATTTATTTAGTATTGTCCATTGTGAGGCTGAATGTTCCTGAGCATAGAGGGTAACTGTTAGAGGCCAACATAGAGGCCGAAATTTCTTTATCACCGTCAGACTTGGGTGGGGTTGGATTACAGATTTTCATGCATGTTGGGTGTTGTAATGAGAAAGCATTGATGAACAGATGAATCAGATAACAGATAGTAAAATCTGCCAAACTGCTCAACAGAGCAGAGGGATGCCATGCTATGCTACAGAATATTACATAACAGGACACATAACTGCTAAATAAGTAAATGCCTGCTTTAGCACAGCTTTAAATATAATTTACAAAAATGGTTCTGCAGAAATGAACTCTGGATGGGTGGGCAATACAGCAAAAAATTATCATTACAGTTAAAGACATTTTGAAGATAAAGTGCATTAGTAGTGGCAGTAGTAGGACTAATTTTTTAAGTGAATAAACTGTGCAGTTGGTCAGCGTTCCGTAAGCACTGATGCTATCCACCATATACTCCGAAAAGTAACATTTTCTCTCAATAACGCTAAAATATCACCATATTACCCACCCTTACTCTGGACTCGTGTAAGAATCGTAATGAAAAGGTGTAATGACAATGAGTGTTAAAGCAGGCCAACAAAATGGTTGATGTTATTTATGGGTGCAGGCAAATAATGCTTCATTATCCATTTCCATCAAATGTACTGCACTATAATTCCAAAGCTAAAAGTAAGATTTGGAGATATTAGTATTCCTTAACTTCTTCTTTATAAGCATTCCTCACATTTTTCTTAGCAGAATGTATGTGCACCTTGTAATGGAGGCATGAGATCTATTATAGTGGAAAACATTTCTAAATTAAGATTGTACGGTTTAGGCCTCTGATTTCTGCTCTAACTCAAGTATTTTATTCAGTTTCCTTTTTTAGACATTTTCTGACAGATGAAACTGACTTTGCCATATGTTGTACAGATATTAATACAGTTATCAGACTGCAAATATAATATATTTTTATTGATCACACAGTGTATTTCAGCATCTATGGTACTCACATATTTTGATAACAGTTGAATAAATATATCCAGTGCTGAACAACTCTATTGTGTCACTGCTTTGTGAGAAAAGTCACACAAAATTGTGATGTGGCTCTGTGGTGAGATTTGGAGAAATCAGCTCATTCTGTTTGGTGGTGGTTTGTTACACCATGTGTCTGAGAATTTACTTCACTGCAACCTTAAACTGAAAGCTAGCTCAGGAACCACATGATGCAGTTGGGGGCTTCATTTTCAAGCTAACATGTTCTTGTGACACTACGTCTGAAGAAAACACAGAACCACAATAGGAACATACATCACCTAGAATATGAAACATACTTAAATCCTCTATTAGGTTAAATGTTGCTTGCATATTTACAGTGTCAGGGTTTTTTTTCATGCATACACAGAATAAGAATTCTGTATCAAATTTCTTAACCTTCTAGACTTCATTCTGAGTGTGCTGTTTACATGACCAATTGAATTATCAGATAACTGCAGAAATCTGATTAAGATTGGATTCGTTTAGAGATTAGATAGACCTTTATTGATCCCTTGGGAGGGTTCCCTCAGGGAAATTAAGGTTCCAGCAGCAGCATCAGTACAGTACACGAAAGAGTAAAAAGATAATCATTTAGTAAAGATAAACACTATAGTGCATGTAAACGCCATCATTGATCTCCGAAGCCAAGCCTTAAGAAGAACTTACAGATAGTGAAATAAATAATTGTGCAGTTAGTTTACAGCATTATGCATCACGGTCTAGCTTAAATTTTTAATTTTCAAAAATAATGGTGGCCAGAACATCCGACTGATAAAGATTAGACTTGTGCAGCAGGGGGCGCACTGTGGGCAACAACAACCACCCCTCATCCTCATCTGGGGCAAATTGAATATCTCAGCCCTCGTCACGCCTACCCGGCACGCCCCCCGTGCCACCTCTCCTGCCCTCCCTGTCCTCTGGGCTTTATTTTGATAGCTACACGTGGCAGAGAAGCAGGGAGTGTTTGGCAGATCATGCTGCTGCTGCCTTCCTCTCACACACAGACGCACACACTCACTCCGCGGGGGTCTTCAGGAGTCTGGTCACACGGGGTACAGGTTAACCTGCTGACAGGCTCGTCGGCAGGAGTGATTTCCTCCCGTTTCTGAGAGAAACTCGCTGTTTTTAAGCTCCTGCTCCGTTTTGGCGCGAACGGCGCGCGCGGCGCGTGCGGGACGCAAGTGACGGTTATTTTACCTCAGGTAAGAAATGTCCTGTTCCTCCACTTTCCTCTACCTCACAGCAGCACCTGTTGGTCACAAACACTGCACAGTAGCCCACGCGAGGAGATGTGGTTGGTTTTATTGAGTTTGTAAATGGAGCTTTCCGTTAAAGTGGGGTTTAACGTTTAACCGTCGTTCAGGCAGCTCTAACCCCCCTCTCACAAGATATGGGGTGTCCGGTTTGAGCAGCTGTGCTGACATAACGCTGGGTCGTTCTAACGCTGGGTTGCAGTAACGCTGTCAGTGTAGGTGTTACACCGTGTGTTCAGCTCACTGCTGTGGACTTGGTTAAGGTGGACACAGAGCTCAGAGGAACCTCTCCTGGCAGTTCGAGCAGCTGTGGAGGGAAGTCCGGGGGAAGCTTGTCCTCTCTGTGCTTCAGAAGGTCTGGGACTGCTGACAGGTCCTCAGGTGTCCATATCAGATCCACAGAGGATCAGCAGAGGAACATCTGTCCTCAGAGGATCTCAGTTCAGTAGCAGAGCTGGAGATCCAGGTGACTCTCCTGAACTCCAGTACAGGGTTTCTCAACCTGTGGGCCTGGATCCACCATAGTGGTCCGCAGGCCCATCCTCAGTGGTCCATGGTGGGCCGATAAAGTGTGTGGAAAAATGATTTTGTACAAGTGAGAGTTGAGATGAGTGGGGCTAAAAGTGTGAAGAATAGATGTGTATTAATGAAGTGAAAGAATGGTGCAGGGCAAATGAAGCACCGGTTTGAGACACCTGGACGCCTTGTGCAGATGTTTGGTTTATCCAGAGATGTTGAAGATGTTAAATGAAGAAAGAACACTGACAAATCAGCCGCAACTGATGTGGCATCATCAGTAGATGGACTGTCGTGGGGAATGGCATTTAGAAACAGGTTTTAGGCAGAACTGAAGTGGTGCACATTTTGGAACGACTTGTCACACTGCACACATCTCTCCAGTTTGTTTGAAGGACAATTTGGGACAGATGATTTCACAAAGACATACTGTTATTAAGCTGCTGTTCAGACCCTAATTCTCAACCCTTCAGCGTCAGAACTCGAGAAATAAAATACAAAATACAAAAATAAGTGTCATTGTACTTTGTAGTTAAACAGGTGGGCCGTGAAGTGGCAAAAGGTTGAGAACCCCTGCTCTAATAGACCTTATTCTGATCCGAGATGTCGGAGTGTGCTGTTTACATGACTTGTTGAATAATCTGCAGAAATCTGAGTAACATTGGATTTTTGAGTCCATGTAAATGCTCTCCTCGTTCACGGACGGCAGACAAACGTTGGGTCCGCAAAAAGTATGCTGGGACCCTAAAAACTTCCCACTAATGAAATAAAAAGCTGTGATTGTAAAAAGATAGCAGGAAAACATGTATGTAGCAGTTTGTTTACAGCATTATGCATTGAAATCTAGCTTTATTTTCTAATTTTACACACAAGCCTCAAGGCCAGGAGACCATTTCTGACTGATAAAGATTAGCCTTGTCTTTGGGACAATATTTGACTCTAGTGATACAATAAAGAGTCACATGTCTCAGTTTTAAAAAGTCTTTTTACTGCTAACAATCCTTTTGGAAATCTCACAAGAAGAGACCAGTTTGGCATCATCTTGTGATCATAACAGTGTATCCAAACTCACTGAACATTAATCAGCAAAGTTGGAGTTCTGAATATTTCTCTTAAACTTTAGTGGAAGTTAAAATTTCCAAGAATGTACCAGAATTTAAAGTGAGTCTGTCTCCTCCTGCATCACATTAGTGGAATTTTCTTCCAACTCAAATAAGAGGCCCTTCAACTTTGCGTTTATTGTTGAAAACATGCTTATTGGACATTTTGTCATCATAAGATTTAATCATAGCATATGTACTTTATGTATTTAGTAGGGATGTCATTATACCAGAAATGTAGTAGTCGATACTAGTCGATACCACTAAAACCCCACGATTCTCAATACCAATTTCTGTACCACAACACAAAATAAACACATAAAAAATATTAGTAAATTAACTTTGCTTTCCATTTATCAATACTTGAAAATATGCATGAAGCTTTTTTTGAATGTGGTCTTAAATGAAACCAATAAGATGTTTAGTGTTTAATTACTGGGTTAACAGACTGTACTGAAAATGTAAGTGTATTGGTATTTACATCATTATTCTGGGTATATTTGTACTGAGCCCTATATAGTTTCCAAACTTCAACTTGTGAGCAGTGTAGTGAGAATTACTTTACTGTTGCTCTGGGGTTAATCTGTGTGTGGTTGGGGCAACAGAAGATGCTTTGAATCATTTGTTGATGATCTAGCACATCTGAGAATTATGTTTTCCACAACGGAATATAGCATCATGTCTGCTGTGAAAACTGTCCCTGTATATTTTGAAATAACCATAGCCCGCTTGGATCATGCGGCAGACATGATTTTCAGACAAGGTTTAAATTATTTTCTCTCAAAGGTTTCATCTTGTTTGAAGTTTATAGCTGTGCTTGTGATTTTTGCTTAGTTAATTAAGTTCAAGTTTATTTATACAACCGTTTTAGAGGCAGGTTGTTACAAAGCACATTTGCAGTGATCTGCGAGCGAGGAAAAAGATAGAAACCTTTAGAGGAGCTAAGACTCAAAAGTGAAACCTATCCTCCTGTGGTCGACGACAGACAAATAATAGCAGAAACAGGAAATGCTGAAATGATTGACTGATGGAGTATGGAAAACCAAAAGTAATACAAAAGAGCCTAATATTTCACAGAAATTCTTAAATTTAACTATTAAAAGATTAAAAGAGATTGCTAGAGAATCAGTTGATCTCTTTGTTAACAGGAATATGTAAGTAACTCTATATGAATTATGTGGAGCATCACAGATATTTTGTTCAAACAAAGTGACCATCTTTATGTTTTGTTATGGTTTCTTAATTGTAGAAGACCAAAAATGTATAACTTTCATTGCAAGAGCAGAGTGACACACAAGCTAGGTTGCTGCCACAGTGCTGCTCTGAGTTCAGCTTGGAGGTTGGCTGTGGCTGTATAGGGTCAAGTGATGACTGTGCAGTACTCTTTAAATGGGCTTTAGAAAGCTGGACATGTTTTTCAGTGCCAGAGCGCATCAGTAAAGCCTAGACTACGCTGGGCCCAAAGCCATACCATAGACAAATGTGGCATTACCTTTCTTTTGTCTGCCATCCATCGAGTAGCTCATTCACACACTCTTTTATCCCTTGTGTTTGTATTGTAGGTGGGGATATTGTGAAATTGTAACATCGCAATACCCAAAGGCATTTATATGAAATTTGTATCTCTGTTTAATGTTTAAAGTTTTGTCTTTAAAAAATTAGTCATGTGAAAAAGTTAGGAGACTCCATGAAAACATTTCTTTTTTAATTTTCATTTTAACAATTGGGGGATGGAGGTGCTATTACTAAACACTTAAAAATAAAAGAAAAGTCTTACAAAGAGTAGAATGTAATTTTCGGAAATGCAATATTCTTGTGAGGACAAAAAGTAAGGACACCCCACATTTCATGCTACTTAAAATGCCTAAAATTAGAAGCAGGTGCAACAAAAACTGCTGATACACTGTCCAGAATATAATTAACTAAAGATGAAAGGTTTAATTAAAGATTATTTAAAACTATGGACAACATGGCCAGGTCAGGCCAACCTAGTAAATTCAGCTCAAGAACCGTCCACTAGAGACATAAAGTCTCTTGCCACAATGACCTCAAAGTGCAGCATCTACCATCAGAAACAGACTGCATGACTTCAATTTTCATGGGAGGTGTGGAAGGAGGAAACCCTTGCTGTCAAATAAACATTACCACAAGATAAACCACAGAACACCTAAACAAAGTCCAGGACTTTTGGAACAATGTGTTTTGGACAGATGAATCCAAAGTGAAATTACTTGGGCACAGTAATAGATCACATGTTTCACTCAAGCCAAAGACAACATTTCAACATAAGAACTTCTAACCAACGGTGAATTGTGTAATTATGTTCTGCATTTTGTAAATGATTTGTTAAACCCATTTCTTTCAGTTTTATATGTTTTGGTTATATAACCTCTCTTAATATTGTTAAAATGAAGATCAAATTCCTAAATATTTAAATGAGTCAGTCAGGTGTGTTCATGGGGTGTCCTAACTTTTTCAATTCTGTACTCGGTGCAGATACTGTAGGATGGACGTTGTTCTTTTATATGTTCTAATGCCCTTTGTGATGCATGCAGTTGTTCAGTGTTTTAGATGTACTGACTATACCCACAGTAAATATTTCAATTGCGTTTTGTTTTATTTTAGTGTTGCAGTTGTACTTGAATTTGTAGCACATGTTAAAGTATCTGTTTGACAGGAAATGGCTCAGGGATAAGATCTTATGCTGACAAATGATGAAAGACAGTGTGCTCATATGTTGTGCTTTGCTCATCCCCATATCTGTGGCATGTAGCAGTGCTCCATTCTTGCTTTCAATAAACAACATGGGCTTCTAGCCCTGCACTTCAGTCATGCTGTGAAATGACTGGTTGGGATTTTTGGGGCTTCACCACAGCTTGCGTCTTTGCATGTTCTGTCAATATGCAGTTGAATTGTTGGTTGTTTTTCTCACCACAGTTCCTGTGTATGATTTGACTTTCACTGTCTTTGAAAGTGAAGGCAGCCACAGTGTAAAGCACATGTGGGTAACTGCATTGTATGTAACTGTACAATGATGATAATTATGCATGTGTCCTACAACTATGATCCCTGGAAGTTCTGCTTCATGGTTGGTTGTGCTGTGATTTAAGACCATATGTATGAGGATGATGGGGAAAACATGAAAATGCTGAAGAGACAACAATGACACTCCTACTCCAAACTTTTTTTGGGATACTGAAATATAAGTTAGCTATTAGTCATCCCCCCACACACCCTACATTATTTGCTAAAACAGTGTGAAAATGTTTGTTTGAACACAAACACAGCTGCACCAACAAGATAGGAGTTATTCTGCAGCTTAATTCTTGGAATTAGCCATTCCATCTTAAATGGTCAACAACTTGCAGGAGGCAGAGTAGCTGCAGCACTGTTTTAAGGTGTACTTTCAGCCTTATGCTGCAAGAACCAAACATAAAGAATGTTTGTTTAAATTTTTTTAAAAACTAATTCATGAAATGTCACCACATTATTAAAACATGCACAAAATGACAATGAGATTAATGATCTGATCTTGTCTGCACAGTTAGCTAGCTTTTTCTGTTATTTATGTTTATATACTCAGAACCAGTAGACCAGGACTTTAAGTTTAGGCATGGCAATAGTCAGCTACATGAGTCAGTGGAAGTGTTTTGGAACAAAATCTATCCATTCCCAAATTCACTGCCTGCTTCCCTGGCCTAAAAAGATGGAAAACACTTTAAGCAATGAGTCATTGTAACCGTTTTGCCAAGAGAAAAGACATGTAAAATGGTGTATACCACACACCAGGTCTATCTCTTCAGCTCACAAGCAGGCCCAGAGGTGACCGTTGCTATGCAAAAACAAATGAAGCTTGCAGGAGGAGGCTGTGCTGCCCTGATTACTGAATTTACTCTGAGAGTTCACATCATAAACACTGTTCTGCCTAATTCCTCCTTCCACTTCCCATCTATCTCTCTCCCCTAACCACTACTGCAACTCCTCTCTATCCATGGGTGTATTCTGTCTTTTACTCCATATACGATATATGTTACGCATAAATTGTCTAGTTCCTGTGGAGGAGTATTACCAATAGAATAGGATTCTCTGGAGCAGATAAAGATGAACCTGTCTTATACCTAATCCCAGGTGTGAACAAACCCAGGTTTCACACTGAAGGTATGCATGCTATTATTAGTAAACCATAAGCATTGTGGAACATGTTTGACATGAGCTTTTAGGTAGATAGTTAGTGGTGTGCCACTAATTTTCTTTTGTAAAATGAGCCATAGCAGAATAAAGGTTGGGAAACACTGGTATAAAGTCCCCAATATTCCACTGGGGTGCACTGGAACTGTGTTCACTGTATGTTGTCTAATATTGCCAGTCTTATAAACATATAATGTGCACCCTCACCTGTAAACTAATTTTTGAGATTTAATTAAGTATTACAACAGCTATGTGTTGAGGCATATGTTGCAAATCATATTTTAACTTCTTCATTCCAGTTACTTTTCAGATGATTCCAACAGTTTTGGGGCTGTGCTTGTCCCTGAGCCCCATAGTATTCATTTAATTCCTATGACAGCAGCACAAATACAGTTTTGCTGATGGAGTGAATCACTTTTATGCAGGACACATTAAGTGAACACTCCTCAGTTTTGAAAGGTGATGGAATCTATTTTTAATTTATGATTCATTTGGTAAGAATCAAAAGACATGCCTTTTTTTACACACTCTAAGTCATACTATTGATTACAGTCTATTCCCTGGCCAACACCCCATTTTTCCCTTTGTCTCTTCATTCCTCTATAGTTCTGTTTCTTTTTGATGTGTTTTTGTTGCCGTAGGGTAGGTTTAATATTCGGTGAATCAGTGGTGGTGAATAGATGCAGAATGTGAAGAATGTTATTCAAGGCCGTTAACAGAAATAGAGAGGGAGGCATTGCCATGGTGTTATCACAACAATACGAGGATGTGACCACAGTGTTCTCTGTTCATGTAGGGTGTGTTGTTAGCAGGTATGACTGCCTAAAGCCGTCATTATGGGGAGTGGATTTTGTTGGATGTAGGAGGTTGAGTTAGTGTGGGTGTGTATCAAGTTAGATCATGATGTTTTGTCTTCAGTAACAATCATTAATGTTGATGATATGAATTGTTTATCTATTTGAAGAAACTTGAATTTGTTTATATATGTATGTGTACACTGGGGCAAGTTTTCCCACCTACACCGAATGGAGAGGCCTATAATTTTTATCATAGATAAACTGTGAGAGACAGAATCTCAAAAAAGACCGGAAAATCCCATTGTATGATTTTTAAATAATTTGCATTGTATTGCATGAAATAAGTATTTGATTACCTACCAACCTCCTACTCTGCACTCACTACCTGTATTAATTGCACCTGTTTGAACTTATTACCTGTATAAAAGACACCTGTCCACACACTCAATCAATCATACTCCAACCTCTCCAATGTGGCCAAGAACAAAGAGCTGTCTAAGGACACCAGGGACAAAACTGTAGACCTGCAAGGGGCTGGGATGGGCTATAGGAAAATAGGCAAGCAGCTTGGTGAGAAAGGAATAACTGATGGCACAATTATTAGAAAATGGAAGAAACACGACTGTCAATCTTCCTCAGTCTGAGGCTCCATGCAGGATCTCACCTTATGGGGTAAGGATGACTCTGAAAATGGTCAGAAATCAGCCCAGAACTACACAGGAGGACCTTGTCAGTGACCTGAAGAGATCTGGGACCACAGTTTCAAACATTACCATTAGTAACAAACTACGCTGTCATGGATTATCAGCTCCATTCACCATGTTTGGAGAAAGAAAAAGGATGAGTACAACCCCAAGAACACCATCCCAACTATGAAGCATGCTGTTATCATACCTTTGGGGTGTTTTTCTATTACGGGGACAGGTTGACTGCACCGTATTGAAGGGAGGATGGATGGGGCCGTGTATCGTGAGATTTTGGCCAATAACCTCCTTTTCTCAGTAAGAGCATTGAAGATGGTTTATGGCTGGGTCTTCCAACATGACAATGACCCAAATCACACACCCAGGGCAACTAAGGAGTGGCTCCGTAAGCATTTCAAGGTCCTGGAGTGGCCTAGTCAGTCTCCTTAGCTGAACTCAATAGAAAATCTATTGTGGGAGCTGAAACTCAATGTTGCCCAGTGATAGCCCTGAAAACTGAAAGATCTGGAGAAGATCTGTATGGAAGAGTGGGCCAAAATCCCTGCTGCAGTGTGTGCAGCTTGGTCAGGAACTACAGAAAACATCTGACCTCTGTAATACCAAATATTAAATTCTGGTTTTCTATTGTATTAAATACTTACTTATTTCATGCAATAAAATGCATATTAATTAAAAGGATTATATTATTCAATTATTGTGCAAAGACTGTGAATACTTGTTATATTTTTTTGTGTTTTTGTTTTTCTTTCATAAATTTGTAAAACTTTTCTTACTTCGTCATTGTGGGGTATTGAGTGTAGAATTTTGAGGGGAAGAATTTATTGAATCCATTTTGGAATAAGGCTATAATATAAAATGTATAAAAAGTGAAGAGCTGTGAATACCTTCTGGATGCACAGTGTTGTAAGGCCGAAACTGGTCAGATAAGATTTTGGTAATCTATCAGATTTTTTTTTGTAAGCAGAACTAAAACCCTGAAAGTCAGTCAAAATAAAATATAGAAGACAAGAGGCAAAGCACACTTAACCCCAGCCAGCCATTTCAAAACTATTGGAGCAATGTTCCGTTAGTGTGTGTTTTCCAGGCATATTTTTAGTGGTCCATCTGCAGTTGTAATCAAGCCTTTCCCTCCTGCATTGCAGTGTAGGAACTCTCATTACACACAGCCTCTGGGAAGTGGTTTAATGTGCGCCTCAGTTTTATTTTTACAATGCGACATCTCCATTTACCCAGACTGAATGTCCTTTGACACCCCATAATAATGTTGTCATAATATCCTGACAAAACCCTAACACACCTCAGGGTATGTGTGTATTGTGCATGTATTTCAGCTGATTTTCTCTGACTTGTTTTAGCAAGTTGTGCGGCTGTTTGTTTTGCCTTTGAAAGACACAGTACTTTAGTACTGATGTTTTGGAGTGGCGCTTCTCTGCAGGGTCTTATACAGGGTCATATACAGTCATTTTTCTTGAGCTGTATTACCTCTTAGAAATTGCATGGAAAAACACTACTATAGAATCATGTAATACCTTTGAGATTGGTTGGGGAGGATCAGAGGATCATCCAGAATGTCAGTAATGCTGTTGTCACCAAATATTGGTGATAATAAACATGCATCAAAAGTTTAGAAGCGTGCACTTCCAGGCAGAAGGCATTGTTACACTGTCCAGTTGAGAATCATTACCATGTGTCTCCAAGCTCCAGTGTGTAACCGACCCTTGCAGAAGTAAAAATTGGCATTTTAACAAATTTTATTGCCTCGTCATCCCCAGTAAGAGCTGCCAGACCATGCGGTTATCATATGCTCACTGCATTTGAGTGGGTCAGAAGCGCATACCTTTTTGTTACGTTTGCTTTTCTTGCAACAATTGGAAAATATATTTTGTTTCACAAAATTAATATATTTGAAAAGTAGAGCATTCAAGGTTTCTTGGAATGTGTTTATAATGTTTGTAGAACTCTCTCTCGTTTCTGGTACATATTGTGTATCATGAAAACGCCTCTAAATATTATATATATATATATATATATTTTTTTTTAAACCACATTGCCCATCTCTAGCTTAAATGATTTTGATCTTGTTACATCACTATTAACTTGTTTATTTTTGCTGACATTAACATTTCCCATGTTGAAACAGCATATTTGTGAATAGAACCTCAGATAAGCTGATGGAGTCTGTGGTTGTTTACATTAACATTGCTTGCATTAACATTGATCAGATCCCTTTTAGATTTTCCTTGACCACATGAAAAAAAAAAACACACTCCGGGGGTGTGTTGTGATCGGATTGCTATTGGGTCACTGAAACCACATTCAGAGGTGGTCCAAAATGTATCTTGGCTACAAATTACATGAATAAAAATAAAATAAAATGCATTTCCTGTGTCCAGATAGTTATCCTCTGGTGTGCTACCACAACTCTTTGTCTTTTTTATGTGTATTGTCTTTATGGAGTTGAAAGGCTGTACTTTTCCACTACATCCCCCAAACCCTGTGCTATTGTCAATTGCTAATAGCTAATCATTTAATAAAAGAATGTGTGAAGCTGGAGATGTTTAAAAAACATGTAAATTAAGGGGATTAGTTTAGTGTTAGTCCTAAGGTCATTCATATTATGGTCTTATGGTCAATATCATGCCCAAACCCCTGACTGAAGGATCACTTTTTTGCCTCTTTTTGAGACAGGAAAGGATAATTGAAAGTGAGCATATGAATACCATATTTAGATCTTTCTCTCCTTGAGCAGAGGAAGAGGTAGAAATAACATTCTTGCTGCTGTCTGTCCATGAAGCAAGAGTTCATTTTAGTACATCTGAACATTCTAGACCTCCTTTGTGTGCATATACAGTTCCACTGCTTTCTCTGTGACATTACATCTTTCCTGTCCGTGTTTACTGTAAAAGCAGTGTTGAATCAGGTTTTCTAACCAAAGAAGGCAGATTTTGGCCAACATTGGCTTGCTATTCTAAATGTTTTCAGTGGCCCTCTATCACACACACTCCCTAACTTTTAGCTAATGGCCTAAACATGACATGTAGATGAAGAAACAGCAAAAGTAGATACCCAGAATTGGTGGATGAGCTTAGCCATCACAATAGTTTAACAGATTCTTGTTTAAACCATTTTGAACAAAAAATGAAATGTACGAGTCTCACGACTCTCCTAAAGCATACCATTGTCAGTGTCCAATTTCGCTCACTCTTTTGAGTGTTTCACTGAATTCCTCTGACCTTCTCACATTCAGCAGAAGCTTAGAATGAATGCTAATGTACTCTACAAACAGCTCCCTAAAGTGTCTGTGCTTCTTTCACTCTCATTCTTTTAAGTCTCGTGTATGATTTGCTTTAAACCTCCAACCACTGGCAATTGCTAATCACTTATTTATTCTGAATGGTGCTTCAATACTCATAGGCTCATTGAGTGAACTGTAGTTCTATCCTGCTTTTTTTTTTTTTTTTTTTTGCCTTTAGGTGTTGTCTCTTTGCTGGCTTGACTCACGTTCTATGACTGGCACGCTCTATTCTTCACTGCTGAATCACTCTTCTGTGCCACCCCTTCAACAGATCTTCTCCTTTTAAGCTTTGAACTGGAAATGATTACAGCTAATGGTGCACACACAGTTGATTTGATTGTAAAGTGTTTGGGTGGATGCACTACATTAGACTAAACAGAGGCACTTGCGTGTTTTAAGACATACAGCAGTGGAGGGGCACCCTCTTGGAAACATTTAGGACATGTTTGCTCTCCTTGCCAGCATTCAGTACGGTGAGATCAAGAGGGAGAGGTGAAAAACTTTGTGGACATAATTTGACCAGTCTGAACCTGTATTTCCAGTTATAGTGAAAGCATTAAGGTGTGAGCACTTGTTGAGTAATATGAGGCGGGATTGTGGATTATATAAGTAATTCATAAGTGACAAAACGTGAATTGTATCTTAATTATTTCAGGAATTCCAGTGGTATGCTTAAAAAATTTGGAGTCTAGAAAATAAGTGCTTGTCTATAATTTGGGTGGATTTTTTTATTTCAGCATAAGCGCCAAGTTAAAGGATAAGCATTTTAGACTGTTCATAACCAAGTCTAATGTTATTGTTTTGATGTGTCACAGTCCACACAGCTCTTAAACATATGTTATCTGATTACAGTTTGGCCTGTTTCTCATGCCCAACTCTCCTCCAGTTTCCTTTCTCTCACCCTCGAGTCACTGAAGTGGATGAAACCCAAACAGCTGGCCTTTGGACAAAGGCAAAAATCTAAACATGGAAAAGGTCTAGACTCCACTAAACCTTTCATTTATTTGTGCGGTGCAAATTCCTTCTCTCTTCTCTCTGTCAGCATGGCAGTTTCTATTTTCACCTCCTCTCTCAACTCTTTTTCTCCTCTGCAGAGTTAATTAAAAGTCTCCTGTTAAAGCACAATAGGAAAAAACTTTGTTTTTTTGCTATTGTACTTAACTTTTACCCATAAGCTACTTACTCCCACAAGGTTATGTGAGTGGAACAGGAATTGACGACATCTTCTGAATGTGAATTCACACACAAGGGGGATGTGAGCACATTGTGTATTGCTACCTTACAACCTGGAATTTAAACCTGGATGGTTTACATCATTTCATTTACAGAACATGCCTACAACTGAGATTTGATTTGTGTGAAGCATAACAGAAAACATCAGGTTGCGTAACTATTCACCCTCCTAAAATCAGTATTTGTAGAGCCCCCTTTTGTAGCAATTACAAGGTCTCTATGAGCTTGCCACATATTGCCACTGGGATTTTTGTGCTTTCCTTAAGGTCAAACCAAAGGGTTACCTTTTGGACTCTGTGCTGCCTCTCTGATCAATGCCCTCCTTGCCTGGTTTGAAAAATTTCGTGGATGGCCCTCTCTTTGAAGGTTTTTTTGTGGTACCATTTTCAGAGATTTGGATATTTTTTACAACCCAACCCTGATTTGCACTTCTGAACAACTTTGTCCCTAACTTGTTTGGAGATCTTTTTGGTCTTCATGGTGGTGTTTGTCCAGTCCGGTGTGCAATCTCAGCATGTGACTTCTGAAGGTAATTTTTTGCACCATAACTATTTAGGGGCTTTATAGCAAAGTACATATGCCCATGCCAATTTTCAGTTTTTTCTTCCAAATATTTTTATATATATATTTCTCATTTTACTTCACCAACAGATACAGATGTTTCACATGCATACAAAACCACAACATTTAAATACAGGATGTAATGTAACAAAAAAGGTAAATGACCAAGGCGGTGAATATTTTCACAAGGCACTGTATAAAATGTGGATGGTTAATATAGACATACGTGATGATTTTCACTATATTTAATTTCAAAAACAAGTAAAAGGCTTACATCAAGGAACAGGATGTTTTACTTACCCTGTAATCTTCTGAATACAGAAAAATGGTGTGTAGTAATTGATTATAAAACACAAAGTTTGAATAGTGTTGAAGTATTTTCAACATGAAAGGTAGTAGTGTTAAGATCAGTATTCTGCCTTGTTAATGAGGATGGGAATTGAGTCCCCACTACAAAGTTGGGACTAATTAAGGTTGTGAGTGGAAATATGGTTGGCTCCTTCTCCTGTGATTACAGCAAGCTGAATAACAATGTGGATCAGCCAGAGTCTCTTGAGACCATAATGATTAAAAGGGCCTAACGAGGGAAAGGCTAGTTAAGGCTCACTAATTGTCTAAGAGCGCTAATGATGGGGTGGGCATGCGTTCCCCAGCCCAAATGCTCAAGGAATGTAACACAGCCACCTCAACTGGGTCACAGTGGGTTGGAGAGCCATTGGGGTGTGTGGGTATGTGTCTGCATACTTGTGTATGCATATATTTGATTATTTTCAGTTCAGATTCCTGTTCCTTTTTGAGCTTTCTCTCATACAACCTACACCACTCTGTCTCCATTTATTCCATTTTATGCTCTTTTTGGCCTGAAATGAATAGGACAACATGACACAGATAGTGATTCAATGCTACTGTGTCTGGGTCCCCAAATTCCTTAAATTCTTCCATTTATTAGTTGTCTAGTTATATAATGAGCCTATTAACCATCAGGTCATTGTAGTGTGTATTTAGCTGGACAGTGAGCTGTCCCAGATTACAATAGCAGCAAGAGTCCTATCATCACAATCTGTTGTTTGTGCATATGGTGTGTACAAATTCTAAAGAGCTAGAGAAAAACTACTGCATTTTTTTATTTATTTCATTATTCTTGACCCATTTAAAATAACAATCAAATGTTTTGACTGCTAGATGTGTGACAGCGATGTACATTGCTGTGCTGCAGCATCTAGGTTTTAACATGCCATTATATGTTTCAAGACAAGTGATTACTACCATCATTATGCAGAAGTATTCAAATGATTACCGTATTTTCCAGACTATAAGCTGCAACCACAAAGTTAAAAAAAAAAACCCTGGAAAATAAGATATATAAGAAGAAAAAGCTGCACCTCATTATAAGCCGCATGGTTTAAAGCATGGGGAAAAAAGTAGCGGCTTATAGTCCGGAAAATATGGTACATATCTGCAATTCCTTGTGTAAGCTAGATATTTTTGACTACATTTGAAGAACTAAGGTCAATGAACATGTGATGCATGGACTTGATGCATCAAAATGTGTTACTGTGACTAATGAGTAGAAATATGTATAACAATCACATGATTATCCAAAGCAGGGTTTCTCAACCCTGGTTTGGAGGCTCCTGCACATTTTTGAAAATTCCCTGCTTCAGGACACACCTTGCAAGGGCTTGTTAATGAGCTGAATCACGTATGTTGGGACCTGGGTTGGGTTGAAGTTAAATATCTAATATTTTATATTAATGTCCCAGTCCCAATCCATGTATCTGGATCAGATACCACGATGTTCAGAGCGCCACATTGTGGCCTCAGGACTCAATTTTCTGAGCCACTGCAGCAATAAG
>CM067515.1:10031825-10138101 GCA_034509495.1 Acestrorhynchus altus
CTTCACTTTATTCACATCTAACGTCTGTCAATTTAATTGCTTATTACTAAATGGGCTGTATGCAGTTTAAGTGTATTTTTGTTTGGTGATTCGTGGGAAGAAAAAGATTGAGCAGTGAAATAACCAGCAACGTCTACATATATCCACTGATTTACATTGCTTTATTATTTAATAATCAATTTTTTATTTTTTTTTTATGTTTTGGGCTCTATGTAAACACATAGAGTGTCTAAAACCTCTGTCCTCGACTACAGAATGCTGCTCATCCAGTGCTATGAATTTGATAGTACCTTAGGTCTTTTCATTGCTAAAGAAGGATTGCAAAGACTGCTGGCTTGTTCATGTCCCTGTGCTCATCTCCTACTCTTCAGATTGGGCATGTTCAGCAGGGTGGTGATATTTAAGTGTTGAAATTAAATTGAAAATTGAATTAAATTGAAAATTGGCAGATTGCGGTTATTCATTGGCTAATCGCTCCGTACATTTTGGTAAATTGTTTAAATTTCCTGCTTGAATTTATGTAAAAATTATTCCTTGCATAGCACCTTAGGGGTCCCTCCCTATGGATCAATAAAGTTCTATCTAATCTAATCTAATCTGCATTAATTTGTTTAGATCTGGATTTTTGTGTGATTAAGCTGTTCAAGTGCCCGCTTAATGCTAATCGCATACTTGGGGATGTCACGGCTGGCTGTCTGCTGCCTTCTCTTCACTCACCACAGCAATGCATCACCCAGGAGCCAGCAATGTCATTGCCTCCTCAGCACAACATGTGCTAGTGATGATCAGTTGTAAGTCAGGCCTCATGAGAATTGGGATAATGTGAGACTGGAACGTATGGGACTCTGTTGTAGCTCAAATCAGACCACCCCTGCTACAAGTGGTGAGAGCCCAACCGCTTCTCTGCTGGTTTGGTGTGGCTTTTTCAAACTGGGAGAGAAATTGTTTCAGTAATAAGCAGCATTTTGACCCATAAGAAATTAGTGGGTTTATGGGTAGCTGAGCTGGCTGACAAAGGTTTCCTCGTTTGGCCTATTCAGACCCTGCTTATAAATGCCTTCTTTCTTAGTGATTGTTGTGGTGTTGGAGAGATCGTCAGTGTCATGCGAAGACTTCGTCTCCATTCTTGCCATTTGCCTGAAGTTCATGATGAATTGACCGATACAAATGCTCTTAAATAACATGGAGTAAAATCTTTTACATTGACTTCCACTGTAAGTTTTTTTTCCTTTCTACTTTAAAGCTATATAGGGATATAATGCTTTTCTGTGACAAGATGAAACACATTTAGTTCATTGTTTCATATTGAATGCTTGTAATGGAGAGCAGAGTGGCCATGTAAAATGGTGAAGGTGCTTTACCTTTATTAAAGGTTTCACTCACACTTCATTTTCATAAACATGGATCTATGTGGAAACAATTATGGTTCTTTTGTGGTATCACTCAAACCATTTGTAGCACCATATGGCAGCAAGATTAGTCCCAGAGGGATTTTCAGAAATTGCAATAGTGATAATGAATGTGGAAATCCCTATACATAACAGTGGATTTCTGACATTTTGAGGGGCACATTGTGATTTGAAGTTCCTTAGTAATATCAGCCGTAATGTCCCGTAGCTGGGGAATTGTTTTGTATCCTGTAAGATATGGTCAGCATGATTCAGTGTATTTGAGCCACAGTCATGTGAAAATGGATAAAAGTTGCTCAAACAACAGGTAATGGGAATTTGCACTTATTCAGCTGTGAATGATTCTGAGAAATGGAAACTCTGAAATAGATCTGTGACAGTTCAAGCCAACATCAACTAGAGCTTGAACAAAAGTTTCTGTCTTTCTCCCACCTTCTCTTGCAGGACTCCTGAAGGCATTGGACAGTGGCTTGTGGTCATATAATGGCTTTCTCTGTGAACCTGATTGGCCCATCTCCCTGGGGCTTCAGAATATCTGGTGGGCGGGACTTCAAGAAATCCATAACAGTCTCAAAGGTAACGTTTCCATATATTAATACCAAGGTCTGACCCCAGTTATGGTACATCTTTTGCCTTTGTCACCTTTTGTTTTGTATTTGATTGCTCAGTTTCCTATTTGTTTCTGTGGGCACTGTGACCAAGCTACCACTGTCTAGAGGAAGCCCCCTGATTACAGAGGGAGGGAAATATCTTTCTAATGGTCAAGCTATTGTTTTCTTTTTTGCAAGATATATTTTTCTAAGTCTATTGAGGAAAAAAGTGTACAAGGAAATGGACGTCTGTAGAATGTCTGGGACGTGACTAAAGAGTTCTCCATAAACAGGCAGTGTTATGAGAGTACAGAAAAGGGGACAGAGTGTTTTTTTTTTTTTTTTTTTATAGCCAACTTGGCTCTAAGTGAGGATATCCTGGCTGAACCTGGAAAACTACCAGTAGCCTACAACAAGGCATATTAAACCCACTCCCTAACCATATTTTGAATCTCCATATGCACAGGCATCGAAGTCGAATGTAGGCTTTAGAAAAGCAGATACACCATATTTAGAGTTCTGTTAGCCGTGGTGTTGTGCTGAATTTGGGATTGTCAATAATACAAATCTGAAACCCATTAAATTGTAAACAAAACACTTCATAGGATAAAAACAGCCTTTTCAGCTTGTGCCACCACTTCCCATATTGTTGACTCTCCACATTAACTTCAAACACTGGATTTTCTGACAGAGACCCAAAAATCCCGTTTTACTTAAAACTGTGTTTTGAAACCACCATTGGCATTCTTTTGTCAGTGGCTGTTCCCTAAACCAAGCCAGTACCAGCATAGTGAGACAGGGCTTGGGTTCACCTCTCCTTCATTTCTATTTCTTCCTCTGAATGTCTGTCTCTCTGTTTCTCACAATCTTTCTTGTAGTACATCTCCTCAGTCTTTCTCCCACTATATTTAACTTGATGTGGTATATTCTCTCTCATGCTCGCACACTCTTGCTCTCTCTTCCCAATCATATCCTTCTTCCTCCAGCAGTCATGTATACTGAATAAAAGAGAGGGTATCCTTAGTTTATGTGAAATGAGGCATGGTCTGATTGGACAAGGCATACGCCTTTGTGAGTCTCCGTGGCGACGGTTAATTGCCACTTGAGTGGGCCCACAGACATAGCACCTTTTGCTCCCCCTGCTTTCAATGAACATGGAAAAAAAATCCAATTGGTGTTTGAAGTACCCTGCCATTTTGTTTGTGTATGTGTCCAGTGCTAGTTTTCTGTTTGTCTAAACTCTTATTGACAGCAAGAGCTTGAGTGGAGTATAACTGCTACTCAAGGAACATTTTTTGTTCTTAAGCAGTCAGCGTTGTCCTGTGTGGCATGGTGTGTGTCTATGTGCGTGCATACATTTCATTACAATGCCATTTTGTGGCTTCTCTGATCTTGTAGGACTTGAGCTTTTTACTCTTGTAATGGCTTGTTGTTTTCTCAGTGGCACTTCACTGAGTGCTCTGGGCATTGCACCCACAACCTTGTGTGTTCCACACAGGGCAAGACAAATGACAGTTGTTGGGACTTTTCTCAAGATCAGTTTGAAGAAACTCTGTAGGAAGATGGTGAATGAGGCCCATTGTTTTAATTTTAAGTGCTATCGATGAGTATGTGCAGTGTGTTCAGTTTTAGATTGTTTTGAAACTTTGCAAGACTGCATTTTAAATTGGATGGAAAGACTCTGGTTGAGAGCATGTGAAGAAATTACCACCATGTCCTATGCAACCACTGTCTCATGGGCTGTGCTTCAAAGGGGTCCGTAACAAACTGGGTCAAAGATTTATAAAATTGAGCAGCAAAAGAATGACAAATGACTGGCAAATCTCAGTAATGCATGATGCATCCAAATGAAGTAGCAGCACTCTTTACGTAGACAAACACAGTAGTGTTGAAAGCACAAAGCATTTTTCCCCATTGGAAGCATCTTGATACTGTGATTAATTGGCAATGATGAGTGACAGGTTATTCATGCATATGTTGCTTTAGTTAGTTAGTTAGACTGCGAACTAAAATAACAAAATTTAAGGCCTTAACTAACAGCTTCTTGGTTGATTAATTGGTGCATTGCATTTTCAACAGATTTTTCCTGGAAAAATTGTTGTTTGTAGTCTGCCTAATTAAAGAGGCCATTAAACAAATGTTATTTTGGGGATTATTGACTGTGGTCAATAATGTCCTGTAAGAAACTGCATACAATAAGAATTTCATCTTGCCATATGGTCAGTCCAGGTTGTGTTCAGCAGTGTGAGAACACTGCCTTGTTACTAAAAGGAAAGTTTCTTCTCCATTGTCTTGTCATCCTCATTTAATTTTGTTTAGGAAGGGTAGAGCTGAAAAGTTCAAAAAGCCATTATTTTCAGAATGTTAAAGGATTATGCCTGTCATTAACTACATTCCATGCAACAAACAGTGTTTTGTAGTTCAAAGACTTTTGATTTGCACTTTACTTGCTACATTGTTTGTAAGTCCAGATGCCTAATTTGAAATCCTGGGGCTTTTTGCTTTAACTACACACTTCTGAAGATTCTTGTTTGTTTATTTATGACTAATGTGAACGATTCTGTAAAACAAGCCTGCCCAAATTCATTTCTGGTACCCTTCTACAGAGTATAGTTCCAACTCCTTAACATCTCAACAGATAACATGCTCCTGACCTGGTGCATGAAATAAATTCTGAAGGGTAGATCACTAGGAGCTGGTTTAAGCAGCCCTGCTCGAGTGGTTTGAAATTCCTAGACATGCAAGGTATTAGTTTGGGGTCTTTTGTGTTTTAATTGTCCAATTATGTTTGTTTCCAGGTAAACCCTGGCAGCAAAGCTGAGCTGGCCTGCCTCCAACCTGGCGATATCATTATGGAAATAAATGGAGAAAACACCGGTGACATGCTGAATGTGGAGGCACAGAACAAAATCAAGAGCTGCATGACACACCTGCAGCTGCTAGTGGACAGGTAATACCACCATACACACAACCAAGTGCTACAGAACAATTTGAATTGCTTGCAGGCAGGTGAGACAAGCATAATGCATGCATTAAACATCAAAAGGATGATCCCAGACACTGATGTGCTTTTTAATTAAAATAAAATAGTGATGCTATCAATAACTGTCATGTTTAATAAGTTCATGCCCAGACAGTGGCCTTATAGCACTTCATAAACCTCAGACTGAGTCATTATTAGGCTTTAGATTTCATCTTGTATATCTAATTGCTTTTTGGATACGCAAGTGTCTGGAAGTTTTGACTCTGGCATCTGTTTTGTTGGGGGGGGGGTTTCCTTCAGCTTTTCTGTTTTTGTTCTCATCTTGACAACCTCAAAATGTTCTCCATATAATATTTTCTTACTCTTCTACCAATTTTTAGCTGTGTTTTCTTATGTATTCTTCAAACTTTAGTTTATGGACGAGCATAAGACATGTCACTGCATCTGCTCAGAACCATTCAGCATTTTGTAATGTTTAAATTAGAACTTTTTAAAGGTATAGTTTAGAAAAATATCAAATTAATTTGTTTTTTCACTTACACAAGATGCGTTTGTTCAGCCAATATATGTTTAGTATCTGCAGTTTGCCTCTTTAGTTTAGAACAGGAGATGCTTTAACCATTATTAACCAACACTGTCACCAGTTTCATCACTGTAACATGTGCAATTTTTTTTTGTCACAGACAAACCTGTGTGGTTTAGAAATAGGGCTAGGTGATTTTTCTCTGTGCGATTCAGAGACACGCGGGTATTACAGTATGATTAAAACCTTAACCATGTATACATTTAAAGTATCAGTATTTATTTGTAACATCAAATTCAACACAACATATATTTAACATTGTATCTAATTAATATAAAATTAGAACTAAAATAAAATTGCACTCTTTGTGATGTTTCACTGTCTAGCCAAACTGCAGTGGATTATGTTGTATGAGATGGGAAATAAAGTTGTCTTGCTGCTCTTTTAATTAATATGTTTGTACAGCATAATTTGCACAAGACTGTATTCTCAGCATCTTCCTTCTAAAAAAAAAAACAACACAAACAAACCATTAGTTTTTTTCCCTATCTATACTGCGTTATATGTCCACATTTTTGTGGACACACCTTGTAATGAATGCATTCAGTGATCAATCACTGAATGCAATCAAATGCTCACTGCAGTGCTCAAATCTAATAGAAAGTCTTCCCTGCACACTAAAATTAGTCCAACAAAAGCAGAATAGACTCTTTTTAATACCCTTGATTTGAGAAAAAACAACGAATGGCCAGGTGACCTAATACTTTTGTCCATATAATATATTGCTGCCCAGAAATGAGAACAATTGAAGTTTACTGCACTGTTAAACTGCTTCTGTAGCCCATTGTTGACACTTTAATAGGGCCTTCCTTTGCTTATTTTCCTTGTAGAAATGAGGTTGTAGGTGCAGTACACACTGTTTTCCTACAGACCTTTTACATTCTACCCACACACAGACATTTACTTATGCACATTTGTGAGAAGGCTGGCTATAATATATGTGGATGCTTACACAAATGAAGATAAGGGTATGGCAAATTGTAAGATTGTGCAAATGTGTGTGTCACCACACACTTCTTACACCCAGCAAGTACTCTGTACTTCCTGTCTGAGTGAATTTTTCCTTGCTGACCTCATGTCTCTGTCCAGTCCGTAATCAACACTGTGGGAACAATTGTGTGTTTGTGCGTCTCCCTAGATGACAATATAGCAGTACAGCACTACTCACCAAGTGGTTTACAGTAGCCCCATTTACATTTGCCTACATTATTGAAGGAAACGGTCGCGTGTGATTAAGTACCTGCTTATTTCATACAAAAGATTATGTAATCATAAAATTGTCTTCTTCTAGCCATTATCATCTGCCAGATCTTCAGGTATATGGAACTCTGAGCGCAGAATTTGTTTGGCAAGAAATCCTAGTGTTATGTTTTTGTTTTGTTTGTTTTTTTTCACGTGACTTACAAGCCCTTAAATCCAGCACAGTTTTCATTTAAATAGCAAATGTAGCATTATATGTATTTATTTTTGCTTGCCAGCCATTTGACACCACCCAAGTGGGTTTTTGACCTTCACTGGCATAAAACATTCCGCCTGTTTGTTTTTGTGGGGGTTTTGTAAAGTCCATTGTTTCTAAGTACACAACCATTTCCTGTCACCTCAGAGGTTCATGACCTTCAATTAAGATCTTAAGGCTACTGTTGGATATTTGAATAACCGTGATAATCCAGTATAGTATAACACAAGGTGTGTTAAAATATCCAACCATAATATTTTGTGCATAAACAAAGGAAGCTTGGGATGCGTGGTTTGGTGCACGTCTGTAGGCAATCCTAATGAAAATGCTTACATTTTTAAAACCCAGTTTTATCTTTTTATTAAAACTCATTTTAACTATTAAATCCTTCATGTAAATTAGCAAAAACTTTATGACCACCTCCTTGTTCCTACACTCACTGTCAAATTTATCAGCTCAGTTCTCCATATAGGAGCACTACGTAGTTCTGTAATAACAGAATGTAGTCCCTCTGTTTATCTAGATACTTTATTAGCCACCTTTCAACCTGTTCTTCAGTAGAATGCCACACCATCCTATGGTCAGTTTCTTGTGAACACTGATGAAGAATTACAGGGTGGCCAACACCCACTGAGCTTCTGTGGATATACAAGGTGGTTCAACTTGGTAGGAGTGTCTAATAGAGTGGACAGTGAATGGGCACAGTGTTTAAAATTCCAGCAGCACTGCTGCTAAGACACCACCACCATGTCAGTGTCACTGTGGTGCTGAGAATGACCCACCACTTAAATTATGCCTGTTCTATAGTGGTCCTGCAATGTTCTGACCATTGAAGATCAGGATGAGAATAACAAAGTATGCGGAGAAACTGATGGACTACAGTCTGTAATTATAGAACTAGAAAGCACTTCTGTATGCTCAGAGCAGCTGATAAAATGGACAGTGAGTGAGGGGTTTTTTTTTTGCGTGACTGATAGTTTTACAGTGTGGATATTACCAAAAGCACTACTGATGACAATGCCATTATTGATATTTTAAAAATGAACACAAAATACACTGTTCCAAATTATTGTGCAGCTTGCAGATTGAAAACATGTCTTAATGAACTTATTTGTGTAGACTGATCAATTTTTAAGAAGTTTTGGCAAAAATAATTTTAACAAAATGTAGATCAACATTTATCATTACATTTACATATAATTAAACATTAATAAAGTAACCAACTTTTCACACATTGAAATTGTAGGCTGATGAACAGTTTCTGCTTGTAGTTGAACATTTGTAGTTTGAAGATGGCAGTCACACCTCTGTCAGAGGTGTTTTTCACAGCATGGAACTTTGTCCAACAAGAAAAGTACATTTCATAAGGCATGATTTTTCTTTTTATGCCATGGTGAGAAACAATCACAACACATATTCCTCAAAGGTCATATTAAAACCCTCAGGGACCCTCAAGGTTCCTACAATTTAACCTCCTGATATTAACCATCGCTTCTTGCTGATGTTACACCGGCCATTCATCACCTGTACAGAACAACATTCATAATGGAACAGCCAGTGTAGTGAGTATTCTTTAAATGTGTGTTTTTACAAGCTGTTGTTGGGGTGGCTGAAGCACATCTTCCAGCCTCTAGAGGATCCTGCATTAGGAGATTCTTGAGGCTCCAGGGACACCAGCAACTTGAAATAAATATGTTTGCTGGTCAGCAGTTTTTTTCATAGCTGTCCTCCAAGTACTCTTAATTAGGTTGCAAGAATTTTACCTTTGCATTTATCTGACCAAATGCAAATATGCTGTCAGTCACACATCAATCTTTTCACAGTTTGATGAGCTCACTTTAGTATTGTGAATTTTTTTAATTTTTCAATCTTTAACATTTATTTTCATTTTTTTCTTCTTCAGTATTTCACAAACTTCCCCTGTCTTACAGCTCGGTCCTACTGTTAATACTTTCCTCAATGTGTTCATGTACTGTCCACTTACTACTGCAACATATGTAGTCATGTGACTCCACCCCATTCAGTCTGTGACATGGAAAGAACACTGAGAGGAGCTGATGGCAGCAACCTGAAGGAGCTGTGAAGTGGGTGGGTAGAATCACCTGCTATGCAGAGGGCTTTCCAAGTGAGGCGGGTGCTGAGAATGTCCTGGAGGTGCCGATGATTTCTGCTGCTTCTCTCACAATGCGCTTGAGGGTCTTTCGGAAAGACAAGGTGCAGGCATTGTACCACACAGTGATCCAGCTGGTCAGGAAGCACTACTGTAGAAGGTGCACATTATGGGGGTTGGGGCTCCAGCTTTTCTCAGTTTACGGAGGAAGTAGAGGCGCTGGTGGGGTTTTTTGGCCAATGATGCTATGTTGTTCCAGGACAGGTCTTCTGAGACATGCACTCCCAAAATTGGTGTTTTTGGGTGCACATTCTCTTGAAGTCCACAACAGTCTCCTTCGGCTTCTTGATGTTGAGAGAGATTGGGGGTAGAGAGGATGGACTTTGTGTTGCATGACAAGTTGTTCAGAGAAATTCATAAGAATAGGGGGTGCCACCGTACAGTAGTCATTGAAACAGGATTGGGAGTACACAGGCTCTGTGCATCTCTGTTGTCACTTAGGCAGTGATCTGTCCTCCTGGAGTAGTGCCTCTTAGCCTTTCTGATGTCCCAGGACGTTGTTTCTAGCTGTTCTCAGGCCTACCTGGACTTCTGCTATAAACCTCACCTGTCAGTCATGGCTTCTGATTGGCCCTAACAGTGATGGTCTTGAGGTCACTTACTTCATCAGTAAACTTATCCAGAAATATGCAGATATGGGGTCATCTGTGGAGTTTTTGTAGATGGCAGCATTTTTAAACACATTCCAGTTAAAACAATGTTAACAGTCCTGGAGTGCCACTGTAGGCCCATCTGGCCACACTCGTACCTGCTTCCAGGAAGATTGTCAGAGGTGCTGATGTGGGGGAGGGGGAGGGTCTTGTAAGCTCCTGTTTTTGTAAACTTGGTCCAGTGTATTATTTCCCTGTGCTGGAAAGTCTTTGTTCATATGTCTTGGGAATCACACTCTGCATGGTTGAAATTGCCAGCCAAGATGAAAATAAGCATCTGATGTAGCGATGCAGTTCATTCAGTGCTTCACTACTATGGTTATCATTGGAGATTGCAGGGATATAAACAGCAGTGGTTATAACGGCTGTAAATTCTCTTAGTAGGTGGAACAGTTGTTGCTTAATAACCATAAACTCTGTAACTCTGTTAACGGTGAGCTGTGTTTGCAGACCACAGCAGCATTGCAACACCAGGAATCACTGATTTAAATACAGACCCCCCCCACCCCACCACCACCACCACTACCACTACCACCACCACCACCATGGATGTCTCCTCCTTCAATATCCGCACAATAGCATGTAAGCCACTCGAGCTGAATGACATGGTCAATGTTGTTGTTGAGCCATGTTTTCTGTAAACACAAAAACACAACAGTCTCTCACAGTCTTTGGACTTGATCATAGTAGGCGACATGGACAGTATGAGATGACCCAGCACTACCCACGCTGTAACTCTGCTCCATCTATAGTGATGAGCCTACAGGTTCATTCAGCAGCCAACACAGGGGATGAGGGCTCAACAGTTATTTTTGCTGCCCAGTGTGAAAGTCTTTGGTTTAACCTTCATTTCTGCCACCGTAGCAGACCTAATAACTGGTCTGTTTGATGAAATGTCAGCAGTCAAGACCATGTAGTACTGTGGCTTGGTGCGGAACGTTTGAGATTCCTACAAGTCAGTGTGGCCCCTCATGCTAATTTGTGTACATTTGGGAGAACGTTTTTGTTTGGACCAATTACTCGCATGCTTTACAAAGTCTTCAGTGAAATGTAATTGTGTGTTTGTTTTGTTGGTTTGGTTTGAAGGGGAACTTGGACTGTACTTGAAGGGGAACTTTGACAATACCCATGACGGTTACTTGAAAATGACGACATGCCTACTGTGTGAGCCACATAATCAAAGCAATGATCAAATATATAAATTTTTTAGATATTGTGTATGATCTTCATAAACAATTGTAATTTTGTTTGAGATTAAATAATTGCACTTAATTGAGCAAGCTCTGTAACAGCTGTATCACCACAAATCACTGAAGATCAAAGTTTAGCTGCACAAAAGTGCTGCAGCAGATGACTATTTTAGTGGTCGTATTATCTATTGATTATTAAAATTAATGACCGATTTTCCGGATGAATTACTCTCTAACAGTTTTATACACCCTTCTTTTTTGTGACATGCAGCTGCTTAATCTGTATGCTTTCACTGCAACTCTGTATTGAGCTTGAGTGAATAATTATATAAAAAGTAGCAGCAGCAGCAGTAAAATGTCTCAAAGCAAGTTGGCTTGAAAAATGTGTGTGATGCCTCCTACTAAGCTGGTTAGTTGTTGCAGGTAAACAGACCTGCATCAACATTGCTATTGTATGTTTAACCATCTCATGGCTGCCTGGCTTCTATATTTTCAGCTCTGCTTCTAACCCAGCCATCAGTTATGATTGAACACATCTGGTCTGTCTGCTTCTCAGCTGAGACAGAAGCAGGCATGCTGCACTGCAATGGTGAGCACAGCGAGAGCTAATAGCAGTGGGAAAGTAATGTTTCAGGAGTGTATTGTGGAACTATTATTAAAACACTACGGTTGTAACAGTTAGGCCTGTGTATAAGGGGAAGTAAAAAATAAGTCTGGTTCAAAGGCCACATCCAATGTGTAGAACCAATGAGAGCAAAGTTGTTTACTCTGTCAACTATGAACTCAGCATTCACTGCCCTTTTTTGTAAATGATCAAAGTAGGCTTATTCCACCTGTGCCACCAGCTGGCCTGTGTCAAGAGCACTGTATATAATGGCCCGGATGAGCATGCAGTGTGACTGATAAATCAGCGCTATGGATAAAGTGTTAATGGACCTTGTCCATTGAGGCAGCTGTTTCTGAGCCAGCTGCTTTGATGTTACACTGCCTTGCATATGCTGTTTCTCTCTGTCCCTCTGTCTGAGGCCCTTGGTGGCCCCATACTATTCATGCAAGAGAGGTTGGTATGGTGGGAATGCTTAACTGCATTTACATGCTATGATGCCATACGTCTCAAGCACAACACACTTTCCAACAAAGAAACTGTGTTTCTCGTTGGTATGGTAACAAAACCTCCTGTCTCCGAAATGGAATCTTAAAGGAGAATGGAAAATACTGTTTCTAATTTAGTGTAATTATAGCGGTCTTATTCCAAGTCATTTTGGATGATTTTTATTTCAATGAGTCTGTTTTCTTGATTGAAAATGTGTGGGATGCAATGCACTGTCAACACTCCACCCCTACTGCAAAATCTGTAGAAACTGAGTGAGAATATTTAAGATGCATTGGCTGGATTATCACAGAAGCCCAGCAAGAACCTCAACAATTCTGTTCCAAAATATCGGGCATGTTGCATTACACACACCATAATGTGTATATAACACTCTTTCTGTATCTTTAGCTCAATAAATATTGCTCATAAATGTCACCTCAGTCTAAATTTAATACTGTATTGGTACTGGTGATCTCTTTCCTCTTTTCCAAATAGCATTGATATCGACACTTCCTTCTTGGTGCAACTATTTGTGCAACTATTTCTTTGACGATGAGTGTAAATATATGACAAAATCAGAAAACCTGTCAGGTTCCTGTGTTGGACGATACATGAGATAATCAAAAAAAGTGCATTGAGGATTATATTGCAGACTAAATTGTTCAGAATGATTTTGAGTTAAATGTTGTTCTCGTTCTGCTTCCAGAAATGGCTTGCTTTTTGCTACTGATCCATGAAGGCCAGATTTGTAGGGTACACAACTAATAGTTGTCCTGTGGATAAATTCTCCCTCCTGAGATGTGGATCAAAAAATGTAGTGGAAAAATTCAAGGGGTATGAATAGTTTTTAAAGGTACTGTATCTGTATAAATCACATGATGATCAGATGCATTTTGACGCATGTATGGATAACATTTTAAAAATGAGGTTAGTGACTGTGTCATTTCTGTTGTTGGCAGCACTGGGTTAGAACCTCCTGTTCCTAATTAAAGAAACAATCATCAGATACAAAAATATCTTGGCTGTAAATAAGATTTTAAACTGATGCATTTCAACTTCTACACAGCTACATTTCCTCCCTGTTACATGTCAGTTGAATCTGATGGCTATCCCATATTGATGACCATGTACACACTATATTTTCTACACACTATATAAGTTTCATCTCAGTCTTGGATGTTGTTTTATGGAACTGTGGAAGCCTCACTGTTAATGGTCACACAGAATCTGTATAATGAAGCCTTTCTAAACCTTTATAACCTCTTTATCGTGGAGCTAAATCACCAGTCTTTTAATAGGACTTTAAAGTAAGTATGAAGTTGAGCTCAGCAACATTAACATTGTGTGCCAAACTGTATAGTTTGGTCTAAAAAAGGCTACATTATCAGTATATGCATTCGCATCAAATTATAGATATGGAAATAGTCATCTGTAGCCAAGAATATTCAAATTCCAGTTCAGACTTTCCAGTGCATCTCAGGATGTATCTGTGTTTTTATGTGGAGGTCTTCAGGCCTAGCTGTGATTCATGTCTGCATTTGCATCATTTTGGCAAATCGGTTTGTCTTAAATTGGTTGCCTGGTGCAGCACTGAACTGTTTGAGCTGTTGAGCATTTATGTGTGATTTCCTTAAGACATGAGTGTGAGTGTTACTTTACTGGCCTGCACTAAATCACTGCAGAGTCATTTCTGGAAACTTGCATTTAACCAGAGAAGTTCAAGAGTTGGTCAGAAATGTTAGAATTTACAGCTGCTCTTAATGCGAGGGCTTCCCAGCTGTGCTGAAACAGCACAGTCTCTCCCCTCTCCCTCTATAAACTCCCCTGTGCAGTGAAAGGCATAAGGTTGAAAGTCAAAGGCTAACAGGGGTAATAAGGTTGTTGTTTGACTGTGCAGTTCCATGCATTCTTGTTGGTCATTTGGTCACTGTTAGATCTGCTAAATATAAATTCTTGCACTTTTCTTGATTTAAATTGTGACTGTAAAGCGGGTCTGTATGCTTTAACCAATGGGCTTTAGTCCATCAGATGATAATTGTGCCTGTCACAATCTGTTCTCTGCTAATATTAATGAGTGGACATTTAACACACTTTTTAAACGTGCTGTTCTTGTATGGATAATGCTGAACAGCATCTCCTGCCGGTAAGGGCTTCATCTCTATTACGGATACTATGCATGTTTGTGGAAACTGTATCTGCAGCAAACAAAAGTGCAAGTTTGCCTCAGTTCCTCACACAGATCAGCTCTGGCATCTAAATCCCTGCTTCAGGCCTTATCAGCAGTAGCCTTAGGACTGATTGTAGAGAAGTGAGAAACATATGGTAGAAGAAACAATATGTTGGAATTGTATAGAAAGGTAGTATGGCTAGGGTCAATGAAATTTAGGTTATGTAATTTAACACAACAGTTATATCACAGCATGCTTTTCAGAACACATTGTATATATAAGTGCAACGTCACCAGCCAAAGACATGCTTTGTTTAAAATATTAATCAAAAACCTGTAAACAAGTGTTGTTACACTGTCAAATTATCATATATCAATTGAGATTGTTAGACTGTTTTGTCGAAAACTTATTATTGTTTATGTTCCATAAAGATATAGTATTGAATTAATTATTGCATTATGTTTTTGCTTTTAACAGCTCCCAAATGTTACTACTGAAATTTTAATCAAGGGGACTTGCAAAGATATAGTTGGTGATTGAAATAGGAAATGAGCACAGTCAAAGCTCATTGTGTTGGTCTCAAAGGAAGCCAGAGAAAGAAACCTTCAGTCAAGGTTTAGAAGCCAAAGCTCAAGTCTCCCTTTCCGTAGCCCTGCATTTAAAATATCTCATTATTAGTGGCAAAATAAAGAGCTTTTCAGGGACATATTTGTCCTTAAGCCCCAAATGCAAACCCTGGCAGCCTGAAGTGGTTTTAATGAAGCATACATTTCAGAAGCACTTAAAGTTGAGGGCCATGTTGTCATGCACCACAAATAATGGCCTGGACCTGGCATGTGTTTTTTAGCATTTTCTGAAAATTGTTCTAACTGCTAAATGGCTTGCTTCTACCTCAAGCCTGTTACTACTTCTCTTGGTTTTTACTGTAACCCCCTCCCACACCCTCTTCAATGGTAAATAGAGACCTGTGGTTCACAAAGATCCCTAAAAGTTCTCTGGATGCTGGATCTGAATTGGGTCCTTGTGCAGCATTCCTTCCCATGAAACCCAAAAAGGCCTTTTTGTGCCCTATAAGCCCAATGATTAATTTAAAGATAAATAAACATTTGCAGACATGCTGCGCTCCCTGGTTAAGACTCAGAATGGTGCTGACGGATTAGACAGGCCTGTGTTGTGTTTCCTATGTCTGATGTAATAAATGTATATTCAGATCATTGACTTTTTCCATATGTCATCAAATGTGCCACTGTTTCTGGGTCATTTGTAGCTGTGAGGTCAGAAGAAAAAGTTGTTCTCACTATCTTGAAGTGTATTATTAGTAGACTCTGAACCATACTGTTTGCCTCTGCAAACATCCAGGGGCTAGTTAGGGATGAAATCTCATCAGGCACACAAGTCTTTGCATAATTTGTGTTGAATTAGTCTCCAAGAGGTTCTTATGAGGATATGAACCTTGTGGAAACTACTTCGACACAAAGGCATTGATCATCCCATACAGAAACTTATGGGTTGTCTTTTATCCTTCTCTCTACAGGCCAGCCCTGCCCAGTCCTGGACACACCAATGGGATCAATACCACAGAGCAACTTGTGGGCCGTTTCCAGGTCAGTGACCAAGGAGATTGCCTTTTGTGAATTGTTGAATGCTGTCTTGCAGCCAAAACATACTCTACACTTAGAAAGCAAGTGGATATTTCATGAGCTATTTTGAAGTCTCCTGTATGCAAAGCACATTCTGTCTTGATTAAATGTTTTGCTTACATTGCATCCTTCTGTGCAAATGGCACAAACATTTCTGGTTGGTGATCAAGGCTGTGACTCCTTGCTTAAATCCAAAGGACACTACATTCTCATCTGGTTTAGAACGAATGTCATATTATTTGTGAGAGTAGCTATTTATTGGGCCTCTCTGACATGTCTGCCCAGCCCAGGCTGATTTAAAACAGTCATAGTGCCTATAAAGTCATTCTGTCAAGTTCAGATGCCTTAAAGTAGATGTGTGTCTGCATACGTCTAATACAAGATGTAACACATTGATCCTTATTCTTATTTATTAAGTGTTTGTAGTTTTTAATTAAACTAAGACTGTAATGAGTCTTGCAGTAATGGTCTGACCACCCTGTATTCATACTGTACATATCTGTGAATGCTTACTGCATTTCTAATTTATTGTGTGCAACATTAGTGAACTGTTGGTGTGACTGTCTCTATAAGACAGTTCCTGTCCCAGGACTGATTTCTTGCTTTCTCCTGAGATGCACACAGCTTCAGAGTGTCTGGTTCCCATTAAGAAAAAGGAAGAGAAGGCAAACCACTATCTGCTTAGCTGTGATTTATATATTGTCAGTATGAACTGAAATGAGACAGAGTTAGTTAGATATTTTTTTTCTCGTTCAGTTCCTAAATGGTATGACCATAACTCTATGTCCAAGACAGTGAGATATGTGAAAGGAACCTGAGAATGTCATAAATAAGATCAAGTTCCTGTGTTTTATCTTCTAGAGGGGCTGCCAGTGGCTTTTTGTGGTAACATGAGGAGGATTATGGACCGCAGGGGTGAAAACTGAGTGTGAAATAGAATGTAGTCAGTGATCAGTTTGCAGAGATTTGAATAGAAGTTAAGATGCAGTGTGTGAGGTTGAGGAAGGGACTTGACAATGAGAAAAACAGACTGGATTCTTGTTTTCAGAATAAACCTGTTAAGTATGGGATTATATAGTCACATAATAATAATTTTGATCGATTCCTCATGAAAGTGATGTCACCACCTTTAGGTCAACATTTAAAATATATATTTTCTCTCTGGTGATGTAGGAGGCTGTGCAAGTAAGTCGGGATGAAAACCAGAACTACAGAGAATATTCAATCTCAAGTCCGGCATCACTCTCTCCAGGCCCATACTCCCCAGAGTCTCCCTCTAGCCCTGACCGCAAAGGAGACCGGATCACACCCACCAGCAACAAAAGGTTTAGCATAATTTTAACTACAATACTGGTAGTTGATTGTAGTGCCACATAAACTTACTGAATAAAATGTTTTTTATTTTGTAAAAAAGAGTTATCACTTATGTATAGGTCATGCATAAAAAATGCAAATTACAGCAGTGGTATTGTGCAGACATAGACAAGCATTCATATGTTGCTATTTTATGCAACAATATATTCTTTGTTCTCATTTACCTGCTTCTCTCTTATGATCTCATACATTTGGGAAGCAGATTGTGAGAGATGTCAATGAAATGTCTGTGATTGAAGCTGGTAATTACCTCAATAAATGTGTGATATATTTTTATTAACATTAACTGCAGTATTGGCCTCATTAGGGTCTGAGAACATAGAGAACATTTCAGAGAACTGTATTTATGTTTGCAAGTTTAGTTTAGTTAAAAAGAATAGTTTTATTATTAAGTAAAAGGAATGTTAGTTCTATTCCATGTGTGCTCAAAATGTCATGTCATGGTATATTTGTTTATCTGGGGTTACAGAGGATCAGGGAAGATTTAACTTCATACATAGGAGCTCAACAGGCAGTAAGAACACGTTTTAGTATAATTAGTGCTGCAGCTCTTCTATTAGAATAATGTTTCAAACCCGTGGTCACAACCATTAAACCAGTAGTACAAATGAATCAGTATTGTGAATAACTCCAAGTATCTGGAACCAATTATCACAACAAGAATGCTGTTGGAATAATTCCTGACATCAGAACAGTAGCTTGTATGAGGTAAAAAGATTTGTTTAACGATATTTCTTTTTACTTTCAGCCTGCAGCTCCGTTCGTGGTCCCCCGAAGAAAAAAACTCCAGTTACAGACTGTCTAGGCCACTTTCTCAGGTAGGTCCATCATAAAAATGATTTAAACTAGTAAACTAATGAGTATATATAAAGTGCATCCAGAAAGTATTCACCGTGCGTCACAGAAGGACAACCATTTCTGCAGCACTTCACCAATCGGGCCTGTATGATAGAGTGGCCAGATGGAAGCCACTTTTCAGTAAAAAGCACGACAGCCCATCTGGAGTTTGTGAAAAGGCACCTAAAGAACTCTCAGACCATGAGAAACAAAAGTAATCAACTTTTTGGACTGAATGCCAAGCATCATGCCCAGAGGAAACATGGCACTGCTCATCAACTAGCCAATATCATTCCTACATTGAAGCATGGTGGTGGCAGCATCAAGCTGTGGGGATGTTTTTCTGCAGCAGGAACTGAGAGAATAGGGTCGAGGGAAAGATGTCTGCAGTGATGTACAGAGACATCCTTAAAGCTAACCTGCTTCAGAGCGCTCTGGACATCAGACTGGGATGAAGGTTTATCTTCCAACAGGACAACAACTCTAAGCACACAACCAAGATAACAAAGGAGTGACTTTGAGACGACTTTGTGAATGTCCTTGAGTGGCCCAGTCAGATCTCTGGAGATATCTTAAAAAAAAAAAAAAAAAAAAAAAAGTCTGTGCACCAACGCTCCCCATTCAGTTGATTGAGCATGGGAGAAACTTCCCAAAAACAGGTGCCAAGCTTGTAGTGTCAGACTCAAAAAGTCTAAAGGAGCAAAAGGTGCTTCATCAGCATTTTATGCAAAGGCTGTGAATACTTATGTACCTTATAGTTTTGTTTTTTTTTTCATGAATTTGCAAAGATTTCAAACGAACTTTACTCACTTTGTCATCGGGGGGTATTCTATGTAGAATTTTGAGAGGAAAATCCATTTTGGAATAAGGCTAATGTGGAAAAGTGAAGTGGATGCACTGAATATTCTGAGATTTTTTTTTACACTCAGTGGAGAACATCACTTGATATTAAATGTAAATGTGTGTGAAAGTCTACCACAATCTTTGTCTGCCCATGACTTCATGGGAAACAGTCAGATTTTAATAGTGTACTTACTGTGATGCCTCGTCATGAATGCCAGGCCTTGAAGCTCATGAGCACTGAGGAAATAAGATTACAAACTCTATCCGCTAATTATGTGTCCTCTCCTCCACAAGAAAGGGGCTAGCAATTTTGATATTTTTGTAGCAGACAGTAAGTCTATAAAGTTTTGAAAGGTCATTCCTTCAGGCTGGCATTTTGCTCACAACACAAGCTGGAAACAGTTAATTCAAAAGATCATTGTAAGAAAGAAAATGTATAAGGCCTGAGAAGAAACAATGTATATGACCTTTTTTAGTGGCTCCTAGTAGACCTGGGCTCATTAGTAACATCTAATATTACCTCCTCTATTTAATCAGTTGAGTAAGGCTAATGGCTCACCAGCATATTGCTGCTGTTTCATCAGAACTTCAACTCCTGGTGAACGGACAAACAGAAATGCTATGAAATCCTTGTTACTTTGCCATTATTAGAAAGAGATGTAAGTGGGAGAATGGAGATGGAGTACTGTAAGCATAAATAGAGTGAATTATGTTGTGGGAAAGTTCATTTTGATATATGTAAGCTATGTAACATCAGCCTGACTCCCACACAAGTCTCTTGAAGACAGCTGACTGAACAGGAAAAAACAACTAGGGACCTTTGATGGCTGATGGCATTCCAATCATTTTCTAAGTGCTCTGGATGTTGGATAAACACACACTCTGTGACATGGCTTATTAACCTCAGTAATGTCCCAATTCCCCTGGCAGAAACGGTCATAGGTGGCCATCTTGAATAGTCATGGGAGGGCTCTGGATCATCTACTGTATCCTTAGGTCACCTCAGGTGATGTACTTTCAAGACATCCGTGGTATTTAAGTTTTCCAGCATATATTTCCAGGTGACATTTAAGAGCATGTTTTTTACTGTTTTTGTTTTGTTTTTGTTTTTGTTTCATCATGTGACTTGAGGAGTCCTGGGAAAGAAAGGTCAATTTCAGAAAAACCTCCTAGTGTTTTTTATGTCTTCATTTGGACATGTGGGGGTGGGGGGGGGTCAGACATCTGCAGCATGCTTGCAGTTTTTGTGTGTGCATGCAACATACTTTATAGGAGAACCCATGGCCTGAAGGTTCAAGTGAGCTTGTTCATAACCCAGGACTGGCATCTATGCTCGAGGAAGGAAACCCAACACCCAATTGCTTCCTGGGTGCTGAGGTAGTTGTTCAGCAGTGTTCTCGCACTGTAAATGGGCTAAATACTAAATAACTCTTAAGCAGCCTGACTTATACATCACTAATGCATATCAGTGCATCAGCAATGCAACCAGACCATCTTGATGTGGTCCTCAAGCAGTTTTATTAAATTGAAAAACTCAAATATTAATTAAACTGAATTTCCCATGCATCCCTATATGAATCTTAGATCTATGTTCTAATACGTTGGTTTAACATCCAGCCCCTGAATTAATGTTTGTTAGTAATCTTAAATGAAATCACACTAAAGTAAAACTAAAAATGACAGTGCCACTGTGTCACATTGTCAAGTTCTGGATGAATGGAACCTTTCTGTAACTTTCCAAGTGTCTTGCCTGGTTAGTCTGCTGTTTAGGGAAATTAACAGGTATACCACCTGCATGTTAACTTTCTATTCCCATTATACTTCCCTACACTCTACTTGCTGAAAGTGTCCAGTACTTAATTTGAGTCTCACAATTAACTATAGTTCACCCATCACTTAAGCCTGCATTATAATTATAACACAGTTTACTGTCAACCCCAAACCACTGTTCCTCCATTATCATTATTCTCAGGCTCTGTCTGATCCCTCCACAATTATGATCAAGACATAACAGTTCTCAGCATTTGAGATTTGAGCATCTGTTGTTTAATTAGTGCCAACACATTAAAATTGATTGAATTATGCTGAATTTATCCCCAATTCTAAGGCTTTCTCCATATTTTTTTTATCCAGTCATAGTCTCTTTATTGTCTTTCCTCTCATATCTTCAGCTGTCGTTTGCATACTTAGTGTTTTGATTTGCTTGACTGTGCAGTGTCAGTAAATGTTTGTGTGTGATATGACTGCACAACATATTATTCACTGCTCTCACAGTTAATCTTAACAATAATGAATGTATAAAACTAAAATGCGCAAATTAGCCCTTTAATCAACCTCAATGATCATGTCAGTTTAATATTGGTGTTTGATTTTGATCAAAATAACTGTCACATTATTGATTCGCCAGTCTGTTTTTAAAGTATTGCAAGGCCTATCTTAATCAGTGTGTTTTTGTGTACTTATAATACCGTGCCCTGCCACTTCAGGCTCTGTTAAATCTTCAGTTTTTTTGCAGTTGGGATTCTGATTTGCCTTTCAAGCAGTTCTCTCTAAAGGTTTGCTTGGTCTTCCAGACCTTAACATGATCTCCACTAATTTTGTTACCATTTAGTGAACTGCCATTTCTTAATTACACTACGAACTGGACACGGCTACCTGAGGACTTTGCTGTCTTCTTGTAGTCTTGTACTTCTTGGTGGACAGGGGTTTTTAAGCTATTAAAAAGGTTGGGACAAGTTAGGTCCCTTACAAATTTAACTAAGGTCTAAGAAACCTTGTGAGAGCTCAAATCTCTTGGGTTACCTAAACTTGCATGGCGCCCATTTCCTTTTCTTCTCTAGTTGTACATAAAAATAATTCACTTATCTATCTTAAAATGTGGAAAAGAAGGTTCAGTTCTGCTCTTCTAATGAACTTTCTACTCACTTATTCACAGTAACAGACATGAGTATCCACAAATGTTACATGCCACTGTATGTTACTGTACATATTACTGCAGTAATGTAATGTTTTATATGACATCACATATTCTCCATAGCATTTTAACTGGAAAGGAGTTGTAGATTAGTTGGACTTGGTGCTTCATCCCAACTCTCCATTGTGGTTTGGCAGTAACTTGGGGGAGAAGCATTGTGTGTTCTTCTTCATTCTGTGGAGTTTTAACACTCTGTTCCCAGAACTCTTTAGGTATTGTGTGGTTTTTGCTTGATGGAAGTGACGTGATCTTTGGCTTGGTGTTCTGGTAGTGGAGGTCCACAGTTTTGTACACACACATATTCCATGTCCATCAGTGCCCATGTCTCTGTTGCTGCTGTATGTGTAATCTGTACAGTGTGCTGCTGAAGGATCAGGTGACGGAGTACATTTAGGATCAGCTGAAAGGCTTTTCCATTCACTCTTTAACCAGAGAGGGTCGAAGTAAAACAGGTGAAATCTCCATTTTAGGCTGCTTTAGCTGGGTTTTGCTGGCTGAGCGAGCGAGAAGGAGAGAGTGGGATACAGAGGGAGTATCCATTAGTGCTGCCTGGCGGGGTGTAGGGTGTCCTGAGAAAAGTGGCATGTACAATAGAGGCTCTGATACAGAGCATTCTGGGAGTGTGGTATTGGCTTTCCTGTCCATCCCAGGCACAGGGCAGTCCTTGTGTACCAGGGCCTGGTAGAGATGGGTAGGGGGTGTCTCTCTCTCCTGCTCTCTCACTTATGCACTCTCTTTCTCGCACAGTCTCCCAGCTCAGTTTAACCCTCTGTAGACCCCCCCTCCTTTCTTTCTCCAGTGACCCAGAAACAGCAGGGACACAGAGGTTGTCTTTGTACCAGTGTCCCCTGTCCTAGTCCACTTCTTTCTGTAACTTTTTCTTTCTTGCTTTCTTTCTTTTTCTACAACTTTCTTTCTTTCTTTCTACAACTTTCGTCCGTCTGTCCGTCCCATTACTTGAGTTTAGTTACTATCAGTATATTTTCCTAACAAGGAAGGTTTAAGGTTTCTAGTTTTCTCATGTAGTCACCTTCCCAATCACCATGTTGTCATGCACAGTCCTCATCAGGCAGAGCAGATGATTTTTCATATGCTCTAGCTCCATTTAACTGGTTTGTGCATGTTTTCAATCCAGCAGGCTTTTGGTAAAATTCAAAGAATGTTTCCTTGAGATTCATTAGCTCTCCTCTCTGTTTGCACATTGAAAAAAAGTCCAATGTTGATGCACAGGCCTGGCTCTGTAAATGAACCCAACTATTCCAGCCTTTCAGCAGCACTACAAATTGTGCACAGTGAAAGGCAGATGTTCACTAACATTAACCGGTGTTGCTACTCAGGCCTTTATAGCAACTAGCTAACTAGCTGCCTTAGCTGATACAAATATACAGTCCTCACATTGAAATCATTAACCTGAAACTTTCTTAATTTCATTTTTTTTTGTTCCCACTCAGTTATTTAGTGAGTTTTTTATTTATTTTTTTATTTTTATTTTTTTCTTTAACAAAAATTGTCTTTATATAGCTATACACAGAAATTAATTTATATTAGCTACAATACAATTTAGCTACTTTCAACTAGGTCGACCATCTCTTGCATGCCACTCTGCTCCATATGTTCAGGTTCATAAGTGTTCTTTCAGAAATTGTTTGTGAAGGACATGCAATGACCTCTAGAAGGAGTTGGTCCCTGTCTGCCAGTTTTCCACCCATTTTCTACACTTTAAATGAGACATTTACTGCACTGCATGACCGCTTTTCCATTATGCTACCACCTTAAACATGTGAGGTGCTCTTTTTTGTCCAGAGGGGTGTGTGTGTGGGGGTGTCTAATATATACATATTGTATTTCAGTGAGCACCTACACTGAATGATGTACATCAATGCATAAAACACACACCCTGCTGTTTTTCTCCCTGTCATGGGAGGAAGTTGTTCTTGTGGTTTTTCTTGATTTCAGTGTCTGTACAATCATAATGCTCCAGTGGGTACTTGAATGTGCAGGAAAGAGATTTTTTTTTCTCTCTCATTCCTCCATGGAGGCTTCACACAGGTTTCTCCATGACTCATCTGAATCTGTTTTGAAAGCAGATGGACTGCCCTCTGCGACTCTTCATAAGGAAAAATGGATGTTCTTCATGATTTAGGAAACGACTGTGTGCAGTGTTTTGTCCCCACCAGGGAGAACATTGCCAAACCCAGTGTGGCTTTGGCGCCATTAGCCACCCAAAGCCCAGCTGGGTTGCCTGTGGCAATTGCTGGGCGTGGTTACCAAGGGTTGCCGTGGTGGCAGACCGCATCCTGCAAAATGAGTTTAGTATTTGGACAGAAATGGGCAATTCAGCGAGGTAGCGTTTATCCGGTACTTACCATGACCAGTGACCTTGTACACCCACAAACATATGCAGGCTTCCAGATTGCTTCCATGCAACTGGGATCAATACAGTTTGCTTTACATTCACCCACACAGGCTGCACCCATGTTCCCTTCAACCTTTCATTTAATTCTTCCATTGCTCTCTGTCACTTTATTTGAATTAGTTTATTAAGAAAATAAAGAATCAAATCTGCCACTAAGCCTAGTTTGCAGATGGACAAGAATTGCCTGAGGGATGTCAAATGGGTCTATTAAGACTAGATGTTTTAATTAAAAGGAAGTGCACTATGTACCCTGTTCTTTTCCCTCCTTCAATGACCGAGGGAAGCCACATAAGAGCATAAATCCATTTTGTGTTTGGTTCTGAATCCTTCCTTATTCCACTGCCATTTGTGTGTGTGGGTGTTCATAGTGGGTGTGGTGCATTGGAAGACTTACTTGCAGCCTTTGCCTGGTACACATGTTAACGGTCAGTGACCCTTTTTCTGCATTGCTTTGAATGTGCTCCTCTTTTTTGAACAAGACAAAATTTGGAATAGCTGAGAAGTACTCTTCCAGAGCACAGTCTAAAGCCATTTTGGCTCTGTCCCCTCTCTTCTTTTCTTTTTCTCTCTCTCCCTTTTCTGCTGTGCATGGAGACACAGAGGGACGTCTTGCTATTCCAGATTGGTCTTAAAAACTTGGGGCCCCCTCTCTGTTTCACTTGGCACTACATGTGTATTTGAGTGAGTGTGTGCCAGCATGCGTATGTTTCAGCACAGTCAGACTCTGTTAGGTCCCTGCTGGTAAATCCAGGGTTGTATCCACTCTCCGTCATCTTCATTTTTATCTGCTCATCCTTAGACAACACAACCTTTTGATTTGTTATTCTTTTCCTTGGAGGTGGAAAATCAAACAAGCACTTGTTGGACACCATCACCGCCAGTCTCACTCAAAGCCAGCTGAGCTGAGGACCTGAGGCTGCCAGTGTTTATGGGGTAATTTTTGGCGGTCCACAGTTGGGGTTTTATGATTTTTGGTGCGGTTAAATGGAATGGGCCTGAGTGGTGCGACAACATTCCAGAGGTTGTCAAGGTAACAAAGATGTATTTTTTCCACTTTCAGTCTTTATTTTTTACGTGTGGCCTTTACCTGAGGCTTTTAGTTTCCATGGTTTTCTTTGCTGAATTACTCATGACTGAAAAATAAAGCATCTTCCTACCTCCCACAATGCCACAAGATGGTGGCCTGATTCAAGATTAATGATCTTGTACCATCTGCAGCCCATTGTAGCCCACCACCTACTTTGCAGCTGTGTCGAAGAGCAGCCTTTTCTTTGTCACAGATTAAAAGTAGTGAATCTTGAAGTTTGCAACAGCTCTTTACTGAATAATATACCCTCTTGTGCATCAACCATCAAGAGAACATGGTTCCACTGCTCCATAGCTCACTACTGGGGTTTTTCCCCTCTAGCCAATGTCTGGCATTAGGCATGGTGCCAGTAGCTTCATGTTTATCGACTCCAGAGAGTCCTATTCTATTGGCAGTACTTCTTCACAGTGACTAGACAAACTGTGTGTGCGCACATGCACATCTGTGTCCACAATGAATCCACCTTAAAGTAGCTGAATGCATTTGTTAGAAGATTTGTTAGAAGAGATTTCCACAAACATTTGGACATATTATCTCATGTTTTTAAATATCATATTTTTACATATTTGGATATAATATTGTAGTGACTGCCCATAACCTAGTTTGTCTCTAACTGTCTAGCCTATCCTGTTCTTTTGCACACAGTGAGTGAACTCTTTTGTTAAAATTTTAGGAGCGCATGTATGGGTGGAACATAGGTAGATTATTTACATTATCAAGTTATTTTCAAGGTCAAGTTAACATGGACTTTGTGTTTTGTATGTTTCATAAAGGAGCATTGTTTCACATACTATATACTCATATGGATGAGATTACATAGTAGTTGTTAGTTGTTGACTCTTATGAGAAGGCTGAATGGCAGATAAAAGGCTGGACATGGAGAAAGAGTCTGACGAACAAACAAACAAGAGGGTTCAAGGGCTAAAAAGTGCCTCAAAATGGGAGTGGAGACATACTGAGATTGAAGGAGCAAAACCTTTGTATGAAGAAAGAGACACCAGTTGAAGTAGAGGGACTGCGAGAAATAAAGACAACAAACAGCGTCAAGAAGACAGCTCCGAAAAGACAGGCAGCCCAGGTGGCTTTAATCATGCACTGATTTATACGGCTCCTTAATTACTCTGTAAACTCTTTATCTGCCCACAGACAACTTGGCCCAGGACAGTGAGGGAGATGACTTAAATAAAGCTCCACTTAGAGAGAGTAATGTGATGCTGTAGTGCCATTAAAGCACAGCAGCGGTGCGTCTCTCAGCAGCCGACCCACATGTCTCTCCATCCTCTACCTTATGCCTCCATTCATCTAAACACGCTCACAGCATTGTTTAGTTTATTTTTCCAGGGAAAGATCCCACTGAGGCTCAAGACCCACTTTAGTAGAGCTCGGTTTACAAATGAGTACACACCTATTATACGTGTGTATACAGTAGACATACAGGACATGCAGTCTTTATGTGCAACAGCTATGCAGTGATGAATTTTAAATTAAACAGTCATGTTAAATACAATTTAATTTAAAACAACCTGCTCCGTTAAGGCAGTTTAATTTAATCCACTGCAAATCATTTTTAACTTCACATTGATGAGTAAAATCTAGAAATAACTTTCCCTTTACGTGCATTATTAAGAAAAAGGTGACCATCAACATTTATTAATAATTCCCTTCCATTTTCAGAACAGTAAAAGTGACCTGAAAATGAAGATTGCTACTGGCAAATAAATAACTCTGATATGTGACCAGTATATCTGCATAAACTCTCCCTGTCAAATTCAAGTATTCTGCTCCCTACAGTCAAAGAAGTTTCCAATGCTGACTAGTAATTTTAAGTGACCAGCTAAAATATAAAAGCATGTGGCTGTTCCCTCTGTGAGTGAAAAGCATGTTTGAGTGTAGGAGTAGTGGCGTTGTTTTGACTTTGCTCTGCCCTTTTTCTGGGGTTTATATGTCCTATTAAAGAGTCAGGAGAGAGAAATACGGGATACAAAATTAACTTCATATGATGGAGTCCAAAGCTCTAACAAGTCTTTAAGCAGGACCATATGTTTAATGAGCTTGATATTCAGCTACAGTTGGACAGGCCATTATTGGAAAATGTGAAATGTGTTACTCATAGATCCCGGGTTTCTTTCTCCAAATGCCATCTCTCTCTCAGAATAAAACAGGCCCAGAAGAGGATTTCACAGTTGCAGTGTGTTGGCATCTAGTTCCCCACCACCACCACAGACGTACACTTCTATTGTCTCTATATCACAAGAAATGTATCTACTATTAAAGGGTGTGCAGGATATTAAGCATGGTTAGGCTGTAAATTGAGTTTCATTTACAGTTATAAAATTATGAAAACAAGAAAATAAAATGCTTGTACCATTTTCTGTTTGTAATGATGTCTCGTATTTGTTTATTAGTCTAGGACTATTGTAGTGTCCAGTGATGTACTTTAAAAGTTCAGCAAATGCATGGTGTTTCTAAACTCTACTCTACTAAACTGATTTTCTGCCATAATGAGACCCTAAGCATGCTTGTTTAGTAATGGTTGGCAATATATATATATATATATATATATATATATATATATATATATATATATATATATAATTTACATGCACACATGCAGTGAATCTCTGATAATAGCGTCTGTGATCAATTTTTCGTTTACTGTCATATGGTTTGTATCAGTTCTGTCTGATCCCCTGTGCCTTACAGAGGGGTAATTAGGGAGAGTTATCATCCGTGCATTAGAGACGGAGCTGTGCAGTAGACAGTGCAGCCCACCTCAGCTGAGTTGCTCTCAGCCTCTGCACACACACTGGGAGCCATAAAGCACTGGAGAGTCAAAGCATGTCCAAATACATACACTTCTTCTCCACACTATATCATCAAAATAGTTCTAATAACAGGATGAAGAGACTAAAGAGGACAGATATGATTATCTTGCCCCACCACCATCACCACCACCACCGTCACCACCACCACACGCTGACACACGTGCACATACATACACACAGTGTGGTCTTGTGGCTAATGACAGGGAGAGGAAATAATGGTAGAGGGTTAAAGGCCGTTAGACCTCCAGTAATGGCCGCACACAAACCTGGCATCATTCTGTTCCAAACCAGTGCCCTCTTATCATGCACCACAACCTGCCATTTAGACGTGTGCGTGTGTGTATTTGATTGTTTGTGAGTTTCAAAGAGTCTTGACTATGTAGGGAACAGAGAAGACTGGAGTAACTGACTATCAAGAGCATCAGAAGTTACCACTTGTTTTGGCAAAGTTGTGTGTTTGCTTTTATCACAGGGAGATCATTTATTTTGTTTGTGATCCATTGTACATTTTGCTGTTCCAAAGGTATCTTCAAGTTGATTACTTACCACGACTGAAAATATGCTCATAAATGCTCTTAATTTTTTTATGATTCTTAAGAAATTAATGATCTTTTTGAAATGAGGATGATGGTGGTGATGATTGATGATGATGATGATGATGATGATGATGATGATGATCTGAAGGTAATTCCATTACCAGCCATTCCCCATTGATTACCTTTTTATCCAGTCTTACCTCATCTATACCTGCTTATTATCTTAAATATCTCATTTCAGTCAGAGTTTTTTACTTCAGCATTATGTTTGCTGACTTCCTGAGATCAGATCTGCTGTCCTTAAGGTTGTGTGTTCTCGTCATTGTTAGTCTGTCAGTATCTAATTCCCTTTCTCTGTCAAATCAATTCGGGTGTGCTGTCCTTATTTATCACTTTCAGGAACATCATCCACATATGGGCATAACAACAGTGTCTCAGACTGTCACGGTGAAAATGCAGTTTAACAAATGGATATAGTGCACTGCCTGTGCTTCTGTTAAGTCCTAGTTCAAAAATTAGGAACGGATTATTATAGTTTCAACAAATGAACTCCTGCCCTTCAACAAAAGAGCGAATCAGTTTTCTGCTTACAGATAAAGTTGATGGGATGGGATGAGATTTGCATAGCGCAGTATCCAGAACAAGCAGAATTGCGCAAAAAATGTTTTTTATGCATTACAGAGCCAAATGCTACAAACTATTCACAAGGTTTTCATCAAATTTCATATGCGATCCAGAATCTGTTTTTAATGGTAATATGTGGTTCAGTTCATAGTATTTCTGGGTCTGAAAGCCTCTCCTCCTCAGATGTCAGTGATTTCAGCAGTGAAAGGAGAGCAGAGAGTCACTTCTGTCTAGTCTTGTTTCCATTCTGTTCCTTGTGTGTCATTGTTTGGTCTTGTTTTGGTTTATTTTTGGTCTCATCTCCACCCTAGCTCCGCCCTGTCATCAGAGTGTCCTACCTGTGCCTCCTTTGTAGCCCTGCCCGCTCGTTATTGTTCTCTAGGTGTGTCTGGTCTCTGTCTGTGCATAAGTAGACCTTTCTTTTACTGTGTCTTGATATGTTTTTGTTGCACATCTGGCCCGTCTGTCTGAGTATCCTGGTCTGTTTGATTTCAGTAGTTTGGTCATTTTTTGTTGGGTTTTCTTGTTTGTTTCCTTGTTTTAGTTGTTTTATTAGTGTATTTTGGTTCATGCTTTAAATAAATCCTTACCTCCTGCTCTCCCCCTCAGGGTAACAAATAACTGTTACCCTGAACTGTTTAAGAGACGCATCTGTGATGTGAACAGTTTTAGCAAACTATAAATGTGTCTAGATGCTTGAATTAATCCAATTAATCTACAATCTTTTACCCTGTAGATTGTTGTGCAGACTGATGGCCAAATAGTAGCACCTGACAACAATAAACTGGCTTTGAATACTTTGATTTTGGTTAAAATAGGACAGATCTTGTTAAAAAGTTCTGAAAAAGCTCTGAAAAAATTTAAATGCATACTGCACACATGACCACTCTGCAGAGTCTTGGTTTCTGCTCTCCCTGAATTGGAACACACAATCGTAAAAACTCTCTCTTCCTTTTCTGATTCTTGTTTTCCCCTGATACATATTCATGGCATAAACACTGTGGTCAGTTAATCATGCAGACTGGAGCCCTTGCTGCGTGTAGGTGCTGTGCCCGTGCCTAAGCCTATTACAGTCTCTACATGCATGCGAGGTGAAGTGCTAAATCAGACCCGTGCATGTGGGTTGAGAAGGGTCCCTCCTTTATTATACTGAACAAAACTGTGGCATGGAATTATTACAGACACCCGCTCACGCACACTTCATATCCGCAAGCGTATGAAAACAAACTAAAGTGGCAGCGGTTGGAGAGCAGCCACAGGCAATTGTCTGCACATTCTTTACCAGTGCAGTAATTGTAAGTAGCCAATCAGCCGCTTGCATTTTGCCAGTGTCGCCTGACCTCTGCAGGTTGGTTAGAGACCACCCCTTCCTTGGCGAAACATGATGTAATGATCTTAGTTCTTCTGCATGTCATCATCATCCCTTCGTCCAGCAAGGGGCTTGGATGTTCTCTCTTTCTCTTTCATTTTCAGCTTCACCTTTTTCTTGTGTTTGCATGGCCATTAGATCAGTCCTTAGTCTTTTGCCATCAAGGAATTTTAAGGGAGAATCCACCCCCAGCACAACAGCAGCTCATGTCAGTACAGTAAATGTAAATTGTGTAAACTCTTAGCAGCCAAAGCAGCTACATAACATTTTACTTGTCTGATGTAAAATGCATTGATTGTAATGGACTCTCACCTTGTAAACTCATAAGTTTCCTTCTTCGGATTGCTGTGCAAGTGGCAATTGTTGACCCAGTGGAGTGCACATGATGGACAATGATTTTAGACCCTGTGTTTTATTTCAGGCAGATTCTGAGGTCTGTAGCTAAATTTAGCCTGTATGTTTGCTTCAGTTCCTCAGGTTCAACGTCAGAGCAATTTCTTAATCATTTAGGATGACTTAAAAGGTTAAAAGCATAGCACATGAAATGAGGATAAGCTCAAATGCTGAACACAGATGCAGCTTCAGAAGCCAAATCCTGAATTTAGTTCCAGGAAGAGCCAAGGAACGTCCACTCCTACGGTAGTGTGAGCTGTGGCTATCCTATTGACCATTCCATTTTAGTGAGGGAGTCAGCAGATTCCTTCTGAAAAGTCAAAATACACAGTGAAAATCTGCTGCCGGTTGCCAAGTTAAGATGCTGATGGTTCTGCACTCAGTAATCAATCCATGCCTTTCTATTTTGAAATGTAAAGAGGTGAGTAAACAGTCTAGACTAGATAATTTTGCTAAGTCAAACAGCTGACACAGTTAACATCTCTGCATTAAACTGTTAGGGTTGCAATTATGTGAGATTTTCACAGTATGATAACCATCTCAATGGCCCTTAGGCGATTTTTTTCAGGCACGTAGAAATATATGTAGAGTGTCTCTCTTGCAGTTACTTAAATCTGTGCGCTTTAAGATTGTCTCATTATGAAGAACTCTTAGGTCAGTGTTATGTTTTTCTAGATTGTCTTGGTAGCAGCAGGCCAAATGGAATAAAACCAGTATTGGAATGCTGAAATCACCATCTCTATGGTGATATTTCACTTCAGCAGCTCTGCTTTTGACAGGTTGTGGGCAGTGTTGGACTGATGTTTACAGTCTTATCTCCTGTTTTCTATAGAGGCTAATACACTATCACCATGGTGCTGGAACTATGTGTTGTTGCATTCAGCCCCACTGACTGGTTTGTGCTCCAGGACCTTGTTTATGACATAACAGCCTTTCACTTTAGACCCATTTGACCCCTCTGCTTCAGTAAAGAGCAGTCAAATGTGTGCTGGATCTTAATAATCTTGGAAAAGCAAAACAAAAAATGATATTCAAACAAATTCATCTTTATTGGTAGCTGTTGTATGTTTGTCCTAGAGCTGTTTAAAAGCATTGATGACTGGGCTGAAGGCTAATCAGGCAGGAGTGCGAGAGAGAGAGAGTAAGAGGGGAAAGGCTTGTGATTGCACGTTTGATTTATTTCTCTCATAATCGTCATTCCCTTCCTCTCTCACAAGCGCGTACGCACACACACACAGAGTGGAATGTACAACATCCTCAGCTCTATACATGACCAAGACAACACATTTGTTTGGAAATGCTTGTGACTCTTAATGGTCACCTCATGGCCACTTGCTTTAATTTAATGTAGCTGATGGGAAATGGCACATGTTTTGGTTAGTGCCTGCTTTTCTCTTGTTTGTTTTGCTCATTTTCCGTTGTTTGGGTTTGGGTACATTCCTCTCGAGCTTGTTCAGATCTTTAACTGATTTGCTTGTGTTTTTGCTTTTGAACTGGCTGGTATTGTACGCCTGAGCTGGTGGCTTTGATTCTGTACAGGAGCTTTGGTCTGGGCCTTTCAGTCTGTATTCACTTTTGGCCTTTTTTAATCATTACACCCTGTTAGTGCTGACAAGTAACCTATATTGCCATTTTTTTACTACCATAAATATTTTTGCTGCTGTTTATTTTTTTTGTTGGTTTGATTTCGTGATTTCGAGCAGGGATTTGATGGATAATGAAAACTTAACTACATGTACACCTGCTCATTAATAGATTTTCTGCTTTTTGGAGTAACTGGCTCTACTGTTTATTGCAAGGAGAGGATGTTGGATGATCACCACCCCACCACATCCCCAACTCTCCAACTCCTCTCATGTTGAATGGAGCACCATCATTCACCATCAGCACTGTTTCACTGCTCCACAGCTCAGTCCTTTTGGGGGATTGGGGGAGGGCTTTAAACATCTCTTTCCCACACCTGGTGTTTTGCATGTTATCTGCTTCAGAATCAAACTGGATCAGTTCTCTATAGCTACTAGCAAGTATGTGTCAGAAAAGGGTGCAACTTAAAGTAGCTGAATGTGTTAATTACTCATTATCATTATTTGTAAGTAGTTTATAAGTCACCAGAGAACAATGGGTCCCTCCCCATGATTCTTGGTACCTCCCAAGGTTTATTCCAGCTTTGGTTTCTGTAAATATATGTAAACAACACCAGTTCTGAATGTTTCATTTGATTGATTTGGGGTGTTTACACACTTGTGGGCATATGGTGTGTGTGTGTGTATATGACTGTTCAAAAGGCACAACTTTTAGTAGGTTTTCTTTGTAAATGTTTCTGTTCCACTGAATGAAGAAAATACACAAATCAATGCCATGTCTTGGATACTAGACAATCTTTCTTTCACACATTCATGAATAGCTGCTCTTACAGTACATCATGGTCACTTTGCACTAAGCTCCAGACATCCAGGTTAGTTAATTTGGCTACCTTAAGATGAGTCTATTGCTGGGTGTAATCTTCATCAAAAGCATAAAGCAAAACTTGGACACTATGGTCACCATCCAAATTGAAGGTTAATGTCATGACATTGTATTTTTCATCATGATCGTTGAGCTCTACAATCTTTCTGTACCTCTCTTGTTCACTTCTCCATAAAGCCTCAGGCTCCTGCTCTCTCCTTGTAGCAGATGTGTGAATCTGGCAGGCGGACAGCTGCTCCCACCCTGTGATCCAGACACCCCTCCTGGCATGGGCCTGACTGTGTGGCCATCCAGGGTAAACCCTCCCCCCAAGTGTGCCAGTCTTGCCAAGTGATGCTGTTGCCCAGGCAAAGCTCAGGCCAGGAAACACCAGTGCTGCTGCCAGAGTTCCACAGCACTCGCAGCTCTAGGAGAGCACACACATGTAGCAACAGCTGATTACTGACTAAAGGCAGAGCAGAGTTAGCATGAACATTTGATTTTGCTCAGTATGCAGTGTGTGTGAAGGAGCTCACTAACAGCTTGAGAGTGTGCTATGTCCCTGGCTGACAGAAGGGATCCAGACACACTGACTGTGAGTGTGTGAGCCAATTAACATTTCGGCAGTTCAAATCCTTACTAGAGTGTAGTGCTCGTTATTGATTATAATAGTAACTGATATACTAATCTACTCAATTTATTGTTACTATTTCTTGCCAGATTAGACAAGATATATTATAATCAATAATTTGTTAATAAATAATTGCTGCTTTACCTCAGTTTTTATCTGTATAGCGCATGTTACATAATAACAAAGTTCTTATTAAATTCTGCATGCACACAAACACAAGCACATACAGGGCCAATATCACTGTTGGTGTTCTTCATATTAAATGCCATGTCTGGAGCATTCTACAGATAAATTCAGAAATAATAATTTAACCCATTAGCCCAAATGCATCTTGTCAAATTTATTTTCTTAATTTGTATCAGTATTATGAGGCAAATATAACCTAAAACAATGAAATCTATCATCTAAATCCTCACTTGCCTGAAAACACATACAGTTCTGAAATCTTAAATGCACTTACTTGTTTGTATGAGATATAAGTGAACAAGTATGGAATAAGTTGTTATAATGGATGGATGCAACTCTTTAAAGTAAAATGGTTCTTCACACACTAGACAGATCTGAACTGATTGGCTGCGTTTGATGTGGGAGAAAACACAGAGCCAACTGAGCAACTCAAGCAGCTCGCACCAAAGAAAGATATCACGTCCGTTGTTTGGACCCATTTTGGCTTTAGTGAAGATCATGCCAAAAAAACAAAAACTAAATAATCATTTATTAATCATAATTGAAGTAATATAATCAATTATGTGTGATAGGGATTTGAGATCATGTTGCCCAGCACTAGTTTAGACCTTACCAAATGGGCAGTCATGGCTCATTACCTTGAGAAGGCAGAAACCTACAAGAAGGTAAACTCTAAATCCCCCTTGCCTTGACCGTAATGACAGTTTGGTCAGAATGTCTCTAAGACAGATTGATGTTGCCCTCTACCTATATCTGGCAACTCCTGCTTTCCCTTTGGGCCACATCAGTGATGTGGAGAGTCAGAAGCTGCTGCTGGGCATCAGCTGCAAATTTACTTGCCTAGGCTTGCATACTGAAGAAGATACTCTAGCTTTGCTGTATGAGAGTTACAGGTGCCTTGTTATTGCTCTTTACCAGAACTATTGAATATCTGATTTATCAGCATGGTATCTGTATTTCCTTATTTATTTGGTGAAGGAGGAGCAACACAAAAGCTATACCCCGCAGCACTTTACATTAAACCACTTAGTTTGTTAAGAGTACACACCAACTGGTCAGAATCAAACTAGTCGGTGTCGCTGTTTTGGTGAAGAGACTGCCCTCTGGTGTTGAAATTGGATGCTTACACTCAAGTCATACTAATTTTCTTTATTGCACATGCAGTGTCTTCGCCACAGTGTTTCATGCTCAGTAGTTAATACTCAGAAACCGTGCGTAAGCTTCAGATTTGGTCATCAACTAGGGTGAAGCGATTTTGCATCTTTCAGCCAGTTTCTTCTTCAAAATTGTCCATAACTGCCGGCAGTAATTGCTTCAGTTCTGAAGCAATGTGTGTTGGCAGCTGAAGTTTCCGTTGAGCGAATGGTGCATGTTAGCTGTGCTCCTGGGTCTGCATCTGTTCTGCCAGAACCTCAAAGCCTCTGGTCGGATGGTTTCCTTTTATACTGATCTAGGAACAGTTTCTAAAGCCTCAAGTTCTAAAGCCCACAAATTGTGCTTCAGCTTTAGTAGAAGCCTGATCAACTGCCACAAACAACACTGGGGATAGACATCTGGTAGTGACTGAGCAACGTTTCTGCCATCTATTCCCAACATGTGCTTCCAGAGCTGATATAAATAGCAATCAAGAGTTAACAAGCCTCCTATGATGTGTGTGCACAGAGTTTGCGTGTAGACAGAGTTTCAGTGTGATATTGATTAGAATAGGAGTGCCCGCTGCCAAGAATGCAGCCGAGCTCTCAATCAGAAGAAGGCAGGACAATGAGACCAGGCGAGTCGATGACACATCAAGCATACTTAAAGCTTTAGTCAGGATTATAACAGAGTCCTCATATTTGGAGGGAAGATTAATGTTTCACGCATTAGTGCTTACAGAGAACATGTGCCCTCAGGTGGGACAGGTGTGAGATTTGAGTGGATCTCTCTGTCGTCTGTGTGGGTTTTTGTTTTTTTTCCATTTTCCCCCTTATGTGTTTTTCTTTGTTGGTTTTGTCTCACTCTTTTTACTGTTACTGAATACACTCATTTTTTGCATTTTTTTTCTTCCCAATTTTTTATTAATTTTTCTCTTGTTTCTTTCTTTCTCATTGCAATCACTCTCCCTCCCTCCCTCATATATTACTGTAAATTCTGTGATCCTTAAGGCTTTAAGGAGTTCATCACCTCTGGCCGCCTGAGGCAACCTAAAAGAATCTGCCGCTATAAAAGTGCTAGAAGAGACCCCCCCCCGCCCCTCACCTCCCCACCCACTCCTCTCACTGTACTGCTGTGTGTCTCTGCAAGTGTTTTACACACCACACACACTTACACACACACACATACACACAGATACACGTTCACTCTTGCTCGACCCCTCAGATGTGCTCCGGCATCTCTAAACACCTGCAGGTGCCTCAGTATGGGGCATGAGACAGTGGGAAGATCTTGGGATTTTTTAGACATGTGCTGAACACATCTATACACACACACACACACACACACACACACACAACCACAGGGTGGATTTATATTATCAATAGTTATGCAAGCTTATGTCATTGTTTGAGAGTGAAGCATCTGTTTCACAGTCTAGATGGACGAACAGTCATTTATTCCAGCTAGTTTGATGAAACAGAATTTGATGACATATTAACAAAAACAAAAGAAATTGCTTCATGATGGCAAGTACGGAAAATCTGAAATGAATATGGAGCAGCAGTGTGACTGATGAGGATGCAGCAAAAGTGCATCACACTTTGTCAAACTAGAAATGTTTTCAGAGAAGTAATGAATATTTAAATATTAACTGTAATCTGATGGTGCTGATAATATTTCTACATTGTAGGTTATGCTTTGGATGCTGTAATTAGATTGTGTGCTTTGTGTTTGTGTCTTGGTTAGGAGTTTCCTTCAGTGGATTTCCGCAGTTACTCTGTGTCTAGCAGGACCCCGACCCCTCCTGGACGGTACTCACCACACAGTCCCATTGAACGGGAGCTTTCTGTGTCCCCCCGCCGCAGGTAAACACATACATGTATTTGTGATCCCCACATGTGTTAAGTACTGTGAAGACCCATAAAATGCATGTGCAATGTATGAGCTGCTCATTGCAGAATATGTGATCTGTATGGGATATATGGAGGGGCAGCTCTGCCGAGAAGTGATCAAGATGTTTGAAACTGTTTCAGTAAATAATTATATGAATAATAATATAGTTCTGTAAGTAGTATGAGGTACAGTTCAAGTCACAATGAAATGGTCTGTACAAAAAAAGATGTGTGCACATTACTTTGGAGCTGTCTGTAAAAAACACTGTTGGCAGAAACACTTCAGGTTTATTTTCCACAATTAGATTTTTTGTTTGCTCTTTTGAGAAGAGACTATTGGCCCTGTCACAAATCACATCACACTTCAAAAAACAACAGAAATGATTAAACAGTCACAGCATTTTCAATAGATTGATACATTTAAATGACTTTAAATCAAACAATGTACTGCTTTTTGGAGGTGCTGCTGTTTCACAGCCTACAAAGTGCACTACATAGGGTAGAGACTGGACCTTGCAGAGTAAACTCTATTTGCTGATTTTTGAAAGAAGGAAGAGTACTTTGACAAATTAAACTTTAGTAGGAGTTTGAACTGTTTTAAAACTGTTTTGTATACGCAGCTCCACAGGTGAGGAGGATTAAGTTTAATTACTAGTTGTCAGTAGACATGGCAGGCTCTTAACATACCAACACCAGAAGGAGAGATGTGATTGGTGGAGAGAACTTGCAAAGTTGCAGAATTACAGCTGAGGGTCAACAGTATATTGTCATGTTTTCTCCATCTGACAACTTGCTTGTTGTGAAAGGTTTCACAAGTATACAGGTGTTTTAAATATGATCCTGATGTTCAAGTAATTCACATTTCACACTGAAACATCACATTTGGTGTGGAAGTGCCTTAAGATTGTACTAAAGAAAATGATACACTCCTTTAAAATGAGGTCAGTTCACCTTCTACTCACAGTATTGTTTACACAAACATAACTTTTTACTGGTGTAAAATCACACACCACACACACACACAGACACACATATGAATGTCCTGCTTTATATTGATTGGCTTAGTTTGATCATCAGTTTGAACTGGAGAATATTTACACAGAAGCTATATTGCATGTTTTGGTACTGCAGTGTTTCTGTGGGATTCTGGCCTGCTGACTGTCTTTGTACTCATGTATGCGCGCGCGCACACACACACAGTTGTTTCAGGGTTTATTTTGGCTCCTCCATCTTGGGGTTCTATCAGCCACTTAGACAAGTCAGAACATGGCTTGCATCCTTGTCTGGGTCACTCTTTCTTGCTATTCCCCCACCTCCCTCTCTCTTTTTCTGTCAAACTCATCCACATTTCTCTCTCTCTCTCTCTCTCTCTCTCTCTCTCTCTCTCTCTCTCTCTCTCTCCTCTAACTCTCTTTTTACTTTTCTCTGAAGTCAAACTAAAAGGACCTTCAGTTAAGAGCTGCCTAAAAGGAGCTGCCCCTAATTGGCCCCCCACTTTCCACAGACTTTCACACATACGCACACTTCTCTGCCACACACACTCCTGTGACTCCACCTTCTCTATGCAGCGTATGGAATTGTCTGAGATTCTCTCTTCATCTGCCTCTTCTTTTCACTCCACCAATAAGAGGCAACTTTTAGTCACACCTTTCAGTCTGAAACCTTTTTTTCTCTCTCAGTCTGGATAAATGGAGGGAGTGTGTATGAAGTTTGTGTGTGTGTGTCTGCATGCATGTTCGTGTGTCTGTACAGTTAGTTTTAAGCTTGTGTGAACTTTTCTGGTCTGCTGGACCAAAGGGAGTTGATCTAACTACACAGGAATTTGTATTTGTCTGCCTTTTATTGTGATTTTGAGGTAAGTCTGTTTTTAACATTTTCTGCTGTTTTCACCACAGGTTGTTCAGGGGTCTTTAGGATGTATGAGGGTTACATCTGTGTTAGAGGAAGTTTTCGCAACCAGTATCAGTATCTCTGACTGCGCTTTCTGGCTGTGATGCTGTGGCATGTTTTGTCTGTTCTCTGTGTGAAGCCAATCTAGCCACCTCAGTTTTTACAAGATCACCATCATGCTTGGTAGGCTATTAGAGCTATGACAGTACAGTGTACATTAGCACTGAGCAGGAGAAATGCTGTAAACAATAAATGAGTTCCTAATTAGGGTTGTGAAGATGAGTCATTGGTTGAGCTGCATCAATTTGGAATGTTAGAATTACAAATACATTCTGAATGTACTGTCTGTCACTACTGTGTAATGATACCTCCAGTCCATTTGTGTACTCTGTGTATTTCAGTGAATACATGCCAAATGAAGTTGATACAGTGAATAATTTCCTAAAGAATCAGATATGACTCGTTGTGTTAATCTCTTAGTGTACAACCTAATACACAAGCTTTCTGTATGTTTTGGGGTGCAGTTATCAGTTCTTGTCATACCTTCTTGCATTAGCACACAGTGAAGCTTGTTTACCCATGTATTCCAGTTAGCTTTTAGTGGCATAACAGAAAGGTAACGAGTAAGCATTTAGAGCAGAGGGGTCCAATGAGCTTTTCAGGGCTTGTAGAGAAAAAGGGGGAAAACAAGTCTCGTTTTAAAAGAGCGGATGAATCTGGTTTTAATTTGGAGCATGTTCCCCAGAACAGGGCTGGGTCCAGTCTGAGGATCTGAACATTCAGCGGATCTGAAGATTTACAGCCTCCTCATCTATCCCTCTCTTCATAGTGTGCATCTCTCTCTCTCTCTCTCTCTCTCTCTCTCTCTCTCTCTCTCTCTCTCTCTCAATCTTTCCATCCCGTTGTCTCGCTCAGTACATTTGTGTCTCAGTTTATGTCATAGTTTCTCATTCCACATTTTCAACACACATGCTTGCTATTCAGTATGTCATGCATTGGCCACTTGTCATACCGGTTTATAAAGATGGCAACCACACCCACAGAGGCAGTTTCTGTGGGTGTGAATCTGGTGAATGACTTCAGTTGTAGGGTTTGAGATGCAAGGTTTTTGCTCAACATGATGTACCTCATTTGTTCATGAGTACTTTTCTTTCTTTACACATGGAGAGTGTGCCTTTGTTCATACTGGACTGCCCTTTGCCACTATTCATTTACAAATGTTACTGTCCAGTTGGCTTGACACAGTGTTATAATGCATTTAACACAAACTCTTCAGTTTCTACAGGAATCTAAATAAGTTCAGAGTAGCCTTATGTAGTGTTGCACACATCCAACCCCGGTTTATAGGAGTATTTAGTGAATGCAGACCTCTTTCCTTACAGCATAATTTGAAAGAAGAATTGGTTTTAATTTGACTTTGAAAGCATGTTTGTTCCCTCAAACATTTTACTGTTCCTCTGATACAACTACATTACAGCTGACTTTACTTAGGTTATCTTAGAAATTGTCAATACATGAGGTCATCATTGGTCCTCATTAATAGTGCAGTGTGTACTTTGATCATTGTTTCAGTTTGGCACTACTGGCACATATTTATGTGCTGCAACTGATGAGACCTCTAAATATTGTGATGCATATCATTTATTGTTTAAAAAAAAAAGTGTATGCTGTAACTTTTCTATATGTCGCCCCCTTGAAACGATAAGGTTCTAGCTAACATTTTTATTAAAAATGAGTTATTTATATATGTTTTTTATATAGTTATGTATATGTTACATGTGTGGTGTTTTAGGTAATATGCATTTTAGCCTCTTGATCTCCATATATGTCACTATTAAGACTTAAAGGCTCAATATCTCAATACTGCTCAGATTGCCTTCAATCCAGGATCACCTAGTTTACACAGTATGGGGGTGTTTGTGTGCATATATGGGTTACTGCTGTGGAAATGTGTGTGTTTGCCTCAGGCTGTTGATGTTGGCTCAGAAGGCAGTGGATAATGCTAATTAAACCCCCATATGTGGCAGGAATTTACCATAAAACAAAACCTGAATTTTATTTTGTTTCCATCAACACAGTGCTTAAAAATGCTCTCATTAACTTCCTGCTGACCAGCTACTGTAACTGCCTGCCCATTATGTCAAATGCATGCACATTTCCCTCCATAACCCAATGTTCACACACTTTTAGTATGAGCCCATCAGCCTTGCTTCCATATTCTGGCCACAGTTCACTTTCCTTTGCCATGACAATTTGTTTTTGACCTTGGTCAATTGAGGGCCTTCCACTGGAAAGAAATGTTGGAAGGAAAACATACAGACGAAAGAATTGAAGGGAGAAGACAAAATGGGGCATCTTGTCATGTGCAATATTTCTACCACATGTGCGTGTTTCCACTCAAGAATTGGCAAAAGTGAGGGGGGTTGATTTGGATTAGTTTAGTCTCTGTTCTTGCTGCTACCTGAGGGTGGGATATGGATACGGTTAGCCACAGTAGGATAGAATCATGGTCTGCTGAGACATGAATCCTTATGGGCACATTTTACCAATGCATTATATAATAAAGTATGCCCTGTCCTCAGGCATTGTCCCAGTACATAGTTAAGCAGGAAATTATTGTCCGTTTTTTTTTTTTGTTTGTTTTTTGTTTTTTTTTTTGGTTTTTTTTGGGGTGGGTGTTGAGCTGTATGTAACTTGAAAGAGTTAAAGCCTAAGATCGTCTCTGACTAAATGTGTAAGCTGAATTAAAATAAATTTAATATTTTGCATTTTATATTTCTGGGGTGTTTTTGCCCTGCCATAATGTCTATTTGTGATCCATGCAAATTTGATTATATTGCACATTATGATTTCGAATCTGCATGAGCCTGACTGCCCTTTCAGCAGGTGCATTCCAGACTGACATGTTGGTGAAGAGTGGATGAAACATTTACAGACAGTGCATAGGCAGCAGAGTATTGGAAATATCCAGACCAGGTGCCAGGTCATTTTATCTTTTCCCACTCAGTGTTTCTGAGGGAAAATAAATGTTCCACCAGGTGTACAGAAGCATTTCCCCATTGCTCACCTTGAGAAAAAAAACTCCAAAAAGAACATTTAATGAGACAGAAAGTAGCATCCCATCCAAATATATTTGCCTCGTCTAGAAACATTAAATAAATAGAAATATTGTTATTAGAATGTCAGGCACAACCAATCATTCTATCACTCTGTAAACACTGTAAATCAGATATTATTGTAACCCATCAGTATTCTTAATCCAAGGCCAAGTACTGATGACGTACTGTGCTGGGAAATCTGAGTATTTTTCTTTCAAATCCTAACTTTTTTTAATGACTTGAATCATTAAAGGCTCCACTTTTAACTGAGTTTGTTCTTGTCTTGGCAATCACAAAACTATCAGAGAATGTTGTTGGCATTACTTGTATTGGGTTTGGTATGAGGTCAAGCATAATGATTCTAATACTCAATGATGATTGATTGTTCCTTTAAAAAGCTTAGTCTGTTCTGAGTAATATATTATATTATTCTCCCAAAATAGACCTAATCAGTTACACTGTTGTAGAAACAGTGTTCCCTACGTGAACACAGACCTTGCGGAACTGAAGATCAAAAATCCAATTCTCACATGGTTGTGACTTTTAACATGCTGAAACTGCTGTACTAACATGAAATAAAGCACCATCTATCCCAGTAAGTTCATGAAGTTTAGATTTATATGGCAGGTAATCAGCCTGATACTGTTACATAATTATGAACATGTGCTAGCAAAGCAGTGTGTAATTCAAATAATATGTTTGTTTTCTTTATATGTAGTTTTTTTAATTCACTATGACTATACCAATTTCCACTAGTGTCCTCCTACTAACTAGTGTTAGTACATTAGTAAAGTTAATTAAATCAATAGTTAGGTGCTTATAGGACTAAGATTTGAAGCTTGTAACCCATTTTGCTTACCTGTTGAAGGTGTACAGTTGTAAAGCTGACAGAAATCTGATTTTAAGCCATAGCTCATATTTGTAGTCAGATGTGGGGTTTTTTCATCAGATGGTCCCACACATTGGAAATGAAAACCTGATTGGTTCTACTGTCATTTGTTATGTATGTGCTTTTTAAATCTATCTGCTTTTTATACGATATCTTTAGAAATCGTGATCCGTGGGAAAGCTAAACAGAGTCTGATTGCATAGATTTTGGTGTTAAAAGAATTGTTATTACTAATATACCTGCTGTGAAAAAACAACCAGCAAGATTCAGTTGGGTTTTTTTTAAATGAACAACATGCATTAATTTTTAAGTTATCTGAAATGTTTAGATTTTCTCTTAAAGCCTACACTGTTCTGAGGGCCTCCCTCCCCTCTGGTTATTGCAATAAAAGAAAAAAAACTCAGATTGACACACAGGCTCTCCAGATGCACTTAAGTGAGGTTATCCAACAAGTGTCCTGCGGCTGAAGAGGTTCTTCATAATATATTTTGAGCCATAGCTCAGGATCCTGTTAGAGTTATCTCCTGATATCCATCTGTAATATGTTACGCTGCTGTGTATGCAATACTTTACTGTGTGAGCTACAGCTGATTTGGAGGGGTTACAAGGTCAAAGTTACTATGTTTAAATCTTTTTCTCCCAGAGTACTCATTTCCTTTTGGCTTATATACAGCAAGGCCACATAATCACACAGCACACAGTTGCTGTTAATTTTAGTAACTGTCAGATCATCAGCTCTTACTTAAAATGAAAATGAATATATTGTCCGTTCAGTGTCATGAACAGTTAATGATTTATTTGGATTTTGGATTTTGATCTGAGTCTTTCTTTTCCGTGTCTGTTGTGTCATTCAGCTCGGACTTCGCAATGCAGAGGTTTGACCGAGACTCTGAGGTATACAAGATGATTCAGGAGAATAAGGAGTCACGCTCTGCCCCTCGACAGTCTAACACCTTTAAAATGCTGCAGGAGGTGCTTGAGGCTGATGAGAAAGGTGAGTTTCATGCCCCCACCCATGTATGTACACACACACAACATATGTTGACCTTGTCAGTTCATGAGGGGTCATACACATGTCTTATAAATAGCACATTTATTCAGTGTTCATCATCTTAGAATGTTGTAGTAGAAAACAGTATTTTCAGAACTTGACTTAAGTATATTGTTGTGTGTAAATGTCCATGAAAACGTTCTCCACTCTCAGCAGCATTTTGAGGCCAGTAGTCAGAAGGAAAGGCAAGGTGGTGCTAACAGTTTTACGATGCGCGAATGAGCTGCTGGCAAACGTTCCTGCTGTAACAGGCGTGTCTGAATAGTTAGATGGGAATATCCAATCTACTCGCTCAGAAAGAAGGACGCGTATAGAAGCTTTGATTAATATAAAGGCTTGTGGTGTCAATTAATTTTAATTTCAATATTGTGATTAATCATGATTGATTACAAGTTAAAATGTTAGTATTTCCTTGTATTTTTATATTTGTGGGAGGAAGTACAAACATATAGTGTGATATGCCTGGTATAAAGGATTTGATGGTTTTCTGAATGAACCATCTCTTAATTTTCAATGTGAATTACTGGAGGACGATGGGGTAAAAATGCATTTAACGTTTCCAGAATAGTCATGTGCATTAAGGGATTAGCATTGACAACACTAATAAGGACTCATGTCAGCTTTAAGCTAAGAACTTTGGACAAGAAAATGTACTAATATGTCTAGATAGTGAGATGTGCAGTATGTCCTGACCATCGTATTCCTCTCATTATAACTTAATTACAAAAAATACACTGTATGTCTAGATTGTCACCATTGTCAACATCACCATTCTCCAGTGAGTTCACGTAACAGTGGATAGTGAACTCAACTGGCAACAGTACTGTTTGTCTAGATCCCAGTATTTCTTTAGCTTAGTACATTGCAACAGATAATTACAGTATTTATTGTATAAACAGAGGTAGAATGTGCACAAGGTGCTTCCATACTCCCCGTCAGTTTACACATAAAAACTGATCAATTGTTAATTGCATAATGCTTAAACACCTAAAACCTAACTTTTTTGTGTTCTAGATGATGATCAATGGTCATAATTTTTGATGGTCAAATTTTGTTTGTGTGTTACAGAGGCTGCACTCAGGTTTCCGGGGAAACTGTCACCAAGCCCTCCCAAACCAGTGGTATCTTCTGTCGCCGGGGTCCAGAAATACCACATTTGTGAAAAATGTGGCACCAACATTGTGTAAGGCACAGACGTTTAACATGATGAAACATACACTCACATATTGCACATACAGCACAGTAGCTCCCAAGTACTGGATTGCCCTGAGTTGGCTTGCTGTGTGAAATGTCATAAGAGATTAATAAAAAGTTTGTAGAGTTGACTGAGATGGTTAACCCTGAGGGAAGTGCTGTCCTCATACCTCATTTAACTTAATATGCCAGAGCTGTATGATGGGTGTGAGAATTGACTCTATGTGCGTGCAGACGTGTGTTAGCATTAGATTACCTCATTAAACTTACTGCTGATAGTTTCCCTCAGCATCATGTGTTTTGTGTGCATGGGTGTGTCTGTATACCATTTACTGTTTGAAACCTGTGTGGCTTTGTGTATCAAGCACTAGGTGTGGAATGATTTTAGTGTGTGTGTATGTTTGATAAATGTCTGTTGTAGCTCTGAGGGATGTAACAGTGATCCTTAAATCAAATTAATAATGTAGGTTTACACTTGAACTTGAGCTGCACCTTCTTCATATTGTTTCTGTCACATGGTAACTTTCTAGGAAAAGGAAAAATATTCACTAGAAGTAAATGTAATGTAAATAATTTTGTAAATTTGTAAAAATGCAATTTTGTAATAATGTGGAAAATCTGCTCTTTCCTCCTCCTCCTCCCTGTATGAACACACCACTTTCTGTTTTATAATTCTGTGTTATAAAATATCTCACCTTCATTACAGAGGGGGGCACAGCATCCTGCACCTCCCTGTACTTTTGCCCAACGTGGCCTGAGTTTGCCCCCTCCGTACCATCACTAAAATCTGTTGTCATGCATTGTGTGCTTTACACACACAAGACATTTCTTGTACTCCATTTATTTAAATGGTTTATACTGTAATCATTAATGTCCTAAGATGCACTGCTGTTTCGTCCAGCCCTCATTTGAGGCTCTTTGGTAATGTTTTTTCTTTTGTCCTGTGTTGCAGCACCCAGGCAGTGCGGATCATTGACGATCGTTTCCGTCATCCAGAGTGCTACACATGCACGGACTGCGGCCTCAACCTGAAAATGCGAGGCCACTTCTGGGTGGGAGATGAGATGTTCTGTGAGAAACATGCCCGTGAGCGCTATCAGGGCCCAGGTGCCGGCTACCGCCACCCCATCTCCCCTCACCACTGAAATCACAACCCTTCTGCACAACCTCCACACCCCCAGCCCTCCATCCTCTCCTTCCTTTCCTTCCTCCACAGTGGAAGGCAGGACAGTGTTGGCTTAGAGGAAGCAACCAAAAACAAACAGAACTCCCAGCTTCCTCATATTGGTTCCCAGTATCATTGTTCCTTCCTCAAGCCACGGAGTGTGCCACAGCCTGCCAGCTCGGAATCCTGGGACTGATTGAGGGAGGGCTGGGACATGTAGAGATATATAGGCCACATGCAAAAAAGAAAAAAAGTTATAATATACCTATAGCATCAGATATTATATTCTTTAACCTCTGCCTTGCCTGCCAGTTCTTCACATTGCATTAGGCTTGATTGTTTACATAGTTCACCATGAAATTATATCATGTTTGTCTTTATTCATTTTGACTGAAATGTATACAGACTCTGCTTTAAGGTCAGGCCTGAATCTGCTTCATGTGGTGAAGCTATATCACAGGCAATGATGCACAGAGGAGTGAACTCCTTTCTGTGTGTGTGAGAAGTTTAAACAGGTGAGGAACTAAAATAAACATGAAAAAAAAACCCACAAATCCATTTTCTCCTCACTTAGGGTGTACATGTGTGTGCATGAGTGAGATCTGAGTGAGATCTGAATGATTCCTGAAGTGTTAGCATAGATCTGACTGTTGATGCCTTAATCAAATGCATACATAACTGCTATTGAAAGTATTGTGCTGTTACTTATTTCACAAATGCATAAAAACAGACACAAACATATTTTTTTGTATAAGCACACTTGTTTAGTTCAGGGCTGTCCAACCAGTGTCCCAAGGGCCAAATCTCACCTACAGAAGTTGTCGGCAGTTGCTTGAGCCCCTAAGGGAGCCCATCTTAACCCATGGGTCTGTCTAATCTAACCTGCCAAATCCCATTTTACCCCACAGTGCTAATATGTCTTGGGCAGCCCTGATTTAGAGTAATTGTTTTCTTTTCATTTACTTTTTATTAAACAAGGGAAACGTATATTAAAGCAATAATAATGATAGCATTTTTCTGTAAATAATGTTTTCTCTTTAAAGTGCTATAAATATATATATTGGTAGAGTGCTTTTTCATGCTGGAGTGGACAGGGTTATGTGTTTGGGTGTGTCATATGTTTTTCTCTGTGAAGAGGACTTGATGAAAGAAATATTGACATGTGGCCGCAGTTTGTTTGTATTGTGGACCTTCACAAAGGTGGTTTATTTTCATAGAAGCAGAACTTGTTGAGTCTGATGAATCTTGAATGTTAAATTGCTCCTGTGGTTTCTTTATCTTTTTTCTTTTTCAAATATAAAAAAATGTTGATGACGAGGTCATTGGGTTGTGATTTATTCAGAATCTTCCCTATTTTGGGGTTTTGTGTTGGTTCTTAAAGTTCTTCCAACAATCTTTATTAGTAATTAATAACATTTCACAGCCATGTAACCAAACTCCAGTGATTAGCACACATTAATGTTCAGCTGTTCTCAAACTTGTTGATGCAGGATTCCATGTATCCTGGAAAATCTTGAAAACCTGGAAATTTCAGGGAGCCAACCCAGATCAGGTTGATGTTTAGTCTGGACAGGAAAAATCACATGAGCCAAACACGAAAAGGCGGTTTGACAATCAGATTTGTACTGATGCGTATCAGTCTGCAAAGATTTCAGAGTCTTTGTCGCAACAAACAAATGTTCTGGAAAATTATCTACGAATGATTGAAGTTTGTGATGTTTCACTGTCATGTACACGGGTATCTTGTTTTATAGTGTTTAACATTATACATGTATACGTAAGTCACTACTTATAGGCACTGTTTATGCACGTTAATCACTAATGAATAAGATCATTTAAAACTTTACCCATATGTTCAGACTGTTCATGACTTTCTATCTAGGCTCTTCCCCTGCTGAATTCTGGGAAATACTAAGTAGCCAACACCCTGTGCCCTGAGTGTTTATGACTGGTTTTAGTGGCTATGTCTTGTAGGTATTCAGCAGTGAACACATGTAGGGCTTTATGTCAGTAGAATCATTTTATAATCAACATGGAATTTAACCAGAACTGGGCTGATATGAATGAATTCTCTAGTTTTAATAAGGACCCTGGCTGCACCATTTTAACTGGCTAATGTTTAATAGAACAACTTGACAATAGTGTTTTGGATTAATCTCGACCTTAATAAAGGTATGGACTATTTTTCTGTCATGCAGAGGTTAGGCATTTCTTGTCTTAGCAGTGTCATATTACCGATGCAATATTAAATGATAAATCTGAATCAGTTATGCCCAAGGTTATTAGCTGCTGAAAATCTACCAGATTTAACATTGCCTGATTATGTCTCGTAACTTTGGAACTCAAAAGGATAACCTCTGTTTTGTCATTATTTATAAGGAGGAAGTTACATCCATCTTTTCACCTATTATACACAGTCCATCTCTTACACAATCCTTTTCTTTACCAAAGTTTGGCTGACATATATGGTTGCATATTGTCTGTATAATATGGGAGTTTTGTGCAGTAATACATGGCAGCATGTATAACATGAACAACTGATGGTCATACAAAATACCGCAAGGCTCTATTTTATCTCATTTTGGGGTAATTGGAAAATACATCATTTACCTTTAACTATGAATTCACATCAATCAAGTAGGGGATCAACAGCTGTACTTAAGTTGAGTAGAACCAGCACGGATGCTCAACCTTCAAATTCAGAACGTTAATTTATATTAACTACAACTGTCTCAGTGCTATGTTACAGCCTTATTCCAAAATGAATTCAATTCATTTTTCCCTAAAAATTCAACACAATACTCCCAATGACAAAGTCAGAAAAGTTTGTTTGAAATCTTTGAAAAGCCTTTGTAGAAGCACCTTTGGCTGCAACTAAAGCCTCAAGTCTTTGAGTATGATGCTACAAGCTTGGCACATCTGTGAATACTTTCCGGATGAACTGTATGTGATATTTAAGGTATGAATAAGATCGTAGGGCCACAGCTTTTTGTAAGATCTTAGGTATAAATGGTAGGTTAGGTGCAGGTCTGTAATTAGACAGTACACTCGGATCAAGATTTGGTTTGTTGATCAAAGGATGAATAAGATATGTGACCCAGGCTTAGGGGTTAGTTTACTGTTGTACAAATTATGGCATCAGACATCATCTGGGCCACTTTAAACACCTCTTTAATTTTATTCATTTTAACTTGTGACTGCTACAGACATCAGTATATATCATCAGTCAGTATCAATATCATTGGCCCCTACATGAATCACTATCTTCAGATATCTCCTAATGTGTTGGGAAGATCAGACTTTGATAGGGCCTTGTACTTTAAATAAAATGTGGCACCCATTCACACCTGATTGAAAACACCTGACTCAATCGTTCAAATGATCTGCTAATACTATCTGCCACCCACAGATATGTAATATTGGACCATTTTCCAATAAACTAATATTAGAGTCTAATATATTTCTCATTTGTTTGATTTGGTTCTCATTGGCGACTTTTACGGCAAATGTGCGTATAAATATAGAAAAATCTGTATTTTACAAACTTTCAAGCGCCACTGCTTTTAAAGGAAGTGTTGATTCTGAAGCTTTTACTTGAATGTGATTTTTTTCATTGGCCAAAATGTAAGCATTTAATGCCATTGATATTTTTATTTCATGGTTATATTGTATTTATTAGTTCTGGGGAGAAAAAAAAAAACATTGAGTCCTTGCGAAATAGAGTGTAAAAATAGAATTAACAGGATATGACCACTAGAGGGCCATAGAGTCAATGTACTGAGTTCAGTACATTTCATTAACATGTCTGACACATGGGTATCTATTACAATTACTACAATGAACAATGATTAGAAACAGTAATAATAAGCTGTAGTAATATTAGAAATCATGCTATAGAACTTATCTTACACCAATATGTCTCCATAAGATGTTCCCAAATGTATCTCCATTATGTCCTATTTGTAATGTTGATAAAGATAGAGTCATGCATATGTTCTGAAAATATACAAAAATTCTAACATTTTGGAGAAGTGCTAATGGAGTGATGTGATGATGATACTAGATAAAATATGTCACCATGTTTGTATCTTTTAAATTACAGTCCTGATATGGCCCTGAATGAAAATCAGGTTTATGTTTTAAAAACATTATTTAATTGTTTACTGGCCAAACTTTCCATCAGTTAGTATGTGGCTGACAAAGATCTCTTTTCTGGCTTGGAAAGCTCAAAATTCACCACAGATACCAGATGTTTTGTGAAATTTGGTCTTCTGTATTGAAAATATTAGATTATAATAGTGATTCTGCCTGTACTATATATGCTCCAGTGCCAGTACCTTGGTTTGGTCTATCTTGTATTTAATTCAGTTTAATTCAGTCAATGCAAGTATAGTAGAAGAGGAAATACAAAAAAAAAACAAAAAAAAACAAAAAAACATGCTTTACATTTGCTATGTATACATCTAAGAACAACTTAAAATACATAATAAAGACATTCTGTGGCGTTTGTAATGATTTCAACCTGCTCTATAAAAGCCTTATCGTTTACCTCAGCTGAGAAATATTACATATCAGTTCTCCTTTACTTAGATGTTGGACAGGTTCTTACCTTTGCTCACAAAAATGACTTAAAGCTTTGATTTAGGTTCAGTGCCGTTTTTTTTTTCAAAGCTTCACATTACAAATGATTTAAACTTGGTGCAGAACCTGCTCCCTCTACACCGTAACCGTTTACCTTCCTTAGTCAGAGATGAATGGCCTGTCTCAACTTTCCACTCCTTTTGGGCTTTCTGCTCAGGGCAATCTGACTTGGTTGGTTAAGGCTTGCTTTCTTTGTCATGTGTCTAAGTCCATATGTGTGCACAGACATCACTGCAATCAATCTTCCCCAGAAGGCCCAGTAGAGCCTGAACAGGCTGACTCCAGCTAAAGACAGGAACTATGCTCCAGTGAGTGGGGAAATGGGTGTGTAATCAGACGTTTGCTACTCCCTCATGTTGAGTAACACGCTCTCCAATGGGACTGCCTGAAGTCCCTTAAAGAATTCCACACTTAACGTGAAGGTTAGGCCAAGAAGCAGACTTGCACAATTTTTCCCTCACTCTAAATATAGTCGAGCAGCCAAGACATGTTTGGAGTGCTCTGTAGCACAGGAGCTACGAAGTTAAGGTAGCTAACAAGTAATGCAAGCTTATGCGCCACTAATGAGCACTGTGTAACATGCAGCCCAAATCATCACACATCCACCTCAAATCTCTAAAATACCTGCTTATAGACGTGGCTTCAGACATGGTATAATGGCTATTTGTAAAAACAGGCACAAGTAGAACAGCAGCAGCCAAATTTAAGCATTAATTCAGCTTGATCTGAAATGTATGTTAGGATTTAGGCTTGCAGTTTATACATCTCTTAAAGATGCCATAGTACGGAGCCCAGGAGGGAACACAGATCAAAAATGTAGTACCGTATTTTCCGGACTATAAGCCACTACTTTTTTTTCCACGCTTTAAACCATGTGGCTTATAATGAGGTGCAGCGTTTTCTTTTATATGTTATTTTCCAGGGTTTTTTTTTGTTTTTTTTACTTTGTGGGTGCGGCTTATATTCCGGTGCGTCTTATAGTCTGGAAAATACAGTAATTTGGGGGAATGAGTTGTAATTCGTGTTCACGTCTTCACTAAATCTTGAGCATGAAAGAACAAGTTCATTTTGTTTCATTGTATTGCGGCTTTCCTGGGTTGAAAGTGCAAAATCATTGCTGGGAATTTGAGAAAATATGAGCATGGCTTGCAAATCGTTCCCTCTACTAAATGTAACATAATGAACTAGTACAGGTGTATAAATTGGTTGTATGTGCCTTTAGATCAGCTGCAGGTTTAGACCGATATACCTACTTAGATATTGCATTGGGCTCAGTGGTAAACATCTCTTGCTGACTGCATTTAGTTTCAGAGCAGCAGTTTATGAAAGGTACTCTTCAAAATAAAACTACTTCAAGAAAATTGACACATTCTTATTGAACAAACAAATTTGACTTATTAACTCCATAAACCAATGTTACTAAATGAGATAAAGTTTAAATATAGAAATAATGTCTAATAAATACATTTATTTATTTATTTATTTATTTGTTTGTTTGTTTGTTTGTTTGTTTGTTTGTTTGTTTGCTTGCTTGCTTATTTGCTTTCTTGTATTTTTCTATCTTGCTAAGCTGCACCCTCTTTTATTTGTGGGCTTGTCCCTCAGTTTGAATACCTGTGCACTAAAGCAGGGTTGCTCAACCAGTGGGCTGGAGAGCACCAGGGGGCTTGAAGCACTTGAAGCATCCTCAGGGTAAGATAGTAGTCCATAGTGGGCTGGTAATAGCACTTTAAACATGTGTGTGGGAGGGGGAATTATTTAGTGTAAGTAAAAATCATGAGATCAAATACATGTACAAACCACACTACGTGAGGCATGATGTGGAAGATAGATTTTTATATGGGGTCTTGCGTACAGAGACAGCTTTTTAAGTCCACATTTTGTAACTAGATGTCATCTAGCAGCAGATCTATTCTGCTCATTTCTGTGAAGAACATGGGACAGATGTTTTCATTCAGACCTGTGTTAAACTATTTCCTAGCACCCAAGAAATAAAAGGCCAAAACAGTTTTACATAAAAAGGTTGAGATTTATTTTCTTTTGGGCCATTCGTGTTATTAACAGGTGAACTGTGAACTGTGTGGGAAAGTTTGAGAACCCCTGCACTACACTAGAGATGGGCAGTTCTGCTCTTGGAGTGCTGCTTGCTCAAGCACATCTGATTTAATTGTCAATTTAGTTAATCTAGTAGGCCTGTTAGAGCAGGGAAATTTTGACTCATTGCCCACCCTTGCACTAGAGGGAAGCTGAAGACATGAATCCCTGCCGTTATATCACTATTTTAAGTCCTTTTTTATTTTTGAAAAGGCCTTTAAACGATATGTGAATGTTTCATAATGAAAGGCTCAACAGTCTAGTGCAGGGGTCAGAAACCAGTGGCTCCCGAGCTGCATGCGGCTCTTTTATCCTTGTACTGCGGCTCCGCATGGTTTGAGAAAATAAATAATTAAATAAATTATAAGTATTTAATTGAAGTGTATTTTATTTGCAGACGCTGTGCGCAGAGGTTCAGGACCAGAAGTCCCATTATCCAGCTCAAAGAAATATTTATGCAGATTTTTTGCAAATATTTATTTTTCATTGTTCAGTGACATAGTGCTTTTTTCCCCTCAATGTATTTTTAAATTCAGGTCCAGGCTCTGCTGCACACTCCAAAAGCCTAAAGGCTCATCCTTGCTTTATTTGCTCCATGGATAATTTAAGCTTTTTAATTCATTTGATAGAGACCTTCAACTCAGTGTTGCTTTTTTTTATTATTTTTTCAAGAATTCAAAATGTGTTAAAAAAATCATTTTCTCTGTAGCACTTCTTGGATTTCATGAAAAAAACACTTTAGTTGTTTATGCAAAGTGTAAAAGTAAGAAAAAGCAATATATTCAATGTTATCTTCATTGAAGAGGTCAAAAAATATTTGCGGCCCAGTGTTTTATTTTCTGTTGAAACCGGGTCCAAATGGCTCTTTGGGTGTTAAAGGCTGCTGACCCCTGCTTTAGTGTGACTGTTTAGTGTTTGTTCTGTTAGCAACAATAAAGTAAAAAGACAAGTCTCTACTTTGGATTTGAACAGAAGATGGGAATGTGTTTCAAAGGGTATGGGAGAGCAAATTTCACAACATTGAGGCGATTGCATTAAATTACTGCCAATGCAATCTTGGGCAATTTTTGGAATACGAAGAACTCTTACTCCCAGCAGGCCTTAAGGACATTCAGGCTGACTGAAGTTACTTAAGAGCCATTTCTGGAATCATTATTTGTCCTGTAGCAGATGTAGACGCTTAACCTCTACATGATCCCTCAGCTTTGATCATGTGACGATGCAAACCAAATCACCAGTTTCAAATGTCTAATATTCACAGAAATGCATACAGTGTAAAGAAGGCTCTTACCAGCAGGGGGCAGTGTTCTTTTAGGCATTATTAAGAAAGCCTGCTCCATCTTCAACTACATCTCTGAGTTCAGATCAAGCAGATAGGCTTTTATCAGACGCCAGGGCAGCTTTCAAACACACTCACAAAGAGCTCTTTATGTATTTGTTGGCGGTGTGTTTGTTTTTTCATGCCTTTCACAAATTTCATGGCTTTTTTTTCTTCCCTCCAACTAATATTCCTCTCATGGAGCTGGAGACAGTGACCTCAGCACTCTGAAGCGACTAATGGGTGGTGATGTCACTCCACGCAGGCCGTCACTCCAAAACCACAAGGATTTATCAGCCCAAGAGTTGAACAAACATCCCATATCAGGCTTGTTCATCTGAGATCGTCGGTTCAATTATAGGTAATTACATGTATACCAGTCATAGCCATAACATTAACACCCCTGACAGTTCCAGTGTCACCCGTAAAGTGGTGGGAGCTACATTTTAGGCAGCAAGTGAACAGTAGGTCCATTTGCCTTGTACTGTGCACGGACACAATAGTCCCAGTTCCCACTCTCCTGCTGGCCTGTGCTCAGACTCACATCGTTATGACGAGGTTTTGAGAAATTCGAGTTTTGCGCTCAGGCCTTAGTGATCCCAGTAGATGAGTGCCGTGCCAGTCCAACTGAATCATGCCCAAGTCCACCTCTTCAAGCAGGCCCAGGCACAGTTCAGAGCAATCACTCTACTCAAATGAAGTGGGTTTAGGGGGAACACATGCTCGGGCACAGTACAGCTCGCCTAGTTTGAGTACACTGTAAGAATCTGAGATTTGACAAGAGCCACATTATGAAAGGGTCATGGGCACCTAAGATCTGGATCTGCTGCAAGGATACCACAGCACACCTACAGAGGACTTATGGAATCCAGGCCTTAACAATTCAGACCTGTTTTGGCAGCCCAAGGGTGACTTTCTTAATATTAGTGGTATTATTATTATGGCTGATTTAATTCAGCCATGAAGTTTTGTACAGACTAGCCCCTTTGACTGCCCCTTCACCTTATAACAGCCCACCAGGATTTTTATGGATTTTTATGAATCCATTGGTGTATAACAAACAAGCCAAAACTTCATAACAAAAACATCTCCTACCTTCAAATACAAATATAGTACTGGTTGCACTTTCTGCTCATTCTTCTCCATTTGTTTGAATAAGCAGTGAAAATCAATTATTATAGAATTACACCATGCATTTGTAATTGCCAGAAATAACTACAATTGTGCTCCCACTTTATTCTCCCAGTTTTGTGTGTAATTTGGACAATTTCTGTTTGTCATGAAATGTTCACACATTCAGTCATTCAGTCTCATCACTTAAAGGACCCCTACCATAGAAAACTAACTTTCCCTTGCTTTTTTGGAATAAAGTTGCAGTTAATATGCAGCTTAACCATGTAAAATGTACCATTCAGTACCCAGTCCATACTGTTAATATATGGAAACTAAAGGGTAAAAACAACCCATTTTGAAATAATTGTTTGTGATATCACAGTAACCATCTCAGATCTTTACAAAGTCAGCCTACCACAGTTTAACCCTACTCACTTATATTGCACTGATATTTCAGTTACTTACTCTCTTATATTGTGTCTTATTTCAAAAACAAGAGCTGTGATTTGTAGTGCATAATTTTCAGATTTAATTATGCATTACTTAACCCCCATGTGCCATACTGTCATATGCTATAGGGCTGCACGGTATTTGCTTCATGTGAATTTGTCAACAAATAATATTTTAAATGTGAGGAACTAGGTATTTTTCCCAATGAAACAATATGAATAAAATCTTTCTTATTCTTATATAAGTTCTTATACTACTTGTTTCTGCCTTTCTGCCCTCTTTAAGACCAATTCATGCTTCTGCATCAAATTCTACACCGTAAGTATGGTGTAGATACCACATAGTACACATAGTGCTGTTCTTTTCAAAATACTAACACATGAGCTTACTGATGTCTGCACTGGACTGCATAATACTAAGTGATGGGAAGAAGAAGGGCTGTCCTACCCACCCAGAGAAGGAGTGTGAGTCTGGTTGAGCTCTTTGGGACTCCTGGATACAATTATAGGTTCTATGCTTAGACAGTTGCTCCACCCTGGAGCCTTTTTTAGCCTAAGCATTAAGAGAATATTCTCTTTCTTATACTACTTGTTTCTGCTCTGCTGCCCTCTTTAAGCCCAGTTTATGCCTCTGCATTAATTAGATACCCCATAGTACATGTACCCTAACCCATAGCCTGAAGCCCCTCACCCCAGAAATGTATCTACCATGTGTCATGGTGACGCAGACTGCAACAACTGTGATTGGTCCACTTAGTAGCGTCCTCCCTCGCCATTATTTTTAATTTCAATTGGATAAATATGGATCAAGCTGAGTAGAGATTAGCTGAGGAAGTCTGTAAATATGTTCAAAAACCATTAACTCCCACCCCAACATAATCTGCCCAATTTCAGCCACTGTTGCTGGTTGGACTCATGACCTACTGTAATATAATGACTAATTTATGCTTCTGCAGCAAATCAATGCAGAGTTTACATAATAAACTGCACAATGGAGTAGGACACTTGCTCTGCAAGCTCTGCATTGATTGGTTGCAGAAGCATAAATCAGCCTTCATTAAGTCATTATATTGCAGTAGGTTGTGTGGCACCGTGAAAAGACATAAATGATCATTTGTCATGCATCAACAATGTCTTAATACACCCACTGTGTTTGCATACACCCTAGAGAATTCACACCCAAGGGGCAGAGAGCACACTTGCAGAACTATGGGCACTATCCACAGCACCTTCTGAAGTCATGCTCTGCCAGTTCAGGGAATTGAACCATCAACCTTCCAGGCACAAGGCTGGTTCCCTAACCACCAGGCCACAGGGCAGCCATACATTGGTGTGGTGCAACAAAGGCTGTGGTGTGCTATATCAATAAAAATTGTCCCTGGGCAAGAACACTGACACTATATTGGCCCATCTCTGTAATTCAAGTAACCTCGTACATCACTCTGAAAAAGGGCATCAGCTAAACGCCATAAATGTATGTGAAACAAGTTTGTGGATGTATGTGATACAGTAATATTACAGTCCTTCATTTACAGGCCTTATTAAATTATTTTAGCATGTAGGCCTACACAGTTCTAGTGATTAGCACAATTTACTTGTATTTGTGCCAACTGTCCACCACTGTCCACATCTTCATGTGTAGAGAGTAGAGTTCATTTGGCCCTACCAGCCTACAAAATAGCCTATCATCATGATTGTTGACTCTATTTGTTCTCTTTAATTTAATTTTTTAGCATAGAGAACATCTGCTCTGTTTCCGACCAGAATACCTACTTGTCCATCTTGGCCTTCAGTGAAGGTTAGCTCATTATTTTCCTGTCTTGCCCAGACCATCTCTGTCACTCTATCTTTCTCTCTCTCACTCTCTCTGCTTCTTTTCCTCTCTCCTGTTTTCCTCCATGTTCCCTCCCTCTCTAGTCCACCTGGAATGGACTCCAGATGTGGAACTTGAGGGAGAGATTGCTTGCACAGCGATACGAGAGAGAGAGAGAGAGAGAGAGAGAGAGAGAGAGAGAGAGAGAGTAGAATGTTGGAACGACATAAAAGTTTGTCTGGATGCCATTAAGTACAATTTGATGTAATGTGCAGCTTGGGACGTGACATTTTAAAAGGAAACTGCTCGCCAGATGAGGAAGGTCTGGGGGTCTTTATTTTAACACAAGCGGCATAAAGCCCCCTCTGTCCCGGCCATGAGGCTGACTCTCAGCCGTCTTTTTCCTCCAGCAATCTCCGCTGTTTTTTCTCAGGAGCTCCGCACGAACAGTATCGGCTGCAGCCACAATAACAAACCGCTAGAGCAGCGCACAAACCCGCCCTTTGTACCCAGCACACCAGCGCCCCTGTTGAGCCTCTCCATCCGTTTTCTCTCTTTTTTTAATATTTGTAAAAAGTGGTTTCAGTCTTTTTTTTCCCTTCTTCCTCCATCTTTCTCCACTTCTCGTGTATCAAAAGGGGGTCGTTTTCAAGCACTTTCAAAAACCTGCGGGTTTGAAATAAAACAGTTCTGGCTTTTTGCTCTCCTGAGACCAGTGTGGACAGAACAGTGTGGACTTCTGAGTAGCTTAGCACAAAAATATCGTTTAATCGTGTGTGTGTGTGTGTGTGTGTGTGTGTTTTGACTTTGACAGTATCAGCCCATAAACACCCCTTGTGAAAGTTTGTGCTGAGTTAACATTTCTGTCAGTCACAGAAGGAGGATTTTTAGTTGAAGCCAAACAGAAAGTCATTGTTCCCTCATCTGAGAGGAAATCTTTGTTAGCTTTATGTGCCTTTTTTAGCATTACACTGCTTCAAAGCATCACAGTCACTCAGAATCATTCATTTTCTTTTCTTATTCTTGTTTTTTCTTTAGTTTGTGTGAAAGCCATCCCGCGTCTAGCGGATCCATGCAGCAAATGGCTTCTCCGCTCAAAGTAGTCTCTTTTAATCAAGGCCTAAAGGTTGAAATACCAGTGTAATTGCCAACTTGAGAGCTTGTTTGCAGAGCAATTTATGTTGCCTTGTTGGTTTTCTGTAAAACAAAGCAACACTTCATCAATTTTACCTCAATGTTTCCACCATGGTAACATTAAGAGCCTGCTGATCTGTTTGGGGGAAGGAAAACAAAGCTGAAATGACAACTTTTTCATAGTCGTACATTAAAAACACAAAATGACAATGTAAAATATGTATCTATTACTTTTGCACTGCAAATTGAGGATCGATCTAAATGAATAATGTGTTCACAGCATGTCAGTAGCAGCTTTATATATTTCCAGCTGTTTCAGGAAATCTGTGTATGTGCACACAGATTGTACACAGCTGATTCTTAATTAAATTCTTCATGCTTATTGTGGAGACCATGAGAAACAGGCAGATGAGAGGAACTGTCTATATCTAACTTGCCTCCTTATCTGCTTGCTATGTGTATTAGATTTCTCCTCATTGGTTCTCAGCCTCCGTGCACACGGTACATGTTGGAGCCAAGCCTTAATTTAGCCTTGGATGGACCGGTTGCATGCAAGGATCTGAGGAATCACAGAGAGCAATCAAGGGATGACCAACTGGGTCATAGTACCTGGATTTTTGTTGGTCAAGAATATAATCTATGTCGCACAGAACAGGATTCTGAAGCTTCTTTCTCAACTAAAATCGAATCAGATGTCTGACGGAAGCCATTTGTACCAGCATTAATCAGTCATAACATTAGTACCATAAATATTCTCCCCCTTGTGCCACCACAACAGCTCTAACACTTTGAGGCATGGACTCCACTGAACGCACTCTGTGGTATCTGATGCCAAGATAGCAGCAGATCCTTTGAGTCCTATGAGTTAAATTGCATCATGGATCGCATCAATGAGCCTTAGGTGTTCAATGCTCATGACCCTGTTGCAATTCTGAAAATCATTCACTAAATATTAGAAATGTTCAAGATCTCAGTACGTTTTTTGAAAACAGGACAGCCAATAAGAGCTGAAACTCTCCTGAAAACTGCAATATGACTGGACGGGGCTAAACAGTGGTAGGCTGAATTGTCCGAGATATGGAAATGAGTTGGATACTGTGGCATCACACAACTTATGATTTCAAAATGGGCTGTTTTTTGAGCAGATTAAAAATATATATATTAAGCTACATATGAAAATAATTAGGGACACTGAGTTTTCTGTGTTGGGGGTCCTTTAAAGTTAGATTCAGATCATTGTCAGGGAATGACAGTGTGTGAACACTTGATGACAAATAGATCAACAGTAGAACTAAATGTGACAGTTATTGCTGGCAATAACAAATGCATGATTCTATAATAGTTTCTCACTCCTTGCTTATTCAAACGAAAGGAGAAATTCAGTTGCAGGTGTCACCAAGACCACATTTGTGTTTTAAGGTAGGAAATATTTTGGATTATGACTATTTATGGATTTTTGTTGTAATCTGTATGTATATGTTGTTCTGCATGTATATGCACTCACTGAATTGGTCAATCGCCTTCACCCAAGCATTACATTGAAATGTAGTTCCACGTTATATTTATACGTCCGAGGTACGTAAAAGTTTTAGACCTGCACAGACCCAGTGCTCAGGCCAGGTGACTTCAGTTCATTCAGCTCATAGCGATTTGCTGCTGTGAATATAGTAGAGTGTATTCATCCTCTGATAGTTCATTGTAATGAGCTCCAATTAGTTTATCACTCACTACCTGTGTTAATTATCACCATTAACTGCAGCTCACCTGAGCCAGACTAATAAACAGAAATGCCTTAAATCTTATTACAAAATTCAGACGAAATATTGATTCATCTTTCAGACCTCAAATCAATGTATCCTATATCAAACAAACATGCTGCAAAAGTGCATTTGAGCTTCCTGTGTAAACATGGCCTCATAAACGGCCTCGTCAGTTAGTTACAGAAAGCCGTTTATCAGCCTATTAAAGTGCCATGAATAGCTGCAACACAGTGTACATACTGAGAAAACAGCAGGAATACTATTCAGTCACAGTGAGGAGTTGATCATGCATGAAAGTATCTGTTATCATACCAAAAGCGAGTCCTCCAAACGATTCACTAAGGTGAACAATCAGGCGTTGCTTCATGTCAGCAGTCTGTTAGCTAGGTGCTTATGCTGTTTGACAAATGTGGTCGTTTAGCTCCACACACATTTTGCACATGTTCATTTCACTCACGAGCAAATAGTTGCTGAAAGAACTGGGCAAGACTTCCAGAATCAGAGCCATTAAAATAGAAAGTGTGCCAAATTGTGCACATTTGAGTTTTAGTTTTTCAGTTTCACACACAGATTTTTTTTTACTTTTCTGATATTAATCAACTATCAGAAGTGCACAGTAAATCCCAAGTGCTGAATTAACACCTACACTGTTTTTTTAAGTCCAGCTGGACACAGATGCACACTGTAGGTGTTAACTCAACACTGGGGACTTTGCTGAATCAAAATGTACATAAAGTTTTTATAAGTGGTCCAACACAGATTTCTGCGAGTTCTTTTAAACTGTGCAGACTATTCACTTGTTTAGCACTTAAGAGGCTATACTCTCATCTTGAGGAGGCGTGAGCTGATTGCTGCAAGATAAACACAAAGATGTGGTGTTTCAGACCATTAGTGTTTAGTGCCAAACATACTGTAGGTCTACTGTTGAGGGGGACTGAGCAGATCTACAAAAAAGGAACCATTACTGAAACATTAACATCCATGGCATAGCAAATTAAAGAACATGGTTGAATTAAATCTTACAGTAGACATAGGCTGACTGTGTTCAAAATAGAATATGTTGTATTTTATACTAAGAGCCTACAGGGGTTGGACAATGAAACTGAAACACCTGTCATTTTAGTGTGGGAGGTTTCGTGGCTAAATTGGAGCAGCCTGGTGGCCAGTCTTCATTAATTGCTCATTGCACCAGTAAGAGCAGAGTGTGAAGGTTCAATTAGCAGGTAAGAGCACAGTTTTGCTCAAAATATTGCAATGAACACAACATTATGGGGGACATACCAGAGTTCAAAAGAGGACAAATTGTTGTTGCACGTCTTGCTGGCGTATCTGTGACCAAGACAGCAAGTCTTTGTGATGTATCAAGAGCCACGGTATCCAGGGTAATGTCAGCACCACCAAGAAGGACGAACCACATCCAACAGGATTAACTGTGGACACAAGAGGAAGCTGTCTGAAAGGGATATTCGGGTGATAACCTGGATTGTATCCAAAAAAAGTCATTCCCAAGACGAATTGACGCTGTATTGGCCGCAAAAGGAGGCCCTAGTTCACCATACTAATAAATTATTGTGGTCTAAAACCAGATGCTTCAGTTTCATTGTCCAACCCCTGTATGTGTAAACCAATAGTAGTGGTTAGAAGGTAGGACTCAAATAGATGATTGTGTAAGTCTGCCTTCTCACCACCTCTATTACTCTACATGTACCTGTGTCTACACCAACCATTGGTCAAACTGAAGAAACAAACATTGATATGAAAACTATGTGAATTCATGGACACAATTTAAATCCCAGGCGCACACAGTTTCATATCCCAAAAAGTCTGTCTGGGAACAAGATGATGTATGGTCACACTAATTTAGCTTGTTGGGGGATTGGCTTGTATACATTCATTGTTAGGAAAGGTCAGGTGATGCAGATTTCATTCCAGTGTGTTACAGTGTAAGAGTTAAAAAAACATCAGTGTTAATGTAGCAAAGTAAGAGTTAATGGAACAGTGTAGGAGTTGATGTAACAATATATTTGTTCTTGTAAGAATGTGTGATTTAATGTAACAAGGTAAGAGTTGATGTAATGTGTAGCCATGCAAGAGTACCTGTAACAGCATACGCACTGATGTGACAATATAAAAGTTGGTGTAGAAATTAAAGTTAGTTAAACAATGTAAGTCAATGTAAGATTTAATGTAACAACATAAGATAAATCTAATAATGCAACAGTTAATGCAACCACATAACAGTAACAGTGTAATAGCTAATGTAACAATATAAGAGTCAGTGTAACAATGAAAGAGTTTGGTCAGCAATGTAACAAAATGAGAGCTAATGTAACAACAGTGAGTCCTAATTATGGAGTAACAATAAAAAGAAACATGAAGTAACAGAAATGTGATGATGTAGCAATGTTGTTACATTGACTCTTATGATCACACTGACTCTTACAGTATTACATGAACACTTTTGGTGGCACTGACTGTTACAGTATGACATGAATGCTCATGAATCTGACAGTGTTACATGAACTCTTTTGGTGACACTGACTCTTTCAGTGTGACATGAACTGATATGGTCACACTGACTCTTTCAGTGTGACATGAACTCTTATGATAACACTGACTGACAGTGTGACATGAACTCTTATGAACACACTGTCACAGTGTGACATGAACTCTTGACTCTTACAGTGTTACTTGAACACTTATGACTCTTAGGACATGAACTGTTATGGTCACTCTGACTCTTACAGTGTTACATGAACTCTTTTGGTGACTGACTCTTACAGTGGGACATGAACTCTTATGGTCACTGACTTACAGTGTGACATGAACTCTTATGGTCACTCTGACTCTTACAGTGTTACATGAACACTTTTGGTGACACTGACTTACAGTATGACATGAACTCTTATGGTCACTCTGACTCTTACAGTGTGACATGAACTCTTATGGTGACACTGTTACAGTGTGACATGAACTCGTATGATCACTTTGACTATTACAGTGTGACATTAACTCTTATGATCACGGTGATTCTTACAGTGTGACATGAACATTTATGACTGACAATGTGACATGAACTGTTATGGTCACTCTTACTCTTACAGTGTGACATGAACTCTTGTGATCACACTCTTACAGTGTACCATGAACTCTTATGGTCACTCTGTCTCTTACAGTGTGACCTGAACTCTTTTGGTCACTCTGTCTCTTACAGTATGACATGAACTCTTATGACTCTGACAATGTGACACTTATGATCACACTGTTACAGTGTGACATGAACTCTTTTGGTGACACTGTTACAGTGCGACGAACTTTTATGGTCACTTTGACTGTTACAGTGTGACATGAACTCTTATGACTCGTACAGTGTGACATGAACAGCTAGTGTTACATTGTTGTTACGTTGTGAAACAATGCGGTCGCCAGCATCACTGCTGAGCTGCACGGTTCTGCAGGTTGGCTGTTGCTCTTTCCACACACGGGGCTGTTCACGAGACCGTGGGTGACTCCGTCGTGCTCCACCCCTAAACCCTCCACCCCTCTGCGCGCGTACTGGAGCGCGCACTAGGACCCAGCGGGCGGGGCGCGCGCTTCAGGCTGGTGGCGACGGGGAGGCGGAGGACGGAGCGCGAGCGGCTGCAGAGCGGGGCAGGCGGCTCTGCGACTCCTCAGCGCGCTTGTGACAGTTGGCGGAGGTCGGGCAGCCCCGGCTGCGGCTTGGCCCAGCGCAGAGATCCGGCGCCGGCTGCGGTGAGCTGCCGGACAGTGATGGAGAGGCGCCGCGGTTGAGGCGCAGAGGTCTGACCCCCCAGCGCCGCGGCACCACCGCCCCCTTCCGTCCTCGCGCGCCGGGGACATGGGGTGATCCGAGCGGCCGCGTCTCGCGCTCCTGAAGCTTCGCGATGCTGTCCCGGGCCCCAGTGCTGCGCGCGCTGCTCCTGGTCGCGCTGGCGCTTGCGCCGCCGGCCCGCGCGTGCCCGGGTCTGTCCGCCAGCGGCTGTAACTGCGCGGACGAGCGCGCCAAGGGTCCCGGGAACCGCAGGAGGGTGACGTGTACCGGCAGAGAGCTGACAGAGCCGCCCGGGGCCAGCGCACTGCCCAACAAGACCGCCAGCCTGTGAGTCACCGCGCACTTTACTACCCTTACCGACCCGCAGCACTTCACACAGGGCAGAGGGGGCACGGCGGGGCAGATAGGGATGCTGCGTGTGTGTGTGTGCGCGCCCGGGCGCGCGTGTGAATGAGTGTGTATGTGTGTGTGACTGAGAGATTGTGTGTGTGTGTGTGTGTGTGTGTGTGTGAGAGAGAGAGAGAGAGAGAGAGAGAGAGAGAGAGAGAGAGAGAGAGATTGTGTGTGTGTGTGTGTGTGTGTGTGTGTGTGTGAGAGTGTCTGGGTTTGCGTGTGAAAGAGTGTGAGAGTGAGTGTGTGTGTCTGTGTAAGAGTGAGTGTGTGTGAGAGTGTGTGTGTCTGTGTAAGAGTGAGTGTGTGAGAGTGAGAGTGTGTGTATATGAGAGTGTGTGTGTCTGTAAGAGTGTGTGTGAATGTAAGAGAGAGAAAGTGTGTGTGTGTGTGTGTGTGTGAGAGTGAGTGTGTCAGAGAGAGAGAGAGAATGTGTATATGTGTGTGTGTTTGTGTGTGAGAGTGAAAGAGAGTCTGTGTGTGTGAAAGAAAGTGTGTGTGTGTGTGTGTGTGTGTGTGAGAGAGAGATTTTGTGTGTGTGTGTTTGTGTGTGTTAGAGTGAGTGTGAGCGAGGGAGAATGTGTTTGTGTCTGTGTGTGTGTGAGAGAGAGTGTGTGTGTGTGTAAGAGAGAGTGTGTGTGTGTGTAAGAGAGAGATTGTGTGTGACAGTGTGTGTGTATGTGAGAGAGAGAGAGAGTGTGTGTGTGTGTGTGTGTGTGTGTGTGTGTTTCATCCTTTGTAGGGATGTAGGTTCCTCAGGAAGGTGAAGGCAGCTCCTCATGGATGCTTGTAATAAATAAACAGATGAACTAATATTCATAAATGCATCACATGGTTCATCAGGTTTGTTCCTCTGTTCATAACAGCACGGTTCTGCAGGTTGGCTGTTGCTCTTTCCACACACGGGGCTGTTCATGAGACCGTGGGTGACTCCGTCGTGCTCCAACCCTAAACCCTCCACCCTCCAACCCTCCATTATAACCTCCTCCTTGTTTCTACTGTAATTACGGCCTGTAGTTCATCTGTTTCTCCACATACATTATTCTCCTCCTTTCACCCTGATCTTCAATGCTCAGGACCCCACAGGATCACCACAGAGCAGGTGTTATTTAGTTGTCGGGTCATTTTCAGCATGACTGCGGTGGCGCTGATGTGATGCTAGTGTGTCGGTGAATGTTGCACCAGCATAAACAGGTCAGACACAGCAGTGCTGCTGGAGTGTTTAAACCCCTCAGTGTCACTGCTGGACTGAGAATAATCCAACTCAGCCAGAAATATACAGCCAGTTGTGTCCTGTGAGCGTTGTTGAAGGACTAGAAGATGACCACCACAAACTGTGCAGATGAGCTTCTGTCTCTGACTTTACATCTACAAGGTGGAGAGACAAGGTGGGAGTGTCTAATGGACAGTGTTTAAACACTCCAACTGACACATGAAGTTAATAACCTTGATTATCTCATAACAGTTATATCTGTCAAGAGGTGGGATCTGCAGATTAGGCAGAGAGAGAAACTTTGGTGTCTAGATGATTGGGTCAGAACAATTCCAACACATCAGGCAGTGTGATGTCATGTGCTGTTAAGAGGGGCCAGTAGAGCGTTGGAGTAGTTTGGGGCCAACTTTAGAAGTTAATCTTAAGTAAAGTTCTTTAATTAAAAACAGCTTATCTTAAAGCTTGTGGTTTCAAAAGAAAAGCAGTGCATTGATATCTGCTGGTGCTCCGATCCCAAAAGAACAAGGGTTACATCATGAATGCATTCAGCTACTTTAAGTTGCACCCATTGCTGACGCAGAAGTGCAAATGCACACACTCAGCTTGTTTAGCCCATGAAGAGAAGTGCTGCCAATAGAATAGGACTCTAGAGCAGATAAACATGAACCTGTTGGCACCATGCCTAATGCCAGGAGTGGACTAGTGGGGTATAAAGCCACCCAGCATTGAGCTGTGGAGCAGTGGTACAGTGTTCTCTGGAATGATGGTGCTCCATCCAGTACATTTGGGATTAGTTGGGGAAGAGATCAAACATCCTGACTTTACTAAAGCTCTTCCCTGAGTGCAATCAGATCCTCACAGCAGTCCTCCAAAACCTAATAGAAAGCTTCTCTGGACAGTAGAAAAAGTTACTCCAAAAGCTGGAAAAGCTCTTTTTAATACATCTGATTAGGAAAGAAAAAGTGAATGAGCAGGTGTCCCAGTGTCTCTCACTGATATAACACTCTGGATGAGCTGCATCTTCAACTCTCCAGTTTTACTGAAGAGAACTGATACTGATATCATGGATGGGTGCTTCTTGAGGTCATCATGCATTAATAGCGCACTGCTCTAACCTTCTCAGAAGGCTACGTGGATCTCCAGTCCAGGCCCCAGTCTGAATTTCAGCCAGCTGGAGTTTAAAGAATCCATATATGGTTAAAAACATGTTCATAGTTGAGATATTGCTTTTTGATAGTTTATAGTTTTATTTGTCTCTGATGTAAAACTATTTTGTCTATTAATGGTGGAGAAATACATGCTGGTTGTTCCCAAAGACAAACGTTTATAGATTTTCCACCGATTGTCTATTAACAGAATGACATATTTCTGCTCTCCAATGAAATCCATGTATCTCCATTGTCTGTTTTTTGGTTTCCTCCATGGTTTGAACCCTGTAACTGTTCTGTACACTGTGTCCATAATTCTGACTGAATAGACCAATAGAAATGCTCTAAAATTACTGTTATTTTACATTCACTTCCATTCAGAAGTTAAGAGCACTTTTACCTTCTCCTGTGAAGTTGAAGCAGAGATAGGTAATGTGGCTATTTTATCGTTTCATATTTTTTGGTGTCGTGAGACACAATACATTTTTGGAGCATATTGTGGATATCACCAGTGCTTAAAGAACACTGACCACCCATTTATATTTTACCTTTTTCTTTTTTTGTTTATTCTCATAGTCATGAAAATGTCTTCAAATATCATGATATAACCTTTTTTATCGTATTGCCCACCCCGACTCAAACATTAGTTGGTGGCTTTAAGTAGTGAATAAAATGGTTATATTTGAGTTGTACACTAATGACTCATTAATTAGTCATTAGTTGCACACTAATGATACACTTTGAGTGACTTTGTTGACATGAATATTTGGAGTATAACTACCTTTAATGTGCATTATTTAATAGATAGCTATACAAATAATATGTACGTTATGAAGATGAACAACTAATAAGAGCTTAGAGCCTCAGGGTTTAAAGGGTTAATACATAGAGTCAACATGTATTAGATAAGATGCCATAAGATGCAATGGTAAGAGTTTCCTATCATTTAAAAGAGTCTTTAATGTAGCACAGCACCGGTCCACTGACTTATAAGTCAACGTGTTCTGGATTGTTTACTAAGTACCGAACCATGTGCCAAATTTGTCATCCATGGTAATGGACTGTATATTAAAGATACAGGAAACAGAGGTCATGTTGTATAATAGTTGGAATGTTCCTTTAATACCCCTTTTTTCCTTGGTCTAAGCTTAAACTAGATTTGGGAAGCTGTGCGTGTGTATGGCAAGCGACTGTAGATTGTAGTGCAGCAGGCCTATAGTGCAGCCTCTTTGTCACAGCCCTGTCATTTTCCATCTGCCTTCCAGTCTGAAGGGAAAGGAAACGTGCCCCTGGTCTGCTCCCACCCCCAAAGCCCACCCCCAACACACACACACACACACACACACACACACACACACACACACACACACACACACACACACACACACACACACACACACACACACACTCACTCCGCCCTCTCGCCGATCTTCAGCTGACTTGGCCATACTAAAGGGGGATAAACAGAAACACATTTTCTGCTCTTTTTAGCTTCTCTCTCTCTCACTCGCTCACTGGCTTACTCACTCACTCTCTTTTTTTCTTTCTCTCTCTCTATATATATGTCTCTCTCACTTCTCTGACTCTGTATCTCACTTTGTTTCTTTTTCACTTTTTTTCTTTTTTTGTCTTATACCCCCCCACACACACACACACATATACACATATACACACATACACTTTAATGACTGCCTGGCCTTTTCCTCTCCTCATAATGCTACAGTCTGTCAGGCCCATCTCTAGTGCCCTCTGCGCAGGAAGGAAGTTTGACCAGACTCCGTGGCCTGATACGCCATATTGTTTCTGTCCTGGATAAATAGGAGCCTACGTGGATTATGAATGAAGCTCAGGCTCCTGTGCTTGCTTACACAACGTCCATAACGGCCGGACTGGCCTACGCATGTAATTCCAGTAAGAGATGAGGGAGGTCTGTGAAATACTAAAATATTTGGTTTGGTTCAGTTTCGCATTCTCGTCTGCTTTTGACATTCAGATCTTTTTAGTTGTTGTTATTTCAACATTTAGGGCGAAACTGAGCAAAAAGACCTTTCGGTCGTGGCTTTGGTTCTTGCTGACAGACCGCAGTCCCACTGAACACACACATAAGACTCATGGGTGGAAAGAGAACTGAAAATTCTGAACTAAGTAGGACTAACTTCTGTGACTGTAGTGAAAGTGCACTGGAATACCAATGAATGTGTTAATAAAGTGTTAAGTAAGAGATCGTTAAAAAACTAGTAGTAAAAAAATATAGAATGGACTGTATTCATCCTAGCATAGTTGAATAATAAGAGTTCGAAACATGGATGTGACTAAAAATTAAACCGAAATCTGTTGTCTCTTCATTCTAAAGAAAATCCAACAGAACCCAAACAGAGCTGGACAATAGGTCAATTTCTAAACCCCAAAACTGTTACGGAACAAGAAAGTGAATGCCAGTGAAGCAAGCTGATATCCATGCTAGGTTGAAACCTAATGCTTGCCGATGATACCATCTCTTCTCTCCAGCATCCACTCCCAAACTGGAGCTAAACTTACTTCAAAAGGAAAAGTTCTGCCATATTTTTTATGAGAGAAAGCCAAACGTAGCTGTATAGTCAAGATTACATAGCTAACTAGCAACATTTTTACATTTAAAATTTTTGATTTTCCTCCCAATTTGGAAGTTCTTACTCAATTACGCAACCCCATTAAGTCCTGATGCATGTGAAGGCAGCCACCACTTCTTTTCTATCTGCCGCCATTGTATCATTGCTGGGCAGCCAACATGCCTGGAAGAAATCGTCGGGTCCTCAGCTCTGACACAGAGGCCTGTTGTGCACAGTGAACATTTGCTCATATAAGAAGTGATAGTTACGAACCACTGGACACTGTGAAGTTCAGGTTTTCCCATGTTGTTCTTGAATGGGTGACTTCTGTTTATGTGGAACATAACTTCACTTCACAGCTTCACTAACTTTAATTCAGAATTCAGTTCATGCATGTAAAGAATTTAAAACACTGCTCAGTCACTCTCATGTTTAGGTAACCACTTCTGATGCATGATGGTGAGTGTCCGAATTCATTTGTGTTTCCACCACTACTTAGTAAACTAAATAGTCTCTCCCTATATAATGCAACAATTAGGGAGCTAGGATTCATTTAGGTCACAGCCTTTGATTGTTTTTGCCTATTCTGTGGGACGTCTTACAGATTATTGGAAAGTTAAGTCAAGTAGAAGTAGGATGACCTTCTCCAAAAAGTACCATTACAGGGAAGGTTGACTCAAGTACGCTACTGTACTGAAGAGAACAAAATGGATGCATTACACATTAAAAACACTGTTTCTTCAAGTGTTTGACATTAACACCCTGCACCGCTTTTGAATCCTTCGTCTTCCCACGATGCCCTTGCATTACCCTCCCAAGCAAGGTGCCATAAAAAGGAAAACACTGGATATGTTGAAGAAGCAGAGGGACAGAAAGGGGAGCTAACAGGCCTGTTCCCTGGAGGAGGAGGCTGAGGGCAGCCCGTTTATAGAGCGTGGTGGTTCTGCTTAATAAGCACCCACATCTGCTCCACACATTGGGCTGCGGAAAGCGAGAGGAAGCGGATTAAAGCAGAAAGGGAAGGGGGCCGAAGGGAGTCTGGGTGGCAGCAGACGACGGAGGCGCTAGGAGACGAGCTTGGCGTGGGCAGCCGCACCTCTTAACGCCGTTTATTTGTTTTCCAAGCATGTGCTGAGCACACCGTGTGACACGTTTACGACGTTTGCATGGGTTATGGGATAAACAGTTCCAGCCTTTAGCTCCCCCCCGTTGAGGCCAAAGGAGAACAGTTACCGAAAACACTGTATATTGTCGTGATGACTTTTGAAGGCGGTGCTCCTTCAGCTAACACTGCCAAACATAATACAGTGTGCTGCTGCGGGAGTGTGCTATTTTGTAGTGGTGTCTGAAAACATGCACAGTATCCAGTACACTCTTAATCCCACAATTGCCTGCATGAGCACGGAATACCCAGAAAGCCCTGTGTACTTTGGTTTTGAAGATGATGTTATGCAACTGACTGCTTGACAACTTTAGCACAGGGATGAGCAAACCAGTGTAATGTTAGAGTATGTAAACCATGACTTGAATCGGATTCAGCTTGTGTGTTTATGTACTTTGGTCAGATTCCATTTACATTATTCCCTAAATTCCTTCCCACAATAAACATGTGAGATCTGGTTTCACTTTCCCGTGTAAAAAGCACATGAATTAACATGTTGTTTTAATATTATTGTTCCTTCAGGTACTGTAGACATGATTTCTCACCTGTTGCAAACAGTGTATTATAATGGAATGTTTTCCTATCCTTCCAAACCCTGTCTCCTTGTTTATACTGTTTATCATTGGCTAATCAGCCCTCAAATGAGTCCTTTCCACATGTATTTGTATGCAGATAAAGAAAACACCACATGCTCACAACAAATTCCAAATGTGGCATGTTCATAATTCACAATTCCCATGATGAACAATGTGTTCTGATTGTGTTCATTCTTGGCTTTTTAAGCAGAGAAGTGGAACATGACATTTGTAAGTGCAATGTATAAAAGGCTTTGAGGTGTTGTGTATAGTGTTCCCAATTTTCCAAAGTATGGAAATGGTGATAGATGATCATGGAAAGCCTGTTCAAGACTGTGTTTAATATATACATACTGGTTGCATGCAGAGTGTAATGAGACTGTTCTGCATATTCGCATGTGAAGCTTCAACGCCTTTGGGGGTTGATTGTTTTTCACACTTGTGTCCTTCTCCCCGGATTCAGTGACGTTCTGAGGTTCTGCTCCAGATGTGGAATGTTTGGAGTGATGTTGATGTTTCTGTTTTCCCTGACATTCCTCAGGCATTTTCTAGACACCATCCCAGGTGCAGTTTAGGATACAGATCATCTCTCTCTCTCTCTCTCTCTCTCTCTCTCTCTCTCTCTCTCTCTCTCTCTCTCTCTCTCTCTCTCTCTCTCTCTCTCTCTCTTCCCTGCTGCTCTCTCTTGCTGGCTAGTGTGGAGGAATGTTAGTCTGGAAACAGCAGTGAATGAGATCAAAGTATAGAACATTGATTGGACAAGGGCTTTGTGCGTAGTGCAGTTAATGTCATAACACAAATTGTGGAGAGACTGATCACCACTAGTGGAATGATTTGGGGAAATATGTATGGATTTATTAACATACTTAGGCTAATCTGACTCATAGTTCACATGCAGTACAAAAGAGGCAAACTTGCGGCACCAAGCATATCTTGGTCCATTGACAGCTGAAACATGAGAAGCTTTAAGTACTCGAATATTGCACATAAGGCAAGAAACAACAAAATTGATCAAAAAACGTCTGAGAAGATGTTCGGCTGGCTTTACACAAGGGAATGCGTAACAGCCAGTTTCATCTATCTGTATGATGTCAAAGTTTCCTTGCATATATGATGTGTGGCCAGTTGAGGTTAAGTGCTCCCATCTGAAGACCTCAACAGTGGATGCTGTTATAAGAGCACAATCCTTTAAGGCCAGTGGATTCAGGCTGCGGGGCTTGGGGTCAGTGGGTTAGGGTGGAGGTTATCTCCCTGAGCAACTGCAGCTCACCAACCAAGCATCTGGCATTTCATCAGATGAAGTCTTAGATAACTATAACCCGAAGCACAACAGTTTCCCCAATTATGGATACAATGGTCTTCGCAGTGATGAAAGACCATTGTGGTCACTTTATCATAAATAATATCTAATTGACTGTTTCTGTAGTCAATAAACTGACCAATGATGAATGAGCAGAGGGTGATTTAAAGAGATGGATATCCCTTTTCGTCTCAGGTGACTGCTGAAGCAAATTTCAAAGGTTGAGATATTGAGTCTGTAATGTAGACCTCACGAGTCAGTGTTCAGATAATCTGCGTATTATGGGCAGATGTTCAGATGTGAAAAACCTACTTCACATCTACAGACATTCTAACAGGACCTTATTCACAGGAACTGAACTTTGGAGTTGTCTTGATTGTAGATAGTTTATACCTCCACTTGCTTACATGTGGCATTAAGCATGGTGCAGGAGGTTCATGTTTATCTGCTCTCTGTTAGAGAGCTATTCAGGTAACAATAGACAAAGCCCTTGTTTGGATATTTGCACATCTGTGGGTGCTACTCAAAGTAGATGAATGAATTAATTGGAAGGGGTGTCCACAAGCATTTGGACATATGATTATTATGGCTATCTACATTGCATACCCGACATCCAGATGTTTTTTCAATATTCAAAATTCAGAAGTGGTCCTATTTTGATGTAGAGATATCAGATGTGTGTTGCACGTCTCAGAGATGTATAACGTGATTCAGTCTAGCAAAGTGGGTTTTTAGGCATGCAGTCTGTTAAACTTCTTCATCACCAAACACGACTTGTCTGACTGACTAGTTTTGGGGTAAACTGTGTAATTGTGGTTTTGTACTGAACTGTCATTTTAACCAAGTCATTCTGGCCCACCTCGTATTCATCCACTTGTATTTTCCCAGTTATTCCTTCATCTGTCAGTAATAGTTTGTCTCTTTTACCAGATGTTAAGCACAACTGTCCTCATTGGACACTAATGAGTTCCTAACAGGGTCGGATTGCAGACAGAGAATCAGGCTGTCATTTGTTGCTTCTATAGAAATGAGCAGTAAATGCTATAGCCAACACAGTGCAGTGTGTATTTGTCTGTGTGTGTTTTGCTACCTGGCCGTATCGGCTTTCACTGCAGTGGAGTTTTCCAGCCTTGCTGAAGTTTCCATAAATCCTCCATAAACATTTAATCTACATACATGAGTCGTTCTGCATTATCATGACACATAGGGCCAAGAGTAAAGCCAACGGACTGATTTGATCACCCCTGTTTTTGTTCTTTCACACACACACACACACACACACACACACACACACACACACACACACACACACACACACACACACACTCTCTCTCTCTCTCTCTCTCTCTCTCTCTCTCTCTCTCTCTCTCTCTCCTTTCTTTCTTCTTTCTTTCTCTGTTGGTTCTCCCTTACTCCCCTCCTCCTGAGTTCATCCACTTACCTGAGGCAGAATCTAAATATTGCAGTGCTGGTAGGAAACTGCCATGCCCAAACTCCTTCCAGATGTGGACGAGAGGGCCTCTGTGTTTAGAGCTAATTATGTGCGGCTACATGGGGACTGGGCAGTGCAGAGAGAGAGAGAAAGAAGAAAGGTGGGAAGGAGGAGAAGATAAGTTATTAGTGAAAAGAGAGGAAGTTTGGAAAGAGCAAGAACAGAGAGGGAATGCAAAAAATGTAACAGATAATAATGGGTGTGTGAGCATGTAAGTTTGTGTGTGTATGGCCTAATAATAACGAAGAAGTAACAAACATCCTTTTGTTCGTTCTTTTGCTCTATAAAATAAAATGATTGACTGTTTCAAGCCCCCGCCCACAAACATGCATCATTGCTGTTGTTCTTTACATTGTAAGGACCAATAGAAATGCTTCAAAATGACTAGGTATACAAATTGAATAATGAGTCGACCAATAGAAATGCTCCAAAGTGACCCGGTATGAAACTTTCCTAACAAATGGACTAATTGAAATGCTTCAAAAATGTCACATTTGCTACCATGCGAATATTTGTTTACACAGCATTCTTTTTATACACATTAAAAAGTTAGGCATGACCATTTCTTTATTAGGTTGACAGTCATTTGTCTTGAAGTTCTGCGCCCAGTTTATCCAGCCTCACAGTTCAGTTGCTGTTGTGTGGGTGTTTACAAATGTAGAATTAAGAGCTACCTGTAGCTTGAGCCTCCTGGATAATTTCTTCCTAGAGATGCCACAGAATACTGTTGCTGCCTTTTACCTGTAATTTAACCAATTAAAAAGTTTTCCTTTTATGATGGGCTTCCGTATAGTGTTATCAGAACACTGTGAGTCTTACTTGCAGTTGTCGCTGTCTCTCAGTATCCTTTTGTCACAGTGTGCTTTAACTAGCTGAAGAGGGTGTAACTGGTTGAGTGGAATAGCTTTTAGCCTAGTCCTCACTCTAGTGCCTGACCTCCCTCATGGATGCTGTTTCCTCTCTGTCTCCATCTGCGTTAGCTTAGCTTGCACAGCTTAATGTTTAGTCAATAAAGCCTTTTGTGTTATTTAATTTGGAATGTAACTACATTATGAACAAAAGTATCGGGACACCTGCTCATTCATTATTTCTTTTGAAATCAATGGTATTTTTATTGAGTTGATTTATCCTGCTTTTGTTGGAGTAACTGTCTCTATTGTCAGGGGAAAATTATTTTTAATGGATCACCATCATTTCAGAGAACACAGTTCCAGCGCACCTGTTACACTTGACATTAGAGATGATGCCAATAGGTTCATTCTTATCTTCTCCAGAGAGTCCTATTCTAGTGGCAGTACTGCTGTGCTGAGTAAAGCACTGGTTCAAATCTGACTTGAAAGGACAAGGACAAAGGACAAGGTCATAGTTTTGAACACAGTCTCTGTCAGTGTTGAGAGGAGATGAACTGAAGTGAGATGGACTGAGAGCTGCTTAATAAAGACTCAGCACAGATAAACTCCCCAGAGCTGAATAAACACCTGTGTGTTAAATGAACACAGTTGGTGTTAATGCAACATTGGGGATTTGGCCATGTCACTGTGTGTGTGTGTGTGTGTGTGTGCAGTGAATGTTTTGACATTAACAGCCATCAAATCTTGTCATGTACTGAACACCTCAAGTCTGAGGTAAGCACATGCACCCCCAACACACAAACACACACACACACACACACACACACACACACACACACACACACACACACACACACACATGCACATTCACATCCACATCCACATCCATATCCACTTTCTCTCACACACACATTCAGTGGCTGTACAGCAGTAGGCATGGTGTGTGAGAGCTAGTGTGTGAATCCTGCTCCCAGACCAGCTGCAGTGTGGTTGCAACAAATGGACATTTGTGTGTGTGTGTGTGTGTGTGGCAACAATGTGTGTTTTATGTGTGTGTGTGTGTGACTGTAATGTGGCTAGTGTGTCAATCACTGTCTGTGTGTCTGTATTTTCTGCAACCTTCCTGACAGACATCCCGAGGTGTGTGGAAGGGCATCCCTCCAGAAAAACAAATGTGCTGTTGTATATATATATATATGTGTGTGTGTGTGTGTGTGTGTGTGTGTGTGTGTGTTTGTTTGTGTGTGTGTGTGTGTGTGTGTGTGTGTGTTTGTGTGTGTGTGTGTGTGTGTGTGTGTGTGTGTTAGACATAATCCACTGCACGTGTTGCAGGGCAGCTGTAAATCAAACCTGCAGTGTGGACTGCCTTCCTCTTTCACCACTATCACTGCCACACACACACACTCACACACACACACACACACATATACATACTTCTGACGTCTGACCTTTAAGGTGAGGCTCATAGTCAGGCCTCTTTGTGGAGCTATTGAGGCTTCATGAACGCTGAGTTTATTTACAACTGCAACACTGACAAGAGTGACCACAGTGTGTGTGTGTGTGTGTGTGTGTGTGTGTGTGTGTGTGATAATGTAATGTGTGTGTGATATGTGTGTGTGTGTGTGAGTGTGTGTGTGTGTGTGAGAGAGAGAGAGAGAGAGAGGGTAGTCTGTCTCCTAAACTGAGAGAGTGGTAGAAAGAAATAACAGGGAGAATGAAGAGGGAGGGAGTGGAAGATGATGAAGAAGGAGGAGAGAATAAAGAAAGGGAGGACAGGAATAGAAGTGAGAGAAGAAGAGAGAGGAGAGAATAAGATACAGGGAGAGAAAAAATAGAAAGGTGAGAGAATAGAGGAGGGAGGATGAGAACAAGTGAAATCAATGGGAGAGAGACTAGATAGAGTGAGAAGAGAAATTGAGAGAGGAATGAATGGCGAGAGAGAATAGAAAGAGAGGGAGGAAAGGAACAGATAGGAAGTAGAGGGGAAAAGAGAGAATAGATAGAGAGTGAAGATGGAGGAGAGAGGTGAAGGAGGAGAGAGGGATTAGAAAGAGAGAAGAGAGAAGTGATGGAGGAGAGGTTGATGGTAGGAGGAGATAGAATAGATATTATTGAGAGGAGAGGAGAATAGATAGAGAGAGTGAAGAGGGAGGAGAGAGATGGTTCTGCGTGTTCTTGAGAAACACAGCAGGGATCTGTGTTTAGATAGTTTTTCCTTTCACTCCTCTTCTCTTATCTCACTCCAAAAATGCTGATTCTCTCTGTCTCTCCCTCTGACTTTTTTCTTCTGCCTCTCATCTCATCTCTTTCACTCTCTCTCTCTTTCACTCTCTTCACTTTGTCCATTTATTCATGAGAAATGATATGTATTGACATGTTTTGACATGCAGAAAAAAATGCATCAGTAGTGGAAGCGTGAAATGAGTGCTCAAATACTGTCCCCATCGTGGTGGGGATTTCTGTTTGCTGAATGCGAATAAGAGGAGTAATTCAACTCTTTTTTGTAATGAAGCGTGCTGTTGGTCAGGGTTGTAGTTATAGCCATGCTTGAAAGTTTGTAAATCCTTCAGAATTTTCTACATAGATATGACCTAAATCCTCATCAGATTTTTACATTAAATCCTAATAGTAATACCAGTATTTCTGGACTATAAGCACTACTTTTCACGCTTTAAATATATACTGGCTTATAATGGGGTGCAGTTTTTTCTTCTTATATATGTTATTTTCCAGGTTTTTAAACTTTGCAGGTGCGGCTTATAGTACAGAAAATACGGTAATAATAAAAAAAATTATACAAACATATTTCAATCACTTATATATTTATGGAGGGAAATGATCCAGCATTACATATCGAAAAGTATGTGAACCTTTACTGTTAGAAGATAATTTGAAGGTGAAAATAGAGTCAGTATTAGAGTCAGCTGCTTTCAATCAGTCACAGACAGTCAGATATGAGCGGGGTCTGTTTAATGTGAAACAGGGATCTGTCTAAAATCAGGTCTTCACACATGTCTGTGGAAGTGTGTCCTGGCCTGAATTAATTGACATTTCTGGGCTGAAAGATGACAAAGCAGAGTTTAAACCATTGTATAAAGACCATTGTTACCTCCCAGGGTGGTCAGGCAACAAAGATCATGCCAAGAGAGCAAATAAAGGTCTTTCTCACATTTGTCTGTGTTCTTGGAGTTCACAATCAGGAGAACATTATGAGTTAACATTAGAGTCCCACCTCTGCTGTCTTCCAGTGCACTAGAAACAAGAGATATAATATTAGCAGCTTTCTCTTTGTTTTCTCTCGCCACTACATTGTCTGAGTATCTGGGTCACACACACACACACACACACACACACACACACACACACACACACACACACACACACACAACAAACACACACACACACACACACACACACACACACACACACACACACAGGCTGCAATCTTGGTTCCAAGACAGAACATTAGAGCTGTTTGGTTGACATTCCAGTTATTAACTGTTAACAATAGAACACAGGGTGTATTGTAGTAGTTACTGGATTGTTACAAATGTTAAATGCAGCTATTTGTGTTTCTAAACTCCAAGCAGCTCTTCTCACCACTTCATATAGCTGTGTTCATTTCGGAGAGTTTTTGCGAGTATTGGCTCACTTTTCTGCTGCGGTCTACACCGCAAAGCAGTACTCGGGGATGTATAAGAGGGTGTGTGTGTGTGTGTGTGTGTGAGTGTGTGTGTGTGTGGGGCGTTCATGCCACAGTTGCCTAAATAAAGGAGGAGCTCAGTCCTACTCTCTGTAATTATAGTGTTTATAAAATCCAGATTTTAATTTTAGACTGTGGAGAAGGTTGGCATAAACACACACACACACACACACACACACACACACACACACACACACACACACACACACACACACACACACACACGTGTCTCAAGCATAGCCTGTAATTTCAGAATGAACAGGAGTTGGAGGATTTCTCGGAGTTCTGTCCACCGTGGGTCAAGTTTGTCATTTATGCGCACATGCACACACACACACACACACACACACACACACACACACACACACACACACACACACACACACACACACACATATATATATATATATATATATATATATATATATATATATATATATATATATATACTCTCATCTAGAGAGAGAGAGAGAGAGAGAGACACACACTCACACACCACTGAGCTCTTTACTCAGGGGGTAAAGTGTAGGGCCGGAATCCAGATTATTGTCCATGCTGGTGGATTTTGTCTTTGATGCTGTAGGAGCAGTTCAAAGCTCCTATCTCTGTTATACAGAATCCTCTGCAGAGCCGGAGAGCCAGCTGCAGATTCAGAGGTGGGTAATCCAGTCTAGAAATAAAAAAAATATCTACTCTACTGTCAGTACAAAATACTGGAGAATTCTTTTTCACAGACCTGGATTACCCATCTTTTTGGTTGTACCAGTTCTAGACCAGCAGAGTCTTACAGTTTAAGGACACTAATGTTAGTAACATGTTGTTTCACTCTTACAGTTTTAGTAAAGCCTGGTAAACTAGCTCACTAGTTCACACAGTTCCACACACATCTTTTTCAAAATATATTTACCTAGATCTGAGTCTGCCATTTCCAATTCCAATTTGTTTTCTATATTGGTATTGGAAAATGGACAACAACAGTGAGGAGGTAGTGGTGGAGATATTGTGTGCTAGAAAAGCTACTATTTAAGGGAGATTTCTGTCTCTGCTCAAGCAAAACTAAACAGTCACTCTGTGTTTCTAATGAAATGTCGAATGTCTTATTACCGGAGGACATAGCTGTAATGTCAAAGAAAAATAGAAGACCACAAGAACACAAACCAAAGAAGTGGCCAAATGACTGTACTTTTTCTCTGTGATGAGCCCAGCTGTTAGTCACTGCCCTGTGATCTCTTGTGATGCCGGCAAAAGTAGTAAACTTAGTAAACCATTGTTGTCACATGGTTTGCTGTGATGCAATTTGGTGCACTTAGACTTTTCATTGTGTGAAAATAATCCAAACCACCTGGGAAAATTCTCCAAGTTCACAAAATCTTTAACTGATTGAACAAAAGTAAATGAATTTCAGGCATGAAAATGGAATTCAGACACAGCGTTTGTACAATCCTCACAATCACTTCCCTTTTAGTTCATCTTAAACAGATGACGCATGTCTAAAACTACACCACTCCTTGGAACTGATGGTGTCAAACTGCTGGTATAGAATTGTGGCTGGCTCTGGCTCTGCAGATGCATGATGTTGGGGGTTGTACCACATTCCAAAGGTGTTTTACTGGGTTCAGGCCTGGTGACTGGGAAGACCACTGGAGAACATGCGTCAAAATTTCCTAACACCAGCTTGAGAAGACATCTGCTTTGAAAAATTTGCATTATTAGGCTGGAAGTAGGTGTTGAAATATGGTAAACTGAGGTCAGGAAGGGATGCACATGCACACTCAAATAGTCTGGCATTAAAGTGATGACTGATTAGGATTAACAGTCTGAAATTGTGCCAAGAACACATTCCTCACACCATTACAACACCTCAACCAGCATGGAGCGTTGACTCAAGGCAATTCTGGTCTATGAATTCTAGACAAGGACTCTCTATATTTTGCCCTTTGACATAATAACCAGATCCTGACAGAATCATGGCTGTGGATGGATCAGACCAAACCGATAAGTTCAATCTGATCTTTGTTTGCAGAAAAACCACCATTACAGCACCAAAACTTCTCCATCTGGCAAACATGGGGGGTGCTGTAGCGTTTAGAGACTTGAAATCCGTGGCAGGTGGACGTACGTGCAGAGTTATGTTATTAACAGATTACATAGACAACTTACACTAACCATCACAACGAGACATGTTGACATGACGAGTAGACAAGAAGACTGACTAGGACAGACCTCAAGCAACGGACTTAATATTGTGACATGATAATTGGCACCTGGAATTGACGATATGAGACACAGCTGGAATGGGTGAAGACGCGGCATGTGCTCCGAAACATGAGGAGATAAACAAAACAAGACCAGACCAGAGGACAGAACAGATCGCATTAACAGCTGCATAAGAGTAGTATTTTTAATATATATCAATTCCCGCAGGTTCAATACCCCAGTCAATACAAAAAATTGCATGCTCTTTTTTATTCTGTGTTCCACATTGGAAGTATAAATGTTATTCCTTACATAACTAACCATATACTAGTAACTTTGTGAGAACGTGAAAGAACATTATTGACTGTAGACTAAGGGTTAGGATACTTGGAGAACTGTGTCAGTTGTATATTACTGCTGATGACTGAATAACTCAATCAGCGAACAGTTGCTGTGCAATTACACGCATCCACTTTAGCACTGACAGGCCGAGGAGCGAGACAGGGCTCTGGCAGAGTCTCTCTCTCTCTCTCTGTCTCTCTCTCTCTCTCTCTTTCTCCAGAGCTTTTGCAGCCGCTTTCCGCAAGACATGCATTCACGTCTCAAGATGCGCGCTAAATTGCTTGTTGTGCTCGAGGTTTTTATTGCTTTAGCTTGTGTGTGTGTGTGTGTGTTTTTTTTTTTTTTTGTGTATGTGTGTGTGTGGCACGACATGCAATGATAGCCAGTTGGACTTTCTAGCACACTTTATCATTACCCCATAGCTCAAACAGCACCCGACCCATATGTCCTCATCTGCATGTGTTTCTGGCCAATCCTACACACTCCAACAGTTCAATTACCAGCCATGTGTGGTTATGTGTATACGTGTGTCTGCCTGGAATATACTCACACATTTGTGCTAAGTGAAACAAGTCCAGAACCTGAGGCAGCCATGCCCATCACTCTGTTTCCTCAAGTGGCTTTTTCCCCCATAGAGAGCTTCTTGGAGAGGGGGTGTGGTGCAGCTCTCTGTGGGCCATAACTCATGTATTGTTCCAAAAGCAAAAAACAAACCCATTCTGAATTCATTGTAATTGTGATGTAACAATGAAATCATAAACATATGACCACCCATTCAGCATACAGCAGTTTGGCCTCACTCATTTTGACATGATAAAGAGTTATGTAATGGGTAACTAGAAACTATTGGTAAAGGTAACATGGATTATGTCACAATCTAAAGTATTTTTACACAGGATCAGATGTATTCATTATTTAAAAATCTAAGGATGTATTGATAATTGTATGAAGAGTGATACACATGGGATCGAATGCCAGTCAGTTATATCTTGTCTAAATTATTACCATCTATCAGATGAATTGATTATGTTAAGACAGATGTATTGAGTGTTTTGAATAGTAAGTGTTACACAGGATCAGTTGTATTGATTATGCATTGTCTGTTATTTAACTAGGATCAGCATATTTTTAATTTGGAAGTGTTAAAGTGTATGTCAGTGTATAAGTGGCCAATTCCCCCATCCCTGTCCCTCAGGAGCTGTACCAGAGAGGGTGTGTGTTTGTGGGCTTGAAGCTGTGGTGGGTGGGGGTGGCTCTGGATCTCCAGCACTGAGCCTCCTGGGCTGAGGCTGATTAGGACCCGGCCTGTCAAACGGTGGTGGTGGCATGAGACTCAGAGAGAGAGAATAGGAGGCCCAGCAACAAGAGCAGAAAGCCTACTTCTGTTCACACACACACACACACACACACACACACACACACACACACACACACATACACACACACTTTACACACACACACACTCTCTCTCTCTCTCTCTCTCTCTCTCTCTCTCTCTCTTTATATATATATATATATATATATATATATATATATACTATATATATATATATATACTATATATATATATCTGTGTGTGTGTGTGTGTGTGTGTATCAATATTCTTCTTAATATTTAAAAGATTGAAGAAAAGTTTTTATAGAGTAAGTCTGAAACTATAAAACAGAATGCCCACAGTTAGAAAAGAAAAACATACATAGGCACAGGCACACCTCTTGCTCTTACAAGGCATGTTCACCACACACACACACACACACACACACACACACACACACACACACACACACACACACACACACACCAGGCCGCTCATGCTGTGAAGGCGCTGTAATTGGGCTCTTAGGCTTCATTAGTGGCAAAGCTGAGGGGACGTCTCTCTCTCTCTCTCTCTCTCTCTCTCTCTCTCTCTCTCTCTCTCTCTTTTTTTCTGTCTCTCATATGCACACACACTTTTTCCTCTCACTGGTTAGCCCTCCCTCTCTGTTCATGCTTTACAACTGAAATTCTCAGTCCAGCAGGCTTATGTAGATTGGACCTCACCTTTCTCTGTCTCAAAATTTTACAACACCTACAGTATATTCCTGGACCCTCAGTGGGCTTGTTTAAAAGATGAATTCTTAGTCCATTATTTAATAGCTATAGCCAGTTATTTAGTATTTACAGTGAATAATTCAGTATGAATTATTCAGTATGTAGTATGAATTATCCAATATCCACTATGAATTATTCAGTATCTACTCTGAATTGTTCAGAGCCTACTGTGAATATTTCAGAATCTACAATGGTTTATTCAGTATCTACTATGACTTATTCCATTCTCACTATGATTTATTCATTGTCTACTGCGCATTTTTCACTGTCCACCATAAATTATTCAGTATCTATTGTGAATCACTATCCACTGGGAATGATTATGTTTATTATATTATATTATTATTATATTATGGGAGCCACTATGTACTCAAGGCCATCTATTAAAAAACAACATATTAGAATCACTCAATACATACTATACAAATGCTTATCCACATTCTGCAGCATCCTTGTTTGAGCCTTTGTGTGTGTGGTATTGTTTGTGTTGCTGTTGTAATGGTGTATTTAGTGGCTTTCTCTGTAGGCGTACAAGTCTAGGTGGAGCCCTCTAATAGGAGCTAGCTGGCTGAAGTCACTGGTGTATTCTTATTAAATATAAATCCCTCTTTAAGACGCCTATCCATGCCTGTGGTTCTCCTGTTTGTCTCTGGATCTGGAATGGTGAGGCTGCCACGCAGAGACAACGAGTCATGTTATGAGAAAGTTACAGAATAAAGCTCAGCAGAAGTAGAACATGGAACACTTAAACACTAGAAAAGCTTATGGAAAGAAAGCTGCTAGTAGAATGAGAATGAGTCCATTAGCTTCACATACTTCATCTTCCCCATAGTCCCTCAGGTCCACTTTTAATGTTTGTGTGTTTAATGTACCAAAAACACACAAAAATACATCGTTTGCGAGACCATTTTCCTGATCTCTCTTTGTAAACAGCCTTTGTTCTTCAGTCTGAAGTTCATCTTTTTGGATGTGTGGATCCTGATATCGAGTAACAGCACAAAGTTTAATTATTGTCTCCCCATCATTCACTCCAATAACTCTGTTATTGACAGTATGCAGCAACATCACTCATCACATAAAATGAATGAACAGCTGAATGTAACCTGAATGTTCAAGGGTAATATGTAAATTTGTTTATGTTATGACATCACAACCATGACAAATTTAGAATGGACTCTGTCTGCGGCTTGGCCTCCATATATGCAGTGGGGAATGAATGGCATGTTTGGAAAAGTTCCAAACAGCAAAAATCAGTTTCTCATTATACAAGTCCTTTAAAACCCTTTAAAGTCTTTGTAACCCTCCATGTGAGGTAATGTCCCTTCTTAATGGCCTATGTCAACCATGTCTCATGCAGTTTCAGGGCTGTATTGCAAGTTAAATGGCTTGTAAAGAAATGTCTCTACTGTCTCAAAAATATTGGAAGGATCACCTTTCATCTCGGCACAGAACATCACAATTCAATCCCTGGGATCCCTAGCCTACGCCTGGTATTAGACCTGGTGCTAAAACATTCATGTTTAGCAATAATTTTCTACAGGGACTAGACAAGCTGAGTGTGTGTGCGCATGTGTGTGTGTGTGTGTGTGTGTGTGTGTGTGTGTGTGTGTGTGTGTGTGTGTGTGTGTGTGTGTGTGTATGTGTATTTGCAGACATCTGTCAGGGTGCAACTTACAGTAGCTGAACATATTCATTTAAAGAGGGTCCATAAACATTTGAACATATAGTGTAGGCCTCTATATGCAGCTTCTTGGTGTTCATCTGTTTTCTGTTCAACCAAATGTGTAAACAAAATAGGCTCGATGCTGATTATTGGCCCATTTCTTGCAAGCTAACGTCTTTAATTACCTTTAATTGTGGAAACACAGTTTAGAATAATTAGGCCTCACTGAGTCACTGGTGTTTTATTAGAGGCTGCAAGAATAGGAATGCCTTGATGCTCTGAGGAATCGTAAAGTGATTGATTAATTAAATATTTTTTACAGAATCATCAGATCTGTTTAAATGCCTCGTGGTAACTAGATTCTTTGTTTTCACATCAACGTCTGCTCAAGTTTCCAGCAGCATGGGTTCTAAAACTTGAACAGACCTTGATGTGACTTAATGTATGCAGTTATGAAAAAGTTGGGACATGTAACTAACTGAAAAAAAATATTTAAAACTATTTGCAAAATGGAATTGTTAGAAATCCTATTTTCTTGTGAGAAAAAGGTAGGACACCCTTTGCCCTAAAATCTTCTTTTTTCTTGCTGAAATAATGTCAGTTGGATGGATCCTATAACTGTCTACCAGTCTCTGGCATTGATTGGAAGAAAGATTTTCCCACACCTCCGTGCATTTGCATTGCATTGCATTTGTGGCATTTAGCAGACGCCCTTATCCAGAGCGACTTACAAAAGTGCTTTGCTGTTTACTTAGAACATCCTTAGCTAGTAGATAAGGCTGGAATCTAGAGATTCCACACATTTAGACCATGTTGAAACAAAAAGTCTTTACGGAGTTAAATACTCCTGAAACAGATGAGTCTTCAGTCTGCGTTTGAAGACATTGAGGGACTCGGCTGCTCGGACTCCCAGGGGAAGTTCGTTCCACCATTTTGGTGCCAGAACAGAAAAGAGTCTGGATGCATGTTTACCTTGCATCCTGAGGGATGGTGGGTCAAGCCGAGCTGTACTTGAAGCTCGAAGGGCTCTTGGTGCAGCTCGAGTTTTGACCATTGCCATCATGTATGGAGGGGCTGGTCCATTTTTGGCTTTGTAGGTCAGCATCAAGGTTTTGAATCTGATGCGGGCAGCTACAGGGAGCCAATGAAGGGAACGCAGCAGAGGAGTTACATGACTGAATTTATGAACATTGAAGACGAGCCGCGCTGCTGCATTCTGGATGAGTTGCAATGGTCTGATGGTCCGCATAGGAAGGCCAGCCAGTAGGGAGTTGCAGTAGTCTAGTCTTGAGATGACAAGAGACTGAACAAGCATCTGAGTGGCCTCTCTAGACAGAAAAGGTCGAATTCTCCTAATGTTGTAAAGGAGAAATCTGCAGGACCGAGTCAGATTTGCAACATGAGCTGAGAATGATAACTGGTCATCCACTACTACACCAAGACTGCGGGCTTCAGCAGATGGAGTGACCAGTGAGTTCTCAAGGGAAATGGTAAGGTCAGGATGAGGACCAGTGCTACCAGGAATGAATAGCAGTTCGGTCTTGCTGGGGTTGAGTTTGAGGTGATGGGCTGCCATCCATGATGAGACATCAGAGAGGCAAGCTGAGATCCGGGATGAGACCTGGGTGTCGGAGGGTGGGAAAGAGAGGATGAGTTGAGTGTTCTTCAGCATAGCAATGGTAAGTAAAACCATGAGAAGATATTACTTTACCAAGAGAAGTAGTGTAGAGAGAAAAGAGAAGAGGACCAAGGACTGACCCTTGAGGAACACCGGTGGATAGTCTGCGTGGAGCTGATGTGGCTCCCTGCCATGTGACCTGGTAAGAACGCTCTTCCAGGTATGATGTGAACCATTGTAATGCAGAACCAGTGATTCCAAGGCTACCGAGGATTTACAGGAGGATCTTGTGATCTACTGTATCAAAGGCTGCAGAGAGGTCGAGGAGAATTACAACAGATGATAGTTTGGGTGATCTAGCAGCATGGAGTTTCTCAGTGACCGCAATGAGAGCAGTCTCTGTTGAGTGTGCCGGTTTGAAGCCAGATTGGTTTGGATCCTGTAGATTGTTTTGATTGAGAAAGAGAGATAGCTGATTGTAGACAGATCGTTCGAGGATTTTTGAGAGGAAGGAGAGCAGTGATATTGGTCTATAATTGCTAATGTTTGAACCATCAAGAGTTGGCTTTTTCAAAATTGGGACCACTCTGGCAGTTTTGAAAGTAGATGGAACATGACCAGATGAAAGAGAGCTGTTTATGATGAAGGTAATGAAAGGAATTCTTTCAGCTATGTGATGTTTCAGCATCAGTCTTTGTACAGAAAGTCTTAAATTCTCCTCAAGCCCCCTCCGATACATTAAAGATTGCATAGTGGTTTCTATGACAAAGAGCTCTCAAGGCCCTGTTGCAGCAAAACAGCCCCAAACCTTGACTTTTCCACCCCAATGCTTCACAGTTGCTATGAGGTTCTTGTGCTCAAATGCTTCTTATTTTTGACAGTAAGGGTTTCCTCCTTGCACACCTCCCATGCAAATCAAACTTGTGCAGTTTCTTTCTGATGGTAGATGCATACTCTGACATCAGCTGTGGCTGATGAGCTATTTTGGATTGTTGGAGACTTCTTTATTAATCTTGCACTCTGTCCTTGAGCTGAGATTGCTAGGGTGGTCTGACTTGGTGATGTAGATTGTTTTTTTTTTATGTTTTCTACAAATTATTTTCAAATTATTTTCTGTGCATTGGAATGGCTGATTCCTAATTGTTTTGACATCGTTTTAAATCCCAGACTCCTCTGCATTTATAACTTCTTTCAGAAGGCCTCAAAAAGCCCCTTGGATTTTGCCATGGAGATTCCATTCATTTTCACAATCAAGAGGAAACCAGACAAATGTCTAAAGTTTAAATGAGACAGCCTCTCTAACGATGTTCTAAACATTTGCAGCTTATGTGCTGTACCTGATTGTAATTTTAGGCATTTAAGTAGTAATTAAGTATCCTTCCTAACTTTTGTCCATACATTTTTAAATGATGTTTTACAAAGAGTGTGGTGCATCAAACAGGTCATTGTTTTCACCTTTTCCTTGACTTGATCATTTGTTACCCTAATGATTCACACAATCCTCTGGATACAGGTGCAAGTTGGGATGTTTGCTGAATCCAGTACTCAGAAGTCAAAAGAATCGTCAAGACAGTCCAGGTTCACAATCCACAGCAAACACAAATTTCAGAGGGCAGGCAAAAGGCAGAGTAAAAAACTGGCCAGCATCAGAAATGGGCATGGCCCTGACAGTTACATATTCATACAAGAATCCTGATATAAAACATTAAATATTGGACCTGACGTTTTTAATGAGTTGTGTTATTCAGCATTGCGTAAGCCAGCTTTGATCTCTCAGCCTCATTGGTTTTTCAGAATTTCTGCAGAATTGAGCTTTTGTGCATTTAGTGTTCTTTACAATGGACTGCATTGTACCTATGTTCTCTACATATGTACTACTAATAACATTAGCTATTTGCTTTCCTTCTGTGTTAGCCACCCCAGAACCCTTCACAGATTCCTCCCACCTTCAAGATACATTAGAAGTTAGGATGGTTTCATTTATAATGTTTTTTAGAGTGTTCTTTAGGTTGTAAAGGCCAATAACAAAGGAGAAGGCTCTATCCAGCATTATATAAGTTATAACATTCTTAATAAAGTGCTCAGTGAGTGTGCACATTAGTTTTTTAGTAGTTACTAAGCAGTTCATAGTTCTTATTCAGTAAAAGGTTTTTAGAAAAATAAATGTCTAGAGCTCAAGGGGTTAATGGTTTGTTTTAACCCACAGAGCCATTTTATATTGATCATTGAGCCTGTGTGTTATGCATACAACTTCTTCTCAAGCATGCCACCTTCCTTTTCCACTTTTCCCATGATATCCTTACATGTCTCCTCACCATTTTTCCACTTCCCCTACTCCCAACTCTCCGGAATGCCACAGCGAAGTCAGTGAGAGCAGCCTGGACTGGGACATGCTGGCCTGGCCTCAGTGGCTCTGCACAGTCGCTGTGGTCAAAGGAGACAAATTGAGCTGAACCACCACTGAAAGAGGCGCGGGGCAGGGTGGGGCAGAGGGGTCAGACTGCCGCCAGCTTGCCTGGGCACAGACTCGACTGTTTCAGCAGTCAGTCAGGGTAGAGTCTGGCTTAAACCTAGAGGCCTTGCTGGCACGGACTTGAGCTACTTTTAGAGATAATGACCTCTCATAACTACATTGTTTACATATCATGTTTCATAGCAGTTACCAAAAAGTCCATAGTACCTACTGAGCAATGAATTACAAAGCTGAGGTTCAGGACTTCACTCCTAAAATGAAAGGTGCTTGAAAATATTGAGCAACGCCATAGAAGAACCACATTTGGTTGCATGAAGAAATGTTCAAATAAAAATAAATAAATGTAAACATTCTGCTCATATATCTAATGGTTATTTATGAAGACAAAAGTGGTTTTGTTTTATGGAATCACTCAAAGAAGGCTTTGAGCACCTTTTACTTTTAAAGCGATAGTAAGTTTTGGTGTTTGTGGGATTTGGAGACTTCTCTGGTGAGAATGTGTAATAGTGCTGAGCATATGAAAGACTACTTTTACAGTGTGCTGCATGGTGTCCTTTCAGAGCAGATGAATCTGATGATCACAAGTTTAGATTCAGTCAGTCAGTGGAGTATTCAGAGAGTGTCCTGGTTTTAATATCACCTCTGTTACGCTCTCCTTTGGCTTGCCTGCTCTCTTCAGTGCAAATAATGCACATCTTTGGTTTGACAGTGGGCGAATGAGGAGGTGAATAATGAGTTTGCTGTTCTGATATCTCTTTATTCTGATTCAGTAAGGGCTTAGGAAGGATGCCAACTGCAGGGAATGCAATTCTTTCATGGTGTAAAGATGAAAGGCAAAATATGGATTTATATGTGTATTTAAACCAAAGATAGTTTCAGTTTATGTCATGGTTATTTTAAAATATGGAAATACATCCGTTTACCTAAATTGTGCTGTCAGATATGAGAGGATTTACCCTCTAAATGTGTCTAATTTCTGGAACACGGTCTGTGATGTGGTGTTTTGCCTTTTAACTCAATTAAGCAAGGTGATCCTCGTTAGGCAGCTATAAGTTCAAACACAACAGAACAGGTTGCTCTATTTCAGTCAGTTAGTTAAAATAGCAGCTAGAGTTTCAATTAGCCAGATTTGAGCGTGTTCTGTGGTGAACAGAATGTTATCATGTTAACTGGCTTCTCTCTTTAACATGTAGCAGTCATAGCCAGATCGATGGTGCAACATTTGTCTCATTTTAATTTGTGCACTTAGTTGGTGATGATGAAGTAACTCAACTTTATTTTATTGTTTTCTGTTTGAAATAACAGGATGTGATGGTACTCAAGCAACGTAAACAAATTTATTCAGTCTTTGGTTTTAGTAGCCGTTGTTTACAGTTCAGAGACACTGGGCAGTGGCCACTTAATGAAATCGCTAAAATGTCGATGCAAAACCTGACGACATCCACGGAACATCAGCATTTCAGAGCATGAGGCGCCCTCAGCATGATACATCTTCATTTATTACAAGAACCCTTTTCCATCACCCTTTTTCACATTTTGGCTTTTGAAGTATTCTAACATTTCCACCTCATCTTAGGGTAAAAATAGATTGCAGTATTTGGTTGATTCTGGCCTTTTTCCATTCAGGTTTTTTATGCACATTTTCAGAATGTGCAAAAACGTGTTGGATGGAAAACGCTCTTCTCTGTCTCTCCACTTCCTCTTCTTCTTAGCTCTGTCCACTCCAGCCCTTCCGCCCATTCTTCCGTCCACCTGTCCGTCATCCTCCTCCACAGGAAGTGCTCCCGGGTTGACCTCTGACCCCAGGCAGCCGGGCCGCGTGTAAACATTCATTTTTTTTTTGGTGTGCTTCCTGTTTGGCTGGAACAGGAGTGGCGCCTATTTTAGTCTGTTTACAGAACAGCCTTCTTCAGGAATCTGTGTGTGTGTTGTGTGTTGAGAGTGTATGTGTACTCACCAGCTACCGTTTGTGTGCGTGATTGCGTGTGTATAATGTTTGAGGGTTTTGTACGGAGTACGAGTGCGAATGCTTTTCTAAGCACTCTTTATGCTCTGCTGGAGGGCGAGTGATGCTGCATGTTCTTCCTGTCCTCTTGGAACAAAAAGGTGCTTCACTTCTGTGAACATCCACATCCCTGCCATTGTAATTGTACTGCCCTTCATCTGCTCTGAGAAGAGACTCGGAGAGGCCTGGAACAGACCTCTGTAAGAGACTTTAAGTAAAATTGCTGCTAATGCATCCTATACCTCATGGTAAACATTAAGGCAGATTTACAGGACTGTGTTTGAGGGAATGACATGTTAAGCTTGGGATATAGGCATCTATTTGTTCAAACACTGATACTGCACAATATAGACAAAAGATCTGCTCATTCCTCATTTCCTCTGAAATCAAGGGTATTAAAAAAGAGTTTATGCTTATTTTGTTGGAATAACTGTATACTGCTTAGATTTTGCAGCATTTCTGTGAGGATCTAATTGCGTTCAGCAAAAAGAGCATTAGTATTGGAGGATCATCACTCCACCTCATCCCCAACTCCCTTTAACTTATTCCAACAGTATGGGATGGTGCACCATCATTCCAGGGAACACAACTGATGATTTCTCTGTGTGCATATGTTATCTTAACCATTTCTAAAGCTCTTATCGGGAAAGACCAGTATTTCCATTTCCCAGCCCTTCATTACAGTAAATCAGGTAAGCTGACGGTGGAAATCCACACAGTGGCTGGAATTTACAGAGAATTCATCAACCAACCATATGTGCTTTCCAGACTGTGTTCTTTAAATGTAAACACTGACCCTGTGTCAGTGAGGTAAGTGACTGGGTGGAATGTTTCAGGCCAGGCTGGCTGCTACACAAGGTTACATCACAAACATCAGTCTACATTACCTTTACCGGGTTGAAAAAAAATGCAAAATTCTGATTTATCAGCATTTTTTGTTGTTGTTGTTGAACAGAGTATTTTTATCCAAATACTACAATTATGAGTATGAGTGTTAAATGGTTAGACTTTTAAATTGATAGACTTCAGTATTATTTAAGATGAACAATGAATGTCTATATGGACTAGGGCTGCATGATATTGGAAAAAATTGACACTGCAATATATATACAGTATGTTTTCTATATTTCTATATATGTGATCCAAGGTGTCATGACATGAATGAAATTGAGGAAGAGAATTCTCAACTTGGGTTGATGTTTCATGGAAAAGAAATGTTGCTTTCATGAAAGTTGTAACATTTCGTTTAAATGAGCCTTACAGGTGCCCTAACATGGATATTATAAATCTATGCTTAAATGAGAGTACTATGTCAGCACCTTAAACAAGTGAAATGCCAAAAATTTACTTGAATTAAAATCACAAAGAGTGCTGATGAAATGTTGGGTCATAGCAAGTTGTGTATTTTGTGCTGATATAATCACCCAACAGCTAATATCACATTCAAAGCATTACATATCATTATATATTATACAGTATGTACACAATATCCCATCTCCACAAATGAACACCCACACCACACAGTCTTCATATACACAGAAGAAGACTATATTTATATAAATTAAACCAGATCAGCCTGACATATCTGTAAGGAAAGGGGATGACTGTCCCCAGTGGATGGTACGATTATTTGGAAGGTATGTGCAGGTGATGCATTTGAGTGTGTGTGTGTATGTGTGTGTTTACTGTGTGTTCTGTAAAACTCTGTAGGCTGACACACTAGATCAAGTGTTGGTAGGCCAGTTCTCATAAAATAATACACCCACAGTGCTTCATACAGGACCTCCTTTATGTATGAATGGAACATTAGCATCCACAAGACGTGGCTTAATATGGCCAATTTAGTCGTTTGGAATATTCACACGCCCATGTGCTCTTTGCTAACTGCACTCAGCAGAACCCAGAGCACCTCTTTATCCTGTTCTGCAATTAGCCTCTCGGTCAGTGACTCCAAACTTTGTCCACACACATCAGTCACACACACATGTGCACCCGCTTACTTTCCCCTAATGGTTTTCCAAAGAACCGTGCTCTCTTACTCACCAGTGACTTATCACTATCTGTAGGTCTGTAGTCTCTGGATTCAATTAGGTGGTTTGTTTCTTTGCCAGTGATTACCCCCCCACCCCACCCCACCCTCCTTCTTTCTGTCTGTCTGCCTGCCTGCCCGTGTGTCTGTCTGTCCTTCTATCACTCCTCCTGTATTGAATTATACTCCTCCACAGCTGCCTCTTTTGTCTGCCAGTCTGTCTCCAGTTAGCCCATGACACTCATCCAGTCTGTTCAGGAAACAAACTCCATAAAGATGTTAGTTGTATGTTGGAACATTAACTGTTATTGTAAGTTCAAGATCATGTCAGTACATTATATTTGTTTTCTGCTTTCATTTATTACCATACATTTCATATTATGAAAGCTAGTAATTGTGGACAGCTCAATTAAATGCAGGAAGGTTGCAGGTTCGATCCCCAGGACCGGCATCCATGTCTGAGGTGCCCTTGAGCATGTTGTCCAACCTTAGCGTCCCAAGGGAACTGCTTACAGTTGACAGACCTGATTCTAAACTGCATGTACCGCCATCCAGAGTAATACTAAACTGACCCTCTTTCACTTGCATGCTCATGGCAACTCAGCAGGGGGCTAATGTCTCAAAGATTGACTTCAGATTAATTCCATCCCATTAATTCCATCCCACTTTTCATCCCATAGGGTCCCTAAGCAGTGTCCTTTTATTCACTACACATTGAACACGTAATATTGGTTAAGGGAACTTCAATTGGAAAAATCTAAATCTAAGTCTAATTCTAAAGTAACGTATTGTGTAAGGAATATGGGAATAAGTGTAACTTTATTGACATGCAACAGGTATGTGGTGGTATTTAGACATTGTGTTGTACTGCTTGTGATGAACATCAGCTGTTGACCCTGACTGATTCTTCACTGTTTACCCATCAGTGATATCGCTACTCACTACTCCCTGAACACTTTCACTCAATAAGTATTTAGGAATTTCATTTAAAATGTCAGAAATCTCTGTGTAGTCCACTTCACAGGGAGCTACACTGTGATCCACACTGTTGGTTTTTGAGTGAGCTACTAATTTCTGGAAAATGTTGGAACGAAATGGTATCTATCATTGCAAGCATCTACAGGAGAACTTGCAGTGATGTATGACATAGCAAAGCTTCATCATTTCCTGTTAGTACATCAATATTTGGTTGAAATTAGTCTAAAGGCCTTATGGAATGAGTGTGGAATGAGTTGGGACACAGCCCAAAATAAAGCACAAAGCTGAAACATTTTCTAACAAAGATTTTCTTACTGCATACTATAAATAACATGTTTGTTTGTGTGTGTGTGTGTGTGTGTGTGTGTGTGTGTGTGTGTGTGTGTGTGTGTGTGTGTTTGTATTTCCTACACAGATTGGACAGATAATTGTAGCTTTTGTAGCTATTTTTATCCATTATTTTTTGACTATAATAATTTAAAATGGTCAGCAACAGTCATATGCAAGGACTGTGATGTCAGCATTTTCAAAAACCTTAATTTCACCAAAATCAGTCCTCCTTTACGTCTGTTCAGATATGCAACTATGCATTTTTTTGACTTGGTGATGCTTATAAAAAATGAAACTCATGGAATGTACAGTAGTAAAGCTGTCGACACCACTGTCTGGATACACACTTTGGGGTCAGTTTGGTTTAGTAAGCTCGTCTCATTAAACACTTAAAAATAAAGGTGCTTCAGAAGGCTTTTTGAGAGATGGAAGAGCCAATTTCCATTTCCATTAGGAACCAATTTTGTAATAGAGATGTCTGATGAACCTTTACATCAAAGGTTTCTTCACGTCTCTGCTTCACACATAATTCTTTATGGAACCAACAGTGGTTTTTTTAAGCACCTGTGTAAAATGTGAATGAAATTCCTCTTATTTTCAGCTTGAATAGATCTTCATTATATCCAATATCAGTGAGTCCTCAAGCTGTTATTATAGAAAAGTAGATTAAATGGCAGAAATGGCAGCCACTCGCAGGACTGAGGAAAGGGGTTCAGAAAGGAGGTCACTGTTGACTGTAGGGCATGTAGGGACAGATGGTCATAGAGCAGTAGATGTTAATCAGTTTACTTACTAATTTTAGGTTATAAGTTAAACAAATTAGTTAATTGTGAGCGTGTGTTGTGGACGAGGGTGGGGGCAGGGTAACAGTGGTCTTGAAATCTGTGGATGTCTTGGTTTCTGGCAGGAAGGATGGGAAGTGGCAGGACTGAACAGGAACTGGCTGAGTCTGTCATAACACTCATTCACACCCTAGTGACAGGGTCAGGCTCAGCACTCACTGATGCTCATGGAGGCTCCTCCTCACAACTTACGGGACTTGGTATCTGGAGCCATGCTGACATCATGTTCCTAGATACCACAGAACATCTTCAGAGGGCTTGAGTCCATACTGCGAGATCTATTGTGGCAGCAGGGTAATTACTTATTATTAGGTAGGTTGTTATGGCTGATTGGTGTAAAGTGTACAATATACACTGAACAAGTTGCCTCCTTGTTTCTACGCTGTTCATTTTACCAGGTCCTCTAACTGTTCAGGAACACTTTGTAGTTCTGTAATTACAGACTGTAGTCCATCTGTTTCTCTTCATACTTTGTTAGCCTCCCTTCATCCTTATCTTCAGTGGTTGGGAGCACACAGGACCACAACAGAGCAGATATTATTTGGCTGGTGGGTCATTCTGCGCACTGCAGTGACACTGACATGGTGGTGGTGTGTTAGATTGTGTTGTGCTGGTATGAGTGAATCCAACGCTGTTCTGAATAATCAGCGCCGGTCTGAACGAAAGACCGGAGGACTGTAACTGGGTTGTAAATGAGATAGAATGAGATATAATACACTAATATGGGATCATTATATCCCATGTTTTAGAAAGCATTGTTTAAAAGCGAATCTCAGACAGACTTCACCGCTTATCTACACTGCCACTGCATTCCACACTGTCCATTAGAAACACACTTCCTCTCACAAACAGAATTTAAAGCCAATTAAGCCCCATGAGGTAGAGGGGCACAGCAGTGGGGAAACTCATTGGCCAGTGGCAGTTATTTAAGGCTGTCACCTGAGACACACACACACACACACACATACACACACACACACACACACACACACACACACACACACACACACACACGCACACACACACACACACACGTACACACACACAGTTCAAGAAAATCATTCTCTAAAGAATCTAAATCAAATCCAAATAAACTGAATCATAGATCAAGATTTACACCCATGATCTGTATCCTTCAGTGAGTGTGTGACTCGCTTTCATTCTCTCCCTCTTTCCTTTTCTCTTCTCTCTCTGTTTTTTAATAATTTTATAAAAAAAAATGAATGCATACAAAAATCCGTCCCCTCTATTTCTGATTTCTGTATCTTTCTTTCTTTCTTTCTTTCTTTCTTTCTTTCTTTCTTTCTTTCTTTCTTTCTTTCTTTCTTTCTTTCTTTCTTTCTTTCTTTCTTTCTTTCTTTCTTTCTTTCTTTCTTTCTTTCTTTCTTTCTTTCTTTCTCATCTCTCCTTTCTTTTTCTCTCTCTCTCTCTCTCTCTCTCTCTCTCTCTCTCTCTCTCTCTCTCTTGCTCTCTCTCTCTTTCATTTAGTGATAAGACTCTTGTCCTGGTCTCAGGCCCATTAGCCACTGGTCAGGATAATTGTGGTGGCAGAGAGTTGGGTTTGATGTGGATGCCGACTTCCTTTTGATGTAAAAATGTATCCACGGTGATTATCAAGATTATGCCTTCCTCTACCCCCTCCTTCCCTCCTTCCCTCCTTCCCTTTCCTTCACCCCTCTTTTTCCCTGCTGCTGGTTAAGCTGGGGATTAATTGGATGCAGCTTTTTGCTCTGATGACTGAACTTGATGTGGCTGTCGCCTCCACCACCACTGCTGCTGACGTCCCCAACTCACATTCAGCTATCTATCTATCTATCTATCTATCTATCTATCTATCTATCTATCTATCTATCTATCTATCTGTCTGTCTGTCTGTCTGTCTGTCTGTCTGTCTGTCTGTCTGTCTCTCTCTCTCTCTCTCTCTCTCTCTCTCTCTCTCTCTCTGTCTGTCTGTCTTACTGTCTGTCTGTCTGTCTGGTGAACAACAATCTTCAATTCTGACCACAGATTCTCAATTGGATTATGGTCTGGGGTTTCACTTGGCCATTCCAATACATTTACATGTTTCCCTTTAAACCACTTGAGCGTTTCTTTAGCAGTACACTTTGGGTCATTGTCCTGTTGGAAGGTGAAGCTCCGTCCCAGGCAAAGTCACTGACAAACAGGTTTTGCTCAAGAATATCCCTGTAATTATCACCATCCATCTTCCCTTCAACTTGGACCAGTCTTCCAGTCACTGCTGCTGAGAAACATTCCCACAGCATGATGCTGCCACCACCATGTTTCCTGGGGTGATGCAATGTGTTGGTTTTTCACCAGACATAGCATTTTCCTTGGTGGCTAAAAAGTTCAGTTTTGGTCTCATCTGACCAGAGACACTTCCTCCATACATCTGGGGAGTCTTCCACATGCCTTTTGGCAAACTCAAAATGTGTCCTTGTGGTCATATGGACAGATACTCCAGTCTCTGCTTGGGAATTATGCAGCTACTTCAAGGTTACCTCAGATTAATGCCCTCCTTGCCTAGTCTGAGAGCTTTGGTGGGCAGCCCTCTCTTGGCAGGTTTGTTGTGGTACCGTATTTTTTCCATTTGATGATATGGATTTGATGGTGTTGCAGGGAACCATTAGAGATTTGGATGTTATTCATAACCCAACACTGACTTGTACTTCTCAACCACCTTCTCCTTGACTTGGAGATTGCCTTGGTCTTTGGTTAGTGGTACCTCTTGCTTAATGATGTTGCAGCCTCTGGGGCCTTTCAGAAATGGTGTGTATATACTGACAGATCATGTGACACTTAGATTGCACACAGATGAACTTCATTGCACTAAGCATGGGACTTCTGAAGGTAATTGGTTGCACCAGAACTATTCAGCAAATGGGGTGAATATTTCCAAATATTATTATTTTTCTGTATATTTCAAAAATAGAGTATTTTGTGATGTATAATATATAATTCAGATTAAAAACACATTTAAATACAGTTTGTAATATAACAAAACAGGTAAAAAGCCAAGGGATGTGAATACTTTTGCAAGACATTGTATATTTCCGTGTATTTTCCTCTCTCTGTGTATTCCTCCCCCTCTCTTACCACTTTCTAATTGTCACTATCACTCTTTTTCTCTCTTTGCTCTCTCTCTCTCTATCTCTCTGTTTCTGTCTCTCTCTCTCTCTCTCTCTCTGTTTAAATATTTGGACAGTGTAGGGCTGTGGCTCTCAGATGGAGTGTAATGTGTGTAATGGGTGTTTATGTATGGTCTATATTGGTGATGTAGAAGAGTAGAATAGATCGTGGATCTTCTAAATGGCTCATAAGACTCTGCCGATGTTCTTAAACGTCTCTGTTCTCTCCACTTAACTTTAAACGGCTTTATATGCGAGTGGAAACTGATGAGCTGTGTCTAACAGAGCTGGTGGTCTTCCGTCTGCTCTGGTTTTTAGGTTATTTTTTTTTCTTTCCTGGCGTTTGGTAGATATACAACAGAGCTTACCCAAATCACGCAATGCTCCGAGGTTACAGTGAGCAAATTAAGAGAGCGTGTGAGGGAACCTTTGTCCTAGTGTGTGTGTGTGTGTGTGTGTGTGTGTGTGTGTGTGTGTGTGTGTGTGTGTGTGTGTGTGTGTGTGTGTGTGTGTGTGTGTGTGTGTGTGAAAAAGAGACACTCATTTGAACGTATGAGTTTGAAAGTGTGTTTACTGTACAGTTATGTTTTTATTGGACGCAGGCATGTGTGTCTTGGTTCTGTGTTTGTGTACGTTCACTTTTGCACTACATGCCCAGATGTTTGGGGACAGCCCTATGAATGCATTCAGCTACTTTAATGCATTCAGCTACTTCAGCTTGTATAGTCCCTGTTGAGAAGTACTGCCAATAGAATAGGATTCTCTGGAACTATAATCATGAACCTGTTGGCACCATTCCTAATGCCAGACATGGAATAGTGAAGTATAAAGCCCCCCAGCACTGAGCTGTGGAGCAGTGGAACTGTGTTTTCTGGAACAATGGTGCTCCGTCCAGTATTTTAGGATGAGTTGTGGATTAAGGAATGAGGTCTGGTGGTGACAATCCAACATCCTGTCGGTAGAGACAGTTACTCTACCAAAAGACTAGATCAACTTTTCAATAGCCTTGATTTAGGATGAGATAATGAATGAATAAATATATATGTACGTGTCTTGAAGAGTGTCAGTTTAGTCAACAGGTTTATTAGTATTGGATTTGCTCTTTGTGTTGTGAACATTGTTTTTAATCCCTGTGTTTTTCTTTACAGGAACCTGAGTAACAACCGCATCCGTGTGCTTAGAAACGGCTCCTTCGCCGGCTTGTACTCACTGGATAAACTGTAAGTAATTACAATTAAGCACTATGGTCATATTGTGTACCACCTTGGGACACTTTGTGTAAATCAGTGGTACATGTACCTCACTTTGAGAACCATTAATGTAGGCAGTGGTTTCCAACCTGGGGGTCATGGCCCCAATTGTGCCGCAGTGGTGGGCATTGGGCCAAAATGACTTTCTTTTTTTGCTTTGCATCGTAAAAATCCTTCCAAAATGTTAAAGAAATGTAACTTAAGATAACAAACAGTATGTCAATAATAATGTCAATAATAGTGACCAGTGTATGAACCAGGCATAAACCAAAATTAAGGAAATACAGCAGTGAGTATGTGGTGCCTGGTTTCATGTACACCAGCAAAAATGAGGAACTACTTCTCTATACGCTTGGTAAAGATACTTGATATCAGTCTCTGAAATTGTGGTGTAACAGAAAACAAACTACAGTCATTATAATTTGTTGAAATTCCCCATCGTTACATTTTACTGAGTACATTCACCAACATAGCTGCGAAGGGTTGGGGATTTCAGATCCGGGGGATTGACATCTGTGTTATGCTCGATTTCTGTCTGGCTTCATGTGTATTTTCCTGATTTGTACTGTGAATCTGTATTTTATCTTGCTTTTGGTCAGCAGGACAGCACTGAACTGAACTGAAATTAGATTTTGTTTGAAGTATCAGCATTCGTATGTTATGAATCAATCATGGGTATAAATCATCACCAGACCACTCTGACCTACTTCGTATACATGTGAATACATTTTGAACATTTAGTTGAATAACCTGTTAAATGACACAATCATTAGATCGTAATAACCAATCACAGTCTCTCTTTCTGCTTTTTCTGAATGTTGTGACGGGTGTAGTTGGCCAGAGTCTTTCCATATTGGGACACTATCTCTTTCAGGCCATGTTCCAGCTGGGAGGATGAGACAGTATGTGTGGCTATCACTGAGTACTTGCGAAGAGAGCCCTAATTATCCCTTCATCTATCACAATCTGAAAAAGCTGCTCCACCCGTAAAGATAAGGAAGGAGGGAGGAAAGACAACGGCTGCTCAGAGATGCAGCTGTAGAGGCAGCAGGGTTTTGTCATAAATTGATGATAGGTAGTGGGTACCCTATTATTAGTGGACTTGACATTGAGACCTACTGGGGTTGTGAGGTCAGATCGTCTCAGCATTTAAGCTTTGCTTACCACATTCCTCTGCTTATACCTTAACTGCAGATGTTTTAATGCTGCATTTCTGTGAGTCAAGTTGGCTACATTGTAGGATAGGATAAGATACGATAGAACTTTATGATCCCTTGGGAGGGTTCTGTCAGGGAAATTAAGGTTCCAACAGCAGCATAGTACAGTACAGAAAAGAGTAGAAAGAGATAATAATTTAGTAAAGAAAAACAATAAATAAATATGAAGAATTTATAATATAGAGACTATATAAGTCTGTTAAGTAGCACAAAAATCATTGTTCGTCTGAATTTGGCCTGTCTAATATCTGTGATATCTGTTCTAATGACTGCAGTATATTCTATGGTAATGTTATGTCAACCATTGCTGTATGCAAATAATGCACTAGTGCATCTAAATGAAAATTCTAAAAATGAGAATACTATGAAAAAGGTTTTTCATAATTTAATTCAAAAATTAAACTGTTATAAATTTAATATTCATTACATTTATTGTGATACATTTTAAGCTTTTTGGTTTAATGTTGATACTGTGATTAGAAATCTATTCAAATTTAAATTAAAATCTTCTAATATTATGAGATTATGGATTTCTGGTTATAAGCCATACTGATCAACTGGGAAGCAAAAAAGGCTAAAAAATTGTATGCACAGGGCTAAAGGGACCGACCATATGTTCAACTAAGAGTATGCACGCAAAAAAGTGTACTTGTGGTGCATATAGGATTATGACTGCCAGTGCCACTGCTGCCTCCTGCTATTTTGGAGAATACTGCAACAATAGAATTGTCAAGTTCAAATGCCTATACAGCTTGCATAGGCTGGTGCACTGTTTGTAGAATAGAATAGAATAGATCTTTATTGATCCAGGGTCATATGTGACACTCTGATGCAAAAGTGTAAAGGCTCAGTTTTTGGGGTGCTTTGGAAGTGCAGCAAATTGGTTATAAACTTTGGTTCCACATTACATTTATCATTGTTTGCACACACTTATAAGCTACGAATAACATGTATTGTCTGTGGCATTGCACGTCCAAAACCGTAACCTCTGTACCATGACGGTTCAATATGAATACATATGCTGTTAAACCCCTAATGAAAAATGATCCTGTTTTCCCTGTCTCCGCACTTGGAATAAAGCTTGGAACAGTATTGCACAAAGAGCAATACTGTTCAGCATAAGTGAAATATGTTCATGATATCTCTCTGTTATTCTGGTATTTATGGTTCTAGATTTGATCCAGATTTAACCACATCCAGTGTCTGATAACTGCTGCGGTTTATGTGTTTATATGATGTTATATACCCTGCTTGATTGATTGTTAATTGGCTAAGTGTTTTGTCATATTCTGAGGTTGAAAACTTAGGAAACATCACATGGTTGTGGGATGAAGCTGGAGGTCTGATTGGCCATTGTCACAAAAGAAATTCCAAATATGCCAGATATTTGCATAGTGCCTTATTATTGCTATCATATTTATTAATGGTAATGTGTTAAGTAATATTTACAGTACATTTGTGGTTGAGGAGGTGTCTGTAACTGACAGTCTGTAATTATAAATCTATATACAGAGGTAGGACAATGAAACTGAAACACCTGTCATTTTAGTGTGGGACGGTTCATGGCTAAATTGGAGCAGCCTGGTGGCCAATCTTCATTAATTGCTCATTACACCAGTAAGAGCAGAGTGTGCAGGTTCAATTAGCAGCTAAGAGCAAAGTTTTGCTCAAAATATTGCAATGCACACAACATTATGGGGGACATACCAGAGTTCAAAAGAGGACAAATTGTTGGTGCACGTCTTGCTGGCCAAGACAGCAAGTCTTTGTGATGTATCAAGAGCCACGGTATCCAGGGTAATGTCAGCACCACCAAGAAGGACAAACCACATCCAACAGGATGTGGCGCAAGAGGAAGCTGTCTGAAAGGGATGTTGGGGTGCTAACCCGGAATGTATCCAAAAAATGTCATTCCCAAGATGAATTGATGCTGTATTGTCCGCAAAAGGAGGCCCTAGTACACCATACTAATAAATTATTGTGGTCTAAAACTAGGTGTTTCAGTTTCTTTGTCCAGCCCCTGTAGTTGATCTGTAAACTAGGTGTTCTCAGTACATGTTTTCAAAGTGAACACTGACTTACTATTAGTATGATAATCCATCCAATTTAGGACCACCCGGCCTATCACCACTATTCAGTCATATAGCAGTTCCGAAGGTTCAGTGTTTTACTTTATGCTTCAGTTTCTGTCAGAGCAGAAAGAAAGGAAAGGAAAGAAGTCATAAAGAGACGCTTTAATGGCCTGGGCAGGGTCGGTAGCAGCCGCTCAGAATGAGAAGCAGATTTTAATTAAGTGCGGCTCCCTCAGTAATGACAACAAGAGAGAGAGAAAGAGAGTAAGAGTCAAGCCACAACCTCACAGTCACCTCCTCCACCCAGACCACCTTATTTATGGCCTGGGGTGTGTGTGTGTCTATGTTCTTTGTTTTCCTGTCATAGTTGGGTCCAAACATCCTCCCAGTGCTACAAAATGATGAGAATTCTGGCAATGTGTGGATATTACATATGCAGTTAAGCACAGTGCTAACAAGGAATGGCTGCTGATACAAAATCACACATTTCTGGTGATCTCTATTACACCTGCTTATGTCTTATGACACTGTATGACACTCTTTTTTATCCATAATATTAGACAAATGCACATTAGCTGTATGGAAAGTCTATACTAAGTCTGAAACACATAGCTATACCCACACACATGTGTGTGTGTGTGTGTGTGTGTGTGTGTGTGTGTGTGTGTGTGTGTGTGAAGCTTTCTGCTTTGAGCTATGTGTGTGAGACAAGGCAAGGCCAGTTGCCAGAGCGTAGGTGTTTGTTTGAGGTAAACGGAGCTGATAGTGCTTGTTTTCATAAGTGCAGACAAGGACCCCTGGGGAGCAGCAGAGGTTGAAGGGGGAGAAACCCAAGCCAAAGCCACAAACATGAACGGGTACCTGGGACAGCGCATTAAGGCAGCAGGGGGGAGGAGCCGGGCCAGGGGTGCAGGCAGACTTACAATGTCTTAAAAAGTCAGTGGGATAACAGCTATGCATGCCACACACCAGTACACCAAGATAATTGGACACACACACACACACACACACACACACACACACACACACACACACACTAAATTGCACTAAATTGGAACACTGGGTTTTCTTTGGTATAATTGAATAATTAATTTAAGTATGAATAATTTGGTTCAATACATGGAAGTGACAAACTATGAACCTCAAACATTGTTTCCTCTTCACTGAAAAGAAAATCCGTCAACCTCAACAGGGCTGTGAAACAGCCCAATTCCAAAGTCTTAAAACTGTGATATAACAGTCTTGACTCATTAATATTTATAGCTCCAAATCCAGCCCCAAAAATCCTTTTAAGGTCTATTGAAACATAGAAAGTGGTAAAATGTAACTGCCACTTTGGGAGAATATTTTTTTCTTATGTTTGTAGTGAGATGCAGCTTTCCCAAATGACACTGTCCAGAACAGATTAACCAAAACTCCAGGAAGATAAAGCCAATTGAGTAATAGGATATCCTAGCCTTGAGCTAGCCCTAGCTTAAAAAGCACTGCTCTGGAAAACACTGAATAGGGCAAAGGGCCCCTTAAGGAAGCAGCCATCATGGAAGTGCAACTTGGGGATCGTCCCTTTAGTGTAGACCTGCTTGAAGAAGTGTCACCTATGGAAATGCCACACATGGAAGCACCAATTGGGCAAGTGCCAGGTAGAGCTGCTTGAAGAAGCCCTGCTCAGGGAAGTTTAACCAAGGAAACCTCCCAATATAAAAGTGACACTAAGGAAAGTATCCTTTTTAGGAAGCACTACTCAGGGAAGTGCCCCTTACAGAAGAAATGGTTGAGGACACCCTGCTTAGGGAGCTTTTACCAAGGAAACCTCCCGTCAGAAGAATGCCACTTAGAAAAAACACTTCTCGAGGAAGTACCCTTTAGAGTAGAGCTGCTTAAGGAATCTCCACACAGGGAAGTTTCACCAAGGACAGCTCTCCTCAGAAAAGTGACACTCAGGAAAGCACCTGTTAAAGAAGCACTGCTTGAAGGAGCACCATTCGAGGAATGACAGGAAGCATATATCCATGTATGGAAAAAGGTAAATCTAGTTTCGGGTAATGCTGCCTATCAATTCTAGGCTGAAAGCCTAGTTTGGGGAAGCTTTGCCAGAAAACAGCAGATAAACATTACATTTTTGGCTCCATACCTAATGCCAGAAATGGGCTAGAGGGGTATAAAGTAGTATTGCTGTGGAACTGTGTTGTTTGGAATGATGTAGTCCATCAAGTACTTTTCGGATGAATTCGGGAGCAATGGATGAGGTGGGGTGGCTACCATTGAACATCCTGTCCTCGCAAATGGCCCTGTCCTGGAAGAAACAAAGTATTGGTGTCTCACAAATGGTAACCCTGTTTTAATGTTTGGGTATCAGCGGTTGACAAAGAGTGAGAAAAACTGGTTTATGATGGTATGATAGTGCCATTCTACAGGAAATCACTAATGTCCGTAAGCAAACTCAACAGCAGCCTCATGCCCAGACTCCCTGCAGAGACACCAAACCTCTGTGTGTGTGTGTGTGTGTGTGTGTGTGTGTGTGTGTGTGTGTGTGTGTGTGTGTGTGTGTGTGTGTGTGGATTCAGTTGGTGTGACTGTATGGTGGACATGTTACTCAGGATGAATAGATCTCCCCCTCAGCTGCTTACAGATGGTTTATTTCTTATGTGACTACTGTGTCACCCTCTCACCCGTCCTCTCTTCTCTCTCTCTCTCTCTCTCTCGCTCTCTCTCTCTCTCTC
>CM067515.1:10149162-10154162 GCA_034509495.1 Acestrorhynchus altus
CTCTCTCTCTCTCTCTCTCTCTCTCTCTCTCTCTCTCTCTCTCTCACACACACACACACAGACACACACACAGACACGCACACACACACACACACACACACGCACGCACGCACACACACTTTATCTTTGACTCTCTCTTTCACTTACACTTTGTCTCTGCCCATGTCTCTCTCTCTTTCTTGCTCATTTTCTCTGTTACTTTCTTTCACCTCTTTCCTCCTTTCATTCTCCTTTTGTTCATTCTTTCTCTCTCCCTGTTTCTTTTCCCATTTCTCTCTCCCCATATCTCCTGCTCTAACTTTCTTCCTTTCACATTTATTGTCTTTCTCCCCATTTCTCTTAATCTCTCATGCTTTGTTTCTTACACACACACACACTCATTTACCCCTTTCTATATCTCTCTCTTTCACTTATTCTTTCTCTCGTATTCTTTCTTTCTTTCTTTCTTTCTTTCTTTCTTTCTTTCTTTCTTTCTTTCTTTCTTTCTTTCTTTCTTTCTTTCTTTCTTTCTTTCTTTCTCTCTCTGTTCATTCTGAAGACATCCAAGTGGTTCACACATAGCCTGTCATTGTCCCCTAGTACATTCACTGATATTTTCTATGGGCCATATTTGTGTTGTTGGCCAGATGCTTCTCTGTGGTCAGTGCTGGCCCTCTCAGAGCGTACTGTCTGTTTAGCTCATATAGACCAGCAAGACTCTCACTTAGTCTCATTTATGTACATTATTAAATCAGGGCTTTAGTTTACACGTTTATTATCTTTTCACAGATTTACTTGCGGCTAGTTTGGAACCAGAGAAGTGTGTTGAACCTTCTCCAGACTGTTTCAGAAGTGGATCTCACACTGAGAAGGAGATATGTTTTAGTGTGGGAACTAGTTTACAACAGTGCATGCTCAGAATGAGGCAATGGGGAGAATGAGGATAACCTCAAATGTGAAGCCAGTATGCTTACACACACACATACACACACACACACACACACACACACACACACACACACACACACACACACATACACACACACACACAAACACACACCTTTTTGGCCCTTCTGTTGCTAGATCATCAGCTAATTTTTCTGTGATGCCACAGTCATATATAACCAGGATTCCAAGAGAACAATTGGCTTTATTGTCAATTGGGTTGGTAGGATGACCCGCCCTCTTCCCTCATCAATTATCAGAATGCTATTCAAAGTAACTAAATAACAAGTTTGAGTTAATAAGTTTGAGTTAAATCACCTGTCTGTTCCCACCAACCAGAATCATCCAAAATAACTGATAATCAGATGTGATTGATGGTAGTGACACCAAAAATGATGATGGCATCATTAAATCCACAGATGTTAACCTGCATAACACATATTATGATATGGCCATTTTTTATATTGTGTATGAAATATATGTTGATATTTTGATATTTATGATATATATTGCCCAGTCCTAATGGATAGTCTGTGCCAGGGGTGTCAAACTGGGTCAGAAATGGGCTGGAGTGGCGGCAGGTTTTCATTCCAACTAAACAGAAGGTCATGTGATCAGACTGGCTGATTGATTAAATGAGTGGAATCAGCGGTTGCTGCTGGATGTTTAGAATGAAAACCTGCAACCACACCAGCCAGTTACTGAGCCGGTTTGACACCCCTGGTCTATGTCATGACAATCATAGTACTTGCATCTTTAGACAAATTTTAGAGATGAACAGTGAAACGTGTAGTTACTGTTGTGCATTTGAAGACTGTTTTCCATTTACCTCAGAAGTCAGATATCAGAGCTGGGAATTATGTTACACCCAAGTTGACCACATTCCAATTAAATATTTAGATAACTGTAAACATTTAAAAAACAGTTTGCTGAAGACTTTAAAATTGACCACAAATGGTTTACCAGTGTTAGAGCAAATCCAAACATTAATAGCACTGTGGCAGTTTATCATGGTTAGTGATACCAGTTGAACATATTATGTTGTATTTTGTGTATCCAAATGCCTTGGAAACACATCCACAGAAAAATGTGGGACAGTACTGAGTGTATGACTGATTTAATGAGACACAAATAATACTAGTGCTAATGGACTGTATAATAATACTGCATTTATTACTATTGAAACATGGGCAACCATTCTGGATTCTGAAATTGGGGTTGGTGAGGTGCTCTCCAAATTCCCAAGCAGCAAATCTACTTGTGGGGGTGTCTGATTTAATATTTCCTACTAGTAACTTGGAAATTCCAACCTTTCAGTTGGAATACCTCAAATGTACAACAGTGATCTCTCAATATCCAAACAGTGCTAATCCATCTTTCCTCATATTATATAGATACACTAGTAAAGTTAATTAGATATTGTATATGTGCTTATATATACAGTACTATATATTTCTCAGCATCTCACAAAACATTACCATGTATCGTAAAGTTCTGAAAGTTTGTCAGAGGTGCCTGGGCCTTCATACAGTTGCCACAGCTACACTTAACACTTCAACATGTAGTTACCTAATAGAAGCCTTAGTGTAGTTACCTACATATCATATCATTTTGATATGGCAAAACTACATTCAACTGTCATTTGAAACATTGACACATATTGAAAAGTTCTAGAGGTTTGTGGGCCAAGGTTTCTAAGCTATGGGTGATTGATCATTATTTAGGGCTGGGTTAGAGTAAGGCTATTGTTTGTTTATTTCAGTGCATTGTATTTCTTCAGATCTTCTTCAAAGTCCAGAATATCCATTCATAAATAAATAAATATAGTCATGGCCAGAAAATACAGTGCTATGAATGTTTTTGCTAATAGTTCTTCATGGCAGTATAATTGGTCCACTTTTGTTTTCATGGTACTCTGTCATTGTATACAATCATGGTATGTCTCATTTTTAGAACAGGCTGTGAGTTATAATCCATGATTTGAGCCCATGATTTGAGTCTGAAACATTTTTCTTGGCGTCCAATATACTTTCAACCATCAAATGAAACCAGAGAACGGTATAATCAAAAAGTACCAAGAAAATACAACTTTTAATGCACTATTTTAGAGTAGTGCTATTTTAAATATGAGTACTCTGGAAAGATTCTGGAAATAACAGCATGGGGTGGGAGGAAACGAAAGAAAAGTGTGTGTTGCTGGACATTATATGTGTATTTAATTCAACTCTGAAACATATCTTCATGCAACACAACCATAAATTACTGTTAGATATACAGCCTGTCAATCCCATTTCTCACAGGCTAGAGCACATTCATGGAATGCATACGCTGCCAGATTATGACTGATTTGTGAATGACGTCTCAAAATAAGTCCTGCACTAGGGTTGTGGGATTTCACAATGTTGTGCTGTGCCAGGATAGCATATCTAGCAAAGCATCTAAGGGGTTTTTGCTGCACAGTCCAAATGAAAAGCATTTCCAAGTCTCTGTCAAGAAGCCGCAACAAAGTTTAATACAATGGCAAACTGTTTGGGTGAACAGCTACCGTAGTCTGCTATTGAAAATGTATTGAGAATTCCAGAAAACTGTCATAATAGAACAGGAACTGCATTCTGTAGATCTGTTTTACATACAGTGACTCAAAAAGCAAAAGAGATTATATGAAAAACACAGGTAATAACATTTGTTTAAGATCTGTAGTTAAGATCTGAAAAGTTCAGCTGTGACCTGGTGGTTAGGGGACCTGCCTTGTGATTGGAAGGTTGCTGGTTCAATTCCCTGAACTGGCAGGACATGATTGAGGACAAATTCCCCTTTGTGCAAACACAGTGGGTCTATGTGAACATTTACATTTTTTCCATATCAAACACTCGAACCAACTCAGGTCAGTATCTGCATTCAGATGGTTTACTATGAACTGGTTGAATTAAACTGGCTAATCTGCTTAAAGCCAACCCTTTGCTTGGGTGGATTAGAACTGCAGTCTGCTACTGAAAGTAGTGTGAGTGCTTTCTTGACACAATTGGAATAAACTGTTTCAGGAAACAGAACCAAATGCATTGATCCAGTCCAATCCAAAAACAGTCTAAACAAACTTTGATAATCTGCTAGTGCTTGACTAATACCTTGAAACTGTTAGGGCATCTACTGTGATCTGCAAAAAAGTTTTTTTGGTCATTAATTATAGTCAAGAAACCTGATTTAAAGGCAAAAGCACACAATCTGCAATTCAGTGGGCAAACATATCCTTGTATTTAGAGTACTGTACTGTAACCTCTACTATCGAAAGGGCAAATGCATCTCTTTGCTTTTGCCTGCTTGTGATATATTTGATTGATTGGTTGTAAACTATACAAATAATCTGAGGGAGGAGAAGGAAAGCAGGAAATTAGCTGGAAAAACAAAAGGCAGGCAAATTCTGCTTTCCTGTTTGGTTAGTGAGTACATTTGGGGTGCAGAGTTATAAGGACCCCATTGTGTGCGTATGTGTGTGTATGTGTGTGTGTGTGTGTGTGTGTCTGTTTTACACAGAGTGGTTTCTGCTCCTGAGTGCCTCCTGGTTCGGCCTGCACGGGAAAAGCAGGGCAAAAAAAGGGAGAAAAAGGAAACTGTAAAAATAAACGAGAGAGGGCCTGCAGACAGGAAATGACACGCGGCACAAAAATGGCCTCCATCAGCCACACACACACACACACACACACACACACACACACACACACACACACACACACACACACACACACACACACACACACAATGTATGAATGCTCCCCTATAACACACTGTATATGGACAGTGTGTGCATTCAATATCAAGCAGGGTAATGCCTTTTTAATATGGGGATACATTCCACCAACACAGCTGTGTAAAGAATGAGAGTGGAGGGGTTTGTAAACACACGTGCATGCGTGCACACCCACACACACACACACACACACACACCTCTGTCCCTCTCTGTTTAATGAATGTAATGAATGTTCACATAAGTTTCCCAGACAAAAAATAGTCACCATGTGAGTTTAAGGTGAAATTAACTTCAGGCTCCTGCAGATGGCGTTGCACAATGATGATTGGGC